>CM062816.1:924634942-925862050 GCA_031772625.1 Pinus tabuliformis
GCCAACCCACTGCTCAGTCTAGTCATCTTTCTGGGCAAGGGGGGCAGCCCTACGTACAGCAGGGCCAACCCACTGCTCAGCCCATGCAACCATCTGGGCAAGGGGGGAAACCCTACGTATAGCAGGGCCAACCCACTGCTCAGCCAGTACAACCCTCCGGACAAATGGGCCAGCCCTCTGTGCAACAAGGCCAACCCACTGTCCGCCGTACTCATCCATCTGGACAGGCTAGCCAACCGCAAGGTCAACCAGCCATCCAGCCTGCTCGGCCATCTGTTTCGCAAGGACAACCCTTGGTTGCTCAAGGACAACCTGGCACCCAACAAGTACGTCCTTCTGGGCAAACAGGTCCATCCCAAATTCAACCAGGCCAACCTTCCGGCCAGATGATCCAAGCTCAGCCAGTTCAAGGACATTATTCTGGGCCTCAAACTCAAATGGGTTATCAAATGCAAGGCGGGCCACAACCCCAACCTTCCTACCAAGCGCAGCCTGCTTACCAGGCTCAGTATGGAGCCCAGCAAATGTATGGCTACCAGCAGCCCCAGGGGCAAACTCAGTTGACCCCTTATCAAAATTATCAATAGATGCATGTCACTCCTTACCAAAATTATCAGTATGCTGCACCTGCGGGTCAAGTTGCTAACACATGGGGTGCTGGGGGGCAGACCCAGGGACAACTGTCTGCATATGGACAAAATCCATATGGGTAGAACCCCTACGGACAAGGTCCCTATGCGCCGGGCCCTTTTGGGCCATGTCCATCTGGACAAGGTTCCTATGCGCCAGGCCCTTTTGGGCCAGGTCCATCTGGACAGAGTCCATGGGGGCAACCACCACCTGGTTGGAACCCTAATAATGCCTCGAATCCACAGCCACAAATGTCCTTTAACCCTCAATTTCCATTCTTAGTGACATTGGAACTTCCGGATGTGTCCAAGTTAACGAATGATCCCATTCTGCATAATCTGTATTGGCCACTAGTTCCAACTAAAATACCCGGTGATTGTCCAAAATTTGATGGCAAAGCTAGTGAAGATCCTCAAGCCCATGTCATGACCTATCACCTCTGGTGTTCATCGAACTCATGGCTTGATGACTCTATCCGACTTCGCCTTTTTCAAAGAACTCTCACCGGCTCAGCCGCTAAGTGGTACATTGAGCTGAATTGTGGCACGTTTCAAGATTTCAACTCGCTGGCTATGGCATTCTTAACTCATTTTCAGTTACCCATTCGGTACGAGATGGGGACACATCTCCTCACGTCTCTCAAACAGGACACAGCGACCCATATATCTGATCATATACATGAGTGGAGAAGGCATCGTCGCTTGATCAAATTTTGGATTCCTGATCAACTCCTGACCGATTGGTTCACGACTTCCTTTGTCCCTGTGATTGCGCGAGACATAGCCATGGGAGCTTGTGTAACTGAAGAGCAAGCGATCGCGCGAGCTCAGTACCTAGACTTAGTATACTCTCAGTCGGGTACTCTATATGATTACTTGCCAGACGCCCCGAGGCCTGGACAGACCAAGGCTCCGCCCAAACCATCTGTTGATGGAGTCATTGGCTCTGTTAATTCGTCATCGAATAAATCGGCTGCAAACCCTGGGAAGCAAAAACAAAACGCTTCTAATGGAAATGCTCCTCAGGGCCAATCTAATCCTGGAAGTACCTCCGAGGTAAATGCCGTTCAGTCCACCGCGGCAGATAAATCCTCAAAAGGGAAAAAGAAAGGGAAAGCTAAAGATAAATCTGGACAGCCCAAGCAGGATGCCCCTAAGCCTCCACCCGAGGAAGGAGCTAAACGAAAACCTAAGTATCCTTGTCTCCTCTGTGATGAGGATCACTACACTAAGGACTACCCAAGGCGGTCCGAAGTTAGTCGGTTATTGGAAGGTGCTCCTGGGACTCTTGCCATGCTTAAAGAGCCTTTCCCTTCCCAGCAGACCCAAATGGTGGCAGACCCGTCTCAACCCTCTTCCTCGTTTGGTTCTCAAGTGTTCATGGCTGGAACGATTCCCATCCATGTTTCAACTCGAGTGAAAGATTATCCATCTCGTGCCGAGAAAGAGCCGGAGGTTCCCTCCAGCACTCCTCCGTCTAGTTCTGGTCCTCTCCACATCGAAAGGCCCAGTGCTGAGACGATCCCCTGACCCCCTCCAAAAGGTGTACTCAGGAAGTCATCTTACAACCCTAATGCTCGTGCTGCCCAGCACTATAGCATTGTTGAGGACTTAGCTCAGGCTCCATCTGCTATGTCCGCTTTAGAAGTCCTCCAGAGCTGCCCCTCCTAGAGGAAGTCCCTGCTATCAGCGATTGGTGGCATCGACCCGGCAGATTCAGATTTGATTTCTTTCGATCTCGAGGGTTTTACACAGAGACTGCCTCACCAAGTCGCTTTCCTTATACAGGTCATCATCAATAGCAGAACGATTCATCGTACGGTTATTGATGAAGGTGCCTCAACCTGCATCATGTCCGTTTCTTGCTAGAAGGAAATTGGTTCCCCTGCTTTGAGTCAGTCCCCTACGACGTTAGAAGCTTTCGATGGAAGAGAGTCTCGTCCTTACATTATCCTCCAACGCTTACCCATCTCTTTGGAAGGAAAGACCGTAGAAGTGGAGGTCGAAGATGTTGACGCCAATCTGACCTACAACCTCCTCCTCGGACGGAGCTGGACATATGCCATGCAAGCCGTGGCTTCCTCCCTGTTCCGTGTGATTCGTTTCTCGCACCAGGGGAAGATTGTCACGGTGGACCAACTCTCCTTCTTCGCCTCTTCTTCTGAAGGTAATGTGCCATTCGTGGAGCATACCTCTAAGTCACTCGAGAGCGTGGGTGCCAGACTTTTCAAAGATCCCACTTTAATGGGAGTCTTTCCCCTCCCACCTCCGAATCTCTCCCCTATTAACATGATCTCTGTACGCTCTGATCCGTGGGTTCTTCCCCCTGCTAATCAGGAAGACTCTTGGGGTGATATGATGCCGTTGAGTCCTTCCGAACTCAACTACATCGAGATTGTTGCTGCATCGGCGCCTCCTGATGAACCTGCTCTCCCAAGCAGTGTTCTTGATTCGTATGATCATTTCCCTTGGCTAGGAGATGAGGCTACTTCGGATCCATTGAAGGAAATATTTCCTTCCGACGAAGCCATCATAGAGACAATGTCTCTCGATGATCCCCCTTGGTCAGATCACCACCATCGCTCTTCATTTCTCCCTCCCCATCTGGAAATGACCGTATGTCTCGAGCGGTTTGCTTCGTGTGTCCCGTCCCCGCCTCTCCAAACACCCATTCAGCTTTATCAAGTGTCTTCAGAGGGCAATATGGGAAATATCACGCAAACCCAACCGATCGACATCTCTGTCAAACCAGGGATTGTCGAGCACATTCATATCGGAATCACTTGCACTCCTAAGGAAGTCCAACTCTATATTGCTTTATTTCGCGAATTTCGTGATGTCTTCGCATGGTCCTATGAGGAAATTCCCGGCATCGATCCTAGTATAGTGGTGCATGAAATACCTACATACCCAGGTGCTAAGCCTGTTCGTCAGCGCTTACGCCCTGTGCACCCCTGAAAGGCTGCAGCCATCAAGGCCGAAGTCGAAAAGCTTCTTAAAGCTGGTTTCATTTACCCCATTCCCCTTACGGATTGGGTGTCTAATATAGTCCCTATGAATAAAAAGCAGGGCACTATCCGGGTCTGTGTTGACTATCGTGATATCAATCGTGCCTGTCCGAAGGACAACTTCCCTACGCCCTTCATCGATCAGCTTATTGATGAGTGCGCAGGAAGTGAAATTTACTCGTTTATGGACGGCTTCTCTGGCTATAACCAGATCAACATTGCACCCACGGACCAGCATAAGACGACTTTTATTTGTCCTTGGGGCACCTTCGCCTATAAGAAGCTTCCTTTCGGTCTAAAGAATGCCAGCGCCACATTTCAACGTGCGATGTCTTATGCCTTTCACGACATTCGTCACATTGTACAATATTATCTGGATGACCTTCTAGCTCATTCAGCTAAGCGCCAGAACCACCCCTCTCATCTTCGCGAAATTTTTCTCCGCTGTCGACACTACCGCATTAGGCTTAATCCTCATAAGTGTGTCTTCTGCGTAGAATCAGGCCGACTGCTCGGGTTCATCGTCTCCCGAGAAGGCATCCATCTGGATCCCCTCAAAGTTGAGGCCATTTTGAATCTTCCTCCCCCTGCCTCTCTGCAGCAATTGCAGAGCTTGCAGGGCAAAGCGAATTTCCTTAGATGATTCATTCTGAATTATGCTGAGGTGGCTAAGGGTTTCACACGGTTATTAAAGCGAGACACACCCTTTCGTTGGGATGCCATCGCCCAGGAATCTTTTGAGCGACTCAAGGACCTCCTTGTCTCGGCCCCACTCTTCAGACCTCCGAACTACCACCGTGATTATACTCTCTATCTAGCTGCCGCTGACACCACCATCGGCATGGTTCTGGTGCAGGATGATGATGATGGCAATGAGCATGTTATCTATTACCTTAGTCACAATCTCTTGGATACAGAAACTCGCTACGCTTATGTCGAGAAGTTGGCATTGGCTGCTGTCTGCGCCGTCCAACGATTCCGGCACTATATCCTGTTGCGCACTACGACCGTGATTTCCGACTGCAACCCAATGACCTACATCTTGTCGCGTCAGCTGCTGGGGGGCAAGTACTCGAAATGGATTGTCATCCTACAAGAGTTTGACTTGGAATTTACTGCTACCATGTCTAAGAAATCTCTGGTCTTTACAGAATTGCTCTGTTCTTTGCCATCCCCTTCTATACCATCTCGTTTGGAAGAGCATATCTCAGATGAAACATTGTTTCTAATCAGCACCCTCGACCCTTGGTATGGGGACATCATAGTATATTTGCAGACTTCTTCCTTCCGTCCTAATGTATCGAAAGACGCTCGATGAAGGATTCGTCACCAATCACAACCCTATCGCATTATTGGCGATACCCTGTACCGCCTCGACGTTGATTCTGTTCTCCGCCGATGTTTGACTCTCGAGGAGGCTGAGCGGGTATTGAATGACTGCCACTCCGGTGCTTGTGGCGGCTATATGTCTGGATATGCCACCGCCCAAAAAATCCTCCGTGTTGGTTATTTCTGGCCTTCTATCTTCAAGGATTGCATCCTTGCCGTCCGTGCATGTCATGAATGTCAGGTCTACCACCGGAAAATGCGTGCACCTCCTGCACCACTACACCTTGTTGTTACCGTAGGTCCATTTGCCAAATGGGGCATCGATTATACGTCCTGTAACCCTGGTTCGGCCGGGGGGCATGGGTATATCATTGTTGCCGTGGATTATTTTACCAAATGGGTCGAAGTGATGCCTACATTGAACGATGACGGTTACACAGCGGCGCAGTTTTTGTTTAATCATGTCATTACTCAGTTCGAAGTCCCCCAGGCTATCGTCACAGATCACGGAAAACATTTCTGTAATCACATGATGACGGAACTAACGACCCAGCTAGGCTTGCGTCAAGATAGCTCGACGCCGTATTACCCTCAATCCAACGGCCAAGTTGAAGCTGTGAACAAAGTTTTGATCACAATGCTCCAACGTACCATGAATACGCACAAGTCTAACTGGCATCTGATGCTATTCCCCGCCTTGTGGGCTTACCGGACCTCTGTGAAGGACGCCACCAGTTTCACTCCTTTTCAGCTTGTTTATGGACTGGAGGCCACCCTTCCTGTTGAGTGTGAGATTCCTTCGTTAAAGTTAGCTGTCGAGTTGCTTCCCAACACCACTCCGGTGGAGGAACGGCTTCTTTATTTAGAACGGCTAGACGAGACTCGTCGCTTAGCCTCTCTAGCTATTGAAGCGCAGAAGAAGAGGGTTAAGGCTCACTTCGACAATACTATTCAACCTCGTTCCTTTGTTGAGGGAGATCTAGTACTGCTCTATGATCAAGCTAAGGATAAGCTGGGGGCAGGTAAACTCGAATCCATGTGGCTAGGCCCCTATATCGTGAAGAGAGTTTTGCAAAAGGGGGCATATGAGTTGATCGACTACGAAGGAAATCCTCTCGACAAGCCCCGCAACGGGCTCTATTTGAAAAAATATTATGCATGATTTCGTGCACCTAGTTTGTACATACGTGTGTTCTTAGCAAGTGTGTTATGAGTTCATGATTTCTTGTTTTTCTTTGGTGTGAAGGCGTGTTTGCCTCTTATTTTGTTTTCTGCTTCTTGTGCAGATGTCTAGTACACCTTATGTTGGTTTCGCCGATGGCGCCTGCCGTAGCACTTGCAATTTGTCTTTTGCGGCGTGGGCGATCTACGATCCTCACGGCGAGTTGCTAGATCTTCAAGGCGTGTGCTTGGGCCGTACCACCAACAATGTTGCCGAATGCAGTGCTGTAATTGAATTACTAGCCGAAGCAGTTGATCTTGGCATTCGTGCATTGGTGGTAAACCTGGACTCTCAACTTGTCGTCCATCAACTCAACGGGCGATATTCCGTCAGAGACCAACGCATTCTAAGGTTGTATTTACGTGTGAGATTGTTAGAAAGGAATTTTGATTACATCACATATCAACACATTCCGAGACGATTAAATACGTTAACTGATGCATTGGCAAACCATGTGTTGGATAGACATTTGCGTAATAGATAAACATTATACAAGAACACATAGAAAACATAATAAGACCATAGAATAAGCATGTGTAAATAATTTCTTTTCCAAGCATAGTTTGCATGTGTGCCTGCATATGTGCTTTTAAGCTTGCACAAAAAATTAAAATACATGGGTCGTGTGTTGTGCAACTGATATATTAGATCACATTTGTATTAGACATTTGCATAGTATATAAAAAACACCATCACATGTGAAACGATCCATCCAAAACACACACACACACACACACACACACACACACACACACACACACATATATATATATATATATATATATCGTGTGGCGCACTAAGGCGCTCAAAAATAAGTGTATATGTCCAAAAGTAAAGCCGGTGTCCTCAGTACATCTGAGACATATGTCTCTCAAAACATCAGTGGAAATAAAACCTAGATGACTACTGAGCTGGGTTATGCTCTCTATAGCATACAGCTGCCCGTGCCACCCGCCTCAAAAGGCGGTGCATCCTGGGTTCCACCCCCACTGTGTGGATCTGAGAAGCTATGGGGACCTCCTCGACCCCCTGATAATCTGGCACTCCCACCAGTAAACCCTTGAGGTTGCGAGCTATAGTCTCCGTCGTGTCAACTCCTGGAGGAGCCAGGGCCAGGACTCCAGCACCTTGCCCCTCTCTTCGTGCCTCTGGGGCTAGACCAATGGGTCTCACGGGTCCCACATCTGCACACCGTGACGTTTATCAAGACATGTACATGAAAAATCAAAAACATTAAAAAATATTAAAAAAAGATCAAGTGTCATACCTCCATCATCCCAATGCTCTCCCGCGGGCAGTGGCATGTCGGGATCGTTGCGGAAGTCCATACCGGCATATGGCCAGTCCTCTACGAAAATGACCTGCCGATCCAGCCACTCTCGAAAGTACACTCCCCAAGCCACTGGGCGGCCGCCACCTCCGCGCGACATGACACGGCCCCATCGACTGGCCCTCGTCTCCCGGGGACCTCTGGGTGGATCCACGGCCATGTTCTGTAGCTGTAGGGTCGGCACCCGCTCCAGCATGAGCGGAAGTAAGAGCGACCCATAAGCAAACTACTTCGACTCTCCACGTCGACAGTTGCTCAGTTGCCTCTTCATGCTGGTCGTCACTGCTGCTACCCAGTTAAAAATGGTGGGCTGTAAGCACTCAAGAGCCAGTAGTAGATGGGTCTTTGAGGCCTCATGATTGGCCAAAGAGCCTGCTGCCCGTGTCACCATAAAGAGTATGGTGCGAAGAACAATATCGTCCACCGTCGGAATACCAACTTTCCTGCTCTGTGTTGTAACAGCCCGTGGGCACACTCGAGCCATGAGCTGGTCAAGGGTCTCACTGCTGGGCCGTTATCCCTCCAGGATGGGCATCTGGCCCCGGCGTAACAATCCAGTCAAAAAATAGATATCCGTGGAATCAAACTCAATGTCCCGACCACGGATTGTGAATTTTCCGTCAACTGGTTCCAAGCTCTGATTAAGAGCTCGAGAAGATCAGGTTGCGCCGTCAGGCGCGGAGTGAGGAAGAATTTTAAGAACCCGCATGCCCGCATTGCATTTCGGCATTCCGCAATGGCATAAGCGGCTATATCCTCGTCATCTTGAGCTCTCTCTTGCCAAACGAAGGCCATTATGTCCTGCAAGGCCATGAAAAAACATTAGAGCGCTAATCGTTGGAATTTGTACGTTCATTTTCTTAAAAACAAAGTTTTACGGCGTCAGCGCGGCTGTTTTTAAAATAGTCGTGCTGATCATGGCGCCCCGTTGTTTTTTCCTTGGGTCAGCACACGTGTTTTCCGCGCTGACCCGAGAGGTGGTGTGTGTAAATTTAAATCGATCAGCGCGGACCCAAGCGGGAAATCCGCGCTGACCGAGAGCGCATCAACACTCAAAAAATTTGCCCAAAGGGCCACTTCCCACCGTGGAATTGCTCTCAAAAAGTCTCAAATTAAAGCGCAGGGGGAGGAGAACCTACCTGGAACAAGCTGCCGGATGAATGGTGTCCGCACGGGCTGGAAATCGCTCCGTCAACCTTGCAGCTCCACAACGTTCTTCACAACTCAAAATGGTAAAAATGGTAAAAAATGACTTTTACCCCCCTATTTATGGTAAAAAATTCGTAATTAGCTATAGTTTCTTATCAATGTGGGTTTTTGTCATATTTTTACCATGGATTTAGCACTAATGTCGCTATATTATGCTTTTATGCATGTTTTACTATGTTTTTAAGCATGTCGAACAGGTTTATGGGGGTGGTGTTCTTGTGTAGGTTCTAGTAACCGGCGTGGTCATAACGATTCTATGTACACTTGGTCCCAAAAAATGTCGTCTTTAAGCTCTTTTCCGACATAAACCAAGAAAAGATGGCCGAGCTTCCTTTCGGCTCATTAAAAGGAACGAAAGGCAGTCACTTTTAAAGCTCATTTTTTCGACCGTCTAACTTAAAAAGATTGCCGGGTGTTTGTCATTTCACACTCGTTATTGGCTCTAAAACGATGTGCTTCCGACCGCTTTTTTTACTTTTTCGGGTCGAAGTCACTATTCACGAAAAGTACTCCTCGATCATACTGGTCGGGCGGTTCTTTCGAGCATTGTTTTATACTTTTTCGGGCTCGAGAGACACAACTTTACGAAAAAGGACCCCCCTGGAGTTTCCTTTTCCGCTGTCTTTTCAGACTCTCTAAACAGGAAAAGACGCCGAGTTCTTCCTTTGTCAGGCTCGTTAAAACTTAATGACATCGGACATCGCCAAAATGACGCCTTCCCAAGCATATGCTATCCCCGTCAAGCTTGTCATCTGAAAATAATCGGGGTACCTGCCAGAAATGGTGGGGAAAATGAAACTGTAATAATGGTCGTGTCGGCAGTATGTCGCTCTTGGACATGGCACTCGTCTGCATTTGTGTCTGGGTGGGGATTTCTCATCTTGTTTTACACTAGCCTCCGTGGGTTTGGGTTATCCTATTTGACCTCTCATCTGCTCATTGCCCTTGTCACCATGACCTCTGCTCATTTGATGTCAGATATTGCCAAATCCGCTGTTGTGCCGCCGATATGTTCAAGAGAAGTTGGCCTCTGCAAGCTTACCACCTCCCTCTGATGTCTTGCACAAAATATTTTATCCTTCTCTATCTCGTGTCGATGATGTGGGAAACATCATGGCCCACCTTCGATCAAGGTTACTTCTTGTCGACTTCAGCTCATTATCCAGGAAAGTGACCTAGAGACTCCCTTCAGGTGCCTTAGAGCCTGCATGCCTCAATGGCAGGTTCTTTGTGTTCGACGTGAGGTTTTCATCACTGGCCTCTGATCGGATGATTCTGCGGGTGTTCGACACCAGCTCATTGATTCACATGCCGCAGATTGTACCTATAAGTACCTTGAGGACCATTGTCATTATTGGTGGTACCTCTCACGTCTGTTAATAGTTTTCATCATCGACTGGTAATCAGGCGATGTTCATGCAAGTTCGACTTCAGCTCATGTATTCACATGCTTGGACTTGTACTTTGTTCTGGTTGGGATGGAGCGCAAGACCCTGGTTTTTGTCTATTACGAACCAGGCTGCGATTTTGTGGATTATTAGTACATGACTCATTGATGGATGGCTGCGCCCATACCTGAGTCTTTGGATGGCTGCGACCATACCTTCTTATCATCATGGTCTCTTCAGCTGGGTGGTTGCGTCCATACCACAGACCTTTTTCGTATGTCTTTTGGATGGCTGCGCCCATGCCTAAACTACATGTAATCAAGATATCAGTTGTACATTCATGCAGGTCCTTCCTGGTGGTGTTCCAGTTCAGCAGTTTTGTAAAGCATTTCACCCCTCCCACTCTCTTGGGCTTCATGCTTTAGGGGGCATCTGTTACGCAGTTATTTGTCACTGTCTCTCTGTCAGTCTCCCTACTGTGTCATGAAATCCAGTGCACCATGCTCATGCTCTCTAAACTGGCCAAATGACCCACTTTGCCAAAGTTTATTTCATCAGCGCGACTGTTATTAAAATAACCGCGCTGACTGGCGGTTGATAATGTAACTGATGCGCTGCCAGCGCGGAAGCACACGGGCTTTCCGCGCTGGTCGAATTTCATGAGCCAGCGCATCCTATGAAAGTACTGAGCCGCACTGACACAGCCTGCTCCGTTATTATGATGCGCTGTCAGCGCCCCAGTCCAGTTATGCACCCGCGCTGATCCAGTTTGGGTGAATTTGTTCCAACAGCCAGCCTTCCAGATGGTTCCATACTTGGTTGTTGGCCTTGTGAGTATCACCCTCCTTTCTATGGCATGTCTGTTCGTCATTTGAAACCACCTTCCTTGAGGATAAGCTCACCCCCCCACCATTCATGGAGACTCCTTCTCCTATTTAAACCTCCACCATTGCCATGAGTAGCTAGTTTGGATAGTGTGGAATTCATAGTGCTTAGACTGCTGCTGCTAGTAGGTAGTTGGTGTGACAAGTGTGGATTTGCTAGAGGAAGCTTAAGGAAGGTTGTGAGTATTGCTTGTGTGAGAGAGAGCTTTGTTTTGGGAGAATCTACCTCCAAGGGTGAATGCTTAAGAGACTTGCTGGCTGGACCCTCTAGAGAAGGACTCAGCGTCAGAAATTTGGTTGTACCTTTCTCTGCTATTGATTAATAATAGATGACTACTGTTATGGTTCCATTCTCATTTGTATTTGTAATGGTTAATGTGAATTACATCCTTTCTGACTGATGTATAATTTCTTTTATTAGATTTCACGCTTGTGTTTGCCTTTCTCTTCGTGTGTGCAGGTATCTATTCACGGAGATTGTGGAGGATCGTGACCGGCCAGAGCGAAGGAGCGAGAGCGGCATCTCTTCATCAAACAATAGCGTTGGAATCCAAGTAGGTGTTCATTGCCTCTCTATTATTTGCGATTAGGAACTTGCACAGTAGCATTGATTGATTGTTGCTAGACCCATTCTGGACTAGTAGGGATCGCCTCTATCCGTAGAGGGGATTTACCTCTCCAACACTCATGCTCTATGTTCATATTGTCAATAAAATCTAAAAAGGTAGCTAGATGATCTTTTGTAGACAAACTAGTGTCCCCTTTAAACCTTGGTAGGTGTTTCAAATACCCATTAGGAAAATTATTGAGCTGGTTGGGAAGATGCAGGGCATCATACTTAGCTTGAATAATAGGTTGAAATGCCATATTTGAAGATGAAGATGAATATGATCCAATATAAGACGTAGGAGATGATGTAGTGGAGGATGAGGAGGAAGATGGTGACATTGTCGGTGAAGATAGAGGTGTGAAAGTGGGAGGAGGAGGATGGGGAAGTGGAGGATCCCTAAAAGTTTTAAAAGTTGTTTTAATAACAAACTTCTGAACCTCTGCTTCAAATTATTCTTTATTTTCAAACAAAGGGTTTGAATATACAAAAAATGTTTCTTCAGGTTGGGCAGAAGTAGATGGAAATGTATAATGAGTGGGGGAGATAAAATCAGTAGGTTTTAGCTCCGGTAAATGTACATCTAGTTTTTCCTCTGACTTGGGTGAATCTGAAAATATTTCAGGGAGTTTGTATGATTCCAAAGATTGGTCTAAGAGAGCCAACTACAGATCAACTCCTTTATATAATAGTTCTAAAACCCTAGGTGTTAGATCAACCAAATCTAATTGGGATGGAAAAGAGCTAGAGGGATCAGAATCTGAAATATCATTAGGCTGTAGTGGTATAGAAGAAGAAGCATAAGCTTCAAGTCTCATTCTAAATGAGGCTTCTCTCACTAGTCTCTCTGTACCAGATAAAGGAGAAATAATTTAAGAATCAAAGTGAAATCTGGTATGTTTTGAAGTCTAGAGCTTGGTCTTGTGGAGTCACCAGCTAAAATATTTTAACCTACAATTTCGTTATTAACCTTAAAGAAAAAGTCTTAATCATTGTCTTGGGAAAATACTTCAATTTTCACTCCCCGACAATGGCACCAGTTTGATGTTGTCCTCTGAGATGACTCTAGGTCAGTTAGTCATGCCAAAGCATCTAAAATGTTTTGTTTGTTTTAAAGTTTTTGGATGACCAATGTTATGAACAATTTGAAAACATGTGCTTAAGCCTTAACAATTGCTAAGTTGTATGAAAGTGTTGTTATTTGTCTAAAAATAATTAATTGATTTAAAATGGGTGAATAACAGAATATTGGTGAAATATAACTTGTTGAATATTCAGACAGAATATTTGATTGGTTATAAGAAAATAATACAGGAAAAAAATGTTTCATGTAGAACAAAATATATTTAATCAAATGCAGATGGGTGTGGCACTTAATTGATATAGATGAGTTTATAATAACAGATAGTCTTATAAACTAGTCCCTAATTATTGTTTATAACTTCACAGGGATTTAAGACTGACTGATGCTCAGTATGATCTTACCCAGATCTCTGCATCAAGACTTACATACATGAATAATACATAATGAAATAAGCACATAAGAAAAAACTTACTAGGAGACAAACTATAGAAGGAAAATTCAAAATCCTTTCATTAACTTGAAGCAAATCTCTAGCTCAGTTACAATTCTGTTTTGAAATTACATCCAAGGTTTCAAACCTTAATAACTCGAAGGAGGAGTTATTTATAAAAAATAAATGTTCTTCTAGATATATTTAACACAAAAATACAAAAATAGTACAAAACTATAGGAATTTTAAAATTACTAAGTGATGGCACTATCCTTTATGAATTTGTTGATGATGTGGTCCCCAAAAATTCCTACCTAGCTGTCTTTCAGTTGTTGATGAAAGTTACTCGATAAATTCACACAAGTGATCCCATCTGTCTTCACTTGGTATAGAAATATTTACCAATTTCCTGTAAACTTCATCAAACTCGGTGTACTTTTCAAAAGTGGGCTTATTTACAAGAATGTGTTTAATCTCATGCTTAATTGTTAAGTCAAAATCTAAAGCCTCTAACATTTGTTTTCCTATAATATGACCATATTCACGATGCTAGAGTCACCAAAACGTCAAGGGGAACTCCCCAGTAAGAAATCCCAATTAGACCTCAGACCATTTGGTGTAGGAACCCCAACAGTGGGTCGTAAGGCAATGCCTTGACCGTCATGTCACAAAGAGGCAAGTAGGATAAATCTGTCAATAGCAAGGGTGTGATTGATGCAATGAGTCAAGGAATGAGTATGAGAGGTTCCAACACTTCAAACGGAGGAGGAAGGTGAAGGTGAGTTCCAAGTTGAAAGGGATCAGTTCCAACTCTGCTAGGAACACACCACACAAAAGACATGCACATCTTCTGGCAGAGCAGTTGACACAGATGTGGTAGTCCCAACATACAAGGTAATATAACCCAAACAATACTCATGGATCAGTCTGAGATGAGTGTGATGGTTGATATAACAAGGTTTATAGAAAGGTTTGTCTAGTTTCTGGCAGAGTAGTTGACACAGATAGTGACAACATTAACGACATATGCAACACATTAACAACAAGATTCATATAATTGCATGTGAATAAGTTCATACAAAAGTACGTAAGTTAAACAACATATATCATTAAGGAAACCAGAGAAGTCCAACTAAAATAACAACATATGCATGAAAATGTGTTGGCTTTTATTATATAAAGAAGTGTAAGTCACAATCATACAATACACCATGTAAACCTGCTAGCCCTATTAGTAGAACATTACAACCACATCCACATGCTCCTCCAAAGAGATGTAATACCTCCATGCAGTGGAGAAGCCAAGGCACGTTAGAATACTATACAAGCCTTCTTCAAGATAGTCTTAGTAGAAGCTTGGATGACCAAAAGCCTCTACAATGAGTTATGAGGGACTATTTAACACAAAGGGTGGGGTGACCTTTGACATTCCCCTTTGTGTCAGTTCAACTACCCTCATGAATCTTCACCTACTCTATGAATGTTACATCCAACTGTTGACACTCGACTTACACTTGATATGACTCAACATTATAATGCACATGTACTCATGTGAGACAACATGGCTTGAGCAAGCCTTGCAAGAAATCACTAAAACTTTGTTTGTTGTGGTGAGACCAACTCTTTGAAATTCTTGTGATGGTGAAGTCGGTGAGCTGATGCCAAGCTTGGTCGTCCGTTATGGTGTGCATGCACCTCATGGTGACATCTTGTTGAAGCGAACTCTTGTATCCATTGTGACCAGTGCATTGGTTCGACCTCCTCATCCAACTTGTCTGCTAACATGCGCATGGTCTTCTTGGGTATGGTTGAAACAGCAACACACTGATGCATAGTGTTTGTACTGATCTCCAAGTGTGTGTTGGTGGTCATACACATCAACTTGCTGAAGTGTGTGTTCAGCCCCAGTTGGACTTGTTTCTTGTCTTCGCCTTGGTGAGTGTGTTGAATAGGTTGGATTTCATGCATGCACTCAACGACATGCATGCTGCTAGATCCTTTGCATGCGAACAACAACACTACTCACCAGTTTTGCTCTGTGTCTACTACTGGGATGTATCCTTACCTTGTACTGGCACAATTTCATTCGTGAGTGCATGTTGCGCCCACTGTTGGTCATGTTCCTACTGCAACTCATGAACAGTCTGTATAGCTTCATGTTCTTCTTGAGTTGTTGCTTCAGAACATGCAACTCCTTCTTTGTTAGATTTTCTTTCTTCACGCGATCTTCATGTTGCGTTATCACTTCATAGTCTAAGTCTCCAAAGTTTCTTTCATTATCAGTGGATCTTCTTGATCTTGCAACTTTGCTTCGCCTCTATGTTGTCAACAACCTTCCTCTTGCATCTGCTGTGTTCACTACATTAGGTATGATGCCTTCAACTGATGTTCATCATGCTACTCACTGTGATGTTGTTTCTTGATGTCCTTGTCCACAAACAGCTTGATGTCTTTATGAGTAGGTAAGCCCATGAACACTTGATTGACTACATCCCCAAGTGTGCTATGAATGGTGTCCTCACCTCATCTCTCTTGGAAACCATTGTACCTGTACTATTGAGAGGCATATGAACACCTATGATACCTGGAGACATGGAAAAAATCATAGCAAGCAATCTATCAGTCGAAAACCAAAGTGAACATGAGAACTGGCCTGCAACATACTTGGGTGAATGATCGTGAAGGTTGCGCAATTTCGGCCAGGACGTCAAGAGTATGACTACCAAGACTGTGCAAGGCATAGTTTGGGCTATTGGGAGACTAACTAACTATTGGAACTACAATATGCGTAATCCAATTGGGCAGTTGGTTACTGGGATTGCGAAAAGCGTGATTCCAGTTGGGAAAGACTACTAGCCAAGGGACAGATTTGTGAAAATTTTTGGGCCAAGTAGCTACTAACCTCCAGAAATGCACAATTCAGTCCAAGAGTTCAGTCTTGGGCTAGAATGCACAAATCTGGAGAGAAAGGTGAGCCTTCCTTCTCCAGATTGCACAATGCATCCTTGGTGAAGGTAGAGACCAGGCCAAGGTTCACCCGACTCGCCGACGGGCAACTGAAAGCAAGTTAAGTTGATGAAATGCATGGTGAAACTAAGTGATAGAAGAATTGATAAACCTTGCATGAAAAACATGAATGGAAGATTTAGCAAATAGATCAACATGCATGTGGGTGAGGTTGTTAGCCAGTTGGGCGAACGTCTGTGCCAAATAGTTTCATGCATGCGACAACAGTGGGATAGCAACGAAAATTGAAACAGAGCTAGGACAAGCTAGAATATATGTAAACGAAAATAGGAATTCAAAGAAATCAAGAAAATTGTACTCATACAAGAGAAAATGCAAAAAGTGACAGAAATGCAACACAAGGCATGGGAAGCGAGCTTACCTCAAAACAACTGAGCTGAAAGTGCCAATTGCTCCTAGATGTGATGTGGGATGTCAGAGCTGCAAGGTTGAAGTGAGGAATGAGCTCTATAGCATCTAGTTGATAAGTTTTGATAACATCGAGGTTATGACGTGCATGACACAAATATAGGGGAAGTGACACTTAGAGGGAGGTTTCTGAATTTATCCTTGCATGTAACCTCCAACTACTAAACATAGATCCATGAAATAAGGGATGACTTGCATGCTACCTTGGGAGAAGTAGCCTATGCATGTAGGTTTGTTTTGCTCAGTCCTAGAGGGAACCGGTCAACTCAGTTGCACATGCAAGTGACTGCTCGACTGCTGGAGAAAAATGCACATTTTTTACTGTCAACTAGATTGACCGCCTAAGGGGATTGTGCAATTTCTAGGCCCAACAGCTAAATGCTACCTAGATTTGTGCAAATTATGGGCTAAACTACTTTTTGATGGGAAAAATTGTGCAATTCCTGCTGGGAGGGTTGGCTGGCAGGATTGTGCAATCCAAGAGACCAACATGCTATGAGAGGGAATTGTGCAATTCCTAGAGGGAACTATTGGTTTCCCTCTATAAATGCACAAATTTCACTGGGAAGCTACTCATCCCATAGTTGGTCAAAATCTAGATGAGCAACCTGTGAAAGGAAAATATCAAACTGTGATCGATAGGCTGCCTTTGAGCAAGAAAGACACTGAATCTTGAGGACTTGACGAAGCAAGGAAAGTTGTTGTGAAGGTTGGTAGGGAGGCTCCAAAACAGGCTAAGGCAAAAGGTTTGGAGGGTGGTTGTAGCCACTACAACACTTGGTGACACACTGGTAGAACTCCGACTCTCTGAATGGACCTTGTTTGTGAGAAGCAAGTCTAACACCTCCAGAAATATTTTTCAGTTCTTAGCTCATATTGGTTTCACACTAACTTGATTGTAAGATGTCGCATCTTCCAGAATCTTGGTCGATTGACACACATTCCAAGCCAAGGAAACATAGTTGTTTCTATTGGGGTTGAGGGGTATATAAGTGCACAAGCAGTATCATCGTCAAAGTTTAAGTTTCATCTCTGGTGTTGCTCCACTACCAGCAGGCCTGGACAGTACCCCGCTGGAGTCACATAGGAACAAAACCATGGCTCCGCTGCGAGTGAGCCTAGTCAGTCCATCGGCAAAGTTGCTTGCATCACCTCCCTGCGCAGGAAGCCTTTCTCTTCTTTCACCTTATTCATTTTTCATTTTTGAATTTTTTTTTACTTTTCATTTTTTTTTTCATTTTCACTGTGGATAGAATTTATTCATTTCAGAGGCAGAAGAGGGATCCTCACTTATTAAGATCAGAAGAGGTTTTTCCAGCAGAGAAGTAGTTTATTGTATCTTTGAAGTGCCGATTAAGGTTTTCCCCCTCACCTTACTCTACTTGACTGAGCTAACAAGGATTAACCCAAAAAAAATCGGTGAGAGAAGGTGACACTAGTTAGTTTGCAAGTGTTGTTCTTACAGCAAGGTTCACTTTGAAGAGTATGTATTTTCCTTCGACGTATCATGGACTAAGAGTAAGAAGTTCACCATACAAACACAAGATGACAGATAACCAAGTAGTGATAGTTGTACAAACCCTCTTGTACTTTACCCAGCTCATTTCATGAGTCACACATGGTTTCATGCAAACTAACCTATGAACGAAACAAGTGAATGAACTAACAATCAACAAATCAAACCAAGAGAAGAAGTGCAAATGAAAGCAAATCAAGTAAACAAATAAGCAAGCAAAAAAACAAGCAAACAAAGCATGTAAGCAAACAAGCATGCAAACAAACAACTGAAAGCAAACACTACCCCTACTCCTACACAAACGGTGCATGCGCCTGATCACGTGAAGTGATACTTCCCATGCAGCCACCGGTGCATTCGTAGACCCATGTGAGTGAAGACATGGTCCGCAAGTAACCTAGTTGTGCAGACCAACATATAAGAAAGATATGACAGTGAAGACAGACACACTTTGTGTTTCAAGGTTCCCACGGGACATAAGTGAGTGCATGTGCATGACGGATAGTTCGTGGACTTATCATGGTGTTGTGTGACACTACGTGCAACTTTGAAGCAAAAGCACACTATTGACTGAGACATGCAAGCAAACAAAAGAAACAAAGATAACTTGTGCCGCGCACAAGTGCTTGTAATGTAAGACTCCTCAAGTGCATGAGAAATGGGATCGTGCAGTTCGAGTGGAGGGAAGTGTGATCTATGTTAGATGGATCTTGAATGCATATAGATGAGTGATGAGGAGCCTTGGATGATTGAGTAGTTTCATGATCGAAAGTGAGACTAACCCCAAGAGAGCAAGGACCTGACATAACCATCAGCTTGGGATGAAGTGCCTTCACAGTCTTGGGTGTCTCAACTTCATCATCGGGTAGATCATCATAAATCAGTGGCTTCGAAATATCAACTGCGACAGATTCATGATCGTGATAAAAAATGGAAGCAAATGGATCATGACCGCCATGATCAGAAAAACCAATGAATTATTCGGCATCCTCATGATCAAATGAATCAAATAGAGGGGTAGATGAAAAGCGAACAAACTCATCCTCTGTGTTTTTGGAAAAGATAGACGAAGGATCAAGTGGATCTTCAATGAATAACTTATCCTCTCCATTGTCGAATGATGGAATAACATCCTGTGAGTCTTGTGAGTGATCAACAATGGGTGCATCTGTAGATGAAGACACACATACAAAATCATGGATGGAAGGTTCACCAAAGAAGCTAGGAAGGAATGGAGGAGGCTTAGATGGAAGGGAGTCATCCTTCACCGAGAGTTGATGTTCAAGCTTCCACTCATACTTTTCATGAATGACAGCGCATGTTGGTTGTGCAACACCAACTCCATCAGTTGGTTGTTCCTCATTCACAACAAGTGAAGAGTCTGGAATGGACGAACACAAGACAACATCATCCAGAGGAACACTTGGGTGCGAAGACGGAGGTCGAAGAAAATAATGCATATGGGAACTCGAAGGACTAACAGCCAACTCTGCGTGAAAATTGATTGGAGTGATGTTGGGAGGGTGTGAATAATGAACATATGTGCAAACATGATCCTCAACATCATTGGATGATGGTGGAACTGTTGAATGAAAGGGGGGCAGATAGTCCGTTGAGACAGTGACTGCTCCCGCATGGGATTGTGCAGTTCCATCAACGAAGAAGGTTGAGTGAGGTTTGACATCAAGCTTTCTCTTGGGACGGGCATATTTCTTAAGGCAGTACTCGAACCGGTCCCAGAGATAAGCAAATTTCATTTGGCGCTTCAGAGCTTGAAAATGTAAGTCACGAAAGCACTGCAAAAAATCAACAACGAACTCATGTGGAGCCCTTCGTTGCTGTAACAGTTTCCAGTCAAGATGGTTTGGATCAAAATGATGGAAAATGTCTTGAACAAGATCATAGAAGTGTTGACATGAGTGCATGGTGTCAGCTGGTAGGCTAAGCACCCAAAGAAATGGGGATTCGCGAAGTGTGAATGCAAGCAACAGACTGAACTATTCATCATTGAACTCATCTTCCTCATAAATTATGGAAAGGAAGTTATGTATGTGCTCAGGCTAGACCACTTTGCCTTCACCATCATACATGTGAGTGGACAAGAGATTGAAAAGCTTCCCCGAGATGGAGACATCTTCACGATTTGAAAAATACCTCGGGGGAAGAAGAATGAAAGACTCCATGAAAGACATGCAAAGGTTCAAAACTGGATAAGAGGACCTTGCTTGTCATCAGGCCCTCCTTATAGTGCTAGAAATGCTGACGGTGCTAGACCCGCCAAAATGTCAAGGGGATCTCCTGGGTAAGAAGTCCCAATTAGACCTCAGATTGTTTGGTGTAGGAGCCCCAGCAGTGGGTCGTAAGGTAATGCCTTGACTACGCTGTCGCACAGAGGCAAGTAAGATAAATCTGTCACTAGCAAGGCTGTGACTGATGCAGTGAGTCAAGGAATGAGTATGAGAGGTTCCAACACTTCAAAGGGGGGAGGAAGGTGAAGGTGAGTTCCAGGTTGAAAGGGATCAGTCCCAACTCTGCTAGGAACACACCACACAAAGGACATGCACATCTTCCGGTAGAGCAATCGACACGGATGTGCAAGTCCCAACATACATGGTAAGATAACCTGAACATCACTCACGGATCAGTCCGAGATGACTGTGACGGTTGATATAACAAGGTTTAGAGATAGGTTTTTCTTGTGTCCAACAGAGCAGTCGACACGGATGGTGATGACATTAACAACATATGCAACACATTAGCAACAAGATTCATATAATTGCATGTGGATCAGTTCATACACAAGTACATAAGTTAAACATATATCATTAAGGAAACTGGAGCAATCTAACTAAAATAACAACATATGCATGAAAATGTGTTGGGTTTTATTATATAAAGAAGTGTAAGTCACAATCATACAATACACCATGTAAACCTACTAACCCTATCAGTATAATGTTACAACCACATTTGCCTACTCCTCTAATGAGATGTACTAGCTCTGTGCAGTGGAGAAGCCAAGGTGCATTACAATACTGTCCAAGATTTCTTCAAGATAGTCTTAGTAGAAGCTTGGCTGACCAAAAGCCTCTATAATGAGTTATGAAGGACATTATTTAGCAAAGGGTGGGGTGACCCTTGACATTCCCCTTTATGTCAGTTCAACTACCCTCATGACTCTTCATCTACTCTATGACTGTTACATCCAACTGTTGACACTCGACTTACACTTGACATGACTCAACATTACAATGCACATGTACTCATGTGAGACAACATGGCTTGAGCAAGCGTTGCAAGAAATCACTGACGTGCATGCCACAAATCTATATTATGACATGCATGCCACAAATCTACGGGAAGCGACACTTGGAGGGAGGTTTCTGAATTACTCCTTGCATGTAACCTCCAACTACTAAACATAGATCCTTGAAACAAGGGATGCCTTGGGAGAAGAAGCTTATGCATGAAAATCTGTTTCTCTCAGTCCCGAAGGGAACCAGTCAACTCAGCTGCACATGCAAGTGACTGCTTGACTACTGGAGAAAAATTCACATTTTTGACTATCTTCTGGGCTGACTACCTAAGGAGATTGCATAATTTCTAGGCCTGGCACTTGACTGCTACCAAAATTTGCGCAAATCCTGGGCTGAACTGCCTATTGATGGGAAAAATTGCACAATTCCTACTGTGAGAGTTGGCTAGCAGGATTGCGCAATCCAGGAGACCAACAGGCTCTTAGTGGGAATTGCAAAATTACTGGAGGGAACTATTAATTTCCCTCCAGAAATGTGCACATTTCATTGGGAAGATGATCATCCTATAGCTGGACCAAGTTCATATGAGCAGCCTACAAAAGGAAAAGATCAAACTGTGATCGACAACCTTCCTTTGAGCAAGAAAGACACTAAAGCTTGAGGACATGACGAAGCAAGGAAAGTTGTTGTGAAGGTTGTTAGGGAGGCTCCAAAATAGGTTAAGGAAAAATTTTTGGAGGGCGGTTGTAGCTGCTACAACAGACCCTTTATACCTAAAAAACTTTCTTTATCAGTTGCTATCATATAATGCTTTTGGAAGTATTCCTCCAAACTGATCAACCTATCATTTGGGGCCACTATTCCTAGTAGTCCTCTCTGATTGAGTAAATTAAAATTAAAATGAAACCTTTGAACAAAAGTCTTCAAGGTTTGGCACTTAGTCTCTAATTGATTCATAAAGTTATTTTTCTACAAAACCTTCTAGATCTCCAAAATGGTTTTTGTTTTGTCCAGAATCTCATTCTACTCCAACTCGGCCCTGGTTTTTCAATTAAGAACTCTGATCATGTCTGTAGCTTCACTTGGTTTGTCTTTAAGAAGTTATTTAACTTCTTCAGTAGCTATCTAACATCTTTTTATAAGTTCCTCTAGCTCAAAAATGATCTATATGGAGGACCATACTTCTGTTATGGCCTAACTAATATCTGCCCAAATTTTTTCCTTAGCTTGGGCCAAGCTTTGAGACATTAATGAATCACTCTACATCTCATCTATCCTTTTGGTCAACCTGTTGGTCTTCTACATTTCTTCAACATAAAGAGTGTCAAATTTTATCTTCTAAACCTCCAGATTCTTAAATTTCTTGTGAATCCTTTCATTTTCTTGTTTCTGGTGAGTCAACTCCTATAAGACTTTATTCAAATCTCTTGCTATTGATGTAGATTTTGTTGTGGCTGATGTCGATTCCCCTGTTGTTCTAGATACTGTAATAATAATAGTTATAATGGGATCTATAGCTAACTGAGTAGATTTCTCTTTTTCCTTAAGAAATTTCTCAATTTTATCTTCCATGGTCTTTATCTATACCTTTTTCTCAATGATCAGTTTGAGCATTTCTTCCTTGTGTTGTTCACTTTCTGCTATCTCCTTGGTCTGAGCATCCTCTCTAGAAGGAAATTTGAGCTACTTCCTCACTGCTATAATATCTACATTTTTCTTTTTGATAATATCTTCTGCAACTTTACCATCAGTAGGGTCATATCCAGTTTTAATCACGAAGTCTTCTAATGACTTGATCCTATTATCGTTTTCTAAAGATGATATCTTTTCAATCTTCAATTGTGACTGCACATTTGATAGAGCAGTTCTGAGTTTTGACAATGCCATAACAATATTGGTCATGGTGGAAAAATCATATCACCAGAGTACCTATGCATCTCCATTTAATCAATTGGGTGTATCTGATTAGCATCAAAAGAAAATAAATTCTTCATGTAATGAGAAGAAGCCTTGGGAAAAGGCACTTGAGCCTGTAGAAATGTCATTTGCATTCTACCCTTTTCGTTGTCAAAAGATGTCAACAACCTATGTTGTGAAGTAGAAGTCTTCTTCCAAAATTGTGCATAAACATTTTCCTTTAAAGATTTATTCTTTTGCTTAATTTCAAGGAAATTAGTGAAGATGTTTGGCTCCTCTATTTCACTTGCTCCTATATATTGGGTGATTTCTAACAAATTATGTGAAGTTGAAGAAGAATATGGAGTAGTAATTACAGCTTCTTTTGTCCCTATAGAAACTTGTGAATGATCCAAATTGATGTTTATAGGGTCCTTTTGACCTTGAATAGTAGTAGTGCCTTTGGAGTCAATCCTTGATTTATTCTGATAATGAATGAATTCCTTTTATCCAACTGTTGATGATGAAGATCCTTCTCTGGGCCTCTTGTGCTTCTTAGTGTGAGCATGAGTCTGAAGAGTAGAAGGAGGTAAAACCTATTCTTTTGCTTCTTGAAGTGTATTCTCCTCCCACTGTTCTTGATTTCTATACTTCTCAATGTTTGGTCTTGGTCTATGATTGTAAGCTATGGTTTTGAATTCCACGCTTAAGTTTGAAATAATACTTAATGGGTCATAAGACCAGGTGAAGCTTGGTTGAAAACCCATCTATTTGAGGATTGCATCTACTTCTATACTTGTTGATCTAGTATTACAAATGAATGATCCTACCTATGACTTCATCTTAAAATGAGATTTCCTCTTCCCTGAAATAAAATTAATTTCATCCATATTAATCATTTTCCTAATATATTCTACAGAGAAAATTCTCATTGGAACATATTTGGGCAATTTATATGGAGCCAATTCACAGCCATATACTCCAATATCTGTATAGTTCTGGTAAAGATACCAGACTCCTGTTCTAGCTTGATCACTAAGATGTAAGATCCTTTTGATTTCTGTACTGATCTTGGGATCACTTTGGCTATTTAGAAGCTATGCAACTGGGTGAATTAAACAATCAATGAAGTCTGAAAATTAGAACTCGGTTGAGTTCTTCCGAATCAATGATGCCCACTGTGTGACTACTTGATTCACTTGTTGATCATCTTGCTTGTGGAGAACAATAGCTAACCTGTCTCCCTACTGAAAAATAATCATATGTACTAGAATAGAGGATTATTTAAACACTCTTTCAGTAGTAATATTTCTCAATTACTCATGCATAGTTTCAACCAAGAATTAGTTATAATTATACATGAAGGCATGTTTGATTTCTTTAGAGAAAATGAATAGATAACCTAGGATATCTTCATCTACCCATTGATCTGATTGGTAGCCTAACAAGAAAGAATATAGGGAAATGATGTGTTTAGCTCTTTCAGTGAACATGGATACTAGATAAGGAGGATTCTTTGCTATAGGATAAAATGCACGATGTATGGAGAATGAAGATACTCTCAAAGGTCTTCTCGGGACCTTCGGTAGACTGTAAGATTATCTGCAACCGTCACAAAGTTACATGCATGTTCATAACATTAACTAACTACCAAAGTAGGAGAAGTAGATTACCTCAAGCCTCCGTATAGATTTTCTGGAGAGCGCAATGTAGCTAGGTGGAAATCCCCTGAGCTAGCTCTAGTTCAAGTCTTGCACATAGAAGAGAGAAGCACAATCACAACATACAACTCTGATAACTAAAACATGAATACATAAAAGAACATCTAGTTACACATAACTAAGATACTCATGCTAAAAGGTATTGGACAAACAACTTAGTGAATGATAGTACCAACACCACAGAGTAGGCAGTACAACTGCAATTCTATATTAATGTTGGAAGAATGATTACAACCATCTGTTGTATCAGCCTTCCCTTAACCCTCCAGATTCTCTCTATCTCTCCCTTCTTGCCAACTTATTATGATTTGAGACAATGCTCAACAGTCAAGTATGCTATCCTTTCAAATGCTCTGACCTCTATCAACATAGCCCTAGCTTTTCATATGTAGCAATTGAGTTAGGGTTTCCAAGTTCCTCCTTGAGTTCCCTAGGGAAAAATAAATGAAGTTTCCATGCTTTTCAACTCTTTCCCATTTTCCTCCTTAATTAGGATTAGAAATCCTCCAAATAGGTCAAATCTGGATGTTTCCCTGCTTTTCTTGAGTAAATCTAGGAACAAATATCTAGATATTTATGAGTCATTTCGTTCCTTTGACCCTTAGAACTTCACTAGGATCCACTAACACTGTTCCCGAACTAGTAACTTGAGTTAGTTGGGTCACTAACGTACCCTTAGGCTTGCAGAGAAGCTTTATAAAGAAAGTTGTCAGTGCATAGCCAACGTTAGTGTGGAATCAAGGCATGTGATCTTGGTCTTTGCTTCAGTTATCATGTCTTTCCCCTCTGAGTTGATGAGGAGGTCAATTTGTTGTATAACAAATGCCCCCTATAGTATGAGATCAGAGGCTTCGACGATGGCCGAAATACTTTACTTAACTGTAATTTTACTTCAAAAAGAGAGAGTGGATTGGAGCTTTGGGTGGTACAGGAAACCTGATATAACACGTATATATAAAACTACTAAAATCATGTCCTGAGTCAGGCATTCCCATTCTCAGTAGCTATGTCAGAGTGATTTTCTCCAAAGAGATATGACGATGCATGTCATTGATAAGCACAATGTGGATCAGGTGTCATAATAGAATCATCCTGATAAGTTGCCTCCAAAAAAAAATATACGCAACTTGGGAGAGGAAACAAGGTTGAGTGATGCAAGCCTCTTGCCAAGGTCTTGATTTCTGCTTCACCGAACAACATTAATTGATACATGTGAATATATGCATTGATGTCAAACATGCACGAAATCATCTTATTACCGGTCAATAATGGAGACCGTTAGCAGACGCGAGGAAGGCCACCAATAATGGTGATGGTCTCCAAGATGCACAGTGCAATCTAACGAGTGTGAAAGATGTTTTTGTTGTCAAACACCCGTAGAATCGCTTAACCA
The DNA here is from genome assembly GCA_031772625.1 of Pinus tabuliformis. Classification (NCBI taxonomy): domain Eukaryota; kingdom Viridiplantae; phylum Streptophyta; class Pinopsida; order Pinales; family Pinaceae; genus Pinus; species Pinus tabuliformis. The sequence continues at coordinate 924,661,281 of CM062816.1, forward strand.
AGAGCCAATAATGAGAACCCCTAATCAAACACAAGGCAACCTGCCACTAATGTCTACAAGTACCAAGGCACTGAATGTGTTGCTAGGTTGTCTTCCTAGATAGAGTTTTGAAGTCGATAGGAAGATACCTATCGAAAGGTAGGCAATAATGTGTCCTACATCAATCAAAATGAAACGGGGCAAGAATGATTTTGTTTTTTGAGGAATCTTTGAGCATTGGGTCTAAACAACGGAGGGCATGATGAAAGGATATGCTTGATGGGTTCATGGAGCAAACAAATGTTAACCCTTGAATAATAGAAGGCACGACAACGGTTTTAACCATGCAACACTAGACTCATGAACACCAAAGAGTGTTAGGATATAGAGATGTAAGAACATCGGGGTATTTAGGCTAAACTCATAGGATGGTAGGATTCATATTAAGAGGCCATCACAAGGAAGGTTTATCTAAGGGAGTGCCATGTTCAAGGGAACGATTGCTGCCAAACCACGATTTCTAATACTGAATAAAGTTGTATTGCCTACTTTCCCCGTCTAATTAGTTTAGTGAGTCAAGACGGGTAAACTCGTCGATCTTTTCATGTTTTAAGAGTTTGAAAAGGACCGCAAAAAGGATGACTCTATACCCTATTTGATTAGTTTAAAGAGTCCAGACAGGCAAACTCATCGATCTTTTCATGCTTTGAGAGTCTGAAAAGGATCATAAAAAGAGCGACTCTATATCTTGTCTGTGTAGTTTAATGAGTCCATGCTAGACAACTCGGTGGTAATTTCATATTTAGAGAGTCTGAAAAGATCATAAAGAGCAACTCCATGGTGGTCCCTTCGTCATATTTGTTAACCAGGTGTGACAAAAGGTTAATAGTATACCAGATTGGTTACTTTTTCGTAAGTTAATCTATTGAATCCGGATAAAGAGAAACCTATGTTCAATAGATGTCGACCTCATTTTGTTACGAGTACGAGGGGATGGACTAAACTCATTTTTTGCTGTGAATTTTTAATGAGTCATGCGACGAAAAAGTCAATACCTTCATCAAATTTTAATGAGTCAAATGAAGAAAACTAAAGGTACCTTTTTTAGTTTAGTGAACGAGGAAACAGAGGTAAAATAACTACTCATTCCTCCTTCGTAGATTTAACAAGCCCAAAGGAGGGGAAAAACTCAGGGATTTTTCGATTTAAGAGAAAGAAATGGTCCTAAAAAAGCAAGTGCTCTGGTTGTTGCTGTATATTTTTAATGAGCTCGGTGACAAAAACTCGGTATTTTTCAGTTTAACGAGCAAGAAAAGTACCTAAAAGAAAGATCAGGTCATCATTATAAATATTTAACGAGCCTAAAGAAAAAACTCAGGATTTTTTCAGTTTAATGAGTGAGAAAAAAGTGCCTAAAAAGAATGCTCTAATGGTCTTTTTCAGTTTAATGAGCTAGAAAAATAGTGAAAAAGAGTTTCTCAGACCATCGTCATATATGTTTTACAAACCCAATGATGACAAACTCGAGGATTTTTCAGTTTTTAGAGCGAAAAAATATCCCATAAAAGAATGCGCTCATATCTTCGTTATAGTAGTTTAACGAGCCCAAAGAAGGAGACTGGAGGTTTTTCAGATTAACGAGCAAGAAAAATACCATAAAAAGAATGCTTGATCTTCTTCGTGGTAGTTTAATGAGCCCGAAGAAGGAGACTTGAGGATTTTTTGGATTAACGAGCAAGAAAAATACCATAAAAAGAATGCTCGTTCTTCCTTGATATCATGCTTGACAATAGAAGGGTCTATGCCATGCATTTCCTCATAAGACCAAGAAACAAAATCATGGAAGTCCGTAAAAGGGTAGGTGAAGCTCACAATTTCCTTAGGATTGTGATTGGCTCCAATCTGTATGTTTTCCACGATGCCTGTCATGACAGAAATATCGATGAGCAATGTTTTTGAAAGATTGCCGTTGTTTCCTTCCAAGTCCAAAGTTTGGATAGTCGTATAGGGTGAGGAAATGATTTTTGGTATGTCAGGGGACAGGATTTGAAGAGGAATCGTGTTCGAATCAGATATTGAAACACGATGGTGCAAATCCTCCCAAGGTCGCTCTCCTAAACTCATGATTTCTTGAATAGCTTCGTCCATATGTAGGAATTTATTGAGTAGATCGAAAGGAGGAGCATTTATGGGAGGGGCAGTGGTACCATTGGCCATAACCAAAGTGACGGGAGATGTCGATGCAGATTGAATGGCTTGGTAGGCCAATTTAGCTGGTGACTGCGGCATTTGTTCTCCATATGTGTCAATGTCTGAAGGAGCCAGTAGGAACCATGGATCAGTCTGTTCATGAGGAATAGATGAAAGCATATTGATCATCTGTGAAACCTTGGGCGGCTGAAGAGGGAAACAAGCCATTAGGGAAGAAGCCTTGAGAATATCGGTACCGATACTGACATAAGAGTCAGGTACACCACCCACTAAGGGTATAGAGCTGTTAGGTAACAGAGAGTAATCTGGGGTGCAAAAGGAAAACTGATCCACTGTGACTATCTTTCCATCCAAGGGAAAGAGGATGTTATGGAAGATCGAAGAGACAATGACCTTCATGGCATAATTCAAAGTGCAACTCAAAAGTAGATTATAGTCGAGTTTATGATCCACGAGTTCAATATCTACTGTTACCATTTTCCCACTCAAGGTGATGGGATAGCTAGCTAGGTAACCTTTTGGGATGAAAGTGTGGCCGTCGAAAGCTTTAAGGGAATTAGACAGTGGGGATAGGGTTAGAGAACCCAAAGCGAGCCAACATGAAGCCGACATGACGCAGGTAGAAGCACCTTTGTCAATGAAAATTCTGTGTATACCTTTACCTTTCAAAAAGATTTGCACCTAGAATGCAAGCTGGTGAGGAAGGGGAGGTTTACACGTTTCCATGTCGAAAACTGCAAGCATGGAATCCTATGGGTCGATACCACCAATAGCTAAAACCAAAGCTTTCCTTTATGCTGGACATGTTTGTAATACTTCGAGCACCGACATAGCCGATGAAACTTGTGCCAAGTCTTCTACAATGCTGTAGTTTTGGGCAGCACGTGTAGATGTATTGTGCGTTGTGCATCAAAGTGCCCATTTGGGGGGGAAATTACAAGGTCAGCAACCAGCCTTGCGATAGACAAATCGTTGGGCGGTGGTCGGTTTGGACTTGAGGAAGGTTCCTCTGCATGAGAGGTAGGAGCTCCATAAGATTTGGCTCTTGTTTGTAGATCTATCATTTCAAAGGTGTAAACGGTAGAGGATCCTACACCAGCTGAAGGATTTTGCGAACCACCGTTGACCCTTTGCGGGGGTTGGGGTTGGTTTACAATAAGGTTTTTCTACTACTGACCGGGGAAAGGATTATTTAGGACAGCAATGGTCCTACCAGTATCCTTTTGAGCAATGTATTCTGTGCATTCCTGAAGACGCAAACAGTGATAGGTCATGGGGTCTTCAGCACAGATTTTGCAAGGAAATATGGCAGGTTTATCCTTTCCATCGTCAGGAGGTGCAACAGTATTTTGTTTTGGGTTTTTCTGCTTTGTTGACTACTCTTCAGAAGGAGTGGTATTTTTCTTATTCTTCTTTTTCTTACCACCAGGATTTTGCATAGATTGCATAGAGTTTATCGCTATGGTAGGAAGAGCAGTCGATTTGGTAGTAGTGGAAGCATTGGAATTTCAAGGGGCATTGGGGATTACATCTTAAAGAGTGCCAGACTATGAATATATCAGATCTAAGTGCCGGGCATGATGTATGGATTGGTCTTCTGTGACCGCACCACCTAAGGCAACATCCTTAGCAATTCCGGGGAGTAGGGACTTGCAGAACCAGTCCGCTAAGAGATAGTCTGGGAGGGGAGCTTTAACTAACCTTTGCCTACATCTCCATTCATGTATATGATCAGAGATGTGGGTGGCGGTATCCTGACATAATGAAGTGAGGAGTTTCATCCCAATCTCATAGCAGATGGGTAGCTGGAAGTGCTTTAAGAATTCCATCGCTAGAGTGTCAAAGGTATTTACTAACTCGCGTGGTAACTCAATGTACCACTTAGTTGCATTGCTAGTGAGGGTGCGGGGAAAAAGACGTAATCAGACACTATCATCCACCATGGAGTTAGAAACACTCCAAAGATGGTAAGTGGTGATATGAATGCCCGGATCCTCCCCTTGTTTCCCATCGAACTTGGGGATGTCTGTTGATATTTTATGCGGGATTGGTGGCCATTGTCAGTTATGATAGATGGGGTCATTTGTAAGTTTGTACAAGTCTAGGATATCCAATGTTGCCAAGAAAGGAAAATTGTGTGGTGCCCCTGACTCGGACCAAGGCGATGACATATGACTTGAGGAGCCTTGCGCTCCTCCCATCGTTTGAGTCCCAATATTATACATGGGCTACGTGGTATAGTAGTTTCCTTGAGGTATGGTGTTGTAGTGTGGATTTCCATGGTGATTTTGATATTGGGGTATAGAATTGCCCCCAGGATAAGTGGTTCCCCCTTGACTCATTGGAATTTGTGAGTAGGGTTCCCCCATGGATTGGTTGGGACCTCCTTGAGGATTCACGCCCATCATAGAACTAACCATTTTTCCTTGATTGACATAAGGAACATTCATGTCAATTTGTGACTGACCATGCATGCCTAAGAATGGAGGGGGAACTGTTACGTTCCCTACTAGCATGTGCATATTAGGAACGCCCCCAGACACTTGTATCTAGGGGATTGAACTGTACAATGGCGGCCGACCATGTTGTTGGTAGATGGGAACCACACCCATAGTGCCATATTGAGCATTATAGGGAGCACTGTATGTAGCACTTGTTGAAGGTATGCAGTTTGACACTAAAGGGGTGCTAGGTTCCACTCGTAGAGGGTGTCATGTGAGTGGTTGTACCTGGGACAAATGGGATAGCGGGGTTCGCCATCGACAGTGTTGTGGTGACTATCAACTGGGGAAGTGGTGGAGAACCAAAAGTGCCCCTAAAGTCCCATGACCCATTAGTCTTCGATGGGATAGATGGAAATGTTCCAACTACCGAAGTAGGAAGTATAGGTACCACGGGAGTCAAGACAGGTTCCAACAGATTCGTGAGTGGAGGGTTAAAGGGAGGAAGGAATCCTTCGGTGAAGAAATCCTCCAGCAAACTTGAATTGTCAGTTGTCCAAACAGATCCGGCATGAGATCTAGGAGACTGATCCCAGGAAGATGGGGAATCCAGTTCAGTGGAGCTCAGTGGATCCTCCACAATGAGTGGAGGAAGTGATAGAAATCGTCTAGATTGATGACGAGGGACGGATGCAGCCACGGTGACCGTTAATTTTTATCAATAAATTTTATTGTGATATTTGTTAAAGTCTCAAATGATAACACTCGGGTACCTAAAAAATATAAAAAATACTCTAAGTTGATTAATCAACAAACAAAGGGAAATGACCCTATTTGATAAGCACTGATCACCGGAGATGAAACCTAGTATCACAGCAAATAACAGAGAGGGTTGGCCAAATTTACAGCTACAGTTACTCTTGAGCTTTACCCAAAACTCAGATTGAGGGGCCAAGTACTCTCGTGAAGATGAGCACCCTCCCAAAAACTGAAGACAAAGTAGGTTCGTCTGTGTTAGGTACCAAGGTAGCCCACCCTAGTCACGTTGTGTAAGTCCCTAAAAGCTTGGCCACTAAAGATACCTCAAATCAGAGACACTACCGGGGGGGACATAGTCGCAAATAGTACGTTGTGTGGGCAGGATACCTGAGTCCCCGACTCAGCTCTGAAATCCCCGAAGGGACCCCTGATACACAGAATACCCAAAGGAGTTGCAAGGAAATGCGAGCTACCTTCACTTGCAGTCCGATGTTGTCTCGTATTTTGCTCCGCTTTTACTGGAGTGGTCTTGGTAGTATGAGTGCAACAGGAATTTTCTCTCTTTTAATGACACTAGTTTGGCTTTTCGATCTTGGACAGTTTACTCACTTGCTCAATAAAGAGTTACTAATTGATTTTAGGTAAATATTATGTGTACCTTTTTATTGTCTTCGGTATGGGAGTTGACGTATGAAATGTGATGAGACTCAGACTCAATAAATCATGCACAAGACAATGCTTTAAAAATATTTCCATTCAATGAAAACAAGTTGTATTCTACAAGTGAGAGTCTTTCACATATTCATATTCTTTCCATGCATCCTAGTCACTTAACGCATGCATAACCAAAGGAATTCTTTCCAATGTTTCTTAACAACTACTTGAAACCAAAATAGAGAAGCTTTTAACCAACTAAATAGAAGAATGAATAAAAAAATGTGGATCTTTCTTTTAGAAAAAATGCTTTTAAGAAAGAAAAACAAAACATTTTCCTAAAAAAAAAACTTTTAGGACACCTATTTTGCTAGCAGAATGTAATAACAGATCTTCTTTCAGTCCATAAGAAGGCTTCCTATCCATTTTGGCTTACAGACACTACTAGAAATCAAGTTATTGGGAGACTAATGCTCTGTGATAGTGGCCACAGAGAGTTAATAGGTCCACTAACACTCCCTATAAGCAGACACAGTGCTTTATAAAGCTTTGTGCAGTCTGCTAACCTGCATTAGTGTGGGAAAACAGTCAAAAATAGGGATTCTCAGATCAGATTCAGTGATGAATATATGTAGGCATGATCCAGATTTAAACAGGAATGCAATAAAATACAGAGATAACCATAAAGACAGATATGCAACAGAAATAATACCTCAATTCATTACTGTAAAATACTGAAATATGCTTACAAACAGAAATGGAAATAAACCAGCTAGGGCGATGGTAGCTTATCTCTGAGAAGAGATGTGGTGGCTACATGCCTCTAAACTGTCTTACAAGGAGGCTCAAAGGCCTATTTATTGTTGAGAAACAATGGAAAACCCTTCACATTCCAAAACCTAACCCTAGAAGATGAAACGCCAAATTGTGGGCCCCGTTTTGGGTAAGTTGGTACATCAACTTCCCGGGGTCGCGAATTGGTCGTACTATCTCCGTTTGACGTGCATGATAGCCCGTTGGAAAGATCTCTCCGAGGACTACGACGAAAAAGACAATTTTTATTACAAAATCGCTGGCGGTGGATTTCCCAAAAAACGTCGTTTAGGGCCTCAAAATGGCTTCGGAAGTTTAGGACCCGAAAATATGCTAAAAATAGTAAACTGTGCTATAATTAAGGAAACTGAAAAAAACTGTAAGAAGCACTAGAGGGGATCCAAGTGGAATTAGTGGGTGGCCACCAATATCCACCTGGATCATTCCTCCCCCCTTAGGAAGCAATGGTCCCCATTGCGTTGAGTTCCTCCATGAGATGAGGGAACTTCTGCTGCACTTGGTCCCTAGTGAGCCACTTGCCCTGGTGAAGGAGTTGTCCTGCTTTGACAACTCGATACAGTTGGATATTTTGCTGGCGAGTGTGCTTGATCTGTGTGTCCATGATCCGATCAGTTGCAACTTGTTCCATGCAAGCTGGATTTAACTATGTGGGTGTGAGTTGTTTTGCAATGTCGGACGTGTCTAGTAATGGTGGAAAGTATGGCCGAAGGCGGTCGACATTGAACACCGGGTGCAGGCCAAGGAATGGGGGAATGCTGAGCTCAAATGCATTGTCTCCCACAGCCTTGGTAATGGTGTAAGGGCCATATCAGAGTGGTCTAAGTTTCCGATAGGCTCCAGTAAGGCGTTCCTTTTGCAAATGCAACCAGACTTTGTCGCCCACTTGAAACTCTTGTAGCACCCGATGTTGATCATGTTGCTGCTTGTACTTGGCATTTGATTTCTCCAAAATGTCATGGACCTACTGGCGAATATGTTGGATGTGCTCAATGAAGTTGTTTGCCTTATCTGTTTCAGACTGGACATGAGCAGAATCTACGTGAGTAGCTGCAAATGGCATGGCCACATCGATGGGACATAGTGGCTGGAATCCCAATCCCACCTGAAAAGGGCTATGGCTAGTCGAGCTGTGGAGAGCCCGGTTGTAGCTGTGCTGAACATAGGGGAGGCTCTCGTCCCATGTGCGTGGATGGTTTGAGTTGTACATGCGTAGAATGTGTACGATCATCCTGTTGACAACCTCAATCTGGCCATCAGTTTGAGGATGGAAGGCTGTGGACTTAGTGAGTTTGGTGTCCAGCATCGACCAGAGGCTAGACCAAAATGTACTGAGGAACCTGTTGTCCTGATCCGAAATGATAGACTGTGGGATCCCAAAGTGTACCCATACTCGTTCAAAGAAGAGTTTAGCAGTGGCTTCTGCTGTGATATTCTTCTTGCAGGCCGCCATAATGGCCATCTTCGAGAACCTGTGGACGACCAGAAAAACACAGTCATTTCCATGCCTAGTGGAAGGGAGGCCTGACATGTAATCCATGGAGATGGATTCCCAAGGTCGACTAGGGGTAGGCAGCGGGGTATAGAGGCCTTGCTTCTTGATGGTCAGTTTGGGAATGGCGCAAGCAGTGCATGATCTGATGTACTTCCCGACATCCTGTCGAAGATTCGGCCAATAGAAATATTTTTGCAGTACTGCCATCGTTTTTTCAACCCCAAATTGCCCAACTGCCTGACTGTAGTGTGCTTCCCAGATCATCTTGGCACGCTCGCTTGAAGGAACAAAAAGGTGACCCAGGTGGCATAACAAGTCGTCCTGGAGGTGAAAATCTGGAACATGTTGACCCTCCAAGAGTGTCTGGTATGTGTGGCCGAATTCCGGGTCACTTTTGTAGAGCAGTGGCCAATCAGGAGTCTCGTGCCCACAAGAGTTGAGCACGGTGGTTAATTCCATGATCGGTGGTCGACTGAGGCAATCTGCGACATTATTGGTGCTGCCCTTCTTATACTTGATATTCAAATGGAATTGTTGCAGGTATGTGGACCACTTCTGATGGCGATCATTCTGCAATTTCCCTTGGGTCTGTATGAACTATAGGGGTCGGTGATCTGTGTGGATGACCGTTTCCTTCCCCAAAATGTAATACTTCCATTGTCGACAGGCCTGCACAATGGAATACATCTCTTTGTCATAAGTGGGATACTTCCGGACTGTGTCTGAAAGTGTCTCACTGTGGTATGCCACTGGATGCCCGTGTTGAGTAAGGACTGCCCCAATAGCATAGTCAGAGGCATCTGTCTCGACCTCAAATGGTTGTTGCAAGTATGGTAATGCAAGAACTGGTGTTGTGCAGAGTCGATCTTTCAACTCTGTGAATGCCTTCTGTTGAGATTCAGACCAAATTTTTTTTGCTTTCGCTCCTCCCTTGGTGACCTGACTCAAGGGCCAAGTGATATGAGAAAATCCCAACACGAACCTGTGGTAGAAGTTGGCAAGGCCTAGAAAGCTGCGAAGCTCTGTCAGAGTGGTTGGAGATGGCCAATCCCGAATGACTTGGATCTTGGCTGGATCCACATGCACCCCCCGTTCATCAATAATGTATCCCAGATACTGAACCTGGGTCATGCCAAAAGTGCATTTCTCAAAATTGGCAGATAACTTGTGTTGTCGCAGTGTTTGGAGAACCTGTCAGATGTGCTGGAGGTGATCTTCCCAAGTCTTGCTAAAGATCAAGATGTCATCCAAGTATACCACTACAAATGAGTTGGTGAATGGCCGCAATATGTCGTCCATTAGCCTCATGAAGGTTGCAGGAGCATTCGTCAATCCGAAAGGCATAACCAACCATTCGAAAAGGCCCTCCTTGGCTTTGAAGGCAGTCTTCCACACATCGGAGGGTTCGATTGGTACCTTGTGATATCCTGACTTCAAATCGATCTTGTTGAAATATTTTGCCCCCTTTAGTTGGTCCAGGAGGTCATCAATCCGTGGGATTGGGTACCTATTACGAACAGTGATCTTGTTCAGTGCTCGATAGTCAATACAGAGTCTCCAAGTCCCATCCTTCCTTTGTACCAGCACGATCGGGCTCCCACAGGGCGATGAACTCGGACGGATGTGGCCTTTTTGCAGTAGCTCCTGAATCTGCCTCTTGATTTCATTGTTCTCCAGAACAGAGCGCCGGTAGATTGGTCCATTGGGAAGCGACGAACCTGGGGTTATATCAATCGAGTGCTTGACCTAACAGTGCAGAGGAACCCCTGCGAGGGAGGTGAAGATGTCCTCATACTCCTCCACGACCTTGTCCATCTGTAGTTGTTGTGCGGAGGGGCCCTGTCTGGAGGTTGTGGCCACCGTCTTCTTCTTTTCTTGAGGGCGTATCATCAGGAAAACAAACTTCTTGGTTTTGGAAATGAGCTTACTGCATTTTTTTGCAGTAACCAAAGAGATGGCAGTAGGCGGTGCTACCTCTGGTATCCTGTACAACTTATTTCCCAAAGTAACAATAACAGCATGGGGCATTGACTCATACACAGCATGTCACTTCCACAAGTATGGTTGTCCTAATAACACATCACAAACTTCAAGGGGTGCAATGTCACACAATACCTCATCCGTGAAGGGCTTGATGTTGTATGGAAGGCGACACTGTTGGCTCACGCGAAGATCCTGTCCTTGGTGCAGCCACCCAATGGTGTATGGTTGTGGATGTGCTGTGGTTGGTAAGCCTAGCCATTTCACGACCTCTGCCGAAATGAGGTTCTTTTGGCTCCCGCTGTCGACAATGAACTGTAGCGGGGAGCCCTTTACCCACATCTGGGAGTGGAAGAGATGCTCCTCCTCCTCTGGATCTTCAGGTTCCTCCTTCTGGATCTTTGTGGTGGCAACCGTGGCATTGGGCTCCGCATCGATAATCTGCTTCCCTTTGTCATTACCCTTATCGAGTTCTGACTCAGAGTCAAAACATGCATCTGATTCTGAAACCTTTATCTCGGCCACCAGTGACTGCTTGGCCCGACACTCACTTGTGTTGTGAGTGGAGCTCTTATGGAACTCACACCACTTTCCGGTGTCCTTTTTCGGCTTCGCGGCGTTGTTCTTTGCTTGCAGCTTTGGCGGGTTGTCTTGGGCCGCCCCGCCTTGGCTTTGTCCTTTGTTCTGCGGTTTGGGGGCACCTTTCCCTTGTTTTGGATTCGCAGACCCAAAGTCTCGCTTCTTCTGTTTAAACTTTTGCTCGACCTTGACGGCATATTGGTATGCCGTGCCGAGCGAGGAGATGTTCAGGAATTCCATTTCTTCTTGGATGTACTTGTGCAGGTAGCCATGATATTTTAGTACCAAATGCTGCTCTGTATCCTTGATACCCAACTTTGTGTGAAGGGTATGGAAAATATTGGTAAACTCTGGTACGTCTTGGTCCCTTCCCTGCCGTAGCGTGGTCCACTTGATGTATTGATCCTCATAGCTTCCGACAGGGTAGTACTGCTCCTTGATGGCATCTCGGAATGAATCCCAAGTCGGTGCGACTGAAAATAGTGAGCCTGTACTTTCATCTTTCTACTCGCAGTAGGTTTCCCACCAATCCTTGACGTGGGGGGCTGCTTTGAGAAGAAAGAAAATAATCTTTTCCCAACTGGAAAAATCATGAACATAAAATTAACCCTCTAGCACATTTAACCATTTATCGACGGCATTTGTGTCTATCTGACCCTCGAATATGGGGATTTCAAAATTAACTTGTACCTTAAATGGTGTGGCATTTCCAGAGTTGCTGTTGGAAGCCGATGCGTCGCCCCTGGGTAGCCGCTGAAGTATTTGGGCAAAGTTGTCCATCATCGCATTCCTTTGTCGCTCGAGGGCTTCTTCAAGCAAGATTTTGATAGGATCTCCTGCCCCCTCGTCTTTCTTTTCATCCGCCATGGGAGGCCGTCGGGATTTGCGAGGCTAGTCTTGCAAAGGTTCGACCAGTTCAAGCCCTAACTCCTTATATCCCGACCTCGTTGGGGACATGCAAAGAAAAACAGAGAAGAAAAGCAGACCGCTCTGATACCACTGATCCGGATTTAAACCGGAACGCAATAAAATACAGAGATAACCATAAAGACAGATATGCAGCAGAAATAATACCTCAATTCATTACTTTAAAATACTGAAATATGCTTACAAACAGAAATGGAAATAAACTAGCTAGGGCAATGGTAGCTTATCTCTGAGAAGAGATGTGGTGGTTACATGCCTCTGAACTGTCTTACAATGAGGCTCGAAGGCCTATTTATTGTTGAGAAACAATGGAAAACCCTTCACATTCCAAAACCTAACCCTAGAAGATAAAACGCCAAATTGTGGGCCCCATTTTTGGGTAAGTTGGTACATCAACTTCCCGGGGTCGCGAATTGGTCGTACTATCTCCGTTTGACGTGCATGATAGCTCGTTCGAAATATCTCTCTGAGGACTACGACGAAAAAGATGATTTTTATCAAAAAAATCGCTAGCGGTGGATTTCCCAAAAAACGTCGTTTAGGGCCTCAAAACGGCTCCGGAAGTTTAGGACCCGAAAAACTGCTAAAAATAGTAAATGTGCTATAATTAAGGAAACTGAAAAAAACTGTAAGAAGCACTAGAGGGGATCCAAGTGGAATTAGCGGGTGGCCACCAATATCCACTGGATCAAGGCAAGATGCAACAAGGTTCTTGGTGGGTAAGAAAGGGAATGCAGAAGTATAGGGAGGACTTAGAAGGAGGAGAAAGTTGAGAACTTTGGGTAAACTGGGAACTAGATGTATAGTCCCCAGTGGAGTCACCAATTCTGCTATAGGATAAAATGCACGTTGTATGGAGAATGAAGATGCCCTTAAAGGTCTTCCCAGGACCTTCGGAAGAGCGCAATGCAGCTAGGTGGAAATCCCCTGAGCCGGCTCCAGATCAAGTCTTGCATATAGAAGAGACAAGCACAATCACATCATACAACTCTGATAACTAATACATGAATGCATAAAAGAACATCTAGTTACACATAACTAAGCTACTCATGCTAAAAGGTATTGGACAAACAACTAAATGAATGATAATACCAACACCATGGAGTAGACAGTACAACTGTAGTTCTATATTAATGTTGGAAGAGTGATTACAACCATCTGTTGTATTAGCCTTCCCTTACCCCTCCAGCTTCTCCCTCTCTCTCCCTTCTTGCCAACTTCTTATGATTTGAGACAATGCTCAACAGTCAAGTATGTTATCCTTTCAAATGCTCTGACCTCTATCAACGTAGCCCTAGCTTTGCATATGTAGCAATTGAGTTAGGGTTGCCAAGTTCTTCCTTGAGTTCCCTAGGGAAAAAGCAATGAAGTTGCCATGCTTTTCATCTCTTTCCCATTTTCCTCCTTCATTAGGATTAGAAATCCTCTAAATAGGTCAAATCTGGATGTTTCCCTGCTTTTCTTAAGTAAATCTAGGAAAAAATATCAGCATATTTATGGGTCAATTCATTCCTTTGACTATTATAACTTCACTAGGATCCACTAACGCTATTCCCGAACTAGTAACTTGAGTTAGTTGGGTCACTAACATACCCTTAGGCTTGCAGAGAAGCTTTATAAAGCAGGTTGTCAGTGCATGGCCAATGTTAGTGTGGAATCAAGGCATGTGATGTTGGTCTTTGCTTCAGCTATCATGTCTTTCCCCTCTGAGTTGATGAGGAGGTCAATTTGTTGTATAACATTCTTTTTACAGAGTTCTTCATCTTTAGGGAGAAAGATCTCAAAAATATGTTTTCTTTGAGGGAGGGTGAGCTTATGATATATGTCCATTAGTACTATAGTGGAGAAAAAGCTAAGGGAATCATTTTCAAGGATCATAAGCATCCCGTTGATAATATCTAGGGTGATAGATATTAGAATATCTTCATTCTGAGCTACCATGGTTCTCTGCAAAGGGTTATACTTAACTTGGCACCACATGACTAGATCAGGAAAAGAATGGGTTTGAGGAAACATGCATAGGGGAAAAATTGATTCCCATAGATTTATATCGTCTTCAGAGTCAATATAGGTATGCTTAAGCCAATTGTGTAATTCAAACTTGTCGAATTCACACTCTTTATCTGTGATTTTGAAAAACTAGTTAGCCAATGGAATGTGATCTAGCTCTAAGGCATTGAAGGATTTTGGGTTTTCCTATAATGAAGAAGAACTGGTAGATGGCTTATCATTCCTCTTAGGAGCCATGATTATAGAATTGTAATGAAGGACAATAGAAAAAGGGACATAGATACGTTAAGGTGACGCGTACTGGTTGTAAGCTCAGTAGTGGCATAAAATGTAAAACACGAACAATGAAATCAATCAAACAATGAAAATAGTAATTTAGGAAAAAGGCGTAATGGGGTGAGGGGATTATATATGTAATCGAGATTAGTTTATCGTTATGGGAAAGCCATTACTTATTGGGAAAATGTAATTTAATGCAGTGGGAGAATAGTAATGGCAGCAAACAGATAGCAGCAATGGATCGACAACAATGGATAGGGAAATGTGGCATGCAACGATTGGAAGCGGAAGGTGTGGGAATATATTACCATTGATGTGCGTTGGCTTAAAGGGTCATGACCTAGGTTCAGAGTTAGTTGTACCAACCAACAAAACCCTACTCTACTGGCCCTTTCTGCAACAACCCACGTAGCTCAGGTTGCATTATCACCCGAACTAGTATGGGGCTACTAGAACCAAGTTTTTGTATCCACAGATCAGTGTGATGTGTTTTATTTCCATAGATCTTCCTTTTCGCATATCTATAATCCGTTAGGGCTCAATACTGCAGTGCCCTTTAAACAACCTCTAGACCTTTGCAAAGGTCCACGATCGGTGTGTGCGGACCCCTAACAGTTTATTCATCCACTTACGCGCACTAGAAACAACCCTAGATCTGAGCTCACACATATCTACTTAAGTATTTAATAAAAATAACATTATGTATCACAATCTTTGCATAAGTACTTAACATGTAGTGCGTATAGTTATTAAGATTTATTCCATAGAGTCACGCTTCATTAGATCAATATTTCAAAAATACATTATTCATCCACAACATATATTGCAATCATAAATAAATAGAATTAAATAGATAAACAAATAAATTCTTTGATAATATTCTTTATTAACCTTCAGTTAGGATTTACATACTCAAAACTACCCTGCACACTCAGCTACAAGAGTTTGCGCACTCAGCTGCAGACTCTTTCTAGGCTTCTGTGCACTTAGTGGCGAACTCTTTCTAGGCCTCTGCGCACTTAGCTACAGAGCCTTTCTCTCCTATTTGACCCACTTCTCTACGCTAAGACTTCTCTTCTAGTCACCCATTACATACATCTTCTCTTAGACATGCCTTAGACTCTCTAAGACACACCTATTTATAGCCTTTTACATACAATCCCATGGTCCACGGACCATGGCTGGATCTCAAAAACTGACTCAAATTTACATGAACAAGAGGCTAAATCCCCTTTGACTCCTAATCATTTATGCACTTCGGATCCACAAATCGTGGATACTTTAAATATTTTACAAAACTTACATCAAAACTTGGGTTTTTAACCCCAAAACTGACCCAAGGGACCCTATCCCGATAGGCCCCCAACACAAAGATCGTGAGTCACCCTTGAGTCACTCAACTGGCGTGACAATCTTGCTGCAAAGAACCCCCAGCTCCACCTGAACTACTGCAACATTGGCATCACTCTAAGTAGTTGTCTGCTTGATCTCCTCCACTAGTTTCTTTGTAGCTGGTCCTTATGCAGCTAGCTTCATCGTGTGCTACAAGCCTATGAGATTTTCCCAAATATTGGTCATGACCTAGTAAGCTTCATCTAACCAGGGGCCCAACCTAGCCTTAAGCAAGGCCTCCTTCTTCTATGCTTCTTCGACCTACATGAGGAGCTGCTTCCTTTCCTACAACTTGGCTAGGTGTTGTTCTGGGGGAATGGAGCGCGTTGTTGCCCAGACTTCATCGTACTGTTTCTGCAGCTCCCGCACCTTTGTATTTCGTATCTTTAGGGTTGGATCTTCCTACAGAGTTGTCACCAACTCCATTTCCTGCTCAAATAATGCCGAGCAGTCAGCGACTGCGACATCCAAAGTGGTCATCCCTTCTTTTACGGCAGCTCCACGCTGCTCCTGAATCTCTGGCGGATTCAATGGTTGCATCTTCAATTGCAGCTCGTTTATCTTCATATTGAGTTCAAATTGATCTTGAATAACCTCATCTTTTGCCTCGCGTGCACCAGCAACCAATTTTCTAACCTTCGCCTTTGGCTGTGCATCCTCGGGAATATGGAGTTCAGGCACAGTTCTGCATGCCTTTATGACCGCTGACTCCAATCGTGAACTGTGCACCTAGAGTGCCTCCTTTTCTTCCAAAATATGTGTCTTCTCGGCGAATAGCTATCGATTATTCACCTTGATCTTGGTGACAACACTAAGTGCTCATTATTCTCGAAGGTGAATCTCTCCTACAATTCCATGTAATAATTCATGAAATGTCTCTAGTTGCATCGCAACAAGGTTCAGGCCCATCTTCGGGATGCTATCAAGGAGGGTGTGCTGTTCCTCGGTCTCAGCGTGTACTAAACTTGTAGGCAAGGGGAAGACTCACACATCCATTGTCAGCCACAGAACTAGATCCGCACTAGTACTTTGTTCTTATGCCGAACTACCCATTGCACCAATTACTTTGCTGACATCTTCTTGGATCTTAGTTTCTTGGAGCTGCAACTCCCGAAGATCCTTCTGCACTCCTCCCAAGATCTGAATGTACTACTGTTCTAGCTACTACAGTACTTCTGTGGCGACGTCCCCAACTTTATCACCGATCTCATCAAGATCGATTTCTGTGAGCACCAGGGGCTCAACCTGTGTTTTGTGCACCTTCTGCTTTTTCCTCAAACCAGCTTGTTGTTCCAATTCTCACCTTTTCACCATGAAGGGGGTGCACTACCCTTCCTCCCTTCCACCACCTTTCCCTGTTTATGTTTCTTTTACTGTCAAAGGTGACTTGTCTCCTTCCTTCTTGCGCTTCTCCTGCTATGCCTTCTCCTTGGCAGCACGTTCCTCCTTGACCCAAACCTTTGCTGCAACATCTTTATTCTTCTGCGCAACCAAGTTCTTTGCAGCCTACTTGGTTGCCTCCTTCCTTTTCTTGGCAACCGTACTATTTGCACATGTGCTTGGCAACAAATAAATCTGAAGGGGCGTGCCACTCGACTGGCCATCTCAACCCTATCTCTTGCACATTGAAGTCCGTTACCAAATAGGGTAGGTCATACCACTTCTGGGTGGGATCCTCCCATGCTTGGATATAGACCCTGTGGAAGTCAGCCTTGAAAGCTGCATAGGCTAACAACTATGTATACAAAGTTGGGAACAACCTTGGGCATTGGTTAACTACCATGTAAAGACTTGCTTCCATCAAGACCCAAAATATCTTCATCTTCGTGATGCACGCGGGGTCCTTTGTAGCCCATAGTGAGGCAAACTGCGCGGCCTACAACAATCCTTATTGCAAAGAAGGAAACTATTTGTCCTCTAGTAGCTACCATGAAACCAACACAATGGAGAGTGGCAACCAAGTGTAATGGAATGGCTTGGTCTCATCTTGGGCCTCATAGAAATTCGCGAGGAACTCTTGGCAGAGGTATCGCAACCAATTGAATAGTACACCTTTCACGCACTGAGCCTCTAGAGATACTACGGGCACTGAAACCTCATCTGTGCGACACTTCCTCATCATCTTTCCAGCCAATATTTGCGTGGCCAATTAAACTATAGGGTCATTTATTGAAAGGATGGAATATTCTCATACTTTATTCACCAGTTTATAATTGTTTTTCATGCACTCTGCAATCTCCTTTTCTCCTGTCTTCCCACCAAACTTAGCCGGATTCAAACCTTCATGAGGTAGGTGTGTAATCCTCTGAATCAACTTATCAGTGATGGGAATAGGCCCTCCTAGCCATAAACACCCATCATGCACTATGTGCGCAGCTGAAGTGTGCAAGTTGTGTTAATTTGGTTGTGGTGCTAATGTGGCACCCAAAGCAAGTTGAGCAACCCTGATTGCTCAACACTGTGGGCCCATTCCTCTTTTTCCAGTGCTATCATACCCATGCCTTCATAGTATATGCGCTTCATGTCGTTATGTATTTCCAAGTGTGGGAACTTAGCATGATCCACTAAGTCCTAGTCCTCCATCTTCAATAGGGGGACTTTCGCGATCCACCAACCTTCAAAAGGAATCTGCTCAAGGGGGAGGGGTGTGGAAATGAAAAATTTCTCAAATTTTGCATCTTTCAGAATCTTTGCCTTTCCCTTCCTTGGAGGGATATAATGAGGGAGATTTGTGATGGGCTCTGCTCCTTCGATGTCCACATCTTCTATTCCCTGCCTTTCTTCTGCCTCCAAGTCTACAACCTTTTCATTCCCTTTGGCCGGTTGCTTGTATTTATTTTGTGTTGGCATCATGGGATGCTTCCTTGGGGAAGTGCATAGCTACACCAGTTTCTTCAGCTTTTCCTTCACTATGGATTGTTTTGGCCTTGGCGACCTCGGCAATGTGGGGACCACAAGCGTAGCTTCCACACTGGTTATTTCAGGGCATGGAGTGTCAGATACAACATTTTCTGCACTCAAAGCTTCTGTGGGGTAAGTGGCAATCATACTCTCCATAAATAGCTCACTGGCTTCAAGAGAAACATCTATGTGGGAGAAGAACTCTTCCCAAAAGGCTCAGCTCATAAGCAATAGACAACAAATTTCATAAAAAAGATCCAAGTGTGCAAAGTGTTTCTGTTGGACTGGCACACATAATTTATAGGTGTTTTTGAGTTCAAATCCGACCGTTCCCCCCAAATTTCGACCATTAATGCTATTTTGGTGGTAGATATTCAAAGATTTTGGTCTTAAATGCTCCCAGCCCGCTCCCCTTAACCATCTTCTAGCTGTCAAATCATGAACAGTGACTCCAACGGTCACTTTCCTGATGTGCTGTGTGGCACCTCCTTCCATAGTATAGCTTCATGCATGCAGCTTCATAGGATCTATCTGCATCATCTTCTACACATCCCACCTACTACATAGTCCTCCAACCTTGGAAGTGTAGTTTATAGTCCCACGCTCCCTTGCAGCTTCCTGGAGCACTAAGACTATCCTACCATCATATGGTCATTGGGAAAGATCCCCTATATACAACTTCAACTGGCTTCCATTCACTCTTCTTGGAAAAGGATCTCCATTCAGCTTCGTGAGCTGAATTGTGCCTTCCTCTATAATTTCTTTAATGATATATGGCCCCAACCAATGCATCTGAAACTTACCTGGAAATTTAGTAAACTTACTATCATATAACAATGCCATACCGTTTACCTTGAACATGCGAAGCTTGATGTGTCAATTATGCCAGGCTTTTTCACGTTCCTTCTATACTTTCTCATTGAATCTAGTCAAGAATCGATCCTCTTAAAGCTCCATCAACTGGGCAAGTTGTTCCTCCAAGGTTTAATGATCTTCCATACCTGTGAAAACTGTTATGCGTAGAATAGGCACAATATACTCCATCAACATTATAGCTTCTACACCATATACCAATCTAAAAGGTGTTTTCCATGTCAGCTTTTTACAAGTAGTCCTATAACCCCATAGCATTGCAGGGACATGCACATCCCAGTCATTCCATTGCATGTTGCAAATATTTGTCAGCATGTTATCCAAAATCTTATTAAAGGCCTCAATTGTTCCATTAGCCTGTGGATGATATGGGGTGCTCTTCTGATGATAGACTTGGAACTCCTCAGTCAACATGCTGATTGTCTCATTTAGGAAGTGTGTACCTCGATCACTCGTCAACAAATTCGGGCAGCCAAATCTAGTTAAGACATAATCGAACAAGAACTTCACTATTGTAGCCATGTATAATCCTTAGCCAGCTGCACCTCTGCCCATCTGGTCAAATTCGTCGTCGCAGTGATGATGTAGCACACACCAGTTTTCTTCGTTAGGGGCTGAATCGGCCCAATGAAGCCAATTGCCCATTTTTCAAATGGCTACAAAGATACTTGAGGGTTCAGTGTCAACTCGTCCCTCCGTGATGGTCTGCCAATTCATTGACATGCATCGCATGCCCGACAATATGATTTGGAATCCTTATGCAATGTTGGCCACCATAGATCTATGCACAAATTCTTTTGCACAGTTGCTTTCCCTACATAGTGTCCTATCACAGCTCCTCCATGAGCTTTCACGAGAATGCTATTTCTCTCAAAATATGGTACATATCTTCACAATATCTCGTCTGAACCCATCTTATACAAATGTCCCATAATCATCGAAAAGTCTGTCACGTACACTACTAGCTCCTTATTTTGCTAGCTTGTATACCCTTCGGTGCCATCCCCGTAGTAAAAAAATGAATAACATCTACAAAATGATTATCCGCTATGCGCACTATGAAGAGTTGCGTATCTAGCAACCCTTCCTCCAAATTAGTAGGTTCCTCTCCTATTTCAATCTGCAACATATGGTTAGGTCCTACATTCAACCTTCGTTGCTTCACAATGACCTCAAAGTCATACTCCTGGAATAGCAGTAACCATCGACAGATCTTCCCCCCCAACACAAGCTTATTTACTGGATATTGCAGGGTAGAATGATCTGTGTACATCTTGAAATGTCCACCCAACAGATAGTACCTGAAATTTGGAGTGCGTATACCATAGCCAATCCTTTGTGCTCCATCGTATATTAATTCTTCTCATCCTTCGATAATTTCCTACTTGCGAAGGCTATAGTATGGACCAACTCTCATTCACCAGCTTGTGTTAGCATTGTACCCAATGCAATGCAAGAAGCATTGACATGTCATGGAATTCCTTCTTCCAATCAAGGGAGACTAAGATTGGTGCGGTGATCATTTTCTCTTTCAACACATCCAAACTACATTGACATTATTCATCCCAACAGAATGTAGCGTCATTCTTCCACAATTTCTCCATGGGCGCGATAATCTGAGCGTAAGCCTCGATGAACTTCCTATAATATCATGTATGTCCTAGCGTCATGCGTAGCTGTTTAACACTCCTCGGGGCCTCCAAATTCACTATCGCCAAGATCTTGGCAGGGTCCACCATCAACCCTTGCTTGCACACCACATGACCCAACAAATCCCAAAGGGAACACAGAATAAACATTTTTTCAAATTTAGTGAAATTTGGTATCTGCGACATGTATCCAACTTTAGGCACAGATTTGCTACATGGCGCTTTACTAAACTGATGAGTCTCATAATTGGGTAATTATATGGGCCTTAATTCACCTCCTAGCTTAGTCAAACCAGCTTTTCTCACAACTTATTACATGTTTTTTATTATATTTTGTTTATGAGATGAGTTAGAGTTGGATATTATGCCTAGTGGACTAATATGCATTGAATGTAGGATTGAAGGAGAAAATCAAGGAATTTTTGCAAATACTAAGGTTAAAACTCGAATGGGACTAGGGAGACAGATTGTAGGAGGTAAATCCTCCTCATTTACTTATCCCCCATTCGAATATTCCCCCATCCATGACACCATCTCAGAGTGCAAGCAGCCAAGCCATGAGGATTAGAAGGCAGCCGAGCAAGTGAGAGACAAAGAGCTAGTTTATCTCGAGTTTAGGAGCCGAGCCTCCCTGATTTTAAGGAAGTCATTGGGGACTTCAGTTGTATAAGTAGAGAGGCCTAGAGCCTCATTAGGATTCGGATTTTGGTTGTAAAACTCTAAGATATTTTTGAGCTCCAGACTTGTGAAAGTTTTATTGATGTAATTTTTTGTTTTTGTAATAAGAATGAGTTTTGTTTTGAGCCAACACTGAGTTAACTCAGAGGGCTGAAGCTCTTGGGTAAGGACCCAACCTTAGTAGCCAAGGCTCCTCTTTCTTGTATATGTATGTTTAGTGTAGTTTCGTAGCTTCATTGTTAATTTTCTTTTAGGTGCATTTCCATTGCAAGTAGTGTACATTGGCTTGGTTGTTTATTAGTTTGCTTCCATTTGTGCCTTACTTTAGTAGTAGGTTAGCAAGGATAAAAGGAACACCATAAGGTTTTCAGTAGGTGTCTCGGCCTCACTTCCTCCCTCTAGGATCCTGACTTGAGGAAGGTACCCTTAAGTAGCCCCAAAAACACATATTTCTATTTCTTTTATGAGCTTTGGAGTTCGTTGTCTTTAAATTAGTATTTGGTCAGTTTGCAAGGTAAGAATCCAATGTCATATTTTTCATATTCATTTTTGCAATAGATCTCATACATGCTTTCATTCATTTCAGCAACTTTCCTCATGCATAATGTAGGTAGTTAGTTCATTAATTCTTCTTTTCTAGTTTATGAGAATGTTTCTTGTTTACATAGCTTTTTGGAAGATATACATATTTTACGTAGAGAAGGTGCTTCAGGAGGAGACAAAGATTTCATATCCAGTAGCCACCTTCCACTCCATCCACCTTAGCCATCCCTTGTTTTCACCATCACCTTCACTAGTTTTCATCATTTTTCATAGAAATTCTTCCAAGCACATTGAGTGAATCCAACCATCTCCTATCTTTGTTGTTGACTTCTGAGTGATCCTAGACCTTCTCCCACTCCATTACACCCATTAACCACATTTCCTAAGCCTTCCATCACCTCCAACACCTCACATTTTTCTCTTGGCTGTATCCTGTAGGTTTACGGGGAATCCTGCAGGTTTCTAGTACATCCTATAGGTTTTCCTGAAATGGCCTCTTTTGAGGTTGAATTGAGGGAAATCCTCTAAGAAGTTAGCAAAAGCCCCCCAAAGGTCTCGCACACCATCCAACCATATCCTAACCCTTCCATCCATCTTCAAGCATCCTTAATTCACTTGCCACATCACCAAAAGAAATTAGTTTGCATACTTGATTTTGCATGAAAAGACAAAAAGACAAAAATAGATTTAGTTCGGTCTCTTTACTTGCACATTAGTGATGTTTGATGCTTCTTACTTCTATAAATTAGATAGTAGCATTTGGTTCATGTTGATTTATCATTTCTACAAAGCATAGTTTCTTAGCAGTTAATTAGGAAATAGTGTGATTTAGCATTGAATTTCGGTCTTCTCCATTATTGCAGTAGAGTAGCTCTCTCTTAGAGTAGATTTACCTTTCTTCGATGAAGAAATCACAATTCTTCTGACTCCATAGAATTCAGGATTGAAAACCCCAGTGGTCTCTCGCCAGCTGAACAGTGACAATAGGCAAAACCATCACTTTTACTTGTGTATACAACACTGTCACCTCCAAGTTTGTACGAATGCCGGGTTGATAAAGTAAAGTTGGTAGCCCAGGAGTTGCAGCATTCTTGCTGCAATACTAGTGCTCATCACTTTTTGGTGCCGTTGCCGGGGAGGTGTCTGAGTAAAATGTGATTACTGCTTTCTTTTCTTCTATTTCTTGTCTCCAATATTCTACCATTAGTTTATTTCTGCAAAAGTAATTTAGTTGTTTCCTTCTTTTTCATTTTGCATTTTCTGCTTTCCTTTCCATTTTGCAAGCAAGATCTCAATTGAGCACATAGTTTTTTCAGTCAGTCAATATTTTTCATTCAATTAGCAATTTCAATTCTGCAAAGTACTTTCCAAGTTTGAAAAAAAAACACAAAACCAAACCAAAAACATTTCCTTTCACGCCTCATAGGAATAGGGATAACTTAGGGAAATTTTTTCCAAATACCCCCACTACATCAAATAGAAAACCTTCCCTCTTCTTCGGTGGCTGTGAACTGGAGGAACCCTTATGTGAGCAACCTGACATATTTGAAGAACCTATAGGGGAAGAAGAGGAAGAAGAACCCATTCCTACTGAACCAATGGTTGAAAACAGAAATGACAGAGGGAATAGAGAGAGAGAGTTGAGGGTACCTTCCCCATCAGGGAAACCAATGGGGGCACTAAGATGAAAAATATAAGCCCCTCTGCCCTACCTCATTTCCATGGCTTGACCACAGAAGACCTTGAAACTTTCCTATTTGAGTTTGTTGTTATATGTCGAACCTATGACTATACAGATGATGACCAGAACTTAAAACTATTTCCATCTACCCTCAAGGATGCAGCATTGGGTTGGTTCATGGGTTTACCTAGGGATAGCATCACAACTTGGGCTCAGATGTAGAAATCCTCTAACAAAAAATATCGAGACTACTGTCGATCAAAGGATACTAAAGATAAAATTTTCAAGATGACCATAGACAATGATGAATCCTTAGAGGATTACGAAGAAATATTCCAGCTTAGTTACAAAAGGGACAGGTGCACACTTGACCCTAAGTCACTAAAGTTGGTCCTGCTTAAGGGATTAAGGGAAGATCTTCTGGATACCCTACACTTGTTAGTAGGAGGAGATATCTACCAATTACCCTAGACTGTCTTTAGAAACCATTCTAGGGTAGCTAGCAAAAAAGGTAGGAGTATTCAACCTATGGTCAGTACATCCTCTTCCAACTCATCCATCAAGGGTGAAATTCAAAACATGATGGAAGATTTCAAAAGTGAGATGCTGAAAACCCTTGCCTTGCAAATGGAACCTATGCACATTAAGAGAAAGTAGGAGGAAGCAAAGAGAGCCTTGGCCATTTTCTGTCCTAGATGCACCAAGAGGCATCCTAGGAATGAATGTCCATTGAATTCTATTGAAATTTTATCAGTCTGTGAAGAAAACCACTCCACAGATAAGTTCCCTTCTTTGCCTAGACTCAAAGCTATATATCAAGGATCTAAAGGGGTCACTGAGCAACTCTACTACATAAACCAGAGGAGACCTCATGGGCCTAGACCATTCCAGCAGGGCATGCAAGGGTCGTCCCATGCATATTACAACCCCAACAAAACCACAACCATACCTTCTTGGGGACCCCCTGCTCATCCTTCCTAGTCTACACCCCCTCCTTGGTCCTTTGCATCTCAATATCACTTCTAGCTAGCTAGCCAGTCATTTCAACCATATGCTCTACCACAACCTCAGTGGAATGCACCGTCCCAGGGGTGGAGGCCCCAATACAAAAATGCTCCAGCCTTATTGTCTCCACCACCTACCCAACCACAGCTACTACACTCTGCTCCACCCAAGCAACCCCAGATTCCTACCCAGCCAAATCCGAACCCAAACAATAGACAGGCTCAACAAGTATATAGTGGAGAGACATCATATCCAGCTTATGTTGTGGAAATCGAGAGATTAACCTAATATCTAGGAGAGTTGTCCTAGATAACCAACCTCCACCTCCACCTAGGGAGGTTGAGGAAGGAAGAGAGGAAATCATTCTTAAAGTGAATCCACCCTTTCCTAAGAGATTAACCCAACCACTCCAGCCTACCCCAGAAGAGATTGAACTTCGGGGAGAATTGAAAAATATATGTGTAAAGATTCCACTTCTCCAAGAAATAAAATATGTTCCTATTTACAACAAGTTGATTAAGGATAAGTGCTTCAAGAATCCAAGGAGGTGAGGAAGGGATGACCCTACCATTAATGTCATTGGACAGTTGTCCGACTTAATACTGGGGCAAGTAATCTATCCAAAATATTTGAACCTTGGAAGCCTTGTAGTAGATGTGCACATCAATGGCACCATTGTCCCACACACTTTGATTTAATGTGATGACCAAGGACACCATGCTCAAGCTCAACCTCCAAGGTTCATTGAGGAAGACCACAACAGTTCTGCAACTTCCAGATCACTCCACAGTAACCCCTGATGGGATTGTGGAGGATGTGATGGTCTCCATTGAATCTTGGGAGTACCCTGCAGATTTCCTAGTTCTCCAGCCTTAGGCTAAGCTTACTGGTTACCCTCTCATCCTTGGGAGACGATGGTTGGCCACTGCCGATGCTTACATTAGCTACAGAGCTGGGAATATGACCATCAAGAATGGGCATATGTCTAGTAAGTTAGTCCTATACCCTCCTACTCAGCCATCTCTAGAGCATGATTTACCTTTATGGTTGGAGGAGGAAGAAGATGAAGTTTATTCCACCCAACTTTATACTTTAGAAACAACCATGGGAGGAGGACAGCAAGATGAGGATGATTTGATTGAACACCTACTCCAAATTCCAACTCCCAACACATTTCCCTTAGAATATGTAGTAAAGGAAACCAAGAAAAACCATCGAATTGACCTATGATTGGCTGATTCTAACCCCCTCCGTGTCAATACCATAGAATTTGATCCTGAGAGAGCCTTGAAAATAAATCCATCTCTTTCTTCTCTCCAAGAAGATAAGTTATGCAACATGCTAAAGGAAAACCTAGAAGCCTTCACTTGGAGTTACAAAGAAATGAAGGGAGTACACCCCTCAGTGTGTACTCACAACATATACATAAAAGAGTGTTGCAATCCAGTCCAACAACCCCAAAGGAGGATGAATCTAGCTCTTAAAGATATAGTCAAAGAAGAACTACACAAATTTCTAGATGCAGGATTCATTTACCCTATCTCCGACAGTGAGTGGGTCTCTCCTTTGGTGTTAGTTCCAAAGAAAATTGGTAAGTGGAGAATTTGTGTCGATTCCAAGGAGTTGAACAAAGCCACAAAGAAGGACCATTTCCCTCTACCCTTCATTGACCAAGTGCTAGATGGTCTAGCAGGGAAATTTTTTTTCTCTTTCCTAGATGGATTCAGTGGGTACAACCAAATCCAAATCAGCCCGGAAGACCAGGATAAAACCATATTCACTTGTCCTTGGGGTACTTTTTCCTATAGGGTATTTCCTTTTGGGCTATGCAATGCTCCTGCCACTTTCCATAGAGTAGTCCTAAGTATTTTCACTGATTTAGTCCATGATGCGGTGGAAATTTATATGGATTATTTTACACCTTATGGTTTTGATTTTCAAGAGGCTTTGTCCAACCTAGGCAAAGTACTGCACAAATGCATTGAAATGAACCTATCTCTTAGTCCCGAAAAATGTGAATTCTTGATGACTGCAGGGACTGTGCTAGGTCATTCAATATCTCACCAAGGACTGCAGGTGGACCCAAACAAAATATCTATCATCCAAAGGGTCCCACCTCTTCAAAAGCAGAGAGATGTCAAAAGTTTCCTAGGGTTAGTTGGATACTACCAAAGGTTCATAAAGGACTTCAGCAAGTTGGCCTCTCCTTTATTTGGTTTGTTGGCCAAGGAATTTGAGTTTATATGGTCAAAAAGTTGTCAAGAGGCATTAGAAACCCTAAAGGACACGTTAACCACTGCACCAATTCTCTGAGGCCCAAATTGGGCCCTCCCCTTTCATATTCATGCTGATGCCTCACACAAAGCCATAGGAGCAGCCCTAGGTCAGATAGATGAAAAATTGCCTTATGCTATCTACTTTATTAGTAAGAATCTGTCAAAGGCTAAACTAAATTACACAGTGACCGAAAAGGAACTCCTGATTGTTGTGCATTCATTGAACAAATTTAGGCATTATATTACAGGCTATCAAACATTTGTGCATACTGACCATGTTGTAATCAAATATTTAATGAATAAACCAGATGTGAATGCTCGGATTATAAGATGGTTACTTTTATTACAACAGTTTGATCTAACTATTGTTGATAAGCTTGGTAAGGAAAATGTTGTTGCAAACTTTTTGTCCAGATTGAATTTTCCTGTAGGTGAAGAAGGAATGGCTAATGACTAGTTACCAAACAAGCACTTATTTTCTATTTCAGTTCTCTCTCCATGGTTTGCTGACATAGCAAAATATTTGGTATCAGCATAGTTCCCATCGAACTTGTCCTCCAAAGAAAAGAGCAAGATAGTAAGGAAGAGCACCCCCTTCACTTGGATTGGGGGAAATCTCTTCAAACTTGGCCCAGATCAAATCTTGAGAAGGTGTGTTAGGGAGGAGGAAGTATTTGACATCCTTCTAACCTATCATGATAGGCCTTGTGGAGGTCACTTTGCAACAAAGAAGTTAACATTAAAAGTGTTACAAGTAGGCTATTATTGGTCCACTCTTCATCAAGATGTGAAAATATATACTAGTTAATGTCATCGGTGCCAAAGGATGGGAAGGCCTACTCCAAGAGATGAAATGCCTTTGCAACCTCAAGTGACTATCAAGCCATTTGACAAGTGGGGCATGGACTTCATTGGGCCTATTGACCCTTCTTCCAAGAAAAAACAGTACATCATTGTATGCATTGACTATTTGACTGAGTGGGCTGAAACCAAGGCAATTAAGGAAGCAACAAAGGAGAAGGTGATTGAGTTCCTAAGGGAGAATGTATTCTACAAATTTGGGTACCCTAGAGAGTTGGTCACAGACCAAGGCAGCTAGTTTACCTCCAACATGATTCAACACTTTCTCAGCTAGCACAAGATCAAGAATACAACCTCCACTCCCTATCATCCACAAGCTAATGAGCAAGTGGAGGTGACCAATAGAGTTCTGGAGGGCATCTTGACCAAAGTGGTAAGTAGCAGCAGGAAGGATTGGGTAGATAGACTAGTTGAGACCACCTGGGCCTATAACACCACCTAGAATACCACCAATGGATTCACACCCTATGAGCTGGTCTATGGGAAAAAGGACTTTGTGTACATTGAATTTGAGTATAATACATTAAGGATGGCAGCCCAACTAGATCTAGATCTCAGCAGTGCACAAAAAGAGTGATTTCTCTAGTTGAATGGTTTGGATGAGTTCAGAATGCAGGCCCTCCTACATACATAGGTAATTCAACTGCAGAGGAAGATCTGGCATGATAAGAACGTCAAGGAAAATAAATTCCAAGAAGGTGATTAGGATTTGATATATGATTCTAGGTATAAAGAATTCAAGGGAAAGTTAAGGAAAAGATGGCTAGGACCTTATGTCGTAGAAAGATGCCATGATAATGGTTCAGTGCATATCAGAGCCATAGATGAAGAGGCCATTCCTTTACTTGTTAATGGACACCGATTGAAACTCTACAAGAGACCTTTGTTAAGACAAGAGTTCATTGATGATATCAATAAAATAGTGGTGATAGTGGAGCAAGTTTCAACTCCTGCCTCATCAAATCACTGAGAGAAAAAAAAAGGGGCTTAGGTGAAAACCTCCACGAGGTGCGTGAGTCCCACTATTGGGTTGAAAACCTGTTAGGGCGGCCCAATAGTGTCAATAAAAAAAAAGAGAATAGAAATATACCTGGGTGAAAACCTCCCTTGAGTCACCCAGGGTAAACATCTAGGATGAAAACCTCTCAGAGGCAGCCTAGTTGTTTTCCAAAAAAAAGAGAAAAATCATGAACATTTCTATTTTTGCAGGTCAGCAAGAAGGATGATCAGAGGGAAAAGGAGGATCACCAAGAGACCTATTTCACTCACATTTTATTTTTCCACTCATTTTCATTCATCACTCTACCATTTCTCTCATTTTTTTCCACAACTTTCCTTCAGTTTACAAGGGGACTACGTTTTCTACAGGACCCCCTGTAAACCTACAAGATCCCCTGAAAATAGTGACCCAAAAATCCTATAGGAAGCAACCCTAAATAAAAATGACCTACTATGTCAATGAAATAGCACCCCCTTCATCATGATTCCATCACCATACCTTACTCACCATCATTCCATCACCCCTGCATTCATCCTTAAAAAGAAAATTAGTTTATAAAAAAATTTGATAGTCTTCAGAAAGAAGGGAAACAGGGAGAAATAGAGAGCATCACCTATGTATTCCTCATTTGCCACACTCCTAGTCTGTCTCTCCATCCATGTAACCATCCTCATAACCCCAGAAAAGTGTAGGAATAAGAGTTTTGAGGGAGAAGAAGCTACAGGACATCCTGTATGAAATCCTGTAGCAGCCTATCCCACAGAATACAAATCATAATAGCAACAGGCCTCCATCATGATGATCTAAGGGCAGAAGGAGCTCCAAAGCAGCATCACCACCACCATCTTCAACAATAGATACCTGCACAAACAAAGGGATCATCATAAAGCAACAAGAAGGGAAGAAGAATAGCATGCAGCCAATACACACAGCAAGCACCTCTGGTCTTCAACAATTGTAACAAGTTATTGGCACCATAGATAAGTATCCATCTCACTCTCTCATAGGCATCATGTAGTCAAACAAATGTAAAGTTTATGAGTAATTTGGTTTATAAGTGAAAAGGTGGCCAGTTAACTTGGCCACCTTCGCTTAGTCAAAAAAGACAAAACAGGGTGTCCTCTCACACGTGGAAGCAGTCAACTCAAAAATAGAGAAGGAGAAGGACAAAAGCAGTTAAAGCTACAGATGCATAAGGTGGGAGATGATTACGAGAAGTGGGGAGTGATGACATGGTAGTGGGGACCAATGGTCAAAAAATGGAAACGTACCTCTACTTCCAACACACCACCTCACCCAAAATTACCATAAGAGGAAATAGTCATTATTCGGTCTAAAATGCGGATGAAAATTAGAGTTTAATTTAATGTCAACCCGGGAAGGTAAACTTAGAAGCGCTTATTTAAAATGTATAGATCTAGAAAGATTCCTAATTTGTCCAAGATCTTAAAGTCCCCTTACAAGAACATATTCATTAAGATCTCTTTCAATAACTAATCAAACCTAGATCTAACAATTGTTTGAGATCTATAATTCCCTTACAAGAACATATTCTACAAGATCTCTTCCAACATTAGAACATCTAATAAAAATTAAAAGCTGAAATGAAATAAACCTAGATCTAATAATTGTATGAGATCTTACGGTTCTCTTACAAGAACACTTTCAAATAAGATTCTTCAAATATTAGAACATTTACAAAACTTGAAAGCTGAAATAAAACAAAAACAGAAAACAAATTATACCTAAAATAAGCAAATAAGCATGCAAGTGAGGTCATGGGGGCCCTCCATAACTCCACAAGCACACCACTTCAATGGAGACTCAAATGTAGAAGCAAAATTGAAGTATGATCCTTTATTCCAAAATCTCCATTACAAAAACTTCAAGATTCTAATATTAGAAAAACTTCAACATTACAAAACTTCAACAATCTAAGATTATAAGATTACAAATGGAGGAGATTGTACTCCTATTTATACAATGGGATGAGTAACACACTCATAATGATCATCCACTAATCTCTCTTTTAGTTCCATAAATCTCTCAACCATCTAAACACATAACCCCCTTTTGTCCTTGATCTTCTCCATGAGATCATAATCTTCTCCATGAGGTTTATCTCTTCAAATTCGAATTTGATCCTTCTGGCCACATAAAGGTGTCTTGGAAGCTTCCTTGGCACCTACACATGTCACAAAAACAACCCACTTTCCATATATAAAGTAAAATATATTATTTTCTAATATTTAATCAAGAATTTCTCTCAAAAATGCTTAAAAATAAATAATATTTGGAAAATATAAATGAGACCCATTAATGGTGAATAATAGGGAAAATGGAGTGACAAGGTGGTGAATAGTGAGTGATATAATGGAAGCATAGGTGAAAAATGTATGGTAATGAGTGATATTTGTATGACATTTTTGGATAGTCATTGTCCCCATGCATTCTGTTGGCTTGACGGGGCCTGACCCAGGTTCAGAGTTAATTACCCAAACAAATCCCTACACTACTAGCCCTTTCAACATTAGCCCATGGTGCGTGGACTGAAGTCTCACCTGAAGCAGTATGGGGGGATGCTGAAACCAAGTTTCTGCACCCTGGAGATGTCTGAGGAGTCGATTTAGTCCAACTGTGCCTACCTTCACACAGGTTACCTCGCGCACTGTTCCTGACCTGCAAGACCTTCGCGATCTATTATAATCACTTGTGCATAGCCCTAACCAAGGGTTGAGAGGCTTTCACACTGCTATGGTAGCGATTTGTGCTATTTCCCCAAATTACACTATGTATCTTACATATCTTCTTACATATGTTAGTTAACTTCGCATAAACAGATACTTTATCTCACCTTTACTTAATCAACACAATCATATATGTTTGCGCATCGTATAAACAATAGAAATGTAATTTATACCCAATACATTCAATGCAGAAAACAGTAAATGAATACACTAGAATGGTATAAAACTTCTCTTTATTAATGCTTCAATGCTTACAAACTCATCCTGCCTTGTGCACTCAGCTGCAGGGGTCTGCTCACTCAGCTGTGGACTACTAGGCCTCTACAGACTCAGTTGCAGAGCCTTCTCCTACTCTACAACCCAAAGACTCGACTCTACACTTCAGACAAGACTCAAATCTTCATCATTCCTTCCTTGACTTCCCTTTTTACAACTTAGAGCCTCACTCTATTTATACAATCCCATGGTCCGCAGAACATGGGTGGATCTTTAAAGCTGAAATTATATTACAAAATTGAGGGTATACAACCCTATGACTCATTTACAACTTCACACTCCGTGCCCGCAAAATGCGAAATCTTTACATCAGATTTACACTTTTTAACCAAAATCTGGGCTTTTAGCCTGAAAACTTCCCTTGGGGGATCCCGTGCCCAACACATTCATGTATTCACTTCCTCAAGGATCGCTCTCACAGGTCGCTCTCATACCCAGGCAACCTACCGAAAGCAAAACTCCATCGTTTCACTACACAGGAATTCCTACAGGATTGCACAAGAATTCCTACAGGATTGTGCACAGGAATTCCTACAGGATACATAGAGACAGTTTACAGGATATGCCAAGAGGAGTTTCAGAGGGGAAATATTGGGGTTTGACCACAACAAACATTATGAATAGGTAGGCTCTGTAATTACATTCCTCTTTCCAAGTAAATTGATAAAAAAGATCCTCTATTTTGAGTGAATTTGGTAGTTGTGCAAGAGAATTGTCCACACAGTCATCTCAGTTTTTTACTTCTGCATTATATCAACCATCTCATCTCCTCAAAACCTCACCAACCAAGATGAAAGGAGGGTTTAATAAGAGGGATCTCACAAACACTGTGAGAATCCAAAAACACCCTCAGGTATTAGAAATCTTCACAAGGCATAATTGGATGGGGTTTTTCAAAAAAATCAGGGGGTATGATGATGAGGTGGCCTGAGATTTTTCTCTCTCCCTCATTCCACTCACCAGAGTACATGCCACTATTGGGTAAGAGGCCTCTCCATAGAACTCACCCATGAACTCATCAGCAGAGTTACCACACTTCCCCTACGAATACCATGGAGGAAGGAAGACAAAGGAGATAGCCAGGCTTCCAAAAGGAAATTCATTTTAGAAGGTGAGTAACCCACTGAGGACAAAAATGGAGTAAGGAGAGAAATTCTACCATATCCCTGGAATGTGGTAAGCTATCAAATGATCAAATTGTAGGAATTTACAGGGTAAGTTCCTCAGACAGAATACCAAAGGACACCGCTCACAAACAGATCACAGATCAATACACCGGTATTTTGACGTGGTTAAAACCCTCAAAGAGGGAAACAGTCCACGGCCTGAGCCAACGCGGCCACTTCAGGCAATTTATTAATAAAAGAATGAAAATTTACATATGCTTCTCTCATAGATGGATTACCCTACAAATGACCCTCCATGCACTTTAAATAGAAATCATGGACCAATCGAGTGTTAAGCCACAGATCAAGTGTCGATAATACTGAGGAGAGAATGAACCGTCGGATTGTAAGTTACAAAATGTACAAGGTAAAGAAACACACTTTACCTAACTCTATACTAGACCAAGTTGTACTTAACTATTTCCTATGTGTCGGAATATCCTAACATCCCCCCTTAAGAACAACTTGGGATAGGATTGAAGGATTTACAAATATGACACAATAGGAGAAGGAAGGAGGCACTAGAGCCTATCCCCCCTTAGTGACAACTTCCTGAACTCCAACCATAAATCGAAGTTTAGTGAACTTCGCCTCTGTGAGAGCCTTTGTAAAGATGTCTGCAACTTGATCATCTGTTGAACAATATTGCACTTCATGGTCATGAATGAGCTTTCTGATGAAGTGCATGTGTAGTTCAATGTGTTTGCTACGCTGATGTTGGACTGGATCTTTGCATAGCTGAATGGCACTTTGATTATCACACCAAAGTGTAGTCGGGTGCTGCTGCTGAAAGCCAAACTCTGACAGGATCTGACGAAGCCACAAGGCTTCCTTACTAGCTTCTACGGCACCACGATATTTTTCTTCTGCTGAAGAAAGAGAAATGGCACCTTGTTTCTTGCAAGCCCATGTAATAGGTCCTGAACCAAGAGTGAACACATAACCTGCAGTAGACTTCCGATCATCAGGGTCACCAGCCCAATCGGAATCAGTGAAACCAACCAATAGAGGAGATGCTTCGACACTGTAATGAATCCCAAACTGAACTGTACCTCGAACATAACGAATTATTCTTTTAGTTGCTTTCCAATGACTTTCACGTGGGTTTTGCATAAACCGAGCAACAAGGCCAACAACAAAGGAAAGGTCAGGACGAGTATGGGTTAGATACAAAAGTTTTCCTACAAGTTGACGGTATAAGGTAGCATCAACTTCAGGAGAAGTACAAGTGACTGAAAGTTTGACTCCAGACTGAAAGGGAGAAGGAGCTGGCTTACAGTCTTCCATGTGAAAATAGTGTAGAATATCACAGGCATACTTGGATTGGGAAAGGGAAATACCTTCCTTGGATTGCAAGACTTGAAGACCGAGAAAATAATGTAAGTGTCCTAAGTCTGTCATTTCAAACTTCCTTTTAAGGCTAGACTTCACATGGTTTATAAGGTTGGGATAACTTCCAGTCAGGATAAGATCATCAGCATAAAGAACAAGAATGATAAGAGATTTTCCCACTTTCTTGGTGTAGACAGTATTGTCAGAATGACACCTAGAAAAGCCATTTTCTAAAAGAAAGTTATCCATTTTGGCATACCAAGCTCGAGGAGCTTGCTTGAGACTATAAAGGGATTTCTTAAGCTGACATACAAGGCTGGAGTCTGTTTGTATAAAGCCAATAGGTTGTTCCATATAGATTTCTTCATGCAAGTCCCCATGCAAGAAGGCGGATTTAAAATCCATCTAATGGACTTCCCATTTGAAAGAGGCAGCAAGGAAAAGAACAAGGCAGATAGAGTTCATTTTGGCAACAGGGGAGAAGGTTTTAGTATAGTCAATGCCTTCAACTTGTGAAAAACCCTTAGCAACAAGATGAGCTTTATGTTTATCAACTTTCCCATTTGGTCCATACTTGGTTCTGTAAACCCATTTGCATCTAACAAGTTTTCGTCCCTTTGGTAGAGAAACAAGATCCCATGTATCATTTGCCAATAATGAATGATATTCTTCATTCATAGCTACTTCCCAATCTGGATGGCCTGAAGCTTCTGCAAAGGTGTCAGGATCATAATTCACTGAAGCTTGAGCCAGTAAAGAAGAGGCTCTCTCGAACTAAGAATGTGTACGTCACTGATCTGTAGGATCACCGGCAAGATCACTTACTACATCCCGAGTAGCACGGACCCATTTTGGAAGCTGAGGAGCTAAAGGAGGATCCTGAGAAGGTGGGGGAGGATTTTCATCCTTGCTTTCATCATCTGAAGAAGAAATATTTTCAAAAGTAGAAGAGATAGGGAGAG
The DNA here is from genome assembly GCA_031772625.1 of Pinus tabuliformis. Taxonomy (NCBI): domain Eukaryota; kingdom Viridiplantae; phylum Streptophyta; class Pinopsida; order Pinales; family Pinaceae; genus Pinus; species Pinus tabuliformis. The sequence continues at coordinate 924,696,768 of CM062816.1, forward strand.
GTGGTGTTGAGATTGCAACAAGATGATGGAGCTTAGTGAAAAGAGTCGCCTTCACTAAGTGGGCCCGCAGGCTATTTTTGGCGCAAGTCTATTTTTAGACTATGTCTATTTTTAGACATATGGATCATGTCTATGTTTATGGATGATTGATCAAGTTGGGAAAAATAGATGGACTTCTATTTTTGATGAAAGTGTGAGTGATCACAGTGTGAGTGATTACAGTGTGAGTGATCACAGTGTGAGTGATCAAAGTCAAAAATAGAAAAGTCAAATATTATTATCTCACAATAATATTTGGACTATAAACTTAATCTTATTCTCTTGGAGCACTTCAGTTTGAGCTACGGAAGTGGCACATGCAGCTGTCAGAAGGAAATTCATTTTTCTTATGAGTCAGTTGAGTTGTTGCATGCATGAGTTCAGTTAGAACTCAAGTGAGTTGAGTTTAGTGGACTGGAGGTACAGTTGATGGAGTTGTGTTCAGTTTAACTTAGTTAAACTGGTTGTAGTTAGTCTAACTGCAGATAGACTAATGATGAGTTGTTAAACTAATTATTAACTCATAATACAACTAAAGAATACATCAGTTAACTCAGTTGCATGTCAGTGCATGTTCAGTTCAACAGGGACAGGTGGTAGAGAATCAGATTGCTATCAGTTGTGACTATAGTTGTGCACCAGATCTTGCACAATCAAAGGATTGAGTATGCCAATGAGTTTGCTCACGTATTTGGCCCGCATTTTAGCCTTTGCTCACGTCCACAAAGAGTGAGTGACTATTTTGCAGGTGAAAATCGAGTTTGGGAAGCAATTCTCATCAGTTCTTGAGCAGGTATTGAGCAGTGGAGGCAGGCAAGCAGTGGAAGAGATTTGGAGATCAGATCTGAGCTGTATTGTGTGTAACAGAGGTGGAGATACTTGTGAGAAGTATTATGCTGTGTAATGTTACATGACTCAATCATTAATATACAGATAGTGTGGGGTTTTTAGCGAGATGCTTTCCCCGTGATACATACTGTGTTAATGTGTGAATGCTCTTGATGTTTTATTGTTATTGATGCTGCTATATTCTTGATCAACGTAGAGGAGCTTATGTATTGTGTATGTTTTCCGCATTAGTACATGATCAGGATAATCTCCATTGAATATGTGTTAAATTATTCAAAGTTTCTACATGGTATCAGAGCTAGATAATTGTAGAAAAAGTTTCTACATGGTATCAGAGCTAGATAATTGTAGAAAAAGTTTCTACATGGTATCGGAGCAGCTTGATTTGTAGAAGAGATTTTTACAGGATATCAAGCGAGGGTTGATCGGAAGCAGTTGAGTTGGTTGCTGGTGGAAATTCGAATTTGCAGCAGTGTTGTTGAAAATGTCTTTCAACGGATTGCAAATGTTATTCCAAAGCAAGAGCGACCTGGCGCTCAAGGATAAACTCAGTAACAATAAAGGTGAGAATGGATCTTCATCAAAGGTATCTGATGAAGAGAATTGCGCTTTGGCTGCCAAAGCAAAGAAAGGGAAGAGCAAGAAAGCTTCTCAGTCTGGTGCGAAAGGCAAGAAGCAGGATATGTCCAAGGTGAAGTGTTTTCACTGTCACCAGCATGGACACTATGCCACAAATTGTCCGCAGAAGAAGAAGAACAAGCAAGCTGTTGGATCTGCAGGGGGAGAGGCCTTAGCTTCTCAGTTTGAGCTTGATTTTTCATTGATCGCATGCTTAGTTTCAAGTGTGATGGGATCAGTGTGGTTCTTGGACAGCGGTGCGTCTTTCCACATGACGGGAGATAGAGATTTGTTCTCTGATCTGGAGGACAAAGATCTTGGAGTGCACATCGAGATGGGCGATGATGGTAGATACAGTGCGACCGGTATCGGTACCATTTCCTTTGAGAGGGAGTCTGGTAAACCCTTTGTATTGAAGGAAGTCATGCATGTTCCAGGATTGAAGAAGAATCTCATCTCAGTGGCGATGTTAGAAGACAAGGGGTATGATGTTGTTTTCAGCGAGGGAAAGGCCTTCCTGCGCAGCAAGACAACTGGTGAGACCCAGAAGATAGGGGTTCGAGTGAGGAACCTTTATCAGTTGTATGTAGATGGATGCGCAGCAATGGCAGGCAAGGCAGAAGGATTGGTGAGCCGGGATGATGGCGAGTTGTGGCACAGGAGATTGGGTCACCTTCACCATGGAGCCTTGAAGATACTGCAGCAGATCACTACAGGGCTTCCTAAAGGCACACTTGCGCAGTCAGATCAATGCAAGGGGTGTACTTTGGGGAAGTTTGTGAAAGCCACCTTTCACGAGAAGGATAGTCGCGCCACGACGATCCTTGAGAGAATTCACACAGACGTGTGTGGACCTTTCTCAGTTGCTTCGACAGCAAAACACAGGTATTATGTGATTTTTGTTGATGATTTCTCTCGTAAGTGCTGGATCTTCTTCATGCAGAAGAAGAGCGAGACATATTCAAATTTCTGTGAATTCAAAGCACTGGTCGAGAAGGAGTCGGGGAAGAAGGTGAAGGCTCTTAGGAGCGATAATGGTGGTGAATACATCTCGGACGAGTTCAAGGATTTCTGCAAGGCAGAAGGGATTCGTAGAGAGCTCATAGCTCCCCATAACCCACAGCAGAACGGGGTAGCTGAGCGGAAGAACAGAACGATTGTGGGTGCTGCACGGGCAATGTTGCATGATCAGGGCCTACCCCTTCACTTGTGGGCGGAAGCATGCAATACAGCAGTTTATGTGCAGAACCGTTGTCCTCATAGGATACTTGGCATGAGTACACCCGAGGAGGCTTATTCTGGTAAGAAGCCTGATCTTTCTCATTTGAGGATTTTTGGTGCTAACGTTTACATGCATGTGACGAAGGATGCCAGAAAGAAGTTGGAGCCGACTGCAGAGGTTGGGATATTTGTGGGGTACACTGATACGCCCCACAACTATCGTGTGTATTTGCCAGACAGTGGTAAAACTGTTGTGCGACGGGATATAAAATTTCAGGAGGAGAAAGCCATGAAGTGTTCGCTTGAGAGGGAGCTACACTTGCATGCAGATGAGGAGCTATTAGTTCCTAAGGATGAGCTTCAGGACGTGGATCAGCCACAGGACGAGGTTCATGGAGTGGAAGAAACCACTCATGCAGCGCCAACCATCAGAGGGTGAAAGCGCTTGACAGAAGCTGAGCGACTGGCTCAAGATGCAGAGAAAGTTGTAGGACCACCTACAGCCCAACGCAGGCAGAGACAGTCACCTGATCGGTACACTGGATACATGGCTCTTATGAGCAAGTGTGTTGTGACTGAGCCATCCTCTTTCGAGGAAGCTGTGGAGGATCCCGCATGGGTAGACGCCATGGTGGAAGAGTATGATTCTATTGTCAGAAACAGTGCATGGGAGATTGTTCCTAGACCGGAAGGGAAATCAGTGGTGGGTTCGAGATGGATCTACAAAGTTAAGCAGGCAGCTGACGGGAGTGTGGAGAAGTACAAGGCAAGATTTGTTGCCCGAGGCTTTTCACAGATTGAGGGGATCGATTATGAGGAGACCTTTGCACCTGTCGCAAGGTATTCTTCCATACGGACGATTCTTGCTCTCTCAGCGCAGATGGGATGGCACATTCATCAGATGGATGTGAAGACTGCGTTCCTCAACGGAGTCATTGAGGAGGAGGTGTACATTGAGCAACCCGAAGGCTTTGAAGTCTTCAGCAGCGAGTCGCATGTGTGCAGGCTCAAGAGAGCGCTGTATGGGTTGAAGCAAGCACCACGTGCTTGGTACACACGGATAGACAGCTATTTCACAGGACTTGGATTCTCCAAGAGCGAGGCGGATCCGAACCTATACCAGATTGTGGTGGAGGGTAAGTTGCTTATCATTGTACTGTATGTTGATGATTTGATTCTAACGGGTGATGAGCTGTTGATACTGTCATGCAAGAAGGATCTTGCTACAGAGTTTGAGATGAAGGATTTGGGCCTCCTTCACTATTTCCTAGGATTGGAAATATGGCAGCGCAGTGGTGGACTGTTTGTTTCTCAGGGCAAGTATGCTCGGGAGATACTGGAGAAGTTCAACATGCATGGCTGCAAGCCTGTTGATACTCCTCTTCCTGGAGGTTGGAGGAAGGAGGATGCCACTTCGGGAGAAGAAGTGGATGCCACTGTTTATCGACAGTTGGTGGGGTCGCTGATGTATTTGGTCAATACACGACCTGATATATGCTATGCAGTTAACCAGCTTTCACAAGCTATGGTTAAGCCTACCAAGCTCTTCTGGAAGGCGGGCAAGCATGTATTGCGCTACTTGAGAGGCACATCGGGATATGGTTTGTGGTACAGACAGGAGGATGAGGTGAAGCTATGTGGCTTCACGGATGCAGATTGGGCAGGGAGTCCAACAGACAGAAAGAGCACATCAGGAGGGGTCTTCAGTATCGGATCGACAGCAGTTTCTTGGTACAGCAGGAAGCAGAGATCCGTGGTACTCAGTTCAGCGGAGGCCGAGTATATGGCAGCAAGTTTGGCTGCATGCGAGGCTATATGGATGAGGAAGATCCTGGTTGGTTTGTTCGGTTCTCATTTGGATCCTACTGTGATTTACTGTGATAACCAGAGTTGCATTAAACTCTCGGCTAATCCTGTATTTCATGATAGATCTAAACATATTGACATCAGGTACCATCATATCAGAGATTGTGTGCAGCGGAGGATCATGTTACTTTCGTACATTCCAACGGAGGATCAGGATGCTGATATTCTGACGAAGGCTCTCACCAGGAGCAAATTCGAGTACCACCGAGGCAGGATAGGGGTTGCTGATAATCCATATCTTGTCGAGAGGGAGTGTTGAGATTGCAACAAGATGATGGAGCTTAGTGAAAAGAGTCGCCTTCACTAAGTGGGCCCGCAGGCTATTTTTGGCGCAAGTCTATTTTTAGACTATGTCTATTTTTAGACATATGGATCATGTCTATGTTTATGGATGATTGATCAAGTTGGGAAAAATAGATGGACTTCTATTTTTGATGAAAGTGTGAGTGATCACAGTGTGAGTGATTACAGTGTGAGTGATCACAGTGTGAGTGATCAAAGTCAAAAATAGAAAAGTCAAATATTATTATCTCACAATAATATTTGGACTATAAACTTAATCTTATTCTCTTGGAGCACTTCAGTTTGAGCTACGGAAGTGGCACATGCAGCTGTCAGAAGGAAATTCGTTTTTCTTATGAGTCAGTTGAGTTGTTGCATGCATGACTTCAGTTAGAACTCAAGTGAGTTGAGTTTAGTGGACTGGAGGTACAGTTGATGGAGTTGTGTTCAGTTTAACTTAGTTAAACTGGTTGTAGTTAGTCTAACTGCAGATAGACTAATGATGAGTTTTTAAACTAATTATTAACTCATAATACAACTAAAGAATACATCAGTTAACTCAGTTGCATGTCAGTGCATGTTCAGTTCAACAGGGACAGGTGGTAGAGAATCAGATTGCTATCAGTTGTGACTATAGTTGTGCACCAGATCTTGCACAATCAAAGGATTGAGTATGCCAATGAGTTTGCTCACGTATTTGGCCCACATTTTAGCCTTTGCTCACGTCCACAAAGAGTGAGTGACTATTTTGCAGGTGAAAATCGAGTTTGGGAAGCAATTCTCATCAGTTCTTGAGCAGGTATTGAGCAGTGGAGGCAGGCAAGCAGTGGAAGAGATTTGGAGATCAGATCTGAGCTGTATTGTGTGTAACAGAGGTGGAGATACTTGTGAGAAGTATTATGTTGTGTAATGTTACATGACTCAATCATTAATATACAGATAGTGTGGGGTTTTTAGCGAGATGCTTTCCCCGTGATACATACTGTGTTAATGTGTGAATGCTCTTGATGTTTTATTGTTATTGATGCTGCTATATTCTTGATCAACGTAGAGGAGCTTATGTATTGTGTATGTTTCCCGCATTAGTACATGATCAGGATAATCTCCATTGAATATGTGTTAAATTATTCAAAATTTCTACAGGTGGCACATCCGCCGAACTAGGCTCGCAGGCCGATATATTTTCATCAAACTTTACATCTCTTCTAATGATAACATTTTTGGACTTAAGTGGAATAAGTCTATATCCTTTGACATCTTCAGAATATCCAACAAAAATACATTTTTCACTCTTTGGTTCTAAAGCTTTATGTTTCTCATCTGGAATATGGGCCCATGCTTCACTTCCAAAAACACGAAAGTGACTTACATCTGGTTTGTTTGAGCTCCATGCTTCTTCTGGAGTGATATTCTTTAAAACCTTAGTAGGAGTGCGATTTATTATGTAATTTGCACAGTTAATTGCTTTTGCCCAATAATTAAGACTAAGTCCTTTAGATTGAAGCATACAATTAACCATTTCCTTTAAGGTGCGATTCTTCCTTTTAGCTACACCATTTTCTTGTGGAGTATATGGAATAGTATGTTGCATTTGAATTCCATTCTCAGTGTAAAAGTTGATGAATGTGTTTTTAACATATTCTCCGCCATTATCAGATCTTAGCTTAAGAATTTGATGTCCAGATTGTTTTTCAACAAAGGCCTTAAAGGCCAAGAACATGTTAAATACTTCACTCTTGAGTTTTAAGAAGTATACCCAAGTGCGTTTGGAGAAATCATCAATGAAAGTTAAGAAATACTTGTAGCCAGAGAATGAAGCAACTGGAAGTGGACCACATAAATCACTATGCACGAGCTGTAAAGGGGCTGAGGCGTGCCAAGAGGCACGTTTTTCAAAACTGTCCTGATGATGTTTTCCGAGTACACATCCGGAACAAACACCATCTCTGCAAGATACCATTGGAAGACCTGTCACCATATTTTCTTTACATAGATTCTGAAGAGAGCGATAGTTTAAGTGACCAAATCGCTCATGCGAAAGTTTGCTCATTTCATCATTATGAGCAACAAATACTGAGGGAAGATTTGATGACCCAAAGTTGTGAAACTTATACAACCTTGTAGAATCATCAGCAATGCCAATAGCTAAAATCTGTCTAGGCTCTCTTAGGTCCTTAATTACAACATCGTGAGGTGAAAATTCAACGATTTTACCTTCACCTGAATGGTTTATCTGATATACAGATAGAAGGTTGCAGGATAAGGTTGGAACACATAATACATCATTAAACTTACCATTGTCTAGATGAACAGTTCCAGTCCCTACAACACTAAGAGATCTATCATCACCAACATATATATTTTTGGTGTTACAATCATTTAAAGAAGAAAACATGGCCTTGTTTTTGGCCATGTGATAAGAAGCTCCAGAATCAATGAGCCACTCATGAGAATGAGAAGAAAAACATACCTTTAGTGCATGCCAGACCGAGATGATTGACAACCACATGCAGAAAGTGCCATTCCTGAAGATGAAGTTGAAGTTGAAGAGTGCTCCAAATGGATGTTATGCTTCTTCATTGCTGCTTCCAAGGCTTCCATCTTCTTAAAGCATTTGGATTCTAAGTGGCCATCTCGATTACAAAAGTTGCAATGTCTATCAGTCTTTTTCCCTTTGTTTTTATTTGTCTTATCATTTTGTTGAAATGATTTTTCATTTTGAGGCTGAAATTGCTTAGGACCCTTGTTTGGTTTAGGACCATTCTTTTTAGGATACAACTTCTTAGGATTCTTTGGATTTGGTTGCTGCTGGGCGGCTAACGCTTTCTTAGAAGAGTTTCCAAGATGAAGAAGACCAAGGTGTAAGAGTTTTTCTTGTTCTCTTATTAAAGAATCACAAAAGGAATCAAAGGAAGGGGACTTGTAGGTTTGTCCTTGAGAAATGAAGGCTTCTCTTGTAGAATGGAAGGTGGAAACAAACACAGAATAGGCTGGTCCCAACTTAGTAAGAATGGAGTAGATAAGGCTACTATCTTCTTTCTTAACCTTAACACCTTCCAAGAGAAGTCTAAGGGTCTTGAACTTGGACAAAAAATCTTCAATGCAAGAAAAATTATTGGGGTCCAATGTAAGCAATTCATTTTCAAGTTGATGGGCTTTAAGTTCATTTTTAATTCCAAAGACTTTAGTAATCTGTTGCAGTGCTTCATCAGGAGTATCAAGTTCTGCAATATGGAATCTAAGATCTGGAGAAATAGACATTCCTATCAACCCACGTGCTTGGTCTTGCCTATTTTCCCATTTAGCTGCCTTGTCTTCATGTTACAGGGAAAAGTGTCTATTCAGAACTGCTTATCCCACTAAGGTGTGACAGCTGCCTTAGAAACAAACAGAGTAAAGCTACTTTCATTTTTCCTTTATGAATTATAGATAAAGAGGAACAAAAAGACCAACCTCTGTCTTGCGCTAATCTCGTAATTTGATTCCTCTCTTCCTTGATAGTCCTTCGCTACTTGTTCCCTTGCACGCCCAGCTTCACAAAGTACCTGTAAGATCACAGTAGCATAACACTATACAAAGACATGGATCTATAATCATAAACAATCTAGGATCAAATGTAAATTGACCATACAAATGCAGCAAATATCAATGACACAAGAGTATGGAGGAAAACTTGAATAGCTTTTATTGATAAACAAGAAAGAGCCAAGAGGAGTTACAACCAGTTGTTCTGACCCAGGATCAACCTCTCATCAAGGAAGCCCCTCTTCACCTCATACAAAGCTTAGATCACCCAACAATCTGATGTTTGTCTCAAGAAACCAACAACAATTCCTTACAATATGCAAAATTCCAGCCTCTGGATCTCTGGGGTGAGGGATCCATATATAGATATTTATAATGGGGATGAGTCAGCTTATGATTTGATTAGTGTCTTCCCTCTGATAGTTGTTGCTTCCACTTGGAGATTGATGATATCTTACTCATCCTTGGTCGAATTCAGAGAGGCAAGTGTCACAGGAGAAGTTTCTGGAAGCTTCCATTGCCTCTCCACCTCGCGGAATGACACTGCCATTTGTCATTTCTCGCCCATCTCACCCCATAGAAGGGCTTTTTGAAATGAAACGCACCCACACAGTGTACTTAGGTGAGATGCAACGCACTTGGCCAGTGGAGTAGCTGAAATGATCTTGTTTTGACCAATTTTGAGCAGTTTTTCATGGAGAACTTCTGGGAGAAGCTGTAATCTGTTGACCTTGTTCCTTTAGGGGTTAGAACAACACTTTTAGGGACTTAGGAGCCCTTGGTTTATGGACATTTCATGCTTGGGGTTGTAGTGCCCAAAAATTTCTATAACAGTTGCCCCCTAAAGCATGAGGTCGTTAATCTTTTGATGTAGGGTGAAATGCTTTATTATGAGGATCCAAAGTTCTTTCAAGCTGGGAGGAGACCTCTAATAAGATACAATACAATACATTATCTTTATAATATTTTCATGATATAGCTGAGGCGGGCATTCCCATGCTCAGATTTATAAATTCATTTTTATGTACATAGGACAGACAATCGTCTGAGTGTAGACTGATGATTCTGATAGAGCCATCATCCCTTTGATTGGATGATTATCTGTGCAGCAATGATGTACATTTGATGTTTTTATTTTCCTGAATATATATCGCAGCCCGGATGGATGAAACTAGATCCGATGTCTTCAATCTTGTTCGATCTTCACTCGAAGTACAAGTCGATCCATGTGAAATATGTTCTGGAGTCGAACATGGAAAGACATCGCTTGATTACCAGCGAATGATGTAAGCTGTTAACAGGCGCGAGAGGAATCACCGATAATGATAATGACCCTCAAGGTACTGCAGTACAATTCACGTGGTGTGAATAAATTACTTGGTGTCGAACACCACACAAAATCTTTCGGTCGAAGGCCATTGATGTAAACCTGTCGCCGGAAGTGAGAAACTTGCCATTGAGGCATGCAAGCTTCAAAGTACTGAATGGGGTGTTCCTAGATCAACTTCTTGGATAATGAGCTGATGTCGACAAGAAGTGATCCATCATAGGAGGGCCTTAATGAATCCCACATCAATGACACAGAACGGAGCAAATGATTTTAATGGAGGTGAAAACGATCTGGTGATATAAGGTTCAGGGTGGCGGTCATGAAAGAATGGAGTATAAATGTATTGTAGTGGGTGAGACACAGGTGAATTCTCTGAATGACTTCTCTTGAACATATCGGCGACACTGACGTGATGGATTGGTAGCATTAACCCCAAATGTGGATGGTATGATGGGACCATGGTGATGCGACCGGTGAATGAAACAACCCAACCCGACTTGGATGCGGAGTGAAAGTGTCATGTTCAAGAGCGACTTGCTACCAACAAAGTTTCTTCAAGTTTTCTTCCCAATTTTTCCCCAGTCATTGTTGACCAGTACCTCTTTATTTTTATCAAGCTTGAGGAGGATAACATGTGCTTGTTCTATAATTTGCCCTTCAGGCAAACCCATCGCTATGTTTTAATGAGCCTAGCGATAGTGAAACTCATTCTCGTCTATAGACAAGTTTGTCGCTATTAAAATTTTAACGAGTTTAACGACAAAGATAACTCGGTCCTTTTCGATTTTAGAGAGTCTGAAAAGGAACGTAAAGGAAACTCAAAATTTCCTTTTTCGTCATCTAATCCCTTAAGTCCGAAAAAGTATAAAACAATACAGAAGGGACGAATTTTCGATACTTTTAACGAGCCGAACAAATCAAGCGCTCGATCTTTTTGTGTAATAATCCCTCAGGTCCAAAAAGATTAAAATTTAGAGGAGGGATAGCACTTCTGGTTCCTTTAACGAGCTGGAGAGGCCAATGGCTCGGTAATATTTTCATATTTTACGAGTCAGTTGAAAAGAGCTTAAAGGAGACTCGTCTTTTGAGGAACGAGTGATAAAATGGGTAGCAGCTGATTCCAGGTAAGGTTTGGAATTTTCCAATCATGGCAGTGTTACAAGGATGGCTAGTGAGATCACTCTTCGCATCTGTTCCTCAAAATGGGTAAACAATCAAATGGAGGTGAATGATCGGCCAATGTAAAAGTGGAGGTGACTGTGCAAACACGACCAAGGCTTTAATGGCTGAAGTACTACATTCACGATGGTTATTTACCGGGGAATAGTTCATTTTTTAATGAGCTTAAACGCGGGGGGAAACATTTTCTCATGGCTTATGTTTATTTTTTAACGAGCTTGAACTATGCGCTAAAACTGCTCGATTAATCCAGTCGTATAATAAGAATGTCTCATTCAAAAATGACAATTTTTAGAGTTTTGCCCCACATCCTTTCTTTATGTAAGTTAGGAAACGACCAATCCAAAAAGCAGATAAATGATTGCTCTTCACTTAAATGCCAAAAGGTTTGCATGCCCCCAGGTATAAAACAGAGTTTCAAGGTTACCTCTTCTTCTTTCCTTTAAAACATTTGTTTTATCGGGAGAGGTCTACCTCTTACAAGTTACCAAAGATTGTTCTATTCATGGCGTAAACAAAACACTTCTTTGGCGATGTCTACCGAAATAGACAAAGGTGAGTGGAGGAGGCTACTTCACTCACATAACTTTGACAAGAGAATCTTGTTCCAGAATGACTCCCTCTTCCAATTACGGACGGGAGTACAGACTAGTCATATTCTCTCGTGGAAACCTACTCTATACCCGAAGTTTTCCTGCCGAAGCAGACCAGGGTGCATGCCCCCTGGGTTTCAGTCATGTCCCCCAAATCACTCGCGCTCATCAGGCGGGCGGACTGGAGATTGAGACATTTCTTGCGTGAAAAGACCATTCAGGGATGGTATATGACTATTTTCTATGCGTGAACCGGGGAATGAAAGCTGGTCTACGAGCTTGACCACTCTTCGTTCATGCGGAAAACACATTACTCTAAAGAGTGAGGAGACAATCGCTCCCATGCAATAAATATAGTCTCGTCCAAGGAGTAGATTATAATCCAGGGGTCCTTGAACTACCATTATGTTCATTTGAACGGTTTTCCTTTTCAATGTTATGGGCACATTGGGAAGGATCCCTAATGGTCGACTGGTTCCTTTTTCAAAGCCCATTAGATTTCTCATCTCAGGCAAAAGCGATGGCGAACCAAGCGCTTTCCAAGCAGTCGAGGAAATGATACTCATAGAAGCCCCTTCATCTATGATGGTACCAGCCATAACCATTCTATATATTTGAACAATGATTCGGAATGGTATGCTAGCTGGTAAACGGGGTCTGCCTAGTTGATTCCAATCAAAGGAGACAGCTAGGTTGCTTGGAGGTGGGACTGAATAGACGGCCGGGTATGACTCTGATGAACTTCCTTCCTGCGGTAAAGGAATGAGTAAATTGCCTCCATGTTCATTGGAGTCTATGCTTATGAAAACAATTTGGACGGTGTCATCCTTGTTCTCTTCGGTGGCTGTATCATCTGAAGATGGAACCTCTGAAGGCAAGACCGGGTCAACTGCCACCTCGACCTTTTGACTTTCGTCTGGTATGGGTTCAGATGGTTTATCTTCAATGATAGATGCTTCAGCCGACCACTTGAGCGGGCCAGCCGAATTTTCAACTAGTGACGGACTCGACAAGAGTTTTTATATCCAGGAGGAAGTCGTAACGGTGAAACCGGACGATCGTCCAAAACTCTTTTAGCCTCATCTAAGAAGGGACAACGGTGGATGGCATGATCGCCTTCGCACAGTTTACAAGGAAATCCATATTTTCCTTTTTGTCCTGGGGCTTCACTTTCACTAGTCGACGGTGTGTTTTCAACATGATCACCAGAGGTTGACGACACCGGGTTGTGCAAACAAGGAGGAAAATACCTTAAGATCCGAGGGATGCAAGGAAAATCTCTATGATAGTGGTCTCCTTTGCAAATGACACATGGCGATTTAGGCCTGGTCGGTGCAGTGTGTGGATTTTCGCTAGACAATGTTCGTTTGCCCCCATTCGCTTTTGGCTCCTTCTTCTTCTTCTCTTTCTTCTTCTTTTCCTTCTTCTTCTCAGGTACTTGACTTTTGGCTTTACCAGCCCCATCAAATGAAGAGGAAGGAGGAGAGGAAGAATTAGAGGAAGTAGAAGGTTGGTGGGTAACTATGGACTCGTCTAGTTGCTAATTCAATTGTTCAGGAATTGCAGTGTTCTGAACGACAGAGGTTGAGAAGAGCCATACAGGCAAGCCGATTGTCAGTCCTGGAAGCGACAATGTGGCCTTATGGGGTGCACCAACATCTCCCCAAGAGGAGAAGGGACTAGGATTTCCTCCAAGGGGAATTGCTTGGTTGGTGGATTCCATTTTCTCAACCCAAGATCAACGTAGGAAAGGGTAATGAATATTCCGTTTAAAATAAATTTTAGACGCTTTGACACAACTTGTTTTTTCAATTTTTAAGAGTCAAGAAAAAACAAAAGATGACTCTAGTCTCCTTCGATTTTTAATGAGCCTGAAGTGACAAGTGCTTAGATGGACCTTTTCCGTTAAAGAGTTTGAAAAGGAACGAAAGGGACTGCTCTGGAAATCTAGGTAGAGGGATTACCAAACCAATCGCAAAACTGCAGAATACTTTTTACGGTACGGCAGTCAATCTTCCCGAATGCTGTGTTCAGTGCATTGCGATCGATAGGGTGGAAGACATGGCTTCCTATGGATAAAGGATTAAGCCTATTGGGGTCTCCCAAAATATACTCGATGGTACGTGGGAGCACAATTCCGTACTAGCACTTATCGTCTCAAAGTGGAGGAATCACCCAACCATCAGAGAGAACAACAATTACCAGGCTTTACGACGCCGGAATATGTCTCTAGCCTAGACTTCTAAATGTTGTGCGTTAAGTTCCAAAGCGTTGTTAGATTCATTGAATTTATTTTATAGTTGATCTTGTTTATGAAGTTTGCCTTTCAGGTTCACCGCGAGATGTAGATGTAATTCCTAAAATGCAATCTAAGATGATAAACAAACTTTTTATCTTCTTTGTGCAATGAAAATCCTAGCTACTAAGGAAAGAAAGACAAAATCTTTTCACAAAGAGCAAAGAGCACACTCTAAATGCACTTTCCTAAATCAAACCAATCAGACTGTCTAAATGCAAATGCACATGCATGTATTTGTTTTCGAATTTCTTAGTATATGAATGATAAAAAGAAAGTTCATGCACAAATCTGAATTTCTTTTCAAGCAAAAAATATCAACAAGTTTCTTTTCGAAATTAAAAATGGAGATGATCACAACACCTTACGATTTTGAAATGAATACTTGTTTTCGACACTAGAAAAATTACAAATTCAGACCAAAAATAATAGTAACAGGATAATCGACTATCAACAACAATCAAACTCTTTCCTATGATTGAAATCGACACTTGCGACAATTTCAAATCAAAGGACGACAGTACAATTACGCTACTTTTGCAAAGGAGAACTGAAAATGACACAACAAACACACAAAAACATTTACAGTTCTTTTGTACAAAGGAGGTGGAATAACAGCAAGGAAAATGGGTTTCAAATAGACATATACTGATCACAGGCAGCAAAATTCAGGAATAGAACTGGAAAGAATGAATCACAGAAACCAAAACTGCACAAAGCCTAGTCTGATCAGCGCACCTGTAACACAGGTAATTTAAAATGCAGCGCACCTTCTCCACTCGGGAAGTGCGCTGAAGTTCAAATTCTTTGAACAGTACCTGCACTAGGCCAGAAACGAGACTCTGTTTGGGTTCCGGGTCACAGTTTGCAGTTTAGTTCATGGGTTTTGGCTGAGCAAAAGGTAATCAGTATCTCAACAATCAGGGGTAGATCTAAGGAGGATCTAAGAGCTATCACAAGGGAAATCAGAGAGTTTGTGAATCAGTTGTTTAAATCATAAACAGATCCCGTAGATGGACTGAAGTAGCATTTATCTACTTTGCATTTGCTATGGCAAATGCAGTTCGAATGCTACCTGTAAGTTTATGAAATAGACAACAAGGAAGATAAACAAACAAACTAATTCGTCCCCAGCGGAGTCGCCATTTCTTTACAGGGAAAAGTGTTTATTCAGAACTGCTTATCCCACTAAGGTGTGACAGCTGCCTTAGAAACAAACAGAGTAAAGCTACTTTCGTTTTTCCTTTATGAATTATAGATAGAGAGGAACAAAAAGACTAACCTTTGTCTTGCGCTAATCTCCTGATTTGATTCCTCTCTTCCTTGATAGTCCTTCGCTACTTGTTCCCTTGCATGCCCAGCTTCACAAAGTACCTGTAAGATCACAGTAGCATAGCACTATACAAAGACATGGATCTATAATCATAAACAATCTAGGATCAGATGTAAATTGACCATACAAATGCAGCAAATATCAATGACACAAGAGTATGGAGGAAAACTTGAATAGCTTTTATTGATAAACAAGAAAGAGCCAAGAGGAGTTACAACCAGTTGTTCTGACCCAGCATCAACCTCTCAGCAAGGAAGCCCCTCTTCACCTCATACAAAGCTTAGATCACCCAACAATCTGATGTTTGTCTCAAGAAACCAACAGCAATTCCTTACAATATGCAAAATTCCAGCCTCTGGATCTCTTGGATGAGGGATCCATATATATATATATTTGTAATGGGGATGAGTCAGCTTATGATTTGATTAGTGTCTTCCCTCTGATAGTTGTTGCTTCCACTTGGAGATTGATGATCTCTTACTCATCCTTGGTCGAATTCAGAGAGACAAGTGTCACAGGAGAAGTTTCTGGAAGCTTCCATTGCCTCTCCACCTCGCGGAATGACACTGCCATTTGTCATTTCTCGCCCATTGCACCCCATAGAAGGGATTTTAGAAATGCAACGCACCCACACAATGTACTTAGGTGAGATGAAACACACTTGGCCAGTGGAGCAGCTGAAATGATCCTGTTTTGACCAATTCTGAGCAGTTTTTCATGGAGAACTTCTGGGAGAAGCTGTAATCTATTGACCTTGTTCCTTTAGGGGTTAGAACAAAACTTTTAGGGACTTAGGAGCCCTTGGTTTATGGACATTTCATGCTTGGGGTTGTAGTGCCCAAAAATGTCTATAACACTTCATCTTTCGGTTTGGTCTCTTGGCCTGTGGCTATTTTGTAAAGACCTTTACTTCTAAGTAAATCCACAATGTAGGACTACCATTGGAAGTAGTTAGTGCTATCAAGAATGACTTGGCATGGACTTCCAATTTTTAACAGAAATTGAAGCTGTAGATGCTGAAATAAGTGTACTAATGGAAAGATCTCGAAAAATTAGGCCGTTTCAAAAAAACGGTTCTGAAAACGGCTTCCGGATGAAGAAGTTATGGCTTTTTGAAAAAAATTTGATGAAGTCGCCGACGAAGTGCGGGAATGTGCGGAAATGAAAAATCTGCCCCCAAAAAATGGAGACTTGAACCCAAGACCTCTACTCTCATAAATTATCTTTGCACCAAGTAAGTTATACAAAAAGTTTGAGAGAGAGAGAGAGAGATAGGGGGGGTTGATGCTTTGGGTTGCGTGCTTGCTTTGAGAAAGCTCTTTTTCCCTACAAAACAAATAACACAAAACCCAACACGGACATACAAAAAAAATGAACCTTGCGGCTCGAAGTTAGCTTTGGCCGGAAACTAGATATTTTCAAAAACGAACCTTGCGGCTCGAAGTTACCTTTAGTCGGAAACTAAATATTTTCCTCAATGTTTCTGATTTTCCGAGATCACACTAAGGTGCAGCAGAAAAGAGCATACGCATCAGAAAAATCCTTCCTTTTTGTTTCTAATTTGCCCAGATCACATAGAGTCGCAGGGCAAAGAGCATACACAGAAATGAAAGGTATAGATCTGGTAATAAAAAAGCTAAATAAACCGAAAACCGAAATAAACAGAGAGAAAATAACTGTAAACTGCAAATAAACACTGTATACCTCCAGATCTTAAAAATGACGCAGCTAGGGCTACCGGAAACCTTTTTGCGTGAAACGAAAGGGGTTCCTCACTAGAACAGATGCTCCCAACACAACAGAGCAGTCCTCTCGGCCCGAAAGCAGTCAGAAACAGTAGATCTAGGAAATGATAGTCGGATGCAGTTCTACCGGCTTCAGATTTCGATCACCAACGGATGCGGCCCTCAAATAGCTCTGATACCATGTAGGAATTTACAGGGTAAGTTCCTCAAAAAGAACACCAAAGGAAACTGCTCACAAACAGATCACAGATCAATACACCAGTATTTTGACGTGGTTAAAACCCTCAAAGAGGGAAACAGTCCACGGCCTGAGCCAACGCGGCCACTTCAGGCAATTTATTAATAAAAGAATGAAAATTTACATATGCTTCTCTCATAGACGGATTACCCTACAAATGACCCTCCATGCGCTTTAAATAGAAATCATGGACTAATTGGGTGTTAAGCCACGGATCAAGTGTCGGTAATACCGAGGAGAGAATGAACAGTCGGATCACTACATATCGTGACCGTCGGATTGTAAGTTACAAAATGTACAAGGTAAAGAAACACACTTTACCTAACTCTATACGTAACTCTATACTAGACCAAGTTGTACTTAACTATTTCCTATGTGTCGGAATATCCTAACACAAATACATTTCATGTGAGGGTAGGTATAATGTGGTCTATGGATATCATTTTAGGCTTCTTGAAGAATTGATATTTGGAGTAGAAACACCCCCTCACTACAGGCTCAGCATACCATACTTCCTACTGCAATCAATAATAGAATCAAGCATCAAAGTGCAAGAGGGAAATTCCCAACAGTTATCTCACCATGGGTTAATTACAATCCTGATAGAAGATTCCCTCCAAAACCTCAAAATTCCTATAACATGGTCAGTTTTCAGAGACATGTAGGTAAAAGAAGAGGAAGAGACTGAAGTAGAGGGATAAGAAGTAGAATAGGAAGAAGAAGAAACAGAACAAGATGAAGATGAGATGGATGAAGAAGAAGATGAAATAGAATAAAATGAGGAAGATGAAGAAGAAGAGGAGAAAGGAAACAAAGGAGGATGTTAAGGAGGAAACTAATAAAGATGTTGAGGATCTATAAGAGGCAGAAGAAAGGAAGGACATAGGTGAAGAAAGCAATGGAAAAGAGGGGACAAAAAACAAGGAGGAGTCACCTAGGGTGTCTCGAGAACCCACTGAGAGAGAGGCAGTAACTTCCCTCACTCCTCTTAGCACCCCCATCAAGCAAAAATGCAAAAGACCTAGGCAAACCCCCTTATATTTCAGGACAAGGAAAAGCACAAGAATAAGGTACGGGAAACTCCAAACACCAAAAAAAATTCCCATTGTGACTGAAGACTCCCCTAAACAAAAGGAGAAAATACCTTCTCCTAAGTCTCCTATCACCTATGTGAGAAGGCCTGTGACTAGATCAGCTTGCTCCAAGGGAAAAGAAATCCTACAAGATACATAGAAGAATCTACAGGAAGCAGAAGCAGTCCTACAAGATACTTTGCTAAACCTACAGGAGGCACAAAAATTGGAAAGGTAGAAAGGAAAGTAGGCTTCTATGAACAAGAAGAGGAAGCCACAGCAGAGGCATGGGATGTTAGGGAGGCCACTCGAGCTATGAAGGATATGGATATTGATTGAGTTGCTGAGAGGATGTGCAACACTTTGAGTAGGGGGGTGATGATGAGTCTCATATTTAGGTAATTATATGGGGCTTAATTCACCTCCTAGCTTAGTCAAACCAACTTTTCTCACAACTTATTACATGTTTTTTATTATATTTTGTTTACGAGACGAGTTTGTAGAAATTTCCCTATAGATTAGCTAGCTCTGATACCATGTAGAAATTCTACAAATTCTCTGCAAATCTACCTCTAAGACCATGTAGAAAATCTTACTGTAGATTAACCCGATAATGCAATATACCAAAGCAAAATACTATAATCTACTTCTACTATCAAAGTTCTCTGCAGAAGCTTAAAGATAGAGCAAGATTGAGTTGAACCAGAGCTAAACACATATAACCATAAGAAGAAGAATCAATGCAAATGAAACACAGAAAATACTCAGGGGAAAGCCTCAGCTAAAATCCCACTCTCTGTATTAGCATACAAGGTGGAAATACATCAGAATTATACAAATCCTTAGCTCTCACAGCTAGCCATCTCTCAGTACAATCCTCTTGGATGCTCACAGGAAATCGAAGCTTCTCACAAGCCTTCTCCTATGCCCTCCAAGCTCCTATTTCCTTGCACAATTCCTTTGGGATGATCTCCTTCACCTAGTGGAACACTTCTCTCACACACTGCTCTAACACACTGTCAGAACTGCACAATCCTCAACGAACCTTACCTTGATTGCATGGATGAGTTTCCTTTATAGGAAAACACATGCAATTGATAGTAACCTATCCTTGACATTTAACTCAACTGGGTCTTTCTTAGAACAGACATGCATGAGTTTCTGATGATGGAATCTTCAGTTATCTAGAGTACATTGGTTGAGTGCATGCATGCATCAACTGATTGATAACTCACAATTAGTTCCTCAAATAGTTTGGAACTAATTTAACTTGACTTAACTCAGTAAATTGAGCTAACTAATTACAACTCAAATATAACTCAATCTTATCTCCTTAATTAAGGGATAATCACCTTAATTTAAGGGATAACTCTTGCATGACTTTAGAAAGAATTATAACTTGAATTTCTCCAACTAATTAATCCATAATGAATTAATTAATTATTTCCAAGTAGTTGGTGAGACTAAATTCGATTTTAATTCACAATTTTAATTCAAGGACAGATTAAAATTGGAATATTTTGGATTCTATTTTTATCATTTCTTGTTGCTATTTTCAATACTCCCTCTCAACAAGAAAGGAATTCAACTCAATCTCGATCTTGAACATTTAGAATGTTCTACATGCAACACTTCTATCTAGTGTTATTGCTCCAACAACTCAAGAAATGAAAAAAACATCTAACCTAAATCAGTATGATGCATCTGTCATCAAAGTCTCTGATTGCTATTGCCTCTGTCAACTGAAAACTTTGTGCTTTTTCTGACTCAACCTTTCTGCACTGTTGTCAATCCTTCTCTGCACTCTTTAGTATCTGATTGCTCTAGCCTCTGTCACTTTGATCTCTGATTGCATCAATCCCACTGATTCCTCCTACTGCATCCATGTTGTTGGTGGTCCTTTCACCCAACATTACATCTGCACTACACCTCCTCTCATCATGTTGCATTGTGCTGCCCACTGCTGCGCTACAACTTAGTTACTAAGAAGTAAGTAACTGATCTCCCAATTAACCTCCCTGTTGAGCTAGAAACACACTCTAATGCTGAAGCTCCCTCTACCACTCCATCCGCATCTGTCTCTACCCACTTAGCCAGTCCTGCTACTCATCGTCGAGGCTCCCATAGCAAGGTCTAATCAAAGAGGCTGGGTACCTCAAGGATCCTGCCCCTATTTCAGCCTTATTGGGACTATCACTTCAAATCGCCCCACCTCACACCTAGAGGTATGGCTGCATGTGATCCATCTGCTGACTCTAATTTTGGATCCTCCACAATTGTCTAAGACTTCTTCTGGCACTGCATGTTGAGAGGTGATTTACTCTCCCTCTCAACCACCAAGTCTCTAACATTTGTCTTGCTCCTCAAGGCTTTGTATGCATCTTGAACCTCAAGAGCATATAGGTTCTTAGCTTGTGAACCGATCTGTTTCACCTATCTCGTGGTGATGTGTCTAGGGAAAACCTTTCCCTTACTGAAGACAACATCATAAACTTTTTCCTCCAACATCGTGACGGATACCAAGTTCTTCTTCAGTCCAGGCACATACTTCACATCTGTCAAGGTGATAGGAGCTCCATGCTCCCTCTTAAAAGCAACCATGCCCACTCCTAAAACATTAAACCTTTCATCGTCACCCATCTCTATGCACATCTTGAGGTCTTTCTCCTCCAAGGCACTGAATAAACTTTTATCGCCGGTCATGTGGAATAAGGCTCCACTCTCAAGATACCAACCACAACCCATCATCGATGACACCATGCATGTGATGAGGGTAAATTCCAGTTTGAACTGAGAGGCTAATGCCTCACCTTCTGATCCATCCGAGGATCCCTTCTTGGACTTCTTTGATGGGCAATTCATCACATAATGACCCATATTGTGACAATTAAAGCATCTCACTTTAGACTTGTCACCCTTCTTCCCTCCATGAGAAGAATTCAATTCAAAATGGGATGCCTTCCCCTTCCCTTTCCTTTCCTTACTTTCTAAGGCCAAATTTTTTTCATCATCATCATTGGATGAAAAACCATCTCGTCTGCTCCTCCTGATCTCCTCCTGCATGAGATCCGACCACAGTCGTTCCCAATCCGGCAGTTTTTCCCTTCCATTCACAGAGTCCTGGTAGCTATTTTAGCTCTTTGGAAGGCCAAGCAGAGCGAGGCTCACCATATCATCATTGGCAGTAGTTATTCCCATACTTACAAGCTCATCTCTGTAAGTGGTGAGCTTGTACAGATATGTGGAAATAGCATCATCGTTCTCCATCTTGATTCTTTGAAGCTTATCCTTGAGCACCAATTTCCTCTGGTCGCTATTGTTCTGGTAGAGGTCCTTCAATGTATTCCACATTGAATATGGAGTATCCTTCCCATGGAGACTCGAGACAATATGGTATTGAACTCCCTCAAGGATGATCCATCTCGCCCTCGCCACACACTTCTTCCACTCAACCAACTCTTGTGCATTAGTTGAACCTGGCTTTCGAATTTCTTGATCAATGAAATCCTTCAAGCCGTTGTCTTCTAATACAGCCTCCATGCAATATTTCTGTGCTATGTAATTCGAGTTTCCCTCCAAGGCATACTTGAGTCTAAAGCCATAGAATGCCATTGGCCAACCTTGAAGTATGATAAGAATTCAATTTGCACCTGCAACCCCGAACTTCAAACTTCAAATTCTCTTCTCTGTTACTGCTCACAGGTCCAATAAACTTGGCTCTGATACCATGTAGAAATTTCTCTATACATTAGCTAGCTATGATACCATGTAGAAATTCTACAAATTCTCTACAAATCTACCTCTATGACCATGTAGAAAATCTGATTGTAGATTAACCCGATAACGCAATATACCAAAGAAAATTACTATAATTTACTTCTACTATCAAAGTGCTTCGCGTAAGCTTAAAGATAGAGCAAGATCGAGCTGAATCAGAGCTAAACACATATAACCATAAGAAGAATAATCAATGCACATGAAACACAAAAAATACTAAGGGAAAAGCCTCAGCTAAAAAGCACACTATCTGTATTATCATACAAGGTTGAAATACATCAGAATTATACAAAGCCTTAGCTCTCACAGCTAGCCAGCTCTCAGTACAATCCTCCTGGATGCTCACAGGCAATCAAATCTTCTCACAAGCCTTCTCCTCTACCCTACAAGCTCCTATTTCCTTGCGTAGTTCCTCTGGGATGATCTCCTTCACCCAATGGAACACTGCTCACACACACTGCTCACACACACTGCTCTACCACACTGTCAGAACTGCACAATCCTCAAGGAACCTTACCTTGACTGCATGGATGAGTTTCCTTTATAGGAAAGCACATGCAAATGATAGTAACCTGTCCTTGAAATTTAGCTCAACTGGGTCTTTCTCAGAACAAACATGCGTGAGTTTCTATTGAGGGAATCCTCAGTTATCTGGAGTACATTGGTTGAGTGCATGCATGCATCAACTGAATGATAACTCACAATTAGTTCCTCAAATAGTTTGGAACTAATTTATCTAGACATAGCTTAGTAAACTGAGCTAACTAATTACAACTCAAATATAACTCAATATTATCTCCTTAATTAAGGGATAATCTCCTTAATTTAATGGATAAATCTTGCATGACTTTAGAAAGACTTCTAACTTGAATTTCTCCAACGAATTAATCCATAATGAATTAATTAATTATTTCCAAGCAGCTGGTGAGACTAAATTCAATTTAATTCAAGGACAAATTAAAATTGGATTATTCAGGATTCTATTTTTATCATTTCTTGTTGCTATTTTCAACATATTTAGAGTTGGATATTATGCGTAGGGGACTAATATGCATTAAATGCGGGATTGAAGGAGAAAATCAAGGAATTTTTGCAAATAATAAGGTTAAAACTCGAATCAGACAAGCGAGATGGATTGTAGGAGGTAAATCCTCCTCATTTACTTATCCCCAATTTGAATATTCCCCCATCCATCACACCATCTCAGAGTGCAAGCATCCAAGCCATGAGGATTACAAGGCAGCCGAGCAAGTGAGAGACAAAGAGCTAGCTTATCTCAAGTTGGGGAGATGAGCTTCCCTAATTTTAAGGAAGTCGTTGGGGACTTAAGTTGTATAAGTAAAGAGGCCTAGGCCTCATTAGGATTCATATTTTGGTTGTAAAACTCTAAGCTATTTTGGAGCTCCATACTTGTGAAAGTTTTATTGATGTAATTTTATGTTTTGGTAATAAGAATGAGTTTTGTTTTGAGCCAGCACTGTGTTAACTCAGAGGGCCGAAGCTCTTGGGTTAGGGCCCAACCCTAGCATCCAAGGCTCCTCTTTCTCATATATGTATGTTTCGTGTAGTTTCATAGCTTCATTGTTAATTTGCTTTTAGATGCATTTCCATTGCAAGTAGTGTAGATTGGCTTGGTTGTTTATTAGTTTGCTTCCATTTGTGCCTTACTTTAGTAGTAGGTTAGTAGGGATGAAAGGAACACCCTAAGGTTGTCAGCAAGTGTCTTGGCCTCACTTCCCCCCTTTAGGATCATGACTTGGCGAAGGGAACCTTAAGCAGCCCCAAAAACACAGATTTCTATTTCTTTTATGAGATTTGGAGTTTGATGTCTTTAAATTAGTATTTGGTCTGTTTACAAGGTAGGAATCCATTGTCATATTTTTCATCTTTACTTTTGCAGTAGATCTCATCCATGCTTTCATTCCTTTCAGCAACTTTCCTCATATATAATGTAGGCAGTTAGTTCATTAATTCAACTTTTCTAGTTTATGAGAATGTTTCTTGTTTACATAGCTTTTTGGAAGATATACATGTTTTATTTAGAGTAGGTGATTTAGGAGGAGACAAAGTCTTCATAGCAAACAACCACCTTCCACTCCATCCACCTTAGCCATCGCTTGTTTTCACCATCACCTTCACTAGTTTTCATCGTTTTTCATAGAAATTCTTCCAAGCACATTGAGATAATCCAACCATCTCCTATCTTTGTTGTTGACTTCTAAGTGATCCTAGACCTTCTACCACTCCATTACACCCATTAGCCACCTTTCCTAAGCCTTCCATCACCTCCAACACCTCACATTTTTCTTTCGGTTGTATCCTATAGGTTTACAGGGAATCTTATAGGTTTCTAGTACATCCTGTAGGTTTTCTTGAAAAACCCTGTTTTAAGGCCGAATTGAGGGAAAAATTCTAGGAAGTAACCAAAAGCCTCCCAAAGGTCTCCCACACTATCCAACCATCTCCTAACCCTTCCATCCATCCTCAAACACATTTAATTCACTTGCCACATCACCAGAAGAAATTAGTTTGCATACTTGATTTTGCATGACAAGACAAAAATAGATTTAGTTCAGTCACTTTACTTGTACATTAGTGATTTTTGATGCTTCTTACTTCTATAACTTAGATAGTAGCATCTGGTTCATGTTGATTTAGCATTTCTGTGAAGCATAGTTTCTTAGCAGTTAATTAGGAAATGGTGTGATTTAGCATTGAATATCGGTCTTCTCCATTATTGTAGTAGAGTAGCTCTTTCTTAGAGTAGATTTACCTTTCTTCCATCAAGAAATCAAGATTCTTCTAACTCCATTGAATTCTGTCTTAAAAACCCTAGTGGTCTCTTTCCAGATGAACAATGACAACAAGCAGAACCATCACTTTTAGTTGTGTATACAACACTGTCACCTCCAAGTTTGTACGAACCCTAGGTTGATAAAGTAAAGCTGGTATCCCAGGAGTTGCAGCATTCTTGCTACAAAACTGGCACTCATCATAAACCAAACACCGTCTAATCATCAAGGCAAACTTCCAAGAACTTATGGATGAACTCTTTGAATGCCAATAGAACTATGCGAGAGAATATTTCCAGTGCATTCTTGAGCCCAAACAGCATCATAATATACTGGAAACACCCAATTCCATCGTGAAGGTTGCCTTGCTCCTATCCTTTGGTGCGATCTTGATCTGATGGTACCCAAAAACCCATCAGTCAATGAGTAGGCCTATTTCCCTCCAATGTTATCCAATACTTCATCTGTAAACAACGTTAGGAATGGATCATGGACACAAGCATCATTGAGCTTCCTTAGATCCACACAAATCCTTATTCATCCTTCTGTTTCTTCTCCTGGACCACCATGAGGTTCACCTAATCAGGCTCTTTCACTGGTTCTATGATGCTTGCTGCCAGCATCTTATCTAATTCCAAGCGAACCTTTACCTTATACTTAGAATTCAAGCAATACGACCTCTGCTTAACAAGCTTTGTGTCTAGTTTTAGAGTGATTTTCATAACGCCCAAGTCTCCTATTATGCCCTTCAAGTCCAAAAACTTGGTAGGGAACAGATCCTCAAATTCGTGTAGTAACTCAGTAACCTTATCCACAGTAGCGTCGTCCCAGTAATCTCCAATCTTTGCAAACTTCGGCTATGCTTCAGTCTCAATGTTCACTTGCTCGATTTTCAATGGCACAATGATGTATGAGTTCTCTATCTGTGGGCCCTCAACTTCGTGATGCCCTTCGGCTTGTGGAATATTAATATTTCTTGGATATTCATCCTCATCCTCAACGATCACATTATAACATTCCAACGCATGGCGTAGCTGGGTTCTCCAATCTAGTTGGACCCATTTCAGAGGTTCTTAAGGTATTCTGAAGACCACTGCCTTAACCTCCTATAGAGCTTCATCAATGCTCTCGAAACCATCTTCAAAACCGAAGGTCATTAAGAATCATTTCCTTAAAATTTCCCATTGCGTGGTGCCATGGTGGAGCTCCATCTCCAAATACCAATTCATGGGGATTGTGTTTAAATGGAAAAACAAGTGTACCCACTCCAACTGTGGCTTCGTTCCATTCGCTTTAGTCCACTTCACTAGGTGATCACACGGGTCATCCCTCCCATCATATTTCTCATTCAATCGAAGGTTAGGTCAACCAAACCACAACCTCATCATTCTTCTATAGTCCCACCATCCATCAAAGCTATCCTTGTGCGTACCACACCATTGTGCCGGCATAGCGCGTAGTGCCAGATCTAACACTTGGAAGTGGTGATTCTTAGGGACTTCACACTCAAATGCATTCAAAAACTTATCCACGTTAGTTAGACCATCATAATAAGGTAAATTTATTACCTCCGATGAAATGTAGCGCAACGATTTAGTCATCATGTTGCAGAGCAATGTAGATACTTCATGCAACCAATTTTGCCAATGCTCCAACTCTTCATCCAAATCGAGGTGTGGGAACTCTCTCGGTCCCATGCAATCCATCCATCTCCTATTGGATTGATCCAATCTTGATCTCGCACTGTGATTTTGTAGATTTGATCCAAGTCATCTTCACTCTCCTCATAATTGCAGACCAGTTCAGTGTAGCGTGACCCTTCTACAGGGTCCAATGGTACTACAACTTGAAGTTATTTGTTTTCAAATGACACTGTCCACTTCTTCAATTTTATCACCCCATTCATTTCAATGGCCCAGTCAATTCTGAGGAGTGCAGGGTATGGATTAGTTTCATCAACAATCTCTATGACTTCAAAATCAGCTAGGGCACTCGCACCTTCTATATCCATTGTTACTCCTGTATTCAGCCCGTAGGGATGATCTTCTATTGGTTTTCCATTATAAGCTAGATTGAAGACCACTGCAACACAAGTCTCCCCATTCTCTCCCATGTTTTTTTTGGCTAAATGTTCGCATCCGACCCCAGATCCAAGGTAACCCGGTCCATCTCGTAATCTCCTATCTGTGTGGTGAGCCTCATCTCGCACCCTGTTCTTGCTAATTTTTCTTACTACATGATGTCTTTCAAGGGTGTTTTCTTTGCAAACACATTTTTTTATTAACTCCTACAGCCATTTCACAACTTTTCTATCGCACAACAACTTCATGCAAGTCTCCAGGAATGTGGTAAGCATAGAGGGATCAACATCTTTAGTCACACTGGATTCTGATAATTTGTTCTGACTTCCTAAGGTGGATGCCTCAGCAAGGCTTTTCTTGGCCTCCATAAATGTTTCCTTTGCACATTGCAAATCAAAAACAACTTCCTTCTCTGGGACCTTATGGACCCATCCATCCTCTTTAGGTTTTTTTCCCTTATCATCGCCAGTATTTATTCCACTCCTTAGCACTATATTCACATTCTGATCTTCTACGCGGGGCTCAAATCTCATCATTTGTAAGTTATTCTCAAGTTGGTGACACTGTGCCTTCTTCTCCCACATCTTAGCTATGAATAAAAGGCATTCTTCTATAGTGGTGTCAAAATGGCTACAATATTGACATGACGAGCGTGTCTGATTTTGACACTCCCACACGTAGTGCCCTGGCATTCCACAGTTATAGCAGATAACCTATCCACGACCTCTACTAGGCCTTCCTCCTCCTCAGCCTCATCCTCATCCATGATATCCTCCACGCGCTCCCCCAGAAACCTGATCTGGAGGCCGAGTTTTTGCTTGCATCCGGTACGTAGGCGTTCTTTCCATCACCATTTCATAGCTCCGACAATGGTGCTCATCATGACCCACTGATTTGCAGAAGTCGCAGAACAATTGTTGAGGTGTCTAAATGAAATTTTGAAGCAAATGACAATTATATGTTGCGTGTTTTCCAACCACCTGACAAATAGCACACCATAGCACAACCCCCATGCTTAGCCCTGCCAGGGCTTCTAGCTTCAGGGAAATTGTTCCTCCTCCTGTAATATAATTTGCGAAGATAGGACGGTGGTCTTTGTCATGCCCCTAGCTCTTACACTTCAGACACTAGACTTCTGTGTGTACCTCTTGTTTAGTCTCCTTCTCTTTCTTCAAGCTATGCAATTCCAAGTAGAGGTTCTACAACTGGGAGTGAATCTATTGTACCCCCAAAGTCATGTCCTGAACAGGGGTTGGATGTAGTCTCATCACGATTTCCAGCACTTCTGCCTGAATTTCTATCTTCTTTTATGACAAAGCAATCCTCAAGTGGGGAAAAAGAAAAGGTATGAACCACTCATGATGCTGACCATCTATGAGACACATATTAGCTTCACAAATTACACACTTCAACCTTTGATCTAACTCCCAAGGAATCTCATCAACTCTCATCGTGATCTCCTTAAAACCTACTACTAACTATGAGTTAGACTTAGGCTTGCTGGTCTCTTTGTTAAAGCATCCTTAGTCTCTACCTTGATCATCCTTAGTTTCCACATGATGATAAGAACAATACTTAATATACCATGTCAATGTATGATCCTACAGAGCAATAACCAAGTTTGCCTTTCGTTGTAACATTATTTGGTTTTGATAAGTTAGTATATTAGTCAAAAATAACTTTAAAATGTTAAGATAGGATATGGATGCAAAAGAAAGAAAAGTTAAAATGTTAGGCCATTTAATGTTTTATAGGCATCCATATCAATAAAATGTTAGGTGTTAGCTGCCCTAAATAAAGAAGGAAAAAGAGAAATAAAATTTTAGGGAAGAAAAAAGAAAATAATGGCTTAATTTCATATTTTTATAAATGCACAGGCTGCTAGTCAAAATGCACCACAAGTCACTTATCAAATATTGTTTACATGTGTAGAAGAAAAAGGCAAGGAGTAAAGGTTTGTCTCTAAGGTTTTATATATCAATAATTTGGTATTAATCCCTATTCCTAAGTTGTAAATCCCAAATCATCCCTCTGCTCATACTTTGATTTATTAATCATTTATTCCTAATTCAATTACCCCCTCATACATTGCAAATATTCCCTATCATTCACTAAATTAATTCTTGACACCACCAAGAGAAAACCATCACGTCATGAGTTAACACTTCGACACCTTTTAGTTCATCTCCACCCATCTCCCAACATCTGACGGCCCACATGACATTTCGGCCCCCCCTCAGCATCCGAACTTTACTGTTGGGGGGGTGGGGGTCTGAAATG
Source organism: Pinus tabuliformis (assembly GCA_031772625.1). Classification (NCBI taxonomy): domain Eukaryota; kingdom Viridiplantae; phylum Streptophyta; class Pinopsida; order Pinales; family Pinaceae; genus Pinus; species Pinus tabuliformis. Next base: position 924,725,885 of record CM062816.1, read on the forward strand.
GGTAGTATACGAAACCGCACCCTCCCCTACTTGTCAATGCGAGAGATTTTCGGACCCCCATTAGGCAAAATTGCTAAGCACTCCCCCCCCCAAAAAAAAAGTTGTTTCCTTCACATCCGATACCGCTCTCTGACCCATTTCACTCCCACCACTTACCTTTAGCCAACTCATTCGCCCGTTAACTCCATCCAATTATAATTGTTCCCTCCAGAATTAACAAGTTAAGCAATTAATTATTTAGCCATTAATTCAACGAACCCGTGCCACCTTCAACAGAAAAACCAAATTGATTATTTAAACCTCCCTTTCACATGTTAACATTTTACTAAATTCATGCACTATCAGTGTTATTGATTTGTTACAGGCTTGTTGTACTAAAACTTTGATCGTTTCTACTGCCAGTGACATTGTTTGCTCATTCTTTTCAGCATATTACCTTTGTTCTTTCCTCCAAATCCTGACTCCTCTTTGCTATTTGAACTTCCAATCCAATTTTCATTCTTGTCCTTAGCTTTATCCAAAATACCTCCAAAGGACAAAGGACCAGAGGAACCTATCAATCCTCTTATCTATCCTCCCATAGATCTTCATCACATTCCTTTTGCTGATAGAGACTATAAAATCCATGAAACTCTCTATGAATTCGACCTTTTTGAGATGTATTGTTGGCTCGAGGACAAATACATTGACAAGTCTGATGACATTCAGTTGTGGGAGTCCAATTTAACCCACTATATTTTTCCTCACACCCACAGCACCCTAGATTTTGTTAGAAAGTGTTATGCATCATATTTGCCAAGCCAAAGGGCCATCATTATCCCTACTGGAGAAATTCCATTTACCATCACTCCTCAGGCCATAGACCAAATGATGCACGCCCCCATAGCAGAGAACACTACCCCACTTTCCTATGAAGCACTGGTTGAACTGTACTAGAAATTAGACTTTTCTAGGAGGGACAAAACCTTGGAACTTTTCTTAATAGAAGATACCTCCTTGCCAAACAAAAATCCTCCCTATCCCTCCTTGATTTTCCCTAAGAGAGCCAAGTAGATTATCACAGTTGTCTCCTACCTCCTTGGCTACTACTTTGATCAGTGGGTAGATGAGGCCATCATAGGATTTCTATCCATTTTCTCTGCTAATTATTAACCCTCCATTGTGTTTTATATGTTCTTATACTTTCAGGGAGACAACATCAACCTTGCTTTACAAAAGCTGGATGAAAAAGGGATCTTCTGTAGCTGGCAATTTTAACTTCTTCCTTAATGCTACTATGTGTAAATTCTTTTTCTTCACAAGTTCCTCTTTAGCATTGATGTTTGAAGGGTCATAACCTAGTTTGATTACCAAGTCCTCTATGGTTTTAATCCTGGTGTCTTTGGCAAGTGCAGGGACCTTCTCTATCTTCAGCTATGATGGACATTTCCTAAGCTAACATGTAGTTTTGATAAACTCATAGCAGTGTTAGTGACAATTGAAAATATCATTTCCCCTGTCTTCTTATGCATCTCCATTTGGTCAATGGGATGTATATCTTTTACATCAAACTCAAATGTTGTCTTCTTGTAGTCTGACGCTACCTTGGGATGGAGAACTTGTGCTTGGAGGAATGCCATTTGCATTTTTCCTTTCTCTAAATCAATGGCTGACAACAACCTACTTTGAGCACCAGAATTCTGCTTCCATAACTAGTTGTAGGTGTTAATCTTCAAGGCCTCATTCCTGACTTTTATATCCTTAAAAATTTCCATTATAATCTTCTCTATTTCCCCTGAAGCAGATGTGCTATTTTGCATAATTTGCTACTACTCTTGTGAAATCGTGGAGGTGATGGGAGACTGTGTGGTTTGATCACCCACTAATGAGGGAAAAAAAGTGGCTCATTAGTGGTGACAATGATCTGTTGCTCTGAATCTTTGCAGAGGTTTAGTTTGGAACAAAGCTTGGCCTTATTTATGTACATGATTTTGAATCCTTCCCTGAAAATTTCAGTCCTTGAAGGGGACTCTCCCTCTTTACTTCTCTTAGATATTTTCTCCTGGATGGTAGGAATCTATACTATAGATGATGAAACCAACTGTTCTTCTGCCTCTTGTACGGTATTCTCAACCCATTCTAACTGACTTTTGTACTTCTCTATCTTTGGCTTGGACGTGTGAAAGTAAGGAGTGGATTTGGTTTCTACTCTTAATTTAGAAATGATCCCTAATGGATCACATGACGAGGTAAAGCTTAGGTTGAAATGCATTTCCTTTAATAGCTTCTCTGCTTCTTCCCTGCTACCCTACTATTGCAAATTAAAGACCCAAACTGTGTTTTGATTTTGAAATGGGACTTCTTCTTGGCAACAACAAAGTGGATTTCATCCATATTTAACATATGCCTTATGTACTCCAGAGAAAAAAACCTCATTGGGAGGAATTCGGGCATCGTGTAAGGTGCATGATGACATCCAAATATTCTAAATTCTATATACTTCTCATAGAGGCACCATTCCACTGTCTGAACTTGGTCTAATAGTTGTAACACCTTTCTTATTTCCTCACTGATCCTTGGATATATCTTGCTACTCAGAAGATTGATTGCTGGATGAACAAATATCTCTGTAAATTGTTTTTATGTGCACTCCTTATGTTCCTTCATGACCAGAGTAGTCCAAAATATGGCTGACTACTGGTTTCCTTTTTCATATAGCTTTTGTAAAGAAAGTTTGATGTTGTCTCCATAAAATTATAAGAACACATAAAATAGTACAGAAGAATACTTGAATACCTCCTCAGTTGGTAATTTGATAAGTTTCTGATGAATTGACTCTGCAAGAATTGGCTGAAGTTAAACACAATGGAGTGTTTAGAATCAGCAGAGAAAATGGATAGAAATCCTATGATGGCCTCATCTATCCACTGATCAGAATAGTAGCTAAGGAGGTAGGAGACAACTTTGATAATCTTATTGTCTCTCTCAGGGAAAATAGAGGAGGGATAAGGAGGATTTTTCTTTGGCAAGGAGGCATCTTCTATTAAGAAAAGTTCCAAGGTTTTGGCCCTCTTGGAAAAGTGTAATTTCTAGTACAGTTCAACCAGTGCTTCATAGGAAAATGGGGTAGCATTCTCTATTGTGGGGGCTTGCATCAGTTTTTCTATGGCCTAAGGAGTGATGGTAAACATAATTTCTCCAGTAGGGGTAATGACAACCCTTTGGCTTGGAAAATGCGATGCATGACACTTTCGAACAAAATATGGGGTGATGTGGGTGCGAGGAAAAATATAGTGGGGTAAATTTGACTCCCACAAGTGAATTCCATAGGACTTGCCAATGTATTTGTCCTTGAGCGAGAAATACATCTCAAAAAGGTTGAATTCACAGAGAGTTTCATGGATTTTATAGTCTCTGTCAGCAAAAGGAACGTGATGAAGATCTATGGGAGGATAAATCAGAGGATTGATAGGTTCCTATGGTCCTTTGTACTTTGGAGATATTTTTGATAAAGCTAAGGGAAAGAATTAAAATTGGATTGGAAGTTCAAATAGGAGAGAGGATTTAGGTTTTGGAGGAAACAACGAAGGCAATAGGATGAAAAGAATGAGCAAACATTGTCGCTGGCAGGTAGAAATGATCAAAGTTTTAGTCTAGCAAGCCCGTAACAAATCAATAAAACTGATAGTGCATGAATTCAGTAACATGTTAACCTGTGAAAGCGAGGTTTATATAAAAAATTTGGTTTTTCGTCGATGGTGGCGCAGGTCTGTTGAATTAACAACTAAACAATTAATTTCTTAACATGTTAATTCTAGAGGGAACAATTATAATCAGATGGATTTAACGAGAGAATGACTTGGCAGAAGGTAAGTGGTGGGAGTGCAACTGGTAGGAGAATGGTATCAGAAGTGAAGGAAACAAATTTTCGGAGAGGGGGGGGGGGGGAAGTGGTTAGCAGTTTCACCCGAGGGGGGTCCAAAAATCTCAGTCATTGACACGTAGGGGAGGGCCTCGTTTCGTATACCACCCATTTCGGACCCATCCTCCCCTGACAGTAAAGTTTGGATGGTGAGAGGGGGCCGAAATGTCATGTGGGCTATTGGATCTTGGGAGATGGGCGGAGATGAAGTGAGAGGTGTCAGAGGGTTAACTCATGACATGACAGTTTTCTCTTGGTGGGGTCGAGAATTAATTTAGTGAATGATAGGGAATATATGCAATGTATGAGGGGGTAATCAACTTAGGAATAAGTGATTAATACATCAAAGTATGAGTGGAGGGATGATTTGGGATATAAAACTTAGGAATAGGCATTAATACCAAAATTATTGATATATAAAGCCTTAGAGAAAAACCTTTACTCCTTGCCTTTTTCTTCTGCACATGTAAACAATATTTGATAATTGACTTGTGGTGCATTTTGACTAGCAGCATGTGAATTTATAAAAATATGAAATGAAGCCATTCTTTTCTTTTGGCTTCCCTAACATTTTATTTCTCTTTTGCCTTATTTATTTAGGGAATCTAACACCTAACATTTTATTGATATGGATGCGTATAAAGCATTAAGTGGCCTAACATTTTAACTTTTCTTTCTTCTGCATCCATATCCTATCTTAACATTTTAAAATTATTTTTGACTAATATACTAACTTATCAAAACCAAATAATGTTACAACATCGGCTCCAGCTAGGGCCTGCTTCCCCCTATGGGATGCAGAGAACAAGTAGTTCCAAGTGCCTTATCCTTGGGCTATGGAGTCTTTGCTAAAATAGATATTCACTTGCAAATTTTTCAAAAATAAAATGAACTCTCTAGATATTTATAGATGATGAATGAATGGAAAATCAATATTGAATGTAATGTTTCAAGTATTTCACATTGACTGGCAATGAGGAATACTCTCCTTCCATATTCTATAGGATGAATGTATTGTTACCTTTAACTTCTACAATGATGAATGGACCAAAACAAAGGTTGTCAAATTTTTCACACTTGCCTTTATCTTCTCTCCTTATATCCCACCTAAGCACTAGGTCACCTTTCTTGAAATTTCTTTCTCTAGCCTTTTTGTCAAACAGTTCTTTCTCTTGTTTTGGTATTTCCTTAGCTTATACTGAATTTCATCCCTATCTTCATTCATCTCAATAATTTGATTAATACTCCTTCAGAAATCATCTTTTCCTTCATAGGATTCCTGAAGAATTATCATAACAAGTAAAGATAAATGAGTAGGAAAAACTACTTCCTTGCCATAAACTAACTGGAAAGGAGACTTTCCTATTGATCTCTTAGGAGAAACTCTATTTTCCCAAATTGCATGGATTAGATGGTTGTCCCAAATCTTTTTATGTTATTCAAGAGTCTTCTTAATGGCCTTAACTAAGCTCTTGTTGCAACACTCTACTAGCCCATTACCTTATGGATAGTATGGTGTAGAATGGTCGAATAGGATTGAATATTTTTTACAGAATTCAATCATTTTAACACTGCTAAAAGTTGTTACATTATCTATAACAATTTGTTGAGGACATCCAAATCTTGATACGACGTTTTCTTCAAGAAATTTAATCACAACATTATTAGTTGCATTTTTAACAGGTATGGCTTCTACCCACTTGGTAAAATAGTCTGTAGCAATTAAAATCCATCTATGTTGATTACTTGATTGTGGATGAATTTCCCCTATGAAGTCCAATCCCCATTGTAGAAAAGGAGCATGAACCAACACTGGAACCAAAGGAAGTACTAGCAGTTTATGTTTTCCTGCAAATAATTGGCATGGTTTTCAACTTCTTACTCTTGCTCCAACTTCTTTGAAAAGTGTGGGCCAATAGAAACCTACTTAAATTTTGTAGGTTGTTTCTCTCCAAGCATATTTTCCACCACAAAACCCTAAATGGAACTGATCTATAATTCCCTCTATTTCATTTTTAGTTAAACAAAGAAGAAGGATATTAAGAGGGTCTTTTGAGTATATATTAGCATTGATAATGTAGTATTTTACTATTTTAAGCTTCAGGGCTTTGCACTGCTTCAAATTAAGATCAACTAGACATTGAAAATCCCTAAGAAACTACACAATATCAGAGTACCAATCAGAGAGTAGATATTTTTGATCTATGTGAACAAGAATGGCTTGATCAAAATTAAGAGGTTCTTGTGGATTCTCCCCTTCTCTAAGAGGAGGAGGTTCTTTTGGATTCTCCTTGTGGTGAAGTAAAATTATGAGTCCGGACATAAACAATTCATCTAGCCCGATAATGGGTCTATCCACAAACGATACATCCTATGAAGATTTCCTTAGGTTAGAACCAATTAAGAGGACCTACCTCTTAGTACGCTTATCCCGTTTGGTGATGACCTTGCTTGCTCACTCTAGCTATTTCCCGTTTCCTTCTTCAAACGCCTGAAACAAGCAAACAACAACTGTGATAATAGAAAAATTGTAATTCAACCTACTTAACAAGTCAAGAAACATTAAGCCATAAACATGTGAGATGACACATTATGTAGGAAATCAATCGATAGTTTCATATATATTGAATCAAGAATAGATTAAAACCATTGTCTTGATGTTGTTGTTCTCCTCTGACAAAACTAGGTTCCCACACACTTCCGTTAGCATTCCATGATGGCCTCAACAATGATAGTTTTAAGGATCTTCCCTTTAGGCTTCACATTCAACCAAATTCACACTTCTCCCTAACACACAACTAGAGAGCTACAACTATGAATAGCTTGTTGTTCACTCCAAACTTAATTAGCACTAGCACACCAACATTAACACTATCTTGTGCTTGGGAAAAATGGAGGTTTATATAGCATGAATGGATGGGAGATGGTTCCTCTTCTCATGGGAGAAGGTATTATCTCTGGAGGTAGTTCCATCCTTATAGGGGAAAGGAGCCCAAAGTGACATCCTCGACTCCATCCGGCTCAACCATTTACTAGACTTCCGTTACGAAGTTTCTAGAGCTAGAAGCTTTGGCTCCTTATTTAAAAAGTTTCCAAAAGAGGATTGGCGTGACTAGAACAAGGCTCAGCCGCTCCGGTTAGAGCTAGGGACAATGTTAATCCCTACATATCACCATGAGGAGGACCAGGGTCATTTTCACCGGCCTTGTAAACTGGGAAAAACATAACATTTTGGGGAAATGGTGCAAAAGGGAATCGTTTTGTTCATGAAGAGGGACACAATGGGAGTTTCTTCATCAACGGAAAGCATGTAGGTTTCACTGTAGAGGTCCTCCAAGATCAATGAACAGGGAGTACAAGGACAATGACAAAATTTTGTGTAACAAATGCCCCCTAAAGCATGAAGGTCGAACTACAGTGAGGGATGAAATGCTTTATGAATCAATGCGAGGAACCAAAGTCTATCTTCAGAAAACCTGCAAGCAATTACAGATACATATACATAAATGAAAACTCAGTCAACTGATACATGAATCATGGTATGGATGCAGCCATCCATAGAATGATCATGTAAATGGATCCAGGCATGGGTGCAGCCATCCGATAAAGAGGATCATATCGAGACCAATGTATGGTCACATCCATCTAATAATGGGAAGGATCACATATGATAACTCATGGTATGGTCGCAGCCATCCAATTGAGAGAGACATGTACACAATCCACAGAATGTGAATAGAGGAACTGAGGTCAAACACCCATGAAATCACTTGATCGAAAGCCAATGATGTGAACTTGTCATCAAGTGTGAAGAACTTTCCATTAGGGCATGCAAGCTCTAAGGTACCTGAAGGGAGTCTCTCGGTCAACTTCTTGGATAATTAGATGAAGTCGACAAGAAGTGACCATGTTGAAGGAGGGCCATAAAATATCCCACATCATCGACATGAGACAAAGTGATGCAAAATGATTTTGGATGATACAGAGAATTAGGGGTAAGTGTAACTACATAAGGAAAACTCTTGAACATATTGATGACACAACTGGAAGTTTGGCAGCTTTTGGATCCATAGGATCGGTGGTCATGATGACATGGCAGAGATCAAATGGAAGGCAAAAATACATGGCCCAACCTAGGAAGGTCAATGATAAAAAGGAGGATGTCCCGGCCTGACACGAAGTAGAAAGTTTCATGTTCAAGAGTGAGCTGCCGACATAACTAACTGAATTTCCAAAATTTCCCCCACCATTTCTGGCAGGTACCCCAATTATTTTTTAATCGCAAGCTTGAAGGGGATAACATATGCTTGCACTCTAAGTTCATCCTTTGCACGAATCCAACCTAGTAAGTTTAATGAGCCCTAGGAAGGAGAAGATCATGTTCGTCATGGTGATGAATCCGATGTCGTTGCATGTTTTAATGAGTTCAAAAAAGGTGTAACTCGATATCTTTTTCATGTTTAGAGAGTTTGAAAAAGACACAGAAAAGAAAACTCCACATGCTCCGTTTTCGTATATTTGTGTCTCTCGAGCCTAAAAAGGTAGAAAATGATACTTGAGAGAACCTCTTGACCATTTCAGTCAAGGAGTACCTTTTTCATAAATAGTGCATCCAATCCCGAAAAAGGGGTAAACATATACTGGATGCAGGACGCTTCGCATTCATTAACAAGTTCGAAACGATAAGGGCTCGACTATCTTTTTGTTTTTAAAGGGTCGGAAAAGAGTTTGAAAGTGGACCCCCCATTTTATTCTTTTTTACAAATCAAAAGGGAAAAATACTCGGCAATCTTTTCATTTGAGTTTTACGAGTCAAGAAAAGCGTTGAAACATGACTCGGCATCATCATCGAGCATCCATCACCTATTGCTACGCAAAAAGGTAAAGTGCATTATCCAATTCTTGAGGTAAAATAGGTCAAAATACTTACAAAACCTAATATTTCATGAAAAACTGAATAAACAGGAAGAAAAGTAATTTTTTTTTACCATTTACCATTTTACCTTGTTGTGAAAAACTTTTCACCCACTTTTGCCCTAATTGTTCCAGAGCAGATTGTGGGAGATCTAGGAGGTCATTCGCTGAGCCGCTAGTTGCAAGTAAGAGCCAAGGCCCTAAGCTCCATTTCTATACTGTTGTTTCATGTTTTCATCCATTTTTTGGATTTTTGAGGGAGGTTTTGTAAAAAAAATTTCCCTCGGCTGGTTGAGGGTAATTAAAACGGTCAATCGCATCGTTGATGCAACTGTTTTTAAAATAGGCATGCCAACGCCGTGAACAAGGAAAAAATCATTTTCCTCTCAAAACCACCATTTGAATCCAAATTTTATTAGTGAAAAATGATTATTGACTTGAATACATGGTTTTTGCAGGAAAGAATCGTTGAAAATGGTAGACTAGAAAGAACGTGAGCATGAAGATGTTGATACCCAGGCACTAAACAATCCAAATTGCTTGAATTATTTGAGGAACTATGGGCTCCTCAAGTTATTTCTCACACTAGGGATGCGGGCCCAATGTGAGCTGCTTCGATACATGATTAGTCTCTGGGACATAAATCAGGAAATATTCATCATTGGTGGCCAGGAGCTGGAGTTAGAAACTTTAGACATATATTTCATCACAGGACTATCCCATAGAGGGGAAGCAGTCAACCTATATGGGTCACGACCGATTGGGGCAAGAATATCCATGCTACTTGCTTAACATTTCCCTAAAGCTCTCAAATTCAAGAGTGACAAGATTTAGATTTCCACATTGCAAGATCTGACACTGAGAGTGCTATTGTTGACTATCAATAGAGTGGCGGGGTCCCAAGCAGTGCACGAGACTAACAAGTTGAAATTTCTATATGTCATTGACTGTACAACATCGACAATCTTCAATTGGGCGAAGCCATGAAGATCAACATAAAGTGCCAGCTGACAAAATCTAAGGCAGTTAATCTAAAGCAATTTTGCTTCAAATCCGTACTAGTGACCTTTTTCTTGGAACGGGTGCCACTGCTCCAGTACCAGATGACTGAGGTAGATCCTCTGATGCCACGAGACCCACAGACGGCCCGTTGGAGTCATTTGATGCCTAGGATCACTGGGGGCTAGCATATGTCTTACAGGCTCGCCTTATTTTCATGGTTATGATGATAGCCGATTGTCGTGGAGCATTGGCTATACAGTGGTACTGAATTTCATAGAGATCCAGACATGTCGTTGCCAAATGGGGAGGATTTCAACGACGAAGGTAAAAAGTCGATTTTTAATTCTGTGATTTTTTAATTGTTTTTGATATATATGTGTTGATAACATTTCATTTTGTCAATGCAGATGTTGGACTAGAGAATCCTGCTGGGATGTCCTTGATAGCTAGGCATGTCATCCGCTAGTTTGATTTTGCTCCTTACCAGGAGGGGAGTGACAATGAGGAGGAGACTATGAGGAACCTTGAGGGGTTGACTCGTGGTATCCCAGTGTATGCTCGAGTGGGAGACATTCCTCGTGAGTACCAGAGACACACGATGGGAGTATCAGACCAGATCCGCCGATTGCTAACTCGTGTTTCATGAGCTGTTTCATGATAGCATGATCACCATCCTGATTAGTTCCTAGGTCCAGCATTTACATTTTTTGAGGCCCATGTGCCATGGATATATGAGGCCTAGGAGTCGCCAATGTTATTTAAACACACATATTAGTTTTTGGGGTTTTGATGTATCAAACATTATCACCATATATATATATATATATATATATATATATATATATATATGTTGTATTTTCTTGCTTACTATGGTACAAATGATTTGTTTTGGCTTTTCACATGTTTCATAAATGTCTATCCAACACATAATTAGTTAATGCATCTGTCAATGTATTCATGCATCTAGGAATATGATGATATGTCATGTAATCAAAATGCCTTTCCAATAGACAAACACAGAGATACATTCTCAATATCTGAGGGTTTCTAACGGAATATTGCCCGTTGAGTTGAAGGACAACAAGTTGTGAATCCAGGTTGACAACTAACTCTCGAATGTCAAGAGCAATGGCTTCTGAAAACATTTCAATGACTGCACTGTATTCAACAATGTTATTAGTTGTACAACCTAAACAAATACCTTGAACATCAATCAACTCACTGAGAGGATCATAAATAGCCCATGTCACGGAGGATAGATTTTGGGTACTACGGTAAGCACCATCAGCGAAACTGAGGTGAGGAGTCACAGACATCTGCAAAGTAGGGAAAACATAGTAAACATGAAAGTTGTTTGAAAACGAGCACACCAAACCACACTGCACAAAAATGAATGACACACTAATGTACACAAGTAACCATGCAAGATGACCTAAGCATAGTAATTCTTGAGATAAAGCCCATTTCGGGGCTTTTCCAAAGGATTGCATTCATAATCAATAAGCTCATAGGCCCCTTTTTGCAAAACACATTTTAGAATGTAGGGCCCATGCCACATGGGTTCGAACTTGTCTACCCCCAACTTATCATTAGCTTGATCGTATAACCAAATCATCCTCAGAGAACGCATGGAGGGAGACTGACCAATTGAAATGGGACTGATTCACTTCTTTTGTGCTTCGATGACCAAAGCAGGGAGACAAAAAGTCTCATCCATCTGTTATAAATATAAGAGGTGCTCTTGCTGAGGTGATGTTTCGGGGAGAAGTTTGACAACTAGGTTGAGTGAAGGAATTTTGCATTCAACCAGTAACATTGCTTCTAGACTATAAACAAGCTGGAATGGTGTGAAACTAGTTGCGTCCTTGGTCGAGGTTCAGTAAGCTCAGAGAGCTGAGAAGAGCATCAGATGCCAATTTGACTTGTGCATCCCAATAGTAGGCTGAAGCATGGTAACCAAATCTTTGTTCACAACTTCAACTTGACCGTTGGCTTGAGGGTAATACGGGGTTGAGCCATCGTGGTGCAAACCCAATGTAGACGTCAGCTCAGCCATCATGTAATCTCATAAATGGGAGCCATGGTCTGTGACAATGGTTTAAGGTACGCCAAACCTAGAAATAATGCAATTGAAAAGAAATTGAGCCATCGTTTTACCGTCTACAGAGTATGTAGGCATCGCTTTGGCCCATTTGGTGAAATAATCCATAGCAACGATAATATAACCATGCCCCTAGGTCAAAAAAGGGTTATATGTCATATAGTAAATGCCCCATTTGGAAAAAGGACCAATGGTAATGACGGGGTGTAGGTGAGCGGGTGGGGCGTGCATCTTGCATTGGTAAATTTGGCATTCATGGCACTTGCGAATAGAAAGGATGCAGTCCTTGAAAATGGACAGCCATAAATAACCAACACGAAAGATTTTTTGAGTAGTAGCATAGATAGACATATGTCCGCCACATGCCCCAGAATGGTAGTCATTGAGAACTCTCTTAGCCTCCTCGAGAGTAAGGCATCGGCAAAGAACTGAATCGACACCGACATAGTATAAAGTATCACCAATAATATGGTAGGGTTTGGAGTGATGCTGAATCTGTTGGTGATCATCCTTAGTCAATGCAGACCAGAACGTGGATGTCTAGAGATACACGATGATATCACCATACCATGGTTCAAGGGTGCTGATCAAGAAAATAGTCTCGTCCAGGAGTTGTTCATCTGCACCAGCGGGGAGAGACGTAGAAGAAAGGGAACAAATCAACTCAGTGAAAACTAGTGACTTCTTAGATTTGGCAGTGGTAAACACTAAATCAAATTCTTGTAGGATGATGATCCATTTAGAATATTTGCCCCCCAACAACTGACGAGTCAGGATGTAGGTCACTGGGTTGCATTCAGAAATCACAGTAGTAGTGTGTAAGAGAATCTAGTGCCGAAAGCGTTGAACAGCTTGTACAACAACCAAAGCCAACTTCTGGACATGGGAATAACACATTTCGATGTCAAGGATATTACAAATAAGGTAGTAGATAACATGTTCGCTGCCTTCGTCGTCGTCTTGGACCAATACCATAGAATGGTGCTAGGGGTTGCAGTTAGGTAAAGGAAGTACTCTCGATGATAATCCAAGGGATGTAGCAAAGGATCATTTATGAGGATAGCCTTGAGGCCATTGAAATACTTTTGGGAAACCTCATCCCACACAAAGGGCGTTCCTTGCTTAAGCAACTAGGTAAATCCTGAAGCTAGCCCAACATAATTGGGTATGAAACAATGGAAGAAATTTTCGTTTCCTTGCAGGCTCTAGAGTTGGTGCAATGAAGATGGAGGGGGTAAATTTACAATGGCCTCGACTTTGAGAGGAACAAGGTGAATACCGTCCTTGGAAACGACAAAGCAAAGGAGTCATCCAGATTCTACACAGAAAACACATTTATGCAAGTTTAATCAAATGTTGTAGTGTTGAAAGCGAAGAAAAATCTACCGAAGATGGTCAGGGTGATCCTTTTACTTACAACAATGAGCAGGAAAGTCATCCAAGTAAGGCTGAACGATGTTTCGAATATCATGAAACACATAGGACATCGCTCACTGAAATGTAGCCCCATCATTTTTGAGGCCGAAATGGAGCTTTTTGTACACGAAAGTACACCACGGGTAGATAAAAGTTGTCTTTTCTTGATCAGTTGGCGCAATGTTAATTTGGTTGTAACCAGAAAAACCGTTCATAAAGGAAAAAATTTCATTCCTGGCACATTCATCAATGATCTAATCAATGAAGGGAGTAGGGTTGTTATCCTTAGGACATGCATGATTGAGATCATGGTAATCAACGCAAATGTGGATTGTGCCTTGTTTCTTTGTCGCCAGGACAATATTTGACACCCAATCTATAAGACTGATTAGATAGATGAATCCAGCTTTGAAAAGTTTTTCAAATTCACCCTTAATAGTGGTAGCTTTCCTAGGGTGCATTCAATGGAGCCGTTAGTGAACGGGCTTCGTGTGCGGATAAGTTGGGATTTTGTGCACAACAATGCTAGGATCAATGCCAGGTATTTCTTCATATAACCACACAAACACATCATCGAATTCTTGAAACAAATGACTATAGGTCTTGATCTTATTCGGAGAACAAGTTACCCTGATATGGACATGTTCAATGATACCAAGATTGATAGAAATATCAATTAGCATTGTTTGGGTAATATTACCCAAATTTCCTTCCGACCATACTTCATGAGTCAGGATCAGTGCCCGAAGCGAGAGGGAAGGAAACTGAGAAGAAAACTCCTCAAGACTAGTAGACATGGATGTCGGGTGAGGCAGGAATGAGGAATGATAATGAGTATCATTCCAAGGTGGTTCCTCAAGAGACATTACTTCCATGATACTTTCGTTAGAAAGAAAAATCTCGACTAAGGGATCAGGAGATTCTGAAGCGCCAAGCCATGGGGATTGAGAATATGTATCGAGGGAAGTCCTTGAAACAAGAGAATCAGAGGATACAGAACTTGAGGCTGAAATAATCTCCACGTAATTGATTTCAGCAGGACTAAGTGGCATAACCTCGCCCCAGGTATCAACAAGATCTGGTGAAGGTATGACCCAAGGATCAGATTTGACAGATATCATGTTGATATAGGTAACATGAGGAGGTGGGAGAAGAAAAATTCCCATCAAGGTAGAATATTTAAAAAGACCTACACCCACACTGTCATAAGGAGCACCAGTGTGCTTGACATACAGAACATTTCCATCCGAGGAGTAAAAGGCAAAGAAGGACAACTGGTCGACAGTGACATCTTCCCTTGATGGGGAAAACGAATCACACAGAATAGAGAGGAAGCTACAACATTCATGGCATGGGTCTATCTCCATCCAAGTAGAAGATTATAATTGAGATTAGCATCAATAATCTCTACCTCAACTTGTATTATCTTGCCCTCCAAAGTAATTGCAAGGTTAAGTAAGACACCAAAGGGTCACGAATCGTGCTCGTCGAAAGATTCCAAAGTTTTCGGGGATTGGTTCAAAGTAGGAGAACCAATTTCCTTCCAGCAGGCGATTAACATGATGCAGGTAGAAGCACCTTCATCGATGACAATCCTGTGAATGGTTTTCTCATTGATGATTACCTGAATGAGAAAGGAAATCTGATGAGGTAGGCGTGGAACATGGTTCTCTAGATCAAAACATATCAAATTGGAATCGGTAGGATTAATACCCCCAATAGCTGATAGAAAAGATTTCCACTGAGATGGACAACTTTGGAGCACCTCGAGAGTCGACATAGCTGACGGCATCTTAGCCAAATCCTTAACAATATTATAGTGTTGAGCAGCTTGAGCATTGGGATTGTACGAGGATTTCCTTACCACACCTTGAGAGGGTGGCCAAATAGCGGAATTTGGGTGAGGACGCTCAATATGAAGAGGGCCAGAACTCGGGGTAGAAGAAGAAGGGGTGGCCTCTTTCTCTTTCCTAGCTATCGGAGTAGGAGTTTGGTAATATTTTGATCTAGTAGGCACGTTAATAGGTGTACCCATTGTTGTCCCTTAAGAAACCAATTTCTTGGCTATGTAGAAATTGTGCTTAAGACATTAATGTTTATTATTCTTGTCACTTATTTTTTTGATGTATCCTCAAGTGAAGGGCCTGAAGGACCTAACTTTTAACCCTTAATACTTAGGTGATATGAAAGCCTCATAATACCATATGATTGTTGAATATAAATGCTGAGTGAAGAATGCATTAAGAAGTTAGAGACAATATGTTGTCTTTCACAGAAACTATTATCTATAACACTTTGAGAAGTTAAAGACAATATGCAGTTTTTCACAGAAACTATTATCTTTGACTTAGAAGAAATGTAGAAATAGGGACTTTAAGTATAGGAGCACTCTTTTAAGGAATTTTAACTTCATTCACATAAGAAAAAAAAGACCTGTAGCTTCATTACCATACTTAAAGAAAGGAAGATACATGATGACACATAACAGAGAAATTACAAATCATACCCAACAATGTGTGGAAAACTCTTGATTCTTTCATTAATCATCAGTTTTATCAAGAATACAATGGCCTAGTCTCAAGGTTCTTTAAAATTCGAACCCTTTTTCTATAATTTTTCCTCTTTTTATACATCATGGGACAGTTGGTAATCATCAAAATTGTCAAACTTCTTAACTATCTCCTAACTGTCTAAAGTAAAAGTCATTATAGAATATTACATTGGGGGGGGTAAAAGACACCTCATTCTTCTCAGGAAAAGAAAATAACAAGAAGTAACAAAAATTAGAATATGATGGTGATGGCTACTCACTGTTCGAATCTGTGGCTTGAGTATCTACAAGTTGTAATCTTGTAGATTTCCTGATGACAGCTAAACTGCTTTAACACAACAAAGCTGCATCTTTACAAAATTCTGTGCATGGACCTGTGGGTTATGGGCCCACATATATATCGAAAATGTTTTGATTGGGAGAAACACAAAGAAACCCTTATGGCCCACGTATATATCGAAAGTGTTCTGATTGGAGGAAACACAAAGAAACCTGACCAATCACCGTTCCTTTGGAGTTTCGGTCATCCGCCTTTTAGTTATTCTGCTAAAACAGTGGAATTGGTTGATTTACACGGAATATGGCAAACCTTCAGTTACCATGGAACTGAAAGGAAACAAGACTCTGGTTCATAACCTTATCGCATCCACATTTTCTAGAAACTTTTGCCTTTCCCACGGAACCAAAAAGAATCAAAATTGTAGTTCAAAGACTTCTCGAGTCTAAAATTTATAATAAAACCCCTACATTTTTTGACGTGATATCTGTCGAATCTCGTCCATTCCTGATGAGTGGTTGTGATTGATCTAGAATTCAAAAGATTAAATCAAATTCCATAAACTATCGCGTCCATTTTCTGGATTAAACCTCGTCCTTGTTAACCACGTGATAACCATCGGATCTAACTTCTTCAAGCAAATGGCCCTGATTAACTGAGGTTTTAACTCAGTTTTATAACTTCTCGCGTCCGATTTTGGAGTAAACCTCATCCTTGTTAAACACGCAATTACTGTTAGATCTGTTGCCTGTCGATTAGATGGCTCAGATCTTCTCCTGAGTTTCTCACATTCAAAAGCCATCAATAATATAAAATAAATCATTTCTTTCGGATTTCCATGTTTTCTTTTGATTCCGTTAGAACATAATATTTGATTTTTTTTCATTTTTGCGATAAAACTAAAAATAAAATTGAAATGACAATGGATGCTACAACACTCATCATGAACACTTGAGATCTTGTGGAAGAAGATGATTGAGGTTGGTCTGCCATTTGAGTCTGATGAGACAGAAACGGATCTTTCAGGAAAACTGGGGTCCCTTTGAGCAAACTACTAACTTCAGAACTCCAGGGACAATCCTAGGTATAGTAATCCTCCTAGCAAATGAGGCACGAATACTTAGGCTTCCGTTATGAAGAATCACCAACACATGACTTAGGACCCTGTTTTGGGGCATCGACTTTACCCTTGCATTTGCCTTTCTTATTACCTTTTGAGGATTTGTTTGCTGTGGTAGACTGAATAGCATGAACCTATGAGGTTTTACCAGGGCCAGATGGATTCTAGGAGGAACTATTGGAAGTAGTGTTTGAGACTGACTTATGTTTGGAAGAAGATTTAGCAGGGGTCTCGGACACTGAACCAATTACTCCATCAACAGGAAGTGTATCCTGTGACTTCGATGTCATGGGATCGAATTATGGCCATAGAGCATCGAGTAATAACTCATACAAAGTTCTAGAATAGTAATAAACAAGATCTAAGTATTGGGCACAAACAATGGCTTGCTCTTTGGTAACGCATCTGCCCATAGCTATATCACAAGCAATTGGAGCGACGAATGACTTGATAAACCATTCGGTGAGGAACTGATTAGCAATCTTGAATTTGATCAGGCGACATCTACATCTCCATTCATGGATGTGATCAGAAATGTGTGTTGCAGTATCTTACTTAAGAAATGTGAGCGAATAGGTTCTAGTTTCATAGTGAAGTAGCAACTGGAAATGCGTGAGGAAAGCCATGGCTAAAAATTTGAAGTCATGGTAAGTACTTCGAGGAAGCTCAATGTACCACTTGGTTGCAGTGATTGTGAGGGTTCATTGGAAAATACGGAGATGAATAGAATCATCAACGTAAGAATTCGAAGAGCACTAGAGGTGATATGTCATCACATGGGCTTGACGATCTTCTTTTGCTTTCCCATTGAACGTAGGACAATCTCTCGGGATCTTGGACAGAATCGGAGGCCAGTATGGTGAATGAAGAATTGGATCATTCGTAAGGCGAGACACATCTGACAACTCTAGTGTGGCCAAGAATGGAAATTGAGTATTAAAAGGCATTGGAGGTCGATAAGCGGGTCCAATCAGAAGAGCCCATCCCTGCTGGTAAGGATTTTGGCCCCATAGTGGGGGATTTTGACCATATGGCATTTGATTATGCCCCCATTGTAGGTTACCTTGGCCATAGGGACGATTTTGACCTTGAATGCCTTGAAACTGTCTGGTCATAGGTTGTTGATAAGAAACATATGGGTTAAGAGGCTGTTGAGCGTATTGACCTTGGACATATGGATATTGTACTTGTTGTCCCTGAACATACATGTTTTGAACCTATTGTCCTTAAACATAAGGATTGTACACTTTTTGCCCTTGGACATAGGGATTATGTACCTGTTACCCTTGGGAAAGAGGATTATGTACCTATTGACCTAGGACATTAGGATTTTGGGCTTGCTACTACAGGACTTGACCCTAGCCTTGTCCTTGTAAGGGTTGACCCTGTTGATATGTATATAAGGGTTGTTGCTTCTGAGGTTGGCTCTTCTACTGCAAGGGTTGGCCTTGCAGATGTGAAGGCTACCCCTATGGCTGCATAGCTTGGCCCTGTGAAGACATAGGATGGGAGGTTTGCGAAGCATACTACATGTGTTGTTGCATGGTTTGCTGCAACGATTGCGAGAGTTGCCCCTGCGGTTGTTGCAGTTGACCTTATTGTGGTATCATCTCCGCTTGTTGTTGCCTGGACAACCCTTGCTACAACAAAAGTTTCCCTTATTGCTACAGAGGTTTACCTTGCTGTTGCAAGGGTACTTGAACAGTGCCCAGAAGATTTCCAAACTAAATCTGTTGATAACCACCGTGAAAAGTGGATGAGCTAGGTTGAACATACTGCCCAAACTGAAGGACGTAAGGCGAATTGACCATTCCTTGAGAACCATATGGAACATAAGGATTTTGGTACTGAACATGAGCATTATAAGGCTACTGAAACTGGAAATTGCTTGACCCAGATGGACCAACGGTATTTTGAACCTGTTGGTACTGGACATTGCTTGATCCAGCAGGACCATCAGGGTTTTGGATAACGTCAGAAGAAGGCTAGTTCGTGCCAACCATGTGAGCCTATGAGCTACTCACGTTGGTGGTGCCTGACACCATAGAAACACTCAGATACTACCCCCCAGGTGGTGGCACAAGTTGGCCACTTACTGGAGGGATCGAAGAACTGACATCAATATTCTTCGAGACCATTGGTTGAACCGGACGGGTGACTAGGACTGATGACATAGGAGGGTTCAAGACGGTGGGTTGCATTGAGACTGAGGTAATGGCCTGTTGGGAGGTTAGGATCGCAATGAACGGACCTATAGTAGGCATAGTGCCAGACACCCAAATAGGGTTATGGTAAAGTGATGAGGCACTAGGTGTACCTGAGACCAATTGTGCCAAAGTCACATAATTAGGCAGTAGTTCCCAATACACACTGATGGGAATGCTCCCTGTATAGGGAAAAACTTCAGGAGGAAATTGATGTTCTTCCTCCTCGACAGTGTGTGGAGTAGAAACTTCTGATTCATCCGGAGAGGTAACTAGAGCATCGCCTTCATGTTCCATTGCTGGGAACAAACGACGACGAACGATCGAAGATGTATGAGTGGATAATTCCAACGGAATGCCCGGTTGATCATACAGACTATATGGACGTTGTGGTTATATCACAACAGGGTCAAATAAAGGATTTAGAGGATATATAACCTGTCCAGGTTGACCGTCAGTAGTCGGTGAACTATCAGGAGTTTGGACGTGATTTTCTGGATATTCTAGGCTAACACTAATAGGTGACCTATTATCTGAAGTAGGAGGAGAATGATTCTGAGTTCAACACCTTGGTCCTCGAGTGACATTAGTAATTTAGGAAAAGGCTCATCAAACAACCTTTCAGACGGAGGAGAGGAAGAGGAACTAGGTGAACCAAATGGTTTAGCCACGATGACCTTGTCTTAGTTAACAGGAAAAGAAATATAAATTCAAAGCTTTAAAATGTTCTTTAGGGAAAACTCATGATTTGGTCTAGAAAATACTAACAGGATGTTATAAGATCACGGGCAATCAATTTTTTAAGATGCATAAATAAATTGGTGCTCTTTCATGCTTTAAGCGTCAAGAAAGAAGCAAAGATGACTCTATCACTTTTGATTGGAAAAGAGCTTGAAAGGACAAGTGCTCAGATGATATTTTAAGTTTAATGAGTCAAAAATATTAAATGACTACTCTGGATGATCTAGGTAAAAAGGATTACAGGAAACTATGAATTGTAGAATACCTCTGGCGAACTGAGAAGTATGGGCAGGCAATCTCCCCAAATGTTGTGTTTTTTGTATCACGTTTGTAAGGCGGTTGACTCAACTTCCTATGGATAAAGGATTGAAACCTAGAGGGGCCTCCTGTTATACAGTCGATGGTACGGGGAGCACAAATCCGTACTAGCGTTGTCTAGTGCTGAAGCTAAAGACAACTGCTACGTTTAAAGACGTTGGAGCACGTCTCTAGCCTAGACCTTCTATATGTGATCGTTAGGTTTCAAATGTGCCTTAGGTTAATTGAGTTCATTTTAAAGTTTATCTTGAGTTATGTCGTTTTCAGGCCTTAGCGCTATGATGCGAACAACCCTAAATGCAGCTAAATGAGACAAGACCCTTTCAATTTGATGAATTGTCTACACTAGAGAGGGTAGAAAACACAATCAAATGCAAACAACCATGCAACTGAAAGAAAAATGATTTTTCACTACTTCACTTTTCCAGTAAATAAACTAATGAAAAATACATTCCAATTCCTAATTTCCTAACAAGTACACCCTAACAGTCCCTTCAAAAGAAAAGAGAATTATTTTTCTTTTTAAATGCCAATGCAATCCTAACCTTCAATTATGCTAACTACCGTAACATATTGATGCAACAAACTAGGAGTTTGTACTTTTCATGAAATGACAAAATGAATTTCTCATAAAGCACTTCAATGAAAAAGTTTTCAAGACAATCAATTCTCAAGCAAATGAAAAAAACCAAAAGAGAATCTCTTTCAAACTAATGACACAACGAATTTACCAAAAACAAGACATGCAATGTGATCTATGCCGAAAAAGAAACGTTTAGACATGCAAACGAAAACTTTTCAAACTTGTGCAATGGAGGTCAAATCCATAGAAGGACCATAAATGAAATGCAAGGAGTAAATGCACCAACAACTTGACTCACTGAGTTCACAATCAGCTGAATGGATGACAATCTAGATGCCCTAGTGCCACTAACCATCCAATGACCCAAGAAATCAAGCGAAAAGATGACAAATCAACAAGAAAACAAACCAAATGAAAAGAAACTTTCTAGTCAAGGAGAAGACGGTCTAAAAATCATACAGGTTTGGAATCATGAGAGAAAAACACATTGGCCAAGATTTGGGGCAAACCCTAATATTCACTTATAGGCATCGACACGACTTCCTAACTGAGAGCAAGCACCAGAAGGGGGTCAGTGCGGCTGTTTCTCAGCATATCGCGCTGATTGGCATGACTATCAACGAATTAAGTGTGCTGAGTGAGGATGCTAAGAAAAAAATAAAAAATTTCAAAAGTTGGGACCAGACTTGCTACTATGAATTTCAAATCCAGAGTAGTAAGAAAAGGAAAACAAACAGAACTAAAGGGAAATGACGAAACTAGAAAAGTTCACACAAAACCATGCAATTCCAAGCAAAAAAACAGAAGGATTGGATCCCTAGCGTAGTCGCCAATTTGTGGTGAAGTAAAATTATGAGTGCTGACACAAACAATTCATCTAGCCCAATAATGGGTCTAGCCACAACCGATACATCCTATGGAATATTTCCTTAGTTTAGAACCAATTAAGAGGGCCTACCTCTTAGTACGCTTATCCCATTTGGTGATGACCTTGCTTGCTCGCTCCAGCTATTTCCCGTTTCCTTCTTCGAACACCTGAAACAAGTAAACAACAGCAAACAACAACCATGATAGTAGACAAATTGTAATTCAACCTACTTAACAAGTCAAGAAACATTAAGTCATAAACACGTGAGATGACACATTATGCAGGAAACCAATAGATAGTTGCATATATATTGAATCAAGAATATATTACAACCATTGTCTTGACGTTGTTGTTCTCGTCCGAAAAAACCAGGTTCCCACACACTTTCGTTAGCATTCCATGATGGCCTAAACAATGATATTTTTAAGGCTCTTCCCTTCAGTCTTCACACTTCTCCCTCACGCACAACTAGAGAGCTAGAACTATTAATAGTCTGTTGTTCACTCCAAACTTAATTAGCACTAGCAGACCAACATTAACACTATCTTGTGCTTGGGAAAAATGGAGGTTTATATAGCATTAATGGATGGGAGATGGTTCCTCTTCTCATGGGAGAAGGTCTTATCTCTTCAGGTAGTTCCATCCTCATAGGGGAAAGGAGCCCAAACTGACATCCTCGACTCCATCCGACTTACCCATTTAACACACTTCCATTACAAAGCTTCTAGAGTTGGAAGCTTCGGCTCCTTATTTAAAAACTTTTCAAAAGAGGATTAGCGTGATTGGAACAAAGCTCAGTCACTCCAGTCAGTGCTAGGGACAATGTTAATCCCTCCATATCAGCGTGAGGAGGACAAGGGTCATTAGCGTCGGTCTAGTAAACTGGGAAAAACAAAAGATTTTGGGGAAATGGTGTAAAAGGGAATCATTCTACTCATGAAGAGGGACACAGTGGGAGTTTCTTCATAAAGGGAAAGCATGTAGGGTTCACTGTAGAGGTCCTCCAAGATCAAGGAATGGGAGTACAGGGACAGTGACAAAATGTTGTGTAACACTCCTCATATATCAAGGAAGGATCTTGTGAATTCTCCCCTAATGTTAAGGAAGGTTATTGTGGATTCTCCCCTGATGAAATTTCAGAAACCAAATTTATTTCCAATACTTTGTAGTTGGATTCATCAAACAGTTTAGCCAAGCCTTGGCTTTTACAAGCTTTGTGGTCTTAATTTCAAGTCGAATTCAAGGATTTTAGCAATGCACCTCCCTCTTCTTCCATCAGTATCAGGTTGAGTCAAAATAGTTTTAACAACATGATTAGGGACATAAGCTATAATGTGTGAATGCAAGACATAGGTTCTAAAGGATTTGAGGGCTTGAATTAAGGCATACACTTGTTTTTCAATAATATCATACCTAAGCTCAACATCCCTCATAACTTTGGAAAAGAAGGCTATAGGCTGGTCATCACCATTTGTGTTCTTCTGTAAAAGTACAACAGTGAAGGTTTTCTCAGATGCAAAAAAAATATGCTAAAAGGTGAAGGATAATCAGGTCTAGCTAATGTAGGGGCCTCAGATATAGCCTTTTTTATCTGATTAAAATCATATCTAGCAGGAACTGTCCATTTCACTTCATTGTTTTTCTTCAACATATCTGTTATATCTTTAACTATCTCAGCATAATTTGTGATGAACCTTCTGAGAAAATTGATCTTTCCAAGGAAGGTTTGTATCTCTTTCTCATTCCTTGGTAGAGATAGGGTCTGAATCTCTAAAACTCTATTTGGGTAAATTATAACTCCCTCATTTGAGATTATATGCCCTAGTAATTTCCCTTCCTTTACAACAAATAAAGATTTCTTGGAATTGATGGATATGCCAAATTTCCTGCACCTGTCAAAAACCTTGCTCAAGTGTTTTAAATGATTTTCATTAGAATCAAAGAAAATAGTTAGATCATCTAAATAAATTACAGTAAATTCATATGTTTTGCCTACAACCACTAAATCCATGGATCTCTGGAAAGTGGCTCCAGTATTGGTCAATCAAAATGGCATTCTAGCATACATAAATGTAACCCAAGGTGTGGTGAAAGCAGTTTTGTCTTGGTCAGCTTGACTTACCATGATCTAGTTGTAACCAGAAAATCTATCTAGCATAGAAATATTATTTTCACCTGAAACTTTCTAAAGTAAATGATCCATTTTAGAAATGGATAATTATCCTTTAAAGATGATTTTTTAGATTTCGGAAGTCTACACATCCTAGTCTCACCATTTTTCTTTTTTGATAGGAACTAGATTGGCAACCCAATTAGAATACCTAAAGGCACAATGATATGAGCATCAAGCAACTTTTTAAGTTCTTTCTCAATGGTTGGAAGTAGTATGGGATTGATTCTTCTTAGTTTTTGCTGAAAGGGTATTGCTTTTGGTTTCAAAGGAACCTTATGCTCAATCAATGATGTATCATAAGTTTTTAACTCATTATAAGACCAGGCAAAAATGTCTTTGTAATTTTTAAGAAGATTCAAGTATTTGATTTTTACATCCAAAGGTAAGGTTGATGACAATTTAATATTCCTCACATCATCTAAAGTCCCAATATTGCATTCTTCTATTTCTTCTTTAGGTGGGTTAAACAAGGGATTTTTAGAGACATCATTATTATCTAATAGTTTTTCCAATGGAACTAATCATTTAGGAATAAAATTATTAGATAATTGAATGATATCATAATCAAGAATTTTACGACAGAATGAAGTTTCTGGATTTTGTTGATTTAATTCTGGAATATCGTTTTGATCTCCTTCAATTTTCATATTTGAGAATTCATCAACAACTTGAAGAAAAGATTTTAATTTTTAATCATCTTCAAAAATCTTCCCGTGTTTAGGGTTATCGGGAATTGATGGTCTATACTTGACTTGAATTTGGTAGTCTAACAATATTGTCTTAGGGATTTTGAAAGAGCTTGCTGTTATAGCTAGTGAGTCATCATGCATATTTTCATCTTTAGGAATAACAGTTATGTTAAATCCTTGAAATAAATTTTCAATTGTGTCCCAAGCTTCATTTCTATAGGACCAAAGCCTTGAGTGTTTAGTTTGACATAGATTTCTAACCTGGTTTACCATAAGCTCATAATCGGAAAAGACACTCAAGTTTTGAATCTTTAGACTCCTCGCTAGCTCAGGACCAAGAAGAAAAGTTTCATACTGAGCCACATTATTGGTGACCTCGAATTCAAGTTTACATGACTGAGTTATGTTTTCTCTATTTGGTGAAATTAAAACAATTCCTACTCCTGCTCCTTCTTTTAAGCAAGAGCCATCAAAATAAAGGTTCTAGATATCTGATTCTACAACTTTAGGCTTGGAAACTATATTTTTAATGGAAAGTTGAGTGTTTGATGCATTTTGCAAAGATAACTGAAAAAAAAACAAAAATCCTGATCTACTTCATAGATAGGGTGGTTTTTTGCTTGATCATACCTACAAACAGTATGAACGAATCTAACTTCCCTATATAACCTGCCCTTTGCACTGAGTTGCAGGGGTCCGCGCACTCAGTTGCGGACTACTAGGCTTGTACATACTTAGTTGCAGAACCTTTCTCTACCCTACAACCCACAGACACACTTTTCACTTTAGCTTAATCACTTAGACTTCTCTTACTCTCCTCTATTCCATATTAGTTGTCCTCTCTACTTAGAGCCTCACTCTATTTATACAATCCCATGGTCTGCGGACCATGGGTAGGTCTATTAAGCCGACATTACATTACAAAATGAGGGCGGACAACCCTATGACTCTATCATAATTTCGTGCTCCGCGCCTGTAATTCGCAGAGCTTTTTACAAAAGGATTCGGTCAAAACTTGGGCTTTAAGCCCTAGAACCTTCCTTGGGGGGATTCCATGCCCAACAAGCCCCAACCACAAACATCGTGACTCGCCCTCAAGTCACTCTGTCGGTGCGGAGATCTTTGCACGGAGTCCTTCCAACTCTGCTCTAGCTGTGGCAAGGTCGACAGTGCACTGAGCCGTTGCCGGCTGAATTTGCTGCATGCATTGTTTCGAGACCGTGGGGTCGGAAGTGCTTCTCTGCATCTGTGATGGTATCCCCTGCATGTGTTTATAGTCCCATGCCTTATTTCGGATCCTTGGAGTGCGAAGACTGTGCTTCTGCCAGCTAGTTAGATAGCCAGGCCACCCGTGTAGGGCTTTAATCAGTTGCCATTCACTTTTCCTGGGAAAGGCTCTCCATTTAGTTTGACTAGCTGTACTGTGCCTTAGTCTGTGACCTCCTTAACAATGTATGGTCCCATCCAATGCATTCTGAACTTTCCTGGGAATTTATCAAACTTACTGTCACACAACGACACTAAATCATTTAACTTGAAGGTGCGCAACTTAATATGGTGATTGTGCCAGGCCTTCTCAGGCTACGTTTTCACCTGCTGATGAAAGCCAACCAGGAATCATTCCTCCTCAAGTTCTTCCAATTGCATGAGCCTTTCTTCTAGGGCTTCATGGTCCGTCATACCTGTGAGCGCTGCTATGCGCAGACTAGGTACAATATACTCCATTGGCATGATAGCTTCTGTTATCACTCAGGTTGTCCTTAAAGCTCCTTAAAGGATACGACCGAGGTAAGCACAAACCAATCTTTGGACTGCAGGTCCTAGCCTACCTGCAATCAGAGAGGGCTCTCTCTTTATAGTTTAGCTTTGTTTTGGGTTGATTTTAGGCTAGTTATGATTTTCTTGGGTTTTGTTTTGATTTTGGTGGGATGGAGGGTTCTTTCAAACAGAGTTGGGATGCATAGTGTGAGAGGTTCAAACCATTGGGCATGGAGTCGTGGATTAGGCTTGTTGTTACGTTTTCTTGGTCACAAGAGGAATACAGAGCAGGATAGCTACATATAAAACAATATCAAACTGGAATAAGGATGGAATGAAGGTCAGTGAATGAAAGGCAACTAAGTAGCTCTCATTATGCTAACAGAGGGAAGGTGAATGAACATTATATAGGAGCAATCAAGGATTCCTAAACAACATTCATATATGAAAGAACTAGTGTAAATATGAGCAAATTAGTATTCATATTTAGGACTAATTCAGAGGAAAAACATAGATAAATCACAGAAATTGAGAACAAAATACAACTAAGTGAGCTCTGAACTATTCTTTCTTTCTGCTATTTAGATAGTGAAACAATGATGGCATAAACACATATAAACTGTAAACAGAGATAAGAAACACTTATTGGGCTATGTAGAAGTGTTAGGATTCCATAGTCACTCTTCAGACATTAAAACACAATAGGCAGTTCATCTCCCAAATATTCCAGCGATCTTTGATTATAGAGACTCTCAGAAAATACAATGCAAGTCTAGAGAAAGTTATCGACCAACCAACCTTTAAAACAGTGCAGAGGGTGGTTTAAATAGAAAATATTTACAAACATCCCTTGAACAGGTGTGAAGGGAGAAAATATCTCAAAATATCTATCAAAGCAGATTCAAAAGAGATCTGTGCAATAATTGCTTCTAATGCTAAGTTGTGCTGGAAATAAATGCAATAAAATATCTAAAACAGCTGCACATGAGGGAGCAGCCTCATCAAAATGGCTCTTTAGGGCTGCGCAGGGTCCTGCAGCTTCAAAAATGAACTGAAAGAGTGCCTTGAGCCACGCGTTGTCCTCTGTGTGATAACTGCGCAATTAAGGAAGCAGCGCTGCTCCAAAAATATGACTGGGAACAATGTCTCTGCAATAACTCTGCCTTGAAAGCCTTCATCTATGCCTTTAGGTGGCTTTAAGGCAACAAAAGAAGTGTTGGTGAGCCTTAATGGCTGAATGATGCTTTGTTAACTTTGCTGGGCTTGCTTTGCTTTCATCTGCTTTGAAAAACTGGACTGATACTCTTTGCCGCATCCTGATACATTTTGGCACTGAATCTGGGCCTTTTCTCACCACTGATACTCTTTAAAGTGTTCGATCACCCCCTTCTGCCTTTTAATGCAAAAATAACTGCTGCTAATGTCCTCCGTGGCCATTGGAATGCTATCGGTGCTCTGGCCGATCAAAACTAGCTTTAAACTTTGAAAAATGGTGCAAACAGGAGGAAAACGTGTTGCCGACTGTGCCGAGGCCGAAACTAGCTATCTGAAGCAAAACTGGGCCTTGGAGTGATCTCAGAAAACTTAGGGATGCATGAATTCCCTTATCGAGAGCCGGGTTCGGGCATATATGTGAAAATATGAACGAATGCCGCCTTTTCTTTTACACAGAAAAAAACCAATTTCTATGTAAAATTCGTGAAAAACATAGGCGGGAGCGGCACTGTAGCGAAGATTAAATCCTGGCCGTTAGATCGCGCGAAGGCAGATCCAACGGCTGGCACTAACTCGCATCAGGGCGGACCGTTGGTCCCAACACATAAAACCTCCGAAATGCCACAGACCCGAAATGCTTATATGCCCTTTCTTTATGGAGATCGGGTCCGGCCCATCGGAGCTTTCATATCGGCGGATTTGGTAAAAATGGGTAAGCGGACCCGAAATACTATATGCTGCACTTCATAGCTTTTCGGCTCCGGGATATAGGAGCACACAATGCGGACCCTTTCGGACCCGATATGCCTTTATGCCGTGCTTTATTACTTTTTGGCTCCGCTGGTCGGAGCCATATAGGAGTGATGCAATTAAATATGGGCCGTTGATCCCTAGGCCTGAATGGGCGGCTGAGATTAACTCGGCAATTCGCTATCGGCGGGGTCATGGGGTTGCCACCTAAAAATTCCAAAACCCATCGGACCCGAAATGCTTATATGCCCTTTCTTTATTTTATTTCAAGTCCGTCCCATCGGCGGGACCCAAATCGACGGTTTTAACAGTGGAATGGGTCTGCGGACCCAAAAACCCTTAACACTGCATTTGATAACTCATCGGCTCCGCCAAATCGGAGCAGTATATGGGGCAATGCGAAGTGGGGGGCCGCGCGACAAGATCTGGACCGTCAGATCTGGGGCCTAAAAATGGATGGCTGCGGTTATATCGGGACTTCGGCAATCGGTGGAGCAGAGGGTTGACATATATGTAATCGCCGAACTGTGCGGACCCGATATACTATTACCGGTCCACTTTATATGTTTTCGGGTCCGGCCCATCAGCGCTATGCCCCATGCCTTGAGACTTAGCCATTTTCACTTATATATGCCACTGCCCCCTCCTGATAGCGATATCGCATCGGAGGGGGATCAAACAGATCTTTATCTCATTGGAGCATGCTTTTTATCAAAAGGCAAGGCAAATGAATCCGGAGGGGTTATATATGATGTTTTAAACATATGATTGCCCTCTCCCGATAGCAATATCGCATCAGAGGGGGTCCAAATGAAACTTTATTATATCGGACCCATGTTTTTGTGAACTGCCAAGCCTTTTGGGAAATTGGAAGGGTTCCTTTATAGTTTGGCATGGATTCTAAGGCATCGGAAGGGGTCTGATAGCCAAAAAAGGGAGGATTTTATCCTTTTTTGAAGGTTTTTCATGGTTTTTGCATGGTTTTTGTATTCTTATGCCTTGGAAGGAGTCCAAAGGCATTTAGGGGGAAAGTGATGTGGTTTTGAGAGGGGTTTAGTGACCAAAGAGGGTTTCATGCCTTATAAAGGCAAACCAAGGCCAAAGAGATGATTTTTATACATATGAAGGGAAACTATGCAAAGGAATGAGTCCTTATGCATTTGGAAGATGGTCAGAGGGGTCAATGAGGGTTCTTGTTGAGTTTCAGATAAACTTAGCAATTCCCAAGGATGTATATGGTTATTTTTCAACCAAGGGGAGGGGATAAGTATATAGGGGAGTTATAGAGATAGTTTTAGTAGGGGAAGGGAAAAGAGATAGGGAGTTACATAATAAAGTTATTAGTTAATATGATAATGATGAGAAAAAGCGCTAAGAATGAAGTCTTAGGCTATCAATGGGGGGAAAATGACTGATAGAAGAAGTGTGAAAATTCCTTTAGTGAAGCAGATCTTCACCAAGGCAGATGATATGGAGAATGATGAATCTAAGAGGTATCAAGCAGATCTTGACCTCTTTAGGGGAAGTTAGTGAGTGATTTGGGAACGAGGGAGAAGGGGAAGTTAGACATGCATTTCTTGAAGTCCTCCAACTGAAAAATCACCTTCAACTTGTGATATGATAGATATAACACTTGACAATATGAAATGGATCACAAGACATGATTCTGCAACCACAAAGCTACCTACCCGGCCTATTCACCTAGAATTTTCTCTTCTTTTTGGTTTGGGTGCACTTGAACTAGCATACCCAGCTTTTTGTTCTTTTCTTCTTGCTGTCCTCCTATCTACAACTACACTTATTGCATCCAGGGGCTCAGATTAAGCTGTTGAGCACCCTTGTTTCTCTACCTATCTACAAATCTGCCAAGATTAAACAGTTTGGACAGATGTTCATTCTCTATATTCTACAACAGGAAATTGAAACCTAGGGAGGCCAAGATTAAGCTGTTTGGACCTCCCTATACTTGAAAACTGATCAAAATGGATTACTCATCAAAACTGGAACACAACAGTGGCATTTAGACTAGCACACTCTCATAGATACTTCTCTGGCCATCTGTAGCAAATATGGAGCATTGCAGCAAGCAAAGTATGAAATATTTGGCATGTAAAAATGTCCATCATGAAAGATGATTAACCTGCTGCAGCAGGAGGCTAACAACTTCCATGCCATAAACCAACTGGAAAGGTGTCTATCACGTCAGTTTCTTACATGTTTTCCTATAAGCCCATAGTACTATGAATACGCGCAGGTCCCAATCGCTCCACTGCGTGTTACAAACTTTAGTTAAAACAATCTCTAGTATTTTGTTGAATGCTTCTACTGTCCCATTGGCTTGTGGGTGATACAGTGTGCTTTTATGATGATACACCTGGAACTCTTCTGTTAGTGCACTGATAGTTTCGTTCAGGAAATGTGTAAAGCGATCACTCATTAAGATTTTTAGATAGCCAAATCGAGTCAACACATGTTCAAACAAAAACATCGCAGTCATGGCAGCCATGTAGCCTTTAACTGATTGCACTTCTGCGGAACAAGTCAGTTACTCTGTTGCAGTGATAATGTATCACATGCCCATTTTCCCTTGAGGTTTGATAGGTCCTACAAATTCGATTGCCCACTTTTCGAAGGGTTGCAGTGTTATTTGTGGATTCAAAGGCATCTCATTCCTCTGCGATGGTTTACCTGTCCTTTGACATATATCACTGGCGTTACAGTGTGCTTTTCAATCTTGATGAAGGGTTGGCCACCAAAACCCTGTGTGGAGAATCTTTTGTGTGGTTGCTCGTCCTGCATAGTGTCCTCTTGCAGTGCGCTCATGTGCTTCCATGAGGATCTGACTTCATTCAAATTCAGGTACGTACCTTTGCGGTATCTCATCATTGCCCATTTTGTATAGGTGCCTCGTGATGATAGAAAAATCAGCCACGTGCACAACCAGTTCCTTCTTCTGCTGGACAGAGTATTCCTTTAGCACAGTTCCCATTGTCAGAAAGTGGATTATATCTTCAAAGTTTCCATCCACTATGTGCATAGAAAAGAGCTGTGCATCAAGTAATCCTTCCTCCAAACTAGTAGGTTCCTCCCCCATCTCAATACGCGACAAGTGATCTGGTCCCACGTTCAGGCATCCAGGCTTCACCACGACCTCAAAGTCATATTCTTGGAACAATAGGAGCCACTTGCATATGCGCCCCCCCAACACAGGCTTGTTGACCAAGTATTTTAGCGCAGAATGGTCTGTATACATCTTGAAATTTCCCCCTAGCAAATAGTGTCGGTATTTCTGGAGTGCATACACCATAGCCAACCCCTCGCGTTCGGTTGTGGAATAATTCTTTTCTGCTTTAGACAATTTGCGACTTGCGAATGCGATAGGGTGGTGTTATAGACATTTTTGGGCACTGCAACCCCAATCATAAATGTCCATAAACCAAGGGCTCTTAAGTCCCTAAAAGTGTTGTTACAACCTCTAAAAGGACAAGGTCAACTGATTACATCTTCTCCCAGGAGTTCTCCATGAAAAACTACTCAGAATTGGTCAAAACTGGACCATCTCGCATGCTCCATGGTCAAAGTGCGTTGCATCCCACCTAAATACACACGGGAGGTGTGATGCATCTTGAAAAGCCCTTCTATGGGGTGCGATGGGCGAGAGTGGACAAATGGCAGGGTCAATCTACAAGGTGGAGGATCATGGAATGTTCCAGAAACTTCTCCTGTGACACTTGTCTCTCTGCATTCGCCCAGGGATGAGTAAGAGATCATCAATCTCCGAGTGGAATCAAGAACTATCAGAGAGAGGACACTAATCAAATCTCAAAAGCTGACTCACCCCCCTTGCAAACATCTATATATGGATCCCTCATCCCAGAGATCTAGGAGGCTGGAATTTTGTATCTTGTAAGGAAGTACTGCTGGTTTCTTGGTGCAACATCATAGTGTTGGGTGATATAAGATTTTCATGAGGTGAAGAAGGGATTTCTTGCTAAGAGGATGATGCTGGGTCAGAACAATTGGTTGTAATCCTCTTTTCTATTCTCGATTATTAGTAAAGATATTCAATTTTTCCTCCACATTCTTGTATGATTTATGATATATGCATTTGTGTGGTCAATACATATCTGGTCCTATATTGTTTATGATAATAGATCTATGTTCTTGGATAGTGTTATGCTACTTTGATTCTACATGTGCTCTTTGAAGCTGGCTCGACGAGGAAGCTAGCGGCAAAGATCTATCAGAAGGGAGAGGAATCAAGTAAGGAACCAAGCGCAAGACAGAGGTTGGTCTCCTTTATTCCCCTCTTATCTATTTCTCATAAAGGAAAAGGAAAGTGGTTTTAGTTTATTTGTTCCTAAGGTAGCTACCAGCCTTAGTGGGACTAGTAGCTCTGCATAGACACTAGATTTCCCGATAAAAAAATGGCGACTCCGCTGGGGAGTGAATAGATTGTTTGTTTGTCTACATTTTTTTGCTTTATAAACGTACATACGGAGCTTGAAGTCAAGCCAGCTAGCCTTCGAACTGCATTTTCTATGCAAGTGTAAAGTAGATCAATGCTACTTTAGTCTATCTCTGGGTTTTGTTTATGAACTAAACAATCAATTTACAAGCTCTCTAATTGCCCTTGTGGTGGCTCTAGTAACCTCCTTAGATCTACCCCTGTGATTGATTTACTGATTACCACTTGCTTGGCCTAAATCCCTGAACTGAGCTGCAAACTATGACCCAGAACCCAGTTGAAGTCTCGTCCCTAGACCATCACACTGTCTCTTCTTTGGATTCTAGATGCATCGCACTTCTCGAGTGTAGTAGGTGCGTTGCATCCCTTTTTCCCTATGTTACAGGTGCACTGATCAAACAAGGCCTCTTCTGCTCTTAGAATTTGGTTTCTGTGTTCACTCTTTTCAGTGCTATTTAGGAGTTTTGCTGCCTGTAGTCAGTATACCTCTATTGAAACCCCCTTCGTTGCCATTATTCCACCTCCATTGTGCAAAGAACTGTAAATGTTTTTATGTATTTTGAGCCATTTTCAGTTATCTTTTACAAAGAAGTAGCGTAATTGAACTGTCGTTTCTTGATTTGAAAGTGTCGCAAGTGTCATTTTCAGTCATAGAAGAGAATCCGATTGTTCTTGATAGTTGATTACACTGTTACTCTTGTATTTGATTTGAATTAGTAGCTTTTCAAGTGTCGAAAGCAAGTTTTCAATTCCAAATTGCAAAGTGTCGTCATTGTCCTCATTTTGTCTTGAAAAGAAACTTGCTAGTAATGTCGCTTTGAAAAATAATTCAGATTTGCGCTTAGCTTTCTTTTTATCATTCACACATTAAGAAGGCTGAAAACAAATACATGCATGTGCATTTGCATTTAGACTATTTGTTGGTTTGATTTAGGACAGTGCATATAGTGTGTGCTCTCTGCTCTATGTTGAAAGAATATCATCTCTCTTTCCTTAGTAGCTAGGATTTTCATTGCAAAAAGAAGATTAAACGATTGTTTATCATCTTAGATTGCATTTTAGGAATTGTACATCTACATCACGCAGTGAGCCTGAAAGGCAAATTTCTTAAGCAATATCAACTATAAAATAAATTTAATGAATCTAAAAACGCTTTGGAACCTAACGCACAACATTTAGAAGTCTAGGCTAGAGACGTATTTCGGAATCGTAAAGCCTAGTAACTATTGTTTGCATTGATGATTGGGTGATTCCTCCACTTTGAGACGATAAATGCCAGTACAGACTTGTGCTCCCATGTATCGTCGATTATATATTGGGAGACAACAATAGGCTTTATCCTTTATCCATAGGAAGCCGTGTCTGCCGCCCTATCGATCGCAATGCACTGAACACAACATTCGACAAGATTGACTGCCGTACCGTAAAAAGTATTCTGCAGTTTTGCGATTGGTTTGGTAATCCCTCTGTCTAGATTTCTAGAGCAGTCTCTTTCATTCCTTTTCAGACTCCTTAAAGGAAAAGATCCCTCTGAGCACTTGTCACTTCAGGCTCATTAAAAATCGAAGGCGACTAGAGTCATCTTTTGTTTTTTCTCGACTCTTAAAAATTGAAAAAGAAAGTTGTGTCAAAGCATCTAAAATTTAGTTTAATCGGAATAAATATCACCTTTCCTATGTTGGTCTTAGGTTGAGAAAAATGGAGTCCACCAACCAAGGAGTTCCCCTTGGGGGAAATCCTAGTCCTTTCTCCTCATGGGGAGATGTTGGCGCACCCCATATGGCCACATTGTCGCTTCCAGGATTGAAAATCGGCTTGCCCTTATGGCTCTTCTCAACTTCTGTCGTTCAAAACACCGTGATTCATGAACAATCAAGTCAGCAACTAAGCAATACCAGAGTTACCCCCCAACCCTCTACTTCGTCCAATTCTTCCTCTCCTCCTTCCTCTTCGCTTGATGAAGCTGGTAAAGCCAAAAATCAAGTAACTGAGAAGAAGAAGGAGAAGAAGAAGAAAGAGAAGAAGAATAAGGAGCTAAAGGAAAAAAGGGGTGACCAAGCATCGTCTAGCAAAAATCCACACACTGCACCATCCAGGCCCAAATCACCATGTGTCATTTGCAAAGGAGACCAATATCATCGAGATTATCCTTGCATCCCTCGGATCTTAAGGGACTGGTCTCCTCATTTGCACAATCCGGTGTCATCAACCTCTGATGATCATGTTGAAAGTACACCGTCAACTAGTTAAAGTGAAGCCCCTAGACAAAAAGGAAGATGTAAATTTCCTTGTAAACTGTGTGAAGGCGATCACTCCATCCATCGCTGTCCCTTCTTAGACGAGGCTAAAAGAGTTTTGGACGACTTTCCGGTTTAACTGTTATGGCTTCCTCCTGGATATAAGAAGCTCTTGCCGAGTCTGTCACTAGTTGAAAATCTGGATGACACGCCCTTGTGGTTGGTCGAAGAGTCTATCATTGAAGATAAACCATATGAATCCACACCAGATGAAAGTCAAAAGGTCGAGGCGGTAGTTGACCCGGTCTCGCCTTCAGAGGATCCATCTTCAGATGATATAGTCACCGAAGAGAACAAGAATGACACAGTTCAGATTCTCTTTGTAAGCACAGACTCCCATGAACATGGGGGCAGTCTACCTGTTCCTTTACCACAGGAAGGAAGTTCGTCAGATTCATATCCGTTCGTCTATTCAGTCGCACCTCCAAGCAACCTGGTTGTTTCCTTCAATTGGAATCTACTAGGAAAACCCCGTTTACTGGCTAGTGTACCATTTCGAATCATTTCTCAAATATATAGAATGGTCATGGCCAGTACCATCATAGATGAAGGGGATTCTGTGAGTATCCTTTCCTCAACTACTTGGAAAGCGCTTGGTTCGCCATCGCTTTTGCCTGAGATGAGAAATCTAATAGGATTTGACAAAGGAACCAGTCGACCATTAGGGATCCTTCCCAATGTGCCGATAACATTGAGAAGGAAAACCATTCACATGAACGTAATGGTAATCCAAGGACCCCTGGATTATAATCTACTCCTTGGACGTGACTATATTTATTGCATGGGAGCCATTGTCTCCTCACTCTTTAGAGTAATGTGTTTTCTGCATGAAGGAAGAGTGGTCAAGCTCATAGACCAGCTTTCATTCCCCGGTTCACACATAGAAAATAGTCATACACCAACCCTGAATGGTCTTTTCACGCAAGCAATGTCTCATCAATCCCCAGTTCGTCCTCCTGATGAGCGCGAGTGATTCGGAGGATATGACTGAAACCCAGCGGGCATGCACCCTGGCCTGTTTCGACAGGAAAACCTTGGGTATAGGGTAGGTTTCCGTGAAGGATATATGACTGGTTGACATACCCATCCATTTAGGAAAATGGGGTTAAACTGGAATAAGATACCTCCATTAGAAGGTAGGCCTTTCCCGATAGAACAAATGTTTTGTCTACAAATTGAAGGGTAACCTGGAAAAGGTAGGCCTTTCCCGATAAAACAAATGTTTTGTCTGCAAATTAAGGGGTAACCTGGAAAATCTGCTTCACTATACCTGGGGGCATGCAAACCTTTTGGCAT
The DNA here is from genome assembly GCA_031772625.1 of Pinus tabuliformis. NCBI lineage: Eukaryota > Viridiplantae > Streptophyta > Pinopsida > Pinales > Pinaceae > Pinus > Pinus tabuliformis. The sequence goes on from CM062816.1 coordinate 924,762,527, forward strand.
GAAAGCGAAGAGCGACCATTTATTTTTTTAAATTTATAGGTCTTCTAACCCTTTAAACTCGTAGGATTGGTCGTTTCCTAACTTGCATAAAGAAAGGATGCGGGGCAAAGCTTTGAAAAAATGCCATTTTTTAAATGAGACATCCTTATTATACGACTGGATCGAGCAGTTTTAACGCAGAATTCAAGCTCGTTAAAAATAAACATAAGCAATGAGCAAATGTTCCCCCAGAGTTTAAGCTCATTAAAAAATGAACCATTTTCCGGTAAATAACCTTCGTGAATGTATTATCATCAACCTTTGAAGCCTTGGTCGTGTTCTCATCATCACCTCCACTTTGTATTGGTCGGTCATTCACCTCCATTTGATTATTTACCCTTTTTGAGGAACAACTGCAAAGAGTGATCCTGTTAGCCAACCTTGTGACACTGCCATGATTGGAAAATTCCAAACCTTACCTGGAATCAGCTGCTACCAGAATTTATCACTCGTTCCTCAAAAAACAAGTCTTCTTTAAGCTCTTTTCAACTGACTCGTAAAATATGAAAATATTGCAGAGCAATTGGCCTCTCCAGCGAATTAAAGGGACCGAAAGTGCTATCCCTCCTTTAGATTTTAATCTTTTTGGAGCTGAGGGATCATTACGCAAAAAGATCGAGCGCTTGTTTTGTTCGGCTTGTTAAAAGTACCGAAAATTCATCCCTTTTGTATTGTTTTATACTTTTTCAGACTCAAGGGATTATATGAAGAAAAAGGATTATTGGAGTTTTCATTACATCCCTTTTTCAAACTCTCTAAAATTGAAAAGGACCAAGTTGTCCTTGTCGTTAAACTCGTTAAAACCGAATAGCGACAAACTTGTCCATACAGACAAGAATGAGTTTCACTATCGCTAGGCTCGTTAAAACATAGTGATGGGTTTGCCCGAAGGGAAAATTATAGAACAAGCATATGTTATCCTCCTCAAGCTTGAAAAAAATAAATAGGTACTGGTCAGCAATGACTAGGGAAAAATTGGGAAGAAAATGTGAAAAAACTTTATTGGTAGCAAGTCGCTCTTGAACATGACACTTTCACTCCGCATCCGAGTCGGGTTGGGTTGTTCCATTCACTGGTCATATCACCATGGGTCCATCACATCATCCATATTTTGGGTTAACACTACCAATCCATCATGTCAGTGTCGCCGATATGTTCAAGAGAAGTCGCTCAGAGAATTCACCTGTGTCTCACCCACTGCAATACATTTACGCTCCATTCTTTCATGACCGCCACCCTGAACCTTATATCACCAGATCATTTTCACCTCCATTAAAATCATTTGCTTCGTTCCGTGTCATTAATGTGGGATTCACTAAGGCCCTCCTATGACGGATCGCTTCTTGTCGACATCAGCTCATTATCGAAGAAGTCGATCTAGGAACAACCCTTTCAGTACTTTGAAACTTGCATGCCTCAATGGCAAGTTTCTCACTTCTGGTGACAAGTTTACATCAATTGCCTTCGACCAAAAGATTTTGTGTGGTGTTCAACGCCAAGTCCTTTATTCACACCACATGAATTGTACTATAGTACCTTGAGGGTCATCATCATTATCAGTGATTCCTCTCACGCCTGTTAACAGCTTACATCATTGGCTGGTAATCAGGCGATGTCTTTCCATGTTCGACTCCAGAACATCTCTCACATGGATCGACTTGTACTTTGAGTTAAGATTGAACGAGATTGAAGACCCCGGATCTAGTTTCATCCATCCGGGCTGCGATATATATTCAGGAAAATAAAGACATCAAATGTACATCATTACTGCACAGATAATCATCCAATCCAAGGGATGATGGATCTACCAGAATCATTAGTCTACACTCAGACGATTGTCTGTCTTATGTACATGAAAATGAATTTATAAAGTTGAGCATGGGAATGCCCGCCTCAGCTAGATCATGAAAATATTATGAAGATAATGTATTGTATTGTATCTTATTATAGGTCACCTTCCAACTTGAAAAAACTTCAGATACTCATGATAAAGCATTTCGCCTGACATCAACAAATTACCGACCTCATGCTTTAGGGGGAAACTGTTATAGACATTTTTGGTCACTGCAACCCCAATCATAAATGTCCATAAACCAAGGGCTCTTAAGTCCCTAAAAGTGTTGTTCCAACCTCTAAAAGAATAAGGTAAACTGATTACATCTTCTCCCAGAAGTTCTCCATGAAAAACTACTAAGAACGGGTCAAAACTGGACCATCTCACCTGCTCCATGGTCAAAGTGCACTGCATCCCACCTAAATACACACGGGAGGTGTGATGCATCTTGAAAAGCCATTCTATGGGGTGCGATGGGTGAGAGTGGACAAATGGCAGGGTCAATCTGCAAGGTGGAGGATCATGGAATCTTCCAAAAACTTCTCGTATGACACTTGCCTCTCTGCATTCGCCCAGGGATGAGTAAGAGATCATCAATCTCCAAGTGGAATCAAGAACTATCAGAGAGAGGACACTAATCAAATCTCAAAATATGACTCACCCCGCTTGCAAACATCTATATATGGATCTCTCATCCCAGAGATCCAGGAGGCTGGAATTTTGTATCTTGTAAGGAAGTGCTGCTAGTTTCTTGGTGCAACATCATAGTGTTGGGTGATCTAAGCTTTTCATGAGGTGAAGAAGGGCTTTCTTGCTGAGAGGATGATGTTGGGTTAGAACAATTGGTTGTAATCCTCTTTGCTATTCTCGATTATTAATAAAGCTATTCAAGTTTTCCTCCACATTCTTGTATGATTGATGATATATGCATTTGTGTGGTCAATATATATCTGGTCCTATATTGTTTATGATAATAGATCTATGTTCTTGGATAGTGTTATGATGCTTTGATTCTACAGGTGCTCTTTGAAGCTGGGTAGACGAGGAAGCTAGCAACAAAGATCTATTAGAAGGGAGAGGAATCAAGCAAGGAACCAAGCGCAAGACAAAGGTTGGTCTCCTTTATTCCCCTCTTATCTATTTATCATAAAGGAAAATGAAAGTGGTTTTAGTTTGTTTGTTTCTAAGGTAGCTACCAGCCTTAGTGGCACTAGCAGCTCTGCATAGACACTAGATCTCCTGATAACAGGTGGTCCAAGCCCTCTCCAGCTTCTTGAGTTAGCACCACTCCCAACACTATACATGACACGTCAACATGGACATGAAACTCCACATCCTATTTTGGGAAGACCAGGATTGGAGCGGAGGCCAATTTATCTTTTAGTACATCGAGGCTCTTCATGAAATCATCATTCTAGTAGAATGTGACATCCTTTTTCAATAGCTTTTCCATTGGCATGGTGATCTAGGCATAGATTTTGATGAACTTCCTGTAGTACCCCGTATGTACCAAGGTAGCGTGCAACTGTTTGACACTTCGCGGTGCTTCCAAATTCAGAATTACTGTAATATTCGTAGGGTCTACCATTGGTCCCTGTTTGCAGACCACATGTCCCAACAGGTTCCCAAAGGGAACAAGGAATGTATACTTTTTGAGGTTCAACATGATTTGGTGTCGTCGGCAAGTATCCAGCATCAAGTGTAAGCTCACTACATGGTGCTTAACCAATCCAAATACAATCCAATCATCCAGATAGACCTCCAGGAATTTGTGGATATACTTTTTGAAGGCTGCAACAACTATGCATGAAAAAATGGTTGGTGCATTCTTCAACCCAAACGGCATAATGGTGTATTGAAAGCAGCCCCACTCAGTCATGAAGGTGGTCTTACTCCTGTCTTCTAGGGTGATTTTGATCTGGTGGTATCATGAGAACCCATCAGTAAAAGAATATGCTTCTTGCCCGCTGACACTGTTATAGACAATTTTGTGCCTTACAGCAACAGGCATGAATTGTCAATAATCCAAGGGATCCAAAGTTCCCTAAACATGGTGTTCCTACCCCTAGAGAAACAAGGTCAGCAAACCAACAGCTCTCAGATCAGTTCTCCACCTGAAAACACTCAAAAACAAGCAATCCTGAAATCAAAGCAGGTGCTCCACTAGGCTTCTGCGCTGAAACTCAGATCCTCCATGGTGTACCTGCGTTGCAAAGCAAGTGGAACAAAGGCCACCTTCGCTGAGCGAGATGGGACAAGTGGCACACTGAGTCATTGCTCCAAAAATGACACTTGGATCAGGGATTTCGCCTTGTGATGAGTCAGAGGCTCTGTTTCTCCAAGTGGAAGCAAGGTTCTCCAAGTGGACTCAAGAATTGAAGATCAACTAAAGATTAACTGAAGAGAGAGAGGACACAAGGCAGCTACACATCAGTTGCAAGCTGACTCATCCTTTCTCAATTCATCTATATATTGAGCTCTCTCCTATGAGCTCAAGAGGAGGGAATTTTGTGCAAAGTAATGCTATGCTGTTGGTTTCACTATAGAGCTATTGGGTGATTGCTTGAGGGAGGTGAAGAGGAGAAATTCTTTCTGCTGGGAGGTGTTGCTGGATTAGGACCTTCAATGGTTGTAACACTCTCAGAACCTTTACTTCTTCATTAATAAAAGCTATTGAGGTTCTTCTATATGCATTTGTTCCAATGATGTTTTGTGATAATTGTATATTTGGTTTATGCTAATCCGTGAATCAGTTATGATTGCATGCCTCTTGTAGTCTCCTTCTTTGTCATTTTGCAGGATCTCATTGTAGCTGGGCCGGCAAAAGAGCAAAGAGCTGGGAGCAAGCGGCCATAGAGAAGAGTTTGGATTCGACATTAAGCGCAAGGCAACGGTTAGTGCATTTATCCACTCTCTTTTGCTTTCATAAAGAAGTAAACCTTAAGTAGTTTTCTTTACAGTTGTTGCTGAGGTACTATCACCCTTAGAGTGGGATAGGGTCATCCGAGTCGGATACTTTTCCCTACAACAAACTGGCGACTCCACTGGGGATCGTATCTATTTGATTGTTTGTAGTATTTTGCTATTCATTTCCTGAACGAAAGAGTACCAAATCGAAAAGCTTTTGACTATATCAAAAGCGAAGTAGAGGGCAGCTACTCTAGCTCATTTCTGAGCATGTTCATGATTTGAAGAGCTGATCTACAAGGATCCTTGTAAGCTCTTAGTGATAGCTTTTCATCTTCCTTGTCATCCCTTAGTGTGTGCTTGACTGATAGCTTCTGATTTGAGCAAAAACCGTGAATTTTTGAGAAAACTGTGACCCGGAGACTGTGAAAACGCAACTTTCGTTTTCCAAAGCAGGCTGTACACAGGCTACCTGCTTTGCAACGCAGGTAACCCCTTCGGGACCTGCGCTGAATGTCAAACTGACAGTGTACTACCTGCTTTGATCCAGTTTTGCCTAGTGCTGCTGGGGTTTCCTCCTGTTTCTTGCCCTGTTTTCACTATTGTTTTTTGCAGCCAGTTACCAGTCTTATACCTGTTCTGAAACCAACCTTACTTGCCATCATTCCGCCTCTGTTATATAACGAAATTGTACTTGTTCTTTTGTATTTCTTACATCATTTACAATTTCCCATAACGAAAGTGAACTAGTCTTGCTTTGGCCTCTTAGATCTGAACTTGTGTTAGGCGTTTTGCTGGTCTAAAGAGTTAGCTTGTTTGCTGTCCATAGCTGATTAGTCTTTTTACTTTCGTCATTATGGTTTGATTTCATGTATTTCCAGTGATTAAACAAGTAAATCTTAAGGTGTCTTTTGATTTTGGACAAGCTTGTTTGTTTTCACTTTAAATTGAAATCAAAGTTAAATAACAACTTTCTTTTTGTAATACATCAACATTAAGAAAGGGAAAAGAAAATACATGCATTGTGCATTTTGCATTTGAAAAAGTTTGCATGATGATTTAGGAGAAAGTGCATTAGTTTGTGCTGTATGAACTGTGTGAAAAGATATGCCTTTCTTCTCCCTCAGTAGTTAAGATTTTCATCAGTCAAAAAGATTTGAAAAAGCTTGCTTCTCATCTTAGGCTGCATTTAGGAATTTGTCATATACATCTCGTGGTGATCCTTAAAGGCAAACTGCTAAACAAGATCAACATTAAAATAAATTCAATTTACATAACAACGCTTTGTAACATAACGCAAACACATAGAGGTCTAGGTAGAGACGTGTTCCGGCATCGTTAAACGTAGTGACTGTCGATCTCTACGAAGGTGGGTGATTCCTCCTGAGAGTCGGTGGCACTAATACGGACTTGTGCTCCCACGTACCGTCGCGTATATATTGGGAGACCCCTATAGGAACAAAGCCTTTATCCATAGGAAGCCGTGTCGGCCGCCCTACTGATCGCGATGCAGTGAACACAGCATTCACAAAGATCGACCACCCGTACCGTAAAACGTATTCTGTGGTTTCGCGAAAAGTTTGGCACACCCTCTGCCTAGAACTCCAGAGTAGTTTCTTTTGGCCTTTTTCAAACTCTATAACTGAAAAAGTCCATCCGAGCATTTGTCACTTTGGGCTCGTTAAAACATCGAAGGAGACTAGAGTCATCTTTAGCTTTTTCTCGACTCTTAAAACATGAAAAAGCAAAGTTGTGTCTAAAGCGTCGTTAATAAAATTTATTTTAAACGGAACATAATCACCTCCTATTCCCGCGTTGATCTTTGAAGTTAGTCTTTTGGCATCGTAAGTTCTTGTCGAATTGCTAAAATCTTTTGGATAGACTCAAAATGTCTGAACAACCGTCAACATCTAGGACTGTGTCATCCGACACAGCAACAGCAGAGCCTCCTGCTGCTACTCCAACGATGTTTGCTGGTATACCATCTGTCCCGGAAAATTGTCAACAACAAGCCAGAGTCCCATCAGGGACAACAATATGGTTAGTTCCTATTGCTTCATCCGGATTATCATCTGGTACTTCTTATGTTGAAACTCAACAAATTGATCCAATGTGTCTTCAAAGGCCAATCTTCCCTTTAAGTACTGGATTTCCACCATGTGGAGGGCAGTATGCTCTTTCATTGTTCCCTCCCGGAGAACAACCATATGGGAGTTTACAACAAAGTTCAGGTCAAACTAGAATCACATCTAGCGGTTGGGTACCAATACTGCCTCAACAACCAGGAGTTGTATCTTCAATGCAACCAGTACACCCTGTGTCGAATATTACCACCACTCCTGCTATGGTGAATGCATTGCATCAATCACAATCTCAGGGTAGTGCCTCCTTATCTGGAGCGACTCAGGCTCAAACAAGTACTGTGACTCCTCATCTTGGTCAATCATCCAATATTGGTCAACAGCAAATGGTCCAACAACCAGAGCTGGTTCAATCTCAACAACCGCCATTCCAGCAATCATATCAAGGACCTGAGCAACAAGTCTTTGTAAGTAATGGGAAACCATGCTATAATGGTTACGCCCATCAACCTTGTCAAAGTTGTCAGCATTATGCTGGTCTGCAAAGACCCATTGCTCAGGCGATACCATCTTATCCTGGATATGCTCCGCCTAATCTGAACCATCAGTTGCCTTTTGTAGCAACTCTAGAATTACCAGATCTAAACCAGCTGACGAATGATCCAATTGCTTATGCCCCTTGGTGGCCAGCGATTCCGCATAAACTTTCGTCGGACATTCCTAAATTCAATGGAAATCCAGGTGAAGACCCGTCGAATCACGTCATGACTTTTCATCTGTGGTGTTCATCGAACACTCTGAATGATGATTCGATAAGACTTCGCCTCTTCCAGAGGACATTGACAGGTCCAGCGGCTAAATGGTACATTGAATTGCCAAGAGCCTCTTTCGACAATTTCAGCTCCTTAGCCACGACTTTCTTAACCCATTTTCAATTACCGATAAGGTATGAAATAGGAACAGAACTCCTTACCAACTTCAAATAGACAACGGCCACTCACATATCTGATCATATACATGAGTGGCGACGTCGTCGTAGGATGGTGAAAACTTACGTTCCCGATCAGCTGTTAGCTGAATGGTTTATAAAGTCGTTACTTCCGGCTATAACGGAAGATGTGGCCAAGGGAGGAGTCGTAACAGAGGAGCAAGTCATTGCTCGTGCTCAATACTTAGACTTAGTATATACTCAGTCGGGCACGCTCTACGACAAAATACCTGACGCCCCTAGACCTGAATTTTCAATTCCTCCCCCTCCTGAATCGAATACTAACTCTCACGCCAGTAATGGCGTGACTGGCAAACGCAAAATTTCTAGTCAAAATGCAAATGAGGGACTTCTTGCCTCAGAAGTAAATGCCATGTCGACCGACAACGGCAAACAACTGAAGCAACCATGGGGCAAGAAGATAAAGAAAAGGAAAGGGAGACCCCCGACAGGGTGTCATATATGCGATGAGGATCATTGGACGAAAGATTGTCCACATATACCTGAAGTTAAGAAACTCTTCAAGAGTTCAAAAACCCCAGCAGTATTGACTGATCCGTTCCCTAATCCAAGCCAAAATCTGGTTGCCAATCAAAATTCTTCCCGATCCCAAGTGCTTATGTTGTCCACCTCAAAGCAGCAGAATAATGCTTTGACAAGGAATAAAGGTTACCAGAATCCACAGCGGTCGAATAACAAGGCTGATAAACAACCTAGCAGTTCGACAACAACTTTGAACAAAGTTGTGCCACCCATCGTTTCTAAACCAATGATAAAGTCGCCAAAGGGAGTAGTACACAAGTCTACATTTAATCCTCGTGAAAAAATAACACAGGATTATAATATAATAGAGGACCTGACCCAATCGTCGTCCGCTATATCGACACTTGAGGTAGCACAAAATTGCACCTCCCAAGAGCAAGCTTTATTATCAGCTATAGGTGGGATTGGCCCAATGGATTCCAATCTTGTGGCCTTTGATCATAAAGGATATGACCCTAAGTTACCAGCTCAACAAGCTTTCCTTATTAAAGTGAAAGCCCTCAACAAAACTGTTCATCGAACAATTATTGATGAGGGGGCATCTACATGTCTTATGTCGATGAGTTGCTGGAAAAATTTAGGCTCACCGCCCTTGTCGAAATCGTCAACGACGTTAAAAGCATTTGATGGACGATCATACACTCCATACGGGATTTTAAGTAATTTGCAAGTTGAACTGGAGGGCAAAATAGTAGAAGTTGATGTGGAAGTAATCGACGGAAACCTCGATTACAACATCCTACTGGAAAGGCCTTGGATATATGCCATGGCTGCAGTTGTGTCGACCTACTACAGGAGAATTTTATTTCCTTTTCAAGGAAAAATTACAATCGTCGACCAACAAACATTTCTCCCCAACAGTTCTCAAGTTACGGGAAGCAGCACAATGATCCATGAGAGTAATCAATCACTCCAAAATATCGGAGTAGGTCTCCTAAAAGACCTTGCCTTAATGGGTACTTTTGCCCTACCGCCGGCAAGTAATCTGGCGGAAGTAGCCACAGTGGAAACCTACAATATGAAATCTTCTATATCCAACGGATTCAGAAGATTCCTAAATATTTTGTCAGCATGGATCGTCGCCCTAATGGAAATACTGTAAATACAGTGGGCCCCGAGGACGGTTCTTATCTCGTGTCAACCTCGTTAAAAAATGAAACAAGGAGTCATGAGGATAGTTCTTTTACTATGTCAACCTCATTAAAAAATGAAACAAATCCCTTTTTTAAAATTCAAAGGTAAACCTTCATTCCAACCACCAAGTTGAATGCAATGAAGCTTGGGGGGCACCCTCCTTTGACATGCGTCATTATGATGCTGGGGGCATGCATAAGAATCGAGCAGTTTTAGCAATGTTCATGCTCGTTAAAAAATAAACGCAAGAATTCGAGCAGTTTTTGTACAGAGTTCATGCTCGTTAAAAAATAAACATAAATTGTGAGCAATCTTTCCCTACAGTTCAAGCTCATCCAGAAAAATGAACCGGTAAATAACCTTGAGAAATGTAACCTTTGATAGCCATATTAAAAGCCCTTGGTCGTGTTTATATGCCATCACCTCCATCCGTTCATTTGGCCAATCGTTCATCTCCATATGTTTGTTTACCCATTTTAAGGAACAGCTGCGAAGAGTGATTTCACTTAGCCATCCTTGTGACACTGCCGTGATTGGAAAATTCCAACCTGTACCTGGAATCTGCTGCTATCCCTGTTTATCACTCGTTCCTCAAAAGACGAGTCTTCTTTGAGCTCTTTTCACTGACTCGTAAAATATGAAAAGTTTGCCAAGTTTTGGCCTTCCAGCTCGTTAAAAGGACCGGAAGAGCTATCCCTCCTCTAAATTTTAATCTTTTTGGACCTGAGGGATTATTGCACAAAAAGATCGAGTGCTTGTTTTGTTCGGCTCGTTAAAGAAATCGAAAATTCATCCCTTTTATATTGTTTTATACTTTTTCGGACTTAAGGGATTAGATGACGAAAAAGGAATTTTGGAGTTAACTTTCCGTACCTTTTCAGACTCTCTAAAAATGAAAAGGACCGAGTTTTCCTTGTCGTTAGACTTGTTAAAATGATTAAATAGCGACAAACTTGTCTTTAGACGAGAACGAGTTTCCCTATCGCTAGGCTCATTAAAACATAGCGATGGGCTTGCCCGAAGGGCAGGTTATAGAACAAGCATATGTTATCCTCCTCAAGCTTGACAAAAATAAAGAGGTACTGGTCAGCAATGACTGGGGAAAAATTGGGAGAACCTCACAGCATTAATGGTAGCAAGTCGCTCTTGAACATGACACTTTGTCCTCCGTATCACATTGGGTTGGGTTGTTTCATTCACCGGTCTCATAACCATGGTCCTCGCCACACCATCCACAATTGGGGTAATGCTACCAATCCATCACATCAGTGTCGTTATATGTTCAAGAGATGTAGTTCTGCAAAGAGTCAACCATGTCCCATCCACTGCCATACATTATCCTTCATCCACTTCATGGCCGCCACCTTGAATCATACATCACAGTTTGTTTTCACCTCATCACAATCACTAGCTCCGTTCCGTGTCACTGATGTGGGATTCATTAAGGCCCTCCTTTGATGGATCGCTCCTTGTCGACACCAGCTCATTATCCAAGGAGTTGATCTAGGAACAACCCCTTCAGTACTTTGAAGCTTGCATGCCTCAATGGCAAGTTTCTCACTTCTGGTGACAGGTATACATCAATGACCTTCGACCAGAAGATTTTGCATGGTGGTCGACGCCAAGTCCTTTATTCCCACCATGTGAATTGTACTGTCGTACCTTGAGGGTCATCATCCTTATCGGTGATTCCTCTCGCGCTCGTTAACGGTTCATATCATTGACCGGTAATCAAGCGATGTCTTTCCATGTTCGACTTCAAGAAATTCTCACATGGATCGACTTGTACATCGAGTGAAGATCGGAAGAGATTGAAGACCCCGGATCTAGTTTCATCCATCCGGGTTGCGATATATATTCAGGACATAAAGAAATTTGATATGTACATCATTACAGCAGATGATCATCCTTCTCAAAGGATGATAATTTCAGCAGAGAATTATCGGTCTACAATCAGACGATCGTCTGTTCTATGTACGAAAATGTATTTATAAAGCTGAGCATGGGAATGCCCGCCTCAGCTAGATCATGAAAATGTATGAAAAATAATGTATTGTATTGTATCTTATTACAGGACACTTCTCAGCAGATTGAATGAACTTCGGATCCTCTCAATAAAGCATTTCACCCGATAAACGACCTCATACTTTAGGGGGCATCTGTTATAGACAATTTTGTGCCTTACAGCAACAGGCATGAATTGTCAATAATCCAAGGGATCCAAAGTTCCCTAAACATGGTGTTCCTACCCCTAGAGAAACAAGGTCAGCAAACCAACAGCTCTCAGATCAGTTCTCCACCTGAAAACACTCAAAAACAAGCAATCCTGAAATCAAAGCAGGTGCTCCACTAGGCTTCTGCGCTGAAACTCAGATCCTCCATGGTGTACCTGCGTTGCAAAGCAAGTGGAACAAAGGCCACCTGCGCTGAGCGAGATGGGACAAGTGGCACACTGAGTCATTGCTCCAAAAATGACACTTGGATCAGGGATTTCGCCTTGTGATGAGTCAGAGGCTCTGTTTCTCCAAGTGGAAGCAAGGTTCTCCAAGTGGACTCAAGAACTGAAGATCAACTAAAGATTAACTGAAGAGAGAGAGGACACAAGGCAGCTACACATCAGTTGCAAGCTGACTCATCCTTTCTCAATTCATCTATATATTGAGCTCTCTCCTATGAGCTCAAGAGGAGGGAATTTTGTGCAAAGTAATGCTATGCTGTTGGTTTCACTATAGAGCTATTGGGTGATTGCTTGAGGGAGGTGAAGAGGAGAAATTCTTTCTGCTGGGAGGTGTTGCTGGATTAGGACCTTCAATGGTTGTAACACTCTCAGAACCTTTACTTCTTCATTAATAAAAGCTATTGAGGTTCTTCTATATGCATTTGTTCCAATGATGTTTTGTGATAATTGTATATTTGGTTTATGCTAATCCGTGAATCAGTTATGATTGCATGCCTCTTGTAGTCTCCTTCTTTGTCATTTTGCAGGATCTCATTGTAGCTGGGCCGGCAAAAGAGCAAAGAGCTGGGAGCAAGCGGCCATAGAGAAGAGTTTGGATTCGACATTAAGCGCAAGGCAACGGTTAGTGCATTTATCCACTCTCTTTTGCTTTCATAAAGAAGTAAACCTTAAGTAGTTTTCTTTACAGTTGTTGCTGAGGTACTATCACCCTTAGAGTGGGATAGGGTCATCCGAGTCGGATACTTTTCCCTACAACACTGACATTTTCTAATACTTCACCTATGAATGGAGTCGGGAATGGGTCGTCCACACAGGCATCATTCAATTTCTTTAGGTCCACACATATTCTTATCTCACCCTTTTGCTTCTTCTCCTGCACTACCATAGGGCTTACCCATTCAGTTTCTTCCACGAGCTCAATGATTCAGATGCGAGCATTTTGCTTAGTTCTACATGGACCTTTTCTTTGTACTTCGGACTCAAGTGGTAAGACCTTTCCTTAATCGGATTTGTGTCTGGTTTTAGGGTGATCTTCATCATCCCTAAATCACCAACGATCCCTTTTAAGTCCATGATCTTGGTTGGGAATAAGTATTGGTACTCGCGGAGTAACTCAATGACCTTATCCACTGTCGTGTCATCCCAGTAGTCACCGAGCATTGCATACTTCAGTTCGGCCTCCGTACCATTGTTTACCTACTTTGTCTTTACTGGGTCGGTTATGTCAGGGTCTTCAATCAATGGCCCTTGAACCTCATGGTAGGCTTCAGTTTCTGGAATGTTAACTTTTCGTGGATCTTCATCTTCTTCTTCAATATTTACGTTGTAACACTCCAGTGCACAGCTCAATTGGGTCACCCATTCAGGCTGAAGTACTTCCATTGGTTCCTGGGTTATTTTAAAGATAGATGCTTTTACTGCTTGTAGCGCATCATCAACAGTATCCCACCAATGATCCTCAAGCGTGAAGGTTAATAGGAATGCTTCGTGCAGGATATCCCATTCGCTCGTGCCATGGCGGAGCTTCGTCTCTATATACCAATTCATGGGTATAATATCCAGGGTATGACAGAACAAGTGCACCCACTCAGGTTGTGGATCTTCCCCATAGATCTTTGTCCATTTTCTGAGGTGTGCATGTTGATCATCTCATCCATCATACTTGTCTTTTAACTGCATCTGAGGCTTCCCAAACTGCATGTGCATCATCCTTCGGCAATCGCACTAGTCCTCAAAACTTCTTTGGTGCATACCCCACCACCTCGTGGGTGTAGCGCACAATACCCACTTAAGAGTGTTGAAGCGCTACTATTACGACACTTCTCTTTCAAATCTGTTCAAAAATTCATTCACCTCGCTTAACCCATCATACATAGGCAGATCTTTTGCCTCTGTTACTACGCAACATAGAAACCTCGTCATCATGTTACATTTTAGCGTGGTTACCTCGTGTAACTGGTTCTGCCATCGTTCTATCTCCTTGTTAGAATCTGATGTGCAGGATCTTTCACGCTCCCATGAGATTTGGCCATCCGCAGTTTGGTTTACCCAGTCTTTCTCCCGCGCGGTTATCTTGTAGATGCGGTCGAGATCGTCATCGCTCTCGTAGTCGCACACTGGCTCCATGTAGCGTGATCCTTTTGTAAGGTCTAAAGGTACCACTACACACAGATACTTTTTCTCAAAGATCTTCTTGCACTTCTTTAGATTTATCACTCCATTCATGTTAGTGGCCCAATCTATTCCCAATAGTGTGGGGTAAGGATTGTTGCCATCAAAAATCTCTATTACTTCGAAATCTGCTAGCGCACTTTCTCCTTCGATATATACTATGATTCCCTACAATATACCCATAGGTAGGATATTTTGCTGATTCTGCATTCGTAGTTGGAAAGGATACCATTGCAACGCAGGCCTACCCATGCGCTCCCATGTCTTCATTGGCAAGACATTCACGTCTGATCCTAAATCCAGAATCACTTGGTCCATCTCATATTCCCCAATTTTCACAGTCAATCACATCTCTCTTCTTGTTCGTGTCGTATGCTTCCCAAGCTTCCGGATTACACGTGGTTCTCCTGAGGTGGTCCCAGCACATCTAGTTATGAGTTCTTGCAGCCCCTTTATAGCCTTGTTGTTGCACAATAGCTTCACTCATGTCTCTAAGAACATAGTGAGCATAGATGGGTCCATTTCCGGCTCCAGTCTGTCTTTACTTCTTAAAGTGGAGGCATTAGCGAAGCTCCTCTTAGCTTCCATGAAAGTCTCCTTAGCACACTCCAAATAAAGTTTTGGTTCCTTCGTTGGGGCATTGCAAACCCAGGTACTTTCTTTAGGTTGCTTGCCTTTGTCATCTCCTGCCGTAATTCCACTTCGGAGCACGATGTTTACGTTAGGGTCTTCCTCACGTGACTCAGATCTCATCATTTTCAGGTTCTGAGTCGGGGGAGGTTGGAGTGCTCCTTTATCATGCAACCTCGCTATTAGGGACAGTCCTTCATCTCATGATCAAACAATGTACAATACAAGCATGATGGTCATGTTGGATTCATACAATCACAGGCTAATGCCCTAGCCCTCCACAATTGTAACATATCAGTTGTCGCGACCTCTTCCTGGTCCCCCTCCACCTCGGCCTCATCCGCGCCCCTGAAATCCAGTGCGTGCCATTCCTACATTTTGATCGAGGGGCTGTGTTTCGGCCTGAACTTTGTAGGTAGGAGTTCGATCCATCATCAGCTCATAACTTCTACAGGTGCACTCATCATGCCCATCTAACCTACAGAAATTATAAAACAACTGTTGTGAATTCTGCGTATACTTTTGTAATAGATGGCAGTTATCTGTAGCATTCTTTCCTCCTATCTGATAAATCACGCACCATAGTGCAGGCGCTGCGCTTGGTCCTACTTGTGCCTCTGGTCTTAGTGGCATTGGCCCTCCTCCTGCAAGGTAATTCACGAACATCGAGCAATGGTCCTTGTTGTGCCCCGGGCCCTTACATTTTATGCACCATACCTCATCGCGCATCTCTGGGCAGGTTGTCTTGTCTTGCTTTAAACTCTGCATCTCCAGGCACAAGTTTTTCAACTGCGCGTGAATCTGCTGAACTCCCAAGTTGGGAGCTTGTATCAGGGTCTCATGCAATCTCATCGCAACCTCCAAGGCCTTGGCTTGAGTTCTTAGCCTCTGTTGTGACAGCGCATTCTGTAAATGTGGCGTTAACGATACTACAAACCATTTGCGGTGTTGCCCATCTGTTAATGTCATGTTCGCTTCACAAATTGTGCACTTCAATCTTTGATCCAACTCCCACGAGGTCTCACCTGATAGCATTTTTATTTCCTTGAATCCAATGATCGACTGTGCCTTTGACTTTAGCCTGCTAAATTCTTTGTTTAGCACAGCTTGGATATCCACGATCCCTACATTCAGATTGTCATTGGAATTCTTAATGTACCAGGTCAGTGCGCAATCCTGCAAAGCGCTGACCAACATTGCCTTCTTTATATTGTCATATGTGACTCCATGTGCTTCCCATACAGCTTTTATCACGAACCAAAATTGGTCTGGATCTTCATTCCCTACTCCTTTGAACACTGGTAGCTTTATCACACTTGCCATATTGCTTCGCGATGGTGGCAGAGGTGGTATGGACGAAGACGGGGTGAAGATGGTGAAACTAACGGTGGTGTGGGTGGAGGTGGTATGTGCGGAATTCTTTGCCTTATCAGATTGATCAAACTTCTTGGTGAGACCTTCGTGAGCTCTTCCTCACCCCCTCGCGGAGGTGAAATCAAGCGGCTAGTCTCTAGTTCTGTGCTACCTTCGTTTCTGTAGATTCTCCTACTTCATGTAGCCCCAAACATCAATTTATTCGCATAACCCATTTTTCACACAGTAGCATTTTAATCCAAGTTTTCAAAGATTTAACGTACTTACCTTGCAGTCCCTTGAGGAAGCATTCTTCTACCTCGCTATAACTGACCGAAGTAGCTACTGCGAATTTGGCGATGAATCCTCCTATGATTCGATCGAGCTAGTGATCGAAAACGCATGTGGTATTATCTTCGATGCTTCCAGTCTACGCACCAATTGTGGAGTCCACACAATAGGTTTGTCAAGTTTAGACCTTCCTTGGCTATCTACTAGCTTCGCGATCCACTCATACAACTCAGTGGGGAAGGATGCAAAGAAAATTTTGTAGATCTCTATATAAGTGGAAGCCTAACCACTCTTCCTTTGATAGTCACGGATTCCTGTTTTCCTGTGCCGCGAACTCGTGAATCTTCCTATCCAACCTATCTTCAATTGCTTTCTTTATCAGATTCCAGTGATACGACATCAGACATCTCTATGCAGATCCCGATCCCGGCAATAGAACAATTTTTTGGCTTGTTGGGGCCTGACCCAGGTTCGGGGTTAATTAGCCAAACAAATCCTTGTACTACTGGCCCTTTCGGAAACAGTCTGCGAAGTGCAAACTGAGGTCTCACCTAAAGTAGTATGGGAGGGTGCTAGAACTAGGTTTCTACACCCTTGAGATGTCTGAGAGGTTCGACTGGTCTCACTATTTGTCCCTGTGCATAGGTCACTTCACGCACTTCCCTATTCCTCATGCCCTGATACACTGCCTTCGCGCAGCCCTAACCAGGGATTGTGGAGCTTCTGTGCTGCTAGAGCCATGCTCTGCACTATTACCCGAGATCTTACTTATCTTCCTATACCAGTTAATTACCTTCACGTACTTGGATGTCTTATGTTATAATTAGTTATACAAATCATTCAAATAAGTTTGCGCAACATATAAACAATATACTTGCAAATTATACCTGATCATGTATTAAAATAGGAAAAGATGCATAGAAATATGGTAAACTTTCTCTTTGTTGATCCTTTCAATGGTTACAGACTTGACCTACCCTACACACTCAGTTGCAGGGATCTGCTCACTCACCTGCGGACTACTAGGCCTCTATGCACTCAGCTGCAGAGCCTTTCCCTACCCTAAGACCCACATACACACTTTTCACTTAAGCGTAATTACTTAGACTTCTCTTACTCTCCTCTATTCCATCTTATCTTATACAATCCCATGGTCTGTGGACCATGGGTAGGTCTCTATTAAGCCGAAATTACATTACAAAACAACGATAGACAACCCTGTGACTCTATCATAATTTCGTGCTCCGCACCCATAATTCGCGGAGCTTTTTACAAAAGGATTCGGTCGAAACTTGGGCTTTAAGCCCCAAAATATGCCATGGGGGGATTCCATGCCAAACATGTGGTATGCTTCCTAGGGGAAGTGTGTATCTATATTGGCTTCTGCCGCTTCTCTTTAGCCATGAATTTTTTCGGCCTTGGCGACCTCGGCACCGTGGGCACCGTAGGCGTAGCTTCAGCACTGGATATTTCAGGGTCCAGGGTGTCGAATACAACGACCTCTACACTCAAAGGTTCTGTGGGGTTGGTGGTTGTGATCCTCTCCATAAATGGCTCACAGGCTTCTAGAGAAATGCCAGTGTGGGTGAAGAACTCTTCCCAAAATGCTCGGCTCATAAGCAGCAGACAAAAAATTATAGAAAAAGCTCCAAGTGTGCAAATTGTTCTCTGTTGGACTGGCATGCATAATTTATAGGGTTTTTTAAATTCAAATCTGACCATTCCCCCCAAATTTCAACGATTATTGTTGTTTTGGAGGTAGATCTTCAAATATTTTTGCCTTAAATGCCACCAGTCCACTCCCCTTAACCGTCTTTTGGCTGTCAAATAATGAACAGTGACTCCAATGGTCACTTTCCTACTGTGTTGCGCGGAACCTCCCTCCATAGCGTAGCTTCCTATATTGCAACTTCACCATTTTCCGCGTAGCCTGCCTACTACGTAGTCTGCCAACCCATTATTGTCCTGTGCTCCCTTGCAATTGCTTGGAGCACTAAGACTATCCTACCGCCATATAGTCATTACACAGGATCCCCTGTATACAACTTCAATTGACTCTTGTTCACTCTTCCAAGAAAAGGTTCTCCATTCAAATTCCTGAGCTAAACTATGCCCCCATCTGTAATTTCTTTGAAGATTTACGGCCCTAGCTAATGCATATGAAATTTACCTGGAAATTTAGTAAACTTACTATCACATAACAAGACTAGGTCGTTTACCTTGAACATGTGAAGCTTGATTTGTTGATCGTGCCAAGCTTTTTCACGTTCCTTCTATACTTGTTGATGGAATCCAGCCAACAATTGATCCTCCTCAAGCTCCATCAGTTGTGCGAGTGATTCCTCGAAGGCTTCATGATCTTCCATACCTGTGAAAGTTGTTATGCATAGACTAGGCATGATATACTCCATTGGAATTACAACTTCTACATCGTAGACCAACCTGAATGACATTTGTCCTGTCAGCTTCTTGCAAGTAATCCTATATGCCCATAGCACTGGAGGTATGCGCACATCCTAGTCATTTCGCTGCACGTTACAGATCTTCATCAGTGCGTTCTCTAAGATCTTATTAAAGGCATCAATTATTCCATTAACCTGTGGATGATACGATGTGATCTTCTGATGATAGACCTGCAACTCCTCAGTCAACGTGTTGATTGTCTCATTGAGGAATTGCGTACCTCGATCACTCATCAACACCTTCGGGAAACCAAATCTATTTAAGACATTCTTAAACAAGAACTTCGTTGTTGTAGCCCTTGTACAATCCTTAACAGATTGTGCCTCTGCCCATCTAATTAAATACTCCATCGTGGTGATAATATAGTGCGCACCAGTTTTCTTCCCTGGGGTATGAATCGGCCCAATGAAATCAATTGCCCATGTTTCAAATGGATGCAAATATACTTGAGGATTTAGTGGCAACTCATCCATCCATGATGGTCTATCGGTTCGTTGACATGCATCACATGCCCTACAATACGCTTTGGAATCCTTATGCAGCATTGGCCAACATAGACCTGCACACAAAATCTTCTGCGCAGTCACTTTTCCTGCATAGTGTCCTCCTACATACCCTCCATGAGCTTCACTGAGAATGCTACTCCTCTCAAAATATAGCACATATCATCACAATATCTCATCTGAACCCATCTTATACATATGTCCTGCAATCACCAAAAGGACCGTCGTGCGCACTACTAGCTCCTTTTGCTAACTTGTATACCCTTCCGGTGCCATCCCTGTAGTCAAAAAGTGAATAATATATGCAAAATAATTTTCCTCTCCATGCATCGTGAAGAGTTGCGCATCTGGAAACCCTTCCTCCAAATTAGTAGGTTCCTGTCCTATTTCGATCCACAATAGATGGTCAAGTCATGCATTCAACCTCCCTGGCTTCACAGTGACCTCAAATTTATACTCTTGGAATAGTAGCAACCATCAGTAGATCTTCCCCCCCAACACAGGCTTATTGACTAGGTATTTCAGTGTAGAATGATCTATGTACATCTTAAAATTTCCACCCAACAAATAGTGCCTGAACTTTTGAAGTGTGTATACCATAGCCAATCCTTCACTCTTCATCGTTGAGTAATTCTTCTTAGCCTTTGATAGTTTCCTTCTCACGAAGACTATAGGATGGCCCAGCTCTCCTTCACCAACCTGTGTTAGCACTACACCCAACACAATGCAAGAAGCATTGACATATACATGGAATTCCTTCTTCCAATCATGGAAGACCAAGATCGATGCGGTGACCATATTCTCCTTCAACATGTCCATTATGCACTAAAATTCTTCATCCCAATAGAATGTAGCATCCTTCTTCAACAGTTTCTAGATGGGTATGATAATCTGAGAATAAGCCTTGATGAACTTCCTGTAATATCCTGTATGTCCCGGCGTCGCGCGTAGCTGCTTAATGCTCCTTGGGGCCTCCAAATTTACTATCACTGCAATATTTGTAGGGTCCACCATCAATCCTTGCTTGCAGACCATGTGACCTAGCAAAATCCCAAAGGGGACACAGAATAAACACTTATTCAAATTCAACATGATTTTTTACCTATGACACATATCCAACATCAAGCACAAACTTGCTACATGCCACTTCATTGAACCGAACATTGTCCAGTCATCAAAGTACGCTTCCAAGAATTTATGAATAAACACCTTAAACATCGTGATGACTACGTGAGAAAATATCGTAGGTGCATTCTTGAGTCCAAACGGCATCACAGTGTATTGAAAACAACCCCATTCCATCATGAAGGTTGTTTTGCTCGTATCCTCTGGCTCGATCTTGATCTAATGGTACCCAGAAAATCCATCACTAAACGAGTAGGCCTCCTGCCCTCCAACGTTGTCTAATACTTTGTTTGTAAACAGCGTCGGGAATGGGTCATGGACACATGCATCATTAAACTTCCTCAGATCTACATAGATCCTTATTTCATCCTTATGTTTCTTCTCCTAAACCACCATGGGGCTCACCGAGTCAGACTCCTTCACTGGTTCTATGATGCCTACTGCCAGCATCTTATCTAATTCCAATCGAACTTTTTCCTTATACTTAGGATTCAGGCGGTACGGGCTCAGCTTAACAAGCTTCACATTCAGCTTCAGAGTGATTTTCATAACGCCCAAGTCTCCTATTATGCCCTTCAAGACCGAAAACTTAGTAGGGAACAGATCCTGATATTCGTGAATTAACTCAACAACCTTATCCACAATAGCATCGTCCCAATAATCCTTGAATACTTCAAACTTTGGTTCTACTTAAGTCTCTATGTTTACTTGCTTTGTTTTCAACGGCGTGGTGATGTCTGGGTTCTCTATTTGTGGGCCCTTGAATTCGTGATGCCCTTCGGCCGATGGAATATTAATATTTCTAGGATCATCATCCCCACCTTCAGCTGTTATATTATAATATTCCAAAGCATGGCGTAGCTGGGTGCTCCAATCTAGTTGAACCCATTACAAAGGTTCTTGTAGTATTCTGAAGATGACTGCCTTAACCTCCTGAAGGGCTTCATCAATGCTCTCAAACCCATCTTCAAAACTGAAGGTCAATACGAATCCTTCCCTGAATATATCCAACTCCATGGTTCCATGGCAGAGCTCTATCTCCAAATACCAGTTCATAGGGATGGTTTCCAAAGTATGGTAGAATAAATGTACCCACTCTAGTTGCGGCTATGTTCCATATGCTTTAACCCACTTTGCTAGGTGAACGCGTAGATTATTCCACCCATCATACTTCTCAGTCAATCAAAGGTTAGGTCGACCAAACTGCAATCTCATCATCCTTCTATAATCTCGCCATCTATCAAGTATATCCTTGTGTGTGTAGGTTTTAACCCTGTACAGAAATTACCTGCATACGAATTCTAAAACATAGAAAATAAATAATGCAAGAGCATAACACATACAACACATATGCACAGAGATTTTCCCACTGGATCCAAAAACCGGGACTACCGGCTTGATTTTTCATTATTTTCCTTTCGATGTTACAATACATGTTTATACATGCCAAAGCATCCAATACCATGGACCGAAAACCATCGTGTCCAAAACCATGGACCAAAAATCATAGGTAGGTTCGCCCAACCTAATATAGGGTCCAAAAAAAATTTTTCCTGGGGCACTGCCCAGACCCCATAGAGGGGGGCTACCTGCCTCCCTCAAACCCCCCTATGACCCCCCCACTACACAATCAATGCAACGAAAGGGGGGCTCTGCCCCCACTCTAACCCCCCAGTTCACTACGTAGGTTAGTCGTGGAAAGAATATAACACAACCCAACATTCTCCCACTTGTTGTTTTCTTTCCACAGGGGGCCACAGGAGAGCTTAGTCATTTTTCCAGCCTTGAAATGCCCATTGTTTCTCTACATTAGCAAAACTTCTCAGAGCTCACAGATTTTGTCAATGGATCTACAGTATTCTTCAAAGTGTCCACCTTTACCAGCAACACCTTTTCGTCTTCTATCATATCCCTCACAAAGTGATACTGAACATCAATGTGCTTTGTCTTTGAGTGATAAAGATAAAAGTTGTCAGGGCAGGTGCCCCTATACAAATCAATACTGTTAATGATTTCATAGATTGTTGCAAGCATTATGGAATTAAGGTTTAAAGATTATTGTGTGAATTTTACTTGCATAACCTCGTGCTAGACAAGGAAACTGATTTAAATCCTGGCCCTTTTGTTGGGGACATACAATTGCAAGCCTTCATTTCATTCGGGGTTAATCAGCTAAAATGGCTCAGGGCTTATAACACTTTTCAGAGACAGGAAAATAGCCTAGACTTATGGGTGAGAGCCGAGCCTAGAGACCCAGTGCTGTTATGGAGAGCACATAGGAACCTTATGAGAACCCCGGGTGTTATGGAGACATTAGGACCCATGCACGAGCACCTAATCCGACACAGTCTGGAATATTTTCTGACTATTAAAGACCTCGCCATCGATGCTGCAAAATTCTGATATCGGATTTCTAACCCAAACATCCAGCTCAAGGAACTGTTCAAATACAAAAATTTTGAGCTGGCTGCCAGCCGATTGAACCTTTATGGCGAGCGTATTTTGCAAGCAGGGCCATCCTGGTTAGGGTATCGATTTCGTAGTCCAATCATTTGGCACCCTGCACCCTGATATCAGGTCTTGTATGAAATGCCTGAAGGACAAACAAATCAGTTCTTTGATGATCTAGTTGCTCATCACGGTTGTAGGCCTCCACACGAGGTTCCCTCTCCAGCCTATTCTCTTACCGCCTTGCATGTCAACTATAATGTTTTCATGAGGGCATGAAACAGGGTAAGCAGGGGGGTGTGTGGAGCACTGGAAAGGTATGTTTTTGACAAACAATTTAGTGACTTTTCAGTAACAATTGTAACCCTTTCTGCATCATGAACTCAAAGAAATAAAGAATTTTAATAGAATGTGTGAGAATTAGTATGGAAAGCTTAATCGCTGATAATTGTCATTTTTCTATGCAGGAAAAGGTGGAAACGAAGAGCTGCCGTTCAAAAGGGAAAGACAAAGGAGGAATAACTGTTGTCCCTCTAGAAGGGAACCGGATGCAAACGAGATCGAACAGATCGAAGCAGAACGACCCAGGAAAGAAAGAAGGGTTACCAATTCGGCGGAATAGGGAAAGAAAAGTAAAGGATTAACGGCTTCCCTCAGGATCTTTGATCCTGAGGGATCACTATTTTTCTTATTTTTGTTACCTAGATACCTCCGCCGTTACTTTTATAAAAAGGAACATCATCGTTAAGCAAAGAGACTTTTATGTAATTTTAAGTTTCAGACTAAACTTTGATCATTGACTCTCACTGAGACTTGGTTTGTTGTACGTTTGTTGATGCGTTAATATAAAAGACTTGGTGTTTATTTCATCTCTGCGTATGGAGTAATCTAAGGTGGTGTACCGTTGGAAGCTAAGGGCCCGGCTCTGAAGGACACTTGCTTTTGTATCATTATAATTTGATTTCTGCATGGTTTGCTTATCTTTACTGCTTGGTAATCTGACATGCTTTTCATATGCTATTCCATGCTCTGTTACGATTAATTCATTAATGGTTTCTGCAGGAGATTTATGTAGTGACTCTATATTGTATGAGTGAATCTTTTCAGAGTTGATTGCATGTTATCAGTCTAAGCCAGCTATTTCTGTTACAAAGCAGTTGTACTGAATATTACTGTTATTGGATTCATTTGAAATCCCAATTATTGGAATCCGGAAGTAATGTTATTATGTTTGGAAACATAGTCGTATTCTCTTTAATCATCAGATTGCTATATTAGCGTGTTGTGTGTATATATGGTTGATGCTTGCTATTCCATAATTCATCAGTGAGTGTTGTTCCATAAAGTACAGTCCATCCAATTTGCCTTAAGAGAGAAGATTGCTATTTTATTGCAGGATGTGAGTTTGGTTCAATAGAGCAAGTTTAGTTCTGACTCGCGTGACTTAGTTTGTTTGATTGCTGTTCCATTTACTGCTGTTCCATTTCAGACTTGCTGTTCCATTTCCTGTTTGTTGTTCCATTTTACTTTCTGCCGTTCCATTTACTTGCAATTGCTGCTTTGGTGTGAGAGAAGGTCTAAGGCTGTAGAGAGCCTCAGCAGTCGCTGCCTAGCTCCCAGACCTATGGTCCATGCTCTAATTTCCTTTCCATCAGTTTCTAGAGGGATGGGTTATTGCTTCCACACCCTTGACTGATAAGCTGCCTTGTGTGATTTTATTCTTTTAAAGTAATTCAGTCATAGTTTAGCATCCGTTTACTCTTTTATTTTCTGAATGCTGTACTACTAAGCATTACTCTGACGAATAACCTCGGATTGAGATACTCTTTGCAATAACAAAGCGTTCCCGGATTGACTTATTAATGTGGAATAACTAGAGGTGAAAGAGACCCTTGTTACAGCTCTACAACCCCCCGACTACACAATCAATGCAATGAAAGGGGGGCTCTGCCCCCACTCTAACCCCCCAGTTGACTACGTAGGTTAGTCGTGGAAAGAATATAACACAACCCAACATTCTCCCACTTGTTGTTTTCTTTCCACAGGGGGCCATAGGAGAGCTTAGTCATTTTTCCAGCCTTGAAATGCCCATTGTTTCGCTACATTAGGAGAACTTCTCAGAGCTCACAGATTTTGTCAATGGATCTACAGTATTCTTCAAAGTGTCCACCTTTACCAGCAACACCTTTTCGTCTTCTATCATATCCCTCACAAAGTGATACTGAACATCAATGTGCTTTGTCTTCGAGTGATAAGAAAGGTTCTTTGACAAGAAAATTCAACTTTGGCTATCACAGTCTATCCTTATAGCTCCCTGTACTAACCTAATACTTGAACACAATATTTGCAACCAAATTGCTTCCTTGCTTACATGAGTGGCTGCCATGTATTCTGCCTCTGTAGTTGATAGTGCCACTACAGATTGTTTCTTACTCATCCAACTGACTGCTCCTCCAAATAGGTTAAACACATACCCACTTGTAGATCTTCTCTGATCCAAATCTCCAGCCCAGTATGCATCGACAAAGCCATGGATATCCAAAAATCTGTCCAATCTTGGTCTTCCTTGGTAGCACAAACCATAATCACTAGTGCCACGCAAATGCCTAAAAACCCGCTTCATTGTTGTCTAATTCTCCTTCCGTAGTTTTGAAATAAACCTGCTCAATACTCCCACTACATGTGCAATGTCTGGTCTAGTACAGACCATTGCATACATCAGGCTACCGACTGCACTTGCATATGGATCACGGGACATATCCTCTTCCTCTTCTTGTGCCTTGGGACATTGTTCAACAGATAGCTTTACACCTACAGGAATATGAACCTTCACCAGTTTACTATCCTGCATATTAAACCTCTGCAGTATTGTCTCAACATACTTCCTTTGGTTTACCCAGAGCTTCCTCTTTCCCTGATCTCTTTTAATTTCCATGCCGAAAATATAGTTTTCAGCACCAAGATCTTTCATGTTGAATTTGGAGGACAATTGGGTCTTCAAATCTTGGATAATTTCTATGTCATTTCCAACCAGCAACATATCATCCACATACAAGACCAGATAAATAACATGGTCACCAATTAATTTAAAATACACATAGTGATCTGCTTTGCTTTTGGTGAAGCCAAGTCCCCATATAAATGTATCAAATTTCTGATACCACATCCTTGGCGACTGTTTTAACCCATATAGAGACTTCTTTAACTTGCATACCAGTTCTTTCTTACCCTTCACCACAAATTCTTCAGGTTTCTTCATGTATATCTCCTATTCTAGATCCCCATGAAGAAATTTTATCTTCACATCCATCTATTCTACCTCAAAATCAAAAGCAGCAACAACAGATAAAAGTAACCTAATAGAGTTACCTTGGCCACAGGAGAAAAAATATCTCCAAAATCAATTCCTGGGAATAACCTTTTACTACCAACCGATCTTTGTATTTCTCCACCTTTCCTTCTACATTTGTCTTCTTCTTGAACACCCATTTGCTGCCAATGGGTTTCCTTCCAGTCGGCAACTCTACCAGATCCCAAGCCTCATTTTTGTGCAAAGATGCCATTTCATCAACCATGGCCTCGTTCCAGAGTTTTCCTTCCTCTGAATCTACTTCTTCCTTCATAGTTTTGGGATCATCATCAGTAATAGATAAAGAAAAATTTGAATAGAAAGTAGATGGACTATACCTTTCTGGCTGCCTTCTTTCTTGAACTGATCTTCTTACACCCAAAGTTTGTGGCTCTTCATCTTCTTATTCCTCCTCTGCTGTAGAGTTTGATTCTTCCTCCTTTAGCTCAGACCCTATCTTCTCAGGTTCCTTTTGTTGGACTTCATGTTTAATAACATCTTTCACCTCTCTGAACACCACATCTCAGTTGTACACAACCTTCCTTGTTGCTGGGTTCCAAAGCTTATAACCCTTTAAACCATCCTTATACCCAATAAAGATGCACTTTTTAGATTTACTATCCAACTTGGTTCGTCTCTCCTTTGGAACATGTAAATATGCATCACATCCAAATACCCTCAGTTGTGAAAGAGAGGGTTTCTTACTAGTCCATGCCTCTTGTGGAGTCTTATCCTCCAATGCTGATGAAGGTGATCTATTGACCCAGTAACATGCTATCTCCACCGCCTCTACCTAGAATTCCTATCCTAACTTGGCACCACTGAGCATGCTTCTTGCCCTTTCCATTAATGTCTTGTTCATTCTTTCTACAACTCCATTTTCCTGAGGTGTATATGGAGTAGTCTTCTATCATGCTATATCACACTTCTTACAGAATTCTTCAAATTCCTTGCTGCAAAACTCTCCACTGTTATCTATCCTCAACACCTTTATCTTCTTCTCTGTCTGGTTTTCCACGAGAGCCTTAAATTCTTTAAACATGTCAAAGACTTCAAATTTCTTCTTAAGGAAATATATCCATATATTCATTGAGAAGTCATCTATAAATGATACATAGTACATAGACTTACCCAGTGATGGAACCTTCACAGGTCCAAACACATCACTGTGCACAAGCTCTAATATATGTTTTGCGCTCTTACCACCAGAGGGGAAACTCACCTGATTTTGCTTCCCATATACACAATTTTCATAGAAATCAAAATCCAGAGAGCTATTACTCATACCCTCTACCATAACTTTACCGTGAAGTATTCGAAGGGCCTTCTCTCCAATGTGTCCAAGCCTTTGATGCCACATCATGGTCTTCTCTCCAGAGACCACTAGATTTTGTACTCCACTTTCAGGAACCACAAAGTTGTTGCACCCTTCAACAACAGTGCTACCTTACAGCTTGTACAGAGTTCTAGTCCAAACTCCCCGCATCAATACCAGTGCTCCTCGAACCATCTTGCAGGTATCCTTCTCAAACACTATTTTTACACCTGCGTCATCCAATTTGCTTACAGAAATCAGATTCCTGGCTAATGCAGGAATATTTAGAACACTCGGAAGTGTTCTAACCTTTCTGCCTTGCAACTTCAACTTTACTTTTCCACAACCAACGATTCTAGCCTTTGTATCATCCCCTAAGAAGACATCACCACCATCATATTTCTCATACTCGTAGAACCACTCTCTATGGGGAGTGAAGTGAAAGGATGCACCTCATTCAATCAACCATGCGTCATGATCTACATGTGTACTTGAAGAAGCCAAGTACACATCCCCACCTTCATCTGAGGTGGTTTTTGCCTCTATAGAAGGATCATCACCAGATCCCTTTCCTTTGTCAGGAGCTTTAGATTTACAGTCCCTTTTGTAGTTCCCTTCCTTTCCGCATTTCCAACACACCACCTTTACAGGCTTTCCTGGAGATTTAGATCTCCCACTCGATGACTTATTTTTAGATAGAGGAGGAATGACCTGTTATAGAGTTTTTGTGAACCCAACGTTTAAGACTACCAAGTGAGTCCATCATCAGGGGATGCATCAATAGATATTCTCCAGTTCTTAATGATGTATGCAAGAGCTATAATTAGGGTATATATATAAGTTATCAAAAAAAAGAAGAAAAAAAGAAAGAGTAATAAGAAAATAGGTCAGCTATCATTTAATTAATTAATTAATTATTTTTGTTTCTGTTCTAGGACTGTCCTCTTACAGACAGGGAATCACCATTCTAGCTCTCCATATTTTTCCATCTCATCTCCTCCGTCCAGCAAGGATGAAACTATTTCATGAAACTGCAAGGTAGTTGCATTGCTACCTATTGCAATAACTAGACTATCCCACGAATCTTGTAGAGAACAAAACAAACTAATGCACTTATCTTCATCTGAAATTTTGATATCAACAAATGATAACTGAATTACCATGGTATTAAATGCATTTAGATGCTCTATCACTAAGTCTCCATATTTCATCCTTAAGTTATACAACTTTTTTGGCAGGAACAGTTTATTCACCAAAGACTTAGATTGGTACCAAGTCCCTAACTTGTCCCACAAAGCCTTCGTCGTAGCTTCCCCTGATACATTCAACAATACTGAATCTGAGACACACAATCATATTGTGCTCTTTGCCTTCCGATCCAACTTCTTCCATTCTTCATCGGTCACTCCCGTTGGTTTAGTACCTGGATCTACTGCGATCCATTGATCTTTATCCACCAACAGATCCTTCATCTTGAGTTTCCACAACTCAAAACTCTAACCATTAAATTTCTCGATCTCTATCTCTCCACTGCTCACCATCTTCTTTTACCACCAGAATCGATCTCGTAGATCTCCCACTGAATAGGGTATACCACAAGCCCGAGCGGAAACCTCATCAATAAAGGCATCCCCTTGAAGCCAAAATATCTCTAATACCAAATGTAGGTTTTGAACCCCATACAGAAATTACCTACATACGAATTCTAAAACACTAAAAATAAATAATGCGAGAGCATAACACATAAAACACATATACACAGATATTTTCCCACTGGATACCAAAACCGGGACTACCAGCTTGATTTTTCATTATTTTCCTTTCAATGTTACAATAGATATTTATACATGCCGAAGCATCCAATACCATGGATCGAAAACCATCGTGTCCAAAACCATGGACCAAAAACCATAGGTAGGTTTGCCCAACCTAATATAGGGTCCAAAAAAAAATTTCCGAGGCACTACCCCAGACCCCATAGAGGGGGGCTACCCGCCCCCCTCAAACCCCCCCGACAGGGGGGGCTGCCGCCCCCCCCCGTGAACCCCCTACTGCACAATCAGCGCAATGAAGGGGGGGCTCCACCCCCACTCTAACCCCCTAGTTCACTACGTAGATTAGCTGTGGAAAGAATATAACACAACCCAACAGTTTGTACCCCACCATCGTGCAGGCGTAGTGCGTAGTGCCACATCTAACGCTTGGAAGCGGTGATGCTCAGGGAATTCACACTCAAATGCATCAAAAAACTTATCCATGTCAATTAGACCACCATAATAAGGTAAATTCCTTACCTCCGACTAACCTAGGTCAGGACCCCCTAAGCCAACAAATGGTTCCATTGCCAAGACTCGAACCCGGGTCTCTCAGGTGAGAGTTGAGTATCCTAACCAACTAGACTACAACAGAACCATTTAAACTACAACATAATCCTAAAGAAGCCATCTCTGACCAACTTGATTTTGTTGAAGGGTTTGATGAACTAACATGGATACTAAATAGGTCGTTTTTATTTCCTCTATATTTCTCACATCCACCGTCACTCCTTCATCTCCATTTTTGCCAGTCTCTAAGTCCATTATTCCTAAATTAACTGTCCCTTCTTCCCCACCTAGTTCATTTCTCTCTAGAAAACAAGTCGCCACTTTTATTAGTGATCCTTAGCATTGTTTCCAAGTCATTTCTCTTACTTCCCAACAACATGATATTGTTTCCTTTCTTCCACCACCAGTTCTATTGTAGATTCGTCAGGAGATCTCCAAAGAGCATGACTAGGAGAGAGAATATTATCCCCAGGGTCAATCAGATAAATCAGTTGCCAATGGTCAACATCTACAAGCAAGGTTCCCACCATATGATACACTTTCGGTAGATGAACTTAGCACATGGTCTACCCCACAACTCTTCCAGTTTATTCATGCTTCAGTGACACAAATTGAAGACCGACTAGCTCAGATGGAATCTCAGTGTACCGGTATCTCCGTAGCATCTGATCAACATCGAAAACAAATTTCCCTAGTTACAAGTGAGCATGACCTACTCCATACGGATAAAGCCCATTTAGAGAAGCAGTTATCAAAGTTAGGCACCACATTCCAGACTATGTGTCTGACTGTTGCTACATATTTTGATGAACAACCAAATAATATTGCTTCCTATTCCCCTACTAAATGTTGTTAATGTGTTGAAGAAACATGTATCAAACTAGTTGTGCAGAACCAAGAGTTGTAGATTATTGTAACTAAACTTTCTCAGCAGATCATTGTCACATCAATCATTAAGGAAACTTTCCCTCAACTCATGCAAGACTCCCTATACATTTTCAATCAAGGTTGTGACTAGAGTGGTGTACTCACCAAGAAGAATCAACCTGTTTATTAGTTCCGGGAGAATGTTAAAAAACTATTCACGTAGGCAATGAGTACTTCTGCTTTGGAGAATAAGAAAGCACTTTTGGTGCAAGAAGATACAGTTGGTGCCTAGATCAACCAAATAGAGGATGCATCAAAGGTTACCAAATGCGTGCTTTGTGAACTTCGTCTAGAAGCGCAGTGCCACTGCCTTACCTTGATCACTCTCATGGCCAACGTTGATCAACAATTATAACAACTCCTTCTGTCACAACCCACTGAGTTTACTATTGAAGCAACTACAATGATTGCGAGACAAGTCTCTATAGTTTTGGATACATGGAATGGCGTTGTTTCCACATACACTACTTTTAAGGATAATATTTTGCAATCAGTACCAAAGTTGGGTCCTTCATTTGATGATGAATTAGCTGCAACCAGTGAAGTCCAAGCAAGATAAGCACCAGATGCACCAACATCATATTGACTCGAGGGCGAATCAATGGATTGTGGTCTGGACCTATTGGGTCCTTTCTTTTTTCGAAAACATGATGATCAACAGTTGTGGAAGGAAAATTTCCAAAGCGGTTGGAAAAGGTCACCAAAAGTGTAAAAGATAGAGAAGTAAAGTATTGGGACTTGTGCAACTAGAAAATAGGGAAACATGTTGCGAACAAGGAAAATGGGATCAATTTTGAAGAAATCAACAGGAAAATAGGGAAAATGGCTCCAAGATTTTGTCAAACGGGATGAAATCTACGCGAGATCAAGAAAACACCATGAACACCAGATCAAGCGAGCGTGTCTATAAAGGAAATCATAGAGGGATGAATTCAAAAGAAAATTTTCACATATATTTAGTCTTTGTGCTAGTTGTAGTCGGGTGATGCAGATTCCATGTTTGCACATAAGATCTAGTATACACTCTATAGGCTTGAATGCAATGTTTTAGTTTATAAAGTCCCACATATCTATATGATCTCAGATGTAATGGATGGTGCTACTAATAAAATAGAGTTTGGGAATTTATGTCTTGATTTTGTAATTGTGTGACAAATGTGTGCCCCCTTTAATTTTTCAGTTTTCTTCATGCAAGTAATGTTCTGAATTATTTTGTAATGGTCGCATATTCCAGTTATAGTATAATTGCATAGATGAAATATTATTCATGATGCAAATTACATTATGATATTAATCTAGAATCCCTTCATTTTTCTATGGTTTTGGCTTGCCTTGGGTCAGACGCTTCTTTACAAAAGGGAGTGAAAATGTTGGTGAAGAGCTAGAATATGATGGAATCCTTTGTTGGAAACTCAGGTTGAACCTGGCTCATTAATTGTTCAAAACTTTCTACATACACCTTCCTCACTAAGAGGGAGTGTTGTAATTTGGGTAGCTCTGAAGGTATTTTAGATTGGATAAAACCCACCAAAAAGGGAGTTGGTTGGGAAAGTTACCAAAGTAGTTGTGGGCTTGGCACCCAAGTTAACTAATTTATTATTAAATGATTGAGAGGGGAAAGCTCTAAAGAACCAAGGGTTCCCTAAATAACCTAAAACAAAAGTATAAATAGAGGCAAATGGAGAGACCTTAAGAAATAATTCACAAGGTTTATTTGTGAGTGATTGCTTCCAAGTGGGCCATAAGCCCATGGCAATGTGAAAGAGGGTCAAAGCCTCTATGTATTCATCTATGCAGATTTGATTGGAGATCATGCTTCATGGCAATGTCAGATACCTCAGGAAGTGTGGCCTCACATGGAGTGGTATGGAGATAGAGCACAGGCTAAGCCCATGACATAAGGGTATGAAGCTATGAGTTTTTTTGCAACATAGAGAGAAAAACCATGGCAAGAGGGTCAAGCCCATGGTGTCTAGTCAAGGGCTGTAGCCCATGACTTCTTTACATTAGGGGTAATTCCCATTGTGACTAAAACAAAGGGAGTTATCTCATGATCATGGTGATTGGGTAGATGTAGATACAATGCCAAGACCTCTATTTACAATGTGGAGTAGGCATGTGATCATGATGGCTAGAACAAAGTGCAGTGTAGCGATCGATCTTGTGACTATGCAGAGGTCTGATTCATGTGCTATAGAAGAGTGCAATGAAGGGGTTGTTGGCATGTGACTGTGAAAAAGCATGGAAAGGGTCATTGTCCCATGACTGTGTGGAAAACCATGTGATCTGTGAACTAAGTAGAGGTGTAGGCTATGTAGAAGCTTGTGTCTATGGTAGCAAGGTGTCTAAGGGTTGAAGAGATAAGCCCAGACTCAAGGAGTTGTTTGAGAAGTATGCCAAGTGAGTAGTAAGAGGACAATGATTGGAATGGAGATGATTATTGTGTGATATTGGAGGTAAAGGATAATGAGGAGAGCAGTGGAAAAGAGGACTAAATGGACTAAGGATGAAGAACTTCCTATACTAAGTAAGTTAATAATTGTCTCTATATTTTGTTTGGAATATTGTAGATCTAATGGAATAGATCTCAATCCCTAATTGTATATTATGTATACTAGTTGTATCAAGGTTTTATGAAAGGTCATGATCCCTGACATGAGATCCCTAATGATTCTTTATTAATGGAATAATAAAGGTCAAGATTTGGCTCGTATATCTTGTGTAATTAATTGATTTCACCGATGTTACATTTATTTTGTACAAAGTGTTGTTAATGTTGTGTATCTTCAGTGTGCCTATGCTCTAGACTAGACATAAACCATAATGGGGTACAAGGAAAATTTCAATGTATACCATGATATTTCAATCAAGATATGCCTATTCAAATAGCAAAAGGTCCCATTGGGATGATTCAAGGAAACTTCTCTCAAATGGATGATACTCAACTATGGTAATGGTGTGATCATGACCTGTCTTTCTCTTTAGTTTGTAAAGAAGTGATCTTGGAGGAATTCCTCCCTGTCATTTGTTGGAAACTAGGAAAACATTGGGGGGGGGGTGAATCAGTATTGTAGGAATTTTACCAATTCAAAAAACTTCCTTTTGTCTTGTGAAAGAACACTATGACTTTCATTAGGTACTTCAGCAATTAATTTAAATAAGTTTGACATAAAAAATTTCAGTAACACATAAGAAGAAAACAAATTCTCCAAAAACTTCTCTTCAATTCATTCACAAGGAAAGCTACAACTTTTTGTTACAATTATCTGGCTACAACTAGCAGGAAGCTAGAAATCCCTGATTTATCACCTACAACTAAAAGGAGCACCAACCCCTGAATATTTACTAGCACCCATTTGTTATGTGGAATTTTACATCTACGGATAAGTACAACTTCCCTAAGTGGGTAGCTACACTTAGAACAACATATTTAAAGAGTTTAACCTTTTCCTATAGAAGATAAATAAGATAAGGGACCTACTTGTTATCTTTTGCTTCCCTTTGTCTCCTTTCAATAGCTCCCGTCGCTCCTTCTCAAACTGAATCCACTCGATAAGTACCTGCGATCATAATAGATGACAAAAACCAATCAAACCAAGAGATCTATCTACTATAAGAAAATGGAATCGAAAGCATTTACACAGATAATCATCATACATAAAGACAAGAATATGGGGAAAGGTGTAAACAACTTTATTAAGTAGAAGGAAGAGTTACAACCAAAGAAGTCTACTCCCATGTCACTCATCCATCTTGAGTTCCATCTTCATCACACCAAAAGAAAAACACTTCGGTAGCATAACAATACTTGCTTAAAATCTCAAACCTCAAACCAACAGTATCTCCTTACAATTCTTCAAAGTATAGCCCCTTGATCACTATGATAAGTGCTCAATTTATAGGGAAATGGAGGTGGTTTTGTCAAAAATTGGGCATTGAATGGCTTTCCAATTTGGGAGTTAGTTTCCATGGAGGAAGGGATGAGAGGATAGGAGGTTATTTGATTCATTCCCTATCCAATTTCGAGCTCATAGGAGAGGATAAGAGGTGGGAATATTCTAGAATGATCTAGAATGAAAGAATATTCCCATAATCCTATGAAGATTTCACTCAATCTCGCCCAGTGTAGGTCAAAGTGGACCTAGGTGCTCTGCAGAGCGGGCTTGAATGGGCCTAAGTGCTCTGCAGTGCATTTACCCCTGACCAAGGTTGCACTAGTCCCTCAAGGAGTCATTTGAGGATGTCTTCAGGCCAGGAAACTCTCAGGAATGATGGCGTTCAATGCGATGACTTGTCTAGGGCATGTAGCAACTGAATTAGGGTTTGATGAGCCCTAAAACTACTAACCTGAATGTTGGGAGTGATATGCCCAAATAGACCTGTAACAGTTGCCCCCTAAAGCATGAAGTCTAAAAATGATAATGTCGAGTGATATACTTTACGATGTGATGAGGAGGTTCTAAAGCGGATGGGGACCTGCATCAATTACAATACATAATATCATGATCTTTTGGATTTCTCATGAATTGCTGAGGGAAGGCATACCCATGCTCAGCATATAAACTTTCATTACATGTACATAGATATTTGTCTAGAGATATAGACCCATGATGGAATGACCATTAGTGTAAAGCCATCGTACAGATGATTTAGTACTCTCCTAAAATCGTAGCCCGAATGGATGAAACTAGATTCAGGGTATTCTATCTCATCCAATCGTTTGCTCAAGTATGAGTCTAGCCATGTGAATATGTGATCTGAAGTCGAATAGGGGAAGACACTAACTGATTACCGGTAAATGATGTAAGCCATTAACAGATGTGAGAGAAATCACTGATAATGATAATGATCCTCAAGGTACTATAGTACATTCTGCATGGTGTGAATGGATGTTTTGATGTTGAACACCATACAAAGTATTTCGGTCGAAGGCCAATGATGTCAAACTATCGTTGAAAGCAAGAAACTTTCCATTGATGTATGCAAGCCTCAAGGTACTAGAAGGGTATTTCTAAGTCAACTTCTTGGATTATGTACTGATGTTGAAAAGAAGCGACTCATCACATGAGGGCCTTGATGTATCCCACATCATCGACATGAAATGAGTGTAATGATTTTTGTAGATGGAATGTGACTGATGACACAAGGTTCAGAAATGGTGGTCATGAAAACAAATTTTTATGGGTATTGCAAAGGATGAATTTAACTGAGTTACTTCTCTTGAACATGTCGGCGACACTGAATGAATTGGCAACATCCCCCCAAAACCAAAGTAATGGATGGTATGATAGACCATAGGCATGATAACCATCAAGTAGATAACCCAAACCTAGTAGTCATAGAGATGAAGTGAAAGTGTCATGTTCAAGAGTGACCTATTACCATAAAGTGGTTTACCCCTTTTCCCATTTCCCCAGTCATTGCTGACCAGTACCTCTTTATTTTTTAACAAGCTTGAGGAGGATAACATATGCTTGTAGTACAATTCCACTCTTCGGGTGAACCCATCGCTATGTGATGTTTTAACGAGTCTAGTGAAGGTGAAACTCGGTCTTGTCATGATGGACAAGTTTGTAGCTATTTGATGTTTTAACGAGTTTAACGACAAAGATAACTCGATCCTTTTCATGTTTAGAGAGTTTGAAAAGGAAAAAAAAGAAAAATCCACAATTTCTTTTTTGTAGTTTTGTCTCTCAAGTCTGAAAGAGCGTAAAATAATACGAGAGAGAATCTATTGACCATGCTCGATCAACAGATTCCTTTTTCATAAATAATCTATCTCAGTCTGGAAAAGGGTTAAACTTATACTGATTAGATGTCGTTTCCAATCTATTTATGAGATAAAAA
This sequence comes from Pinus tabuliformis, assembly GCA_031772625.1. Taxonomy (NCBI): domain Eukaryota; kingdom Viridiplantae; phylum Streptophyta; class Pinopsida; order Pinales; family Pinaceae; genus Pinus; species Pinus tabuliformis. The sequence continues at coordinate 924,799,258 of CM062816.1, forward strand.
AGGACAAGTGATTGGCAATCTTTTCATATTTCAAGAATCTGAAAAGAGCTTAAAGAGGACTCTGCTTAGAGGAATAAGTGGTGTCTAGGACAACAACTGGTTTCGATGATGTTGGAACTTCTCAAAACATGTTTATTTATGTGAATAGGTTGGCTAATAATACAACTCATTGCAACTATTCCTCAAAAAGGGTAAAACAACCAAGTGAAAGCATATGATCAGCCAAGACAATGGAAGGAGAAAAACCAAGGCTCATCTGATGGAAGAGGCTAATAGAATGGGAATCACGAGGGTTAAACTGGAGATGGGTTCATTTTTACCCAAGCTTGAACCATAGGGAACTATGCTTGGATTCAGTTTCATGTTTACACAATCTTGAAATGAAAAACTATGCTTGGATTCAGTTTCATTTTTACACAAGATTGAAATGAAAACTATGCTTGAGATTGGTTTACATGCCCCCAGCATGATGACTCGATTCTAGGTGCATGCCCCCCAAGCTTCATTGCATTCACCTAAGTAGGCTACTCGTGGCTATGAGGTGGATGGAATGAAGGTTCATATATGAGATCAAGTGAAAGACTCAACTGGGATTTACGAGATCTAATCAAAGACTCGAATTGGAACGTTTCTCAAGGGACCTTGTTTCATTTTTTAATGAGCTTGACCCAAGACAAAGAACTCTGCTCAGATTCCTTGCTTCATTTTTTAACGAGCTTGACACAAGACAAGGAACTATGATCATGGGACTTGTTTGATTTTTTAATGAGGTTGACACGGTAAAAGAACTATCCTCATATTCCTTGTTTCATTTTTTATCGAGCTTGACACAAGACAAGGAACTATGCTCTAGGACATGTTTCATTTTTTAGTGAAGTTGACACAGTGAAAGAACTATCCTCATATTACTTGTTTCATTTTTTAACGAGCTTGACACAAGACAAGGAACTATGTTCTGGGACCTGTTTCATTTTTTAGTGAGGTTGACGCAGTAAAAGAACTATCCTCATATTCCTTGTTTCATTTTTTAACGAGCTTGACGCAAGACAAGGAACTATTTTCATATTCCTTGTTTCATTCTTTAACGAGCTTGACACAAGACAAGGAACTATGCTTTGGGACTTGTTTCATTTTTTAGTGAGGCTGACATAGTAAATAACTATCCTCATATTCCTTGTTTCATTTTTTAACGAGCTTGACACAAGACAAGGAACTATGCACTCGGACCTGTTTCATTTTTTAGTGAGGTTTACATAGTAAAAGAACTATCCTCATATTCTTCCTTGTTTCATTTTTTAACGAGCTTGCCACAAGACAAGGAACTATGCTCATGATTCCTTGATCATGACCCATAAGAGGTCATGACTTCCAAGAGGTTATCATTAGATGGGAGAACAATGCTCTAGAAGGGATATGTACCAAGGAATCCAGTAGAGATATTTGGTTCCAATGCCCCTAGTACATAATGCACAACATCATGAAATTGATCGTCAGTTGATGTTGCCACATAATTGACCCGTGGCGGGGAAGATACCATTGGGACAAAAGGACCATTCAGGGAAGATGGTTGAATGGAAGCCATATTTTGACCGGGAAATGAAAGCTGGTCAACGATGACAATTCTTCCTTCGTGTAGGAAACAAATCACTCGAAATAGTGTTGAAACAATAGATCCCATGTCATAAACATAGTCGTGCCCAAGAAGTAAATTGTAATCTAAAAGGCCTAGGACTACCATCACATTGAGATAAACAATTTTCCTCCCAAAGTAATAGGCAGCTACGGAAGGATCCCTAATGGTTGGTTGGTTCCTCTGTTAAATCCAATAGACTCTAGGTAACAGGCACAAGTGGTGGCAAACCGAGTGCTTTCCAAGAAGTGGAGGAAAGGATACTCACCGATGCACCTTCATCTATAATAGTATCAGGTACAACCATATTACAAACCTATACTATGATCTAGGAAGGCACATAAGAAGGAAGACGACATCCTACCAGTTGATTCCAATCAAAGGAAGTGACCAGACTACTTGGAGGGGATACCATAAGAATGGAAGAATTACCCGCTTGAGTTACAAGAGCAGGAGGATTTTCATATTGTCTTGATGGAACAGGAGGATTACCCCCAAGCTCATTGGAATCTGAAGAAATGAAAAGAACCTGAGTGGTATCATACTCACTCTCTACGGGAAGGTACGATTAACTGGAGGTGAAATCAGGTCAACTGTTTCCTCAACCTGTGATTGGTCAGGTATAGACTCATGGGATTCACATTCAAAGAGAGTGGGTTTGACTGACAGTTGATTTGGGTCAGTCACTTTATCAACTAGTGAAGGATTAAGGGAGAGTCTCCTGTAACCAGATGGAAGTCGCTGCGGAAAAGTAGGACGATTATCCAACACTTTTTTGGCTTCATCCAGATAGGGAAAAAGGTGAATGGGGTGATTCCCTTCACATAACCCATAGGAAAACTTAACTTTACCCTTCTTTCCATGAACTAACACTAGTTAATGGTGTATCACCGGCATGATCTCCAGAAGTTGATGACATAGGATGACGTGAACAAGAAGACCATTATTCTAAGATCTGAGGAATACCAGAACAATTTTGAAGAACATGGTCTCCCATACAAAGTTTGCAAGGATATCAAAGTTTGTGATGCTTATCAGATGGTTTCTCATTAGAAGTTACATTTGAAGCAATGGTTTCTTTTTTGCCCCCCTGCTGAATTTTCTTATTATTATTCTTCTTCTTAGCCACCTGGTTACTAGTAGCAATACTTTCACCAGGCGAAGAGGAAGAAGGGGAGGAAGAAACAACAGAGGAAGAAGGAAAAGGGTCAACTGGAGGTTGATTTTGTCCAGTTGTATGAATATTCAGTTGCGGGGCCAAGGAGGTTGAGAAAAACCATACTGGAAAGCCGATGGTAAGTCTCGGAAGGGACAATGTAGCCATATAAGGAGCACCAATATTTCCAAAAGGAGGAAAAGGACTAGGATTCCCATCAAAAGGAATTCCTTGATCAGTGGACTCCGGAGTTGTTGCTATATGTTTCAACATAATATCAACTAAGCAGTGACGTGGAGGATGTTATTCATAGTCAATTAATTTATTTTAAGCAAAATAACATAACAAAACAAAAGAGGGATAATTTAGGCAAAAGGATTGCCAAGTAACTATGAACTGCAATATACTGCCTCAATAAACCAAGGACTTAACATACGTGTAGGAAATATTCCCGAATGTTGTGTTTGGTGTATCACAGTGTACAAGGCGGCCAACTCAGTTACCTATGGATGGATAGCAACCTAATGTAGTCCTCCCATATATACCTGAAAGTACGTGGAGGCCCAATCCATGTTAGCATTGTCTAATGCAAAACCGCACAGTGAGAGCATTCCTTTATACTTTATGTACTTTAATTCCACCCTATATACTCGAAGGTACATGGATGAGCTACAATATAATTACATACATGAAATGAGGTATCAGACTTGGAATGTATTGCAGACAAGTTAGTGACAACTGCTATGTTTTACGATGCTAGAACACGTCTCTAGCCTAGACCTCTAAATGTTATGCATTAAGTTACAATGCTCCATTAGGTTATTTGAGATAAATTTTAAGTTGATCTTCTTAAGAATTCTCCTTTAAAGGTTTACCACATGATGTATATTTGCAATTCCTAGAATGCAACTAACATGATAAACATTCTTTCATTCAATTAACAATGAAAACCATAGCTAGTAAGGGATAGATAAATCAGATCTTTGACAAAGAGAAAAGAGCATACCTAATGCAATTTCCCTAGCTATTCCTATTAAGCATTCACAAAATACAATATGCAAAATGCAAGTTTTTCTTTTTAGTCCCTTTAGTGTTTAGATGAACAAAAAGGAACTAGATACACAAACAATCAACCAATACTTTTCACAAGAAACGAAGACTTTACGACAGTTTGTTTTTCAAAGAAATGAAGACTTTACGACACTTCCTTTTTAGAAAACAATAATTGATATAAACTAACTTTGACAATGAATTGATAAAGATAAAGAAAACTCTTAAGAAACACTAAACAATCAAGATCAAAGTAGGTCTAGGAGAAGAGATACAAGTTGATTTCGCTACCATAGAAACATTGATCTTTAAACAAACAGCTTCAGAAGAAAAAATGGAAAAATCCAAGCCAAAGATGGGTTTTTAAGCTTAAGGAGGATTAGCGCAGGTCAGAGTGGGAGTAACTGTGCTGTAGAGCACTGTCCCTAAGACAAGGGTGCTCTGCAGAGCACTGTCCCCTGACCAAGCCTACGTTGGTGCCAGAGAGGCCAATCGAAAGACATCTAACCTCAATTTTTTGACCATAAACACTTCAAAACGACTAAAATAAGATGAATGAAAGCAAGTAAAGTCTACTAGGGTGTACTATGATGAGGATAAACTACCCAGAATATTGGTTGATCCCCAGTATGGTCATCAATTTGTTATGTGGAATTTTTCATCTACGGATAAACACAACTTCCCTAAGTGGATAGCTACACTTAGAAAAACAGATTTAAAGAGTTTAACCTTTTCTTATAGAAGATAAATAAGACAAGGGACCTACTTGTTATCTTTCGCTTCCCTTTGTCTCCTTTGAATAGCTCCCACCGCACCTTCTCGAACTGAATCCTCTTGACAAGTACCTACAATCATAAAGAGAGGACAAAAACCAATCAAAGCTCCTATAAGAAAATGGAATTGAAAGAATTTACACATATAATCATCATACATAAAGACAAGAATATGGGAAAAGGTGTAAACATCTTTATTAAGTAGAAGGAAGAGTTAAAACCAAAGAAGTTTGATCCCATGTCACTCATCCAGCTTGAGTTCCATCTTCATAACACCAAAAGAACAACACTCTGGTAGCATAACAATACTTGCTTACAATCTCAAACCTCAAACCAACAGTATCTCCTTACAATTCTTCAAAGTCCAACCCCTTGATCACTATGATGAGTGTTAAATTTATAGGGAAATGGAGGTGGTTTTTTCATAAATTGGTCATTGAATGGCTTTCCCATTTGGGAGTTAGTTTCCATGGAGGAACCGATGAGAGGATAGGAGGTTATTTGATTCATTCCCTATCCAATTTTGAGCTCATAAGAGAGGATAAGAGGTGGGAATATTCTAGAATGATTTAGAATGAAAGCATATTCCCAAAACCCTATTAAGATTTCGCTCACTCTCTCCCAGCGCAGGTCAAAGTGGGCCTAGGTGCTCTACAGTGTAGGATTGAATGGGCGTAAGTGCTTTGCAGCACATTTACCCTTGACTAAGGTTGCGCTAGTCCCTCAAGGAGTCATTTCAGGATGTCTTCAGGCCAAGAAACTCTTAGGAATGATGGCATTCAATGTGGTGACTTGTCTAGGGCATGTAGAAACTGAATTTGGGTTTAATGAGCCCTAAAAGTGTTGATCTGAGTGTTGGGAGTGATGTGCCCAAATAGACCTGTAACACCATTGGAAGGAGCACCAACCTCTGATTTGTAAGTTACAGCTTTCTTGACATTCACTGATTCATCTTTCATCGATTTTAATACTAGAACCATGACTACCTCCTCTTCTTTCAAAGTAAAAAAAAATTCTCCTTAATCACCAACACCTTCAGCAATCTTTGATTACCAAATACACCAACAACTTCACCTCAACTCACTCACAAGAACTCTCTTTATAAGCTGCTTTCTCAAGCCTTATTATAAAGAATTTTCTTTGCTAATTTTTCCCTCTTTCCTTTTCTTGTATTCTTTTATGAATCCTTATTTTTTCCTTTTTCTTATTTATTTCGGTCTTCTGGACCTGTTCTCTAAGTGATCACACCTTAAACATTTGTTCATATAAGTTAAACTGAGTTGTTTTGCTTACTTTTAGCATTTTGGCCTTCTAACAGGTTTTTAGCAGGGATTTTCTAATTTTAGTAGTCAGTTAAGTAAATTAAACTATTACTTATCAAAGTTGTTGACTCATCGCATCCATGCATATGACCATTGCATGTTATTATAGGCCCAAATTCCTTTTCACATCCCACTTCCAAACATAAACTTTGTGGCGCTTCCAAATAAAAAATTCCTCGACATTTTTTAATTTTAACTACAAATGTTGTCGAATCTGCCACATTTTCCTTAGCACCTTTTCATTGGAACATGTATGTTTTTCCCACCATAGGACCAGGTGTGGTGACTAGTGGATAGGCCCTTAGGTGCTAAACCTCTTTTCAAGCCTATGAGGGTTTAATTTCTTAGTTATAAACCTCCTCACCCTTAGTCGTTTCCCCATGTAAACTCTTGCCAACACTTATCTCAGATCTAAATCCTGGCATTTTCACTTGTGCTCCCTTTGTTACACTTTTAGGCTCATACCTATGGGTTTAGATATCAATGGGGTCCACCTTGTGAATTTCTAATTGGCCACCACTCTATTAGAATCCTCATCAACCTAGTTCCTCTTGTCCGGTGCTTCCTCTACGTGCGCCATCAAACATCATCTAGCTATCCTTTATGGGTTGAGCTCTATCGTGGGGTCCTCTATTGCACCTGAAAACCAATAATATTTCTCTCAAACTTAGTCAACCGTAATACTGCCCACATCATCCCACTCCAATTCAGCGTGTTTCTTTCCCTTAGTGCTTCTCTTTAACTTTCTGAGCTCTGACGAGTGGGATGAAATCACAATGATTTCACTTGTGCCACATTTCTGTTGATTTTTTAGTAGCTTGGGAGTTACTCCAAGCCCTAGTGTTTAGGGTTTGGAGGGTGGAGCACCACAAGAGTCAATTGTGGGCTTGGAACCCAAGGTTGGGGTTTTGTACCCAAAGGAGTTGGGCCAAAACCATGAGGAATTTGAGCATGAGAAAATTTGAGGTGATAGAGGATGACGTGGTGAATCCAACACTTCAAATATCACTCAAATTGGAGCTCTAGATCACGAGTTATGAATTTTTCAACGTCACTGTTGGGTTTTTCACATGTATGGTCAACTTGGCCTAATGATTATAAGGCTAATGACAGTTGCAAAAGCCCATGTGGACGTCCAAATGAAGCCCTCATTAAATGGTATATATATGAGGTGTGTGTGAGATCATTTCTCACATCTAGGAGCATTCAAGCGAAAGAATCTTCTTTAAAATTTGGGCCACAGTCAAGGAGAAAAATAGCAAGGAGTTCAGGAGCTATTTTAGGTGAATTTAGGGTTGTTTTTACATGGCCATGTAGGTTGAGTTCTAAGAAAGGATGACCAAGTAAATTAGAGAAGGTCTGGGGCTATGTGAGTGTTTTAGGGCTACATATTTCTACATGTGTAGGGCCACAGGATGTTCTAAAGTTACAAAAAATTTCTGCCCTTGTTTGAGGAGGACGAGAGGTGGAACAACCTCATGTGAGTAGGTCACAGTCAAAGGAAGGGACATTGAAGTGTTAGCGCCATATTTGGGGCCATACACAGGAGATTGCAGCTTGTTTTGGACTGTGAAAAAGGCCTTAACCAAACTGTCATCTCATAATTAAACACACAGAACCAGTGGTCAAGAAAGGGTATGTTTGGTCACTTTCTTGTTGGCAGTGTCTGGTGAGTGGATGAAGGGTTTTTGTAGCCTATGGGAGCCACTCGGAGAACTTGTCTTGATGGTTGAAAGTCCCTCCTAGGAGTAGATATAGCAGTGAGTGGATTGGGAATCATTGGATTGTTGGAGGGAAACATGTTGATAGTCTAAAGTAGCGCTATAGAAGCATACAAGAAGGATGTTGATTGTTGCGTGAAGTTTGTAGCCTAAATTGTATCTCTTTGACAAACAAAAGAGGCTACTAGATTGGCAGATTGGAGATCAGGTATTGTCCAACCTAGAGAGAAGATTGGATTAGCTCGCGTTCATTGTAGCAGAAGTGACATGCAATAGTGATAGGTGGTAGCCCTCTTGGACACTCTATGTGTTATCCTTTGATGGACTAAGGGACAACTAGAGAGCATAACCAGAGTGAAGGAACGATGGCAGAAGATACGACATAGAGTATGCAACGTGATTGTCATTGTATCTTGCATTCCATAGACTATTGTATTATTCAATTTAGTTTAATATAAAAAATATTGGGTTGTACATTATTATACAATATTTTGTTAAAAAGTTGTCTATACTTGTGCATGTGTGATTTACTACTTTATATTTTCTGTTGTGCAAAATATATTTTGTTGAGATTCTTGGTTTGGTAGCGTCAAAGATTCTAAGATTCTAACCTAGACCCAATATTGTGGAAATTCAACATGGTATCAGAGGGTGTCTGAGCTACTTTGAAAGAGTCAATTAGAATATGCACAACAAAGTACAACTTGAGAGGGAGTTGATCACGTTGTAGGTGAATGGCTCACTATAATGTTGAAGTTGCAAGCTAATCTCTGGTATGAGAATAGGTTGGAGGGGTTGTCTAACTATATTCAATGGAAGGAAAGGATCAAGTTGGTCTTGCAGGTCAACATGATCTGGGAGTTTTCCGAGAAAGCCATCAAGAAGCCAACTGACCCAAAGGATCTGAAAGTGTATGAAGATTTAGATAAGAGGGCGACATTGATCATCCTTAATGGTGCGAAGGATCCCCTAATACCTTATTTGTCTAGGAAGAACACTGCACATGAGATGTCAATGGCTCTTCATAATTTGTTCCAGAATAAGAACGATAATAGGGTACTGGTATTGGAAGATAAGTTGAAGTCCACCAAAATGATACAGGGTGAAGGAGTGACTTCGTATATGACGAGATTTTCTTAGGTCAAAGATGAGCTTGCTACGATTTTTATGACTATTTCAGATTCAAATATGGTGAGGATTGCTTTGAAAGGGTTCACCGAGGAATGGGAGCCCTTCATCATGGGGATCGTTTCCAAAACTTCCAAACTAGAATAGGATGTGGGACAACTTCATTTTGGAAGAGTTGCGAGATGAGGATCTTCATCTGAAGAAGCAGGCTTCAGATGATGACATGCCACTTGCTGCATGAATGAAGGGTAAGCAGAAGAAGGACTTGAGTAAATTCATGTGTTTCAACTGTGGCGAGATGAGTCTTTTTTTTTTATATGTCCGATGAAGAAGGGAGATGATGGGAAGAAGAAAGGGAAGCAGGTCATTGGTATTGCCACTTCTGCTGAGATAGATTCTCTCACCCGAATATTGGAGGAGGAGGATATTGCTATGATCTCTCATTTCTCACAGGGTACTATCAATGAGGATGGATGTCACATGGACTTTGGTGCATAAAAACATATGACAGGGTCACAAGAGGTGTTCGAGACTCTATTTGAATGAGACTCGAAGTTGCACATTGTGTTGGGCTACAAGAGTCAAAAGGAGATCTGAGGATTGGGAGTTGTGCCATTCATGATGGAGATAGGATGAGTGATGGAGGTCCATGATGTACTATTTGTACCAGGGGTTAGATACATGTCTCAATGATCAAGAATAATGGGCTTGATATCTTGTTCCAGGATGGAAGGCAGGACTTAGGCCTAGAGGCTCTAACTCTGATGGGATTGTTTTTGGTGTTAGAGAGCATGGTCTATACAGGCTGATGGGTAAGCCTATGGATCATGGGAAGAAGAAGAAGGACCGAGTGTAGGTTACAGAGAAGCAGTTTCAGGTGCAAGCTTCAGAGGAGCAGGTACAAATTCGAAAGAATAAAGTCTAGGTTCCAAAAACTCAGAGGGAGTTGAGTTCTAGTGGGAGCTTGTAGATTTAGAGGGAGACTTTGTAGCCTAAGAAGAGCAGATGGTAAATGGGGAACAAGGGTGCTTTCACATCTGGTAAGAAGGAATCATGGAGGGATTGGAAATAAATATAAGAGAAGAAGAAGCACTAGGATGCTTCTAGTGACAACAAAACTTCCAGGAGAGGTGTAGTTCATGCTTCAGGGATTGCTGCAGTGGTGAGCACCAAGAGTTGCATGAATTTTGTGAGTATTGATGATGATGATGAGTTACTTCCTTGTCTTAGAAGTACCTCCCTCACTAAGAGGGAGTTCTTAATTTTGAGTAGCTTGGGAGGTACTCCAAGCCATAGGGTTTAGGGATTGGAGGGTGAAGCACCAAAAGAACACTTGTGGGCTTGGAACCCAAGGTTGGGGTTTTGTACCCAAAGGATTTGGGCCAAAACTATGAGGATTTGAGCATGAGAAAATTTGAGGTGATAGAGGATGGTGTGGAAAATCCAACACTTCAAATATCAGTGAAATCAGAGCTCTATATCATGAGTTATGAATTTTTGAATTTCATTGTTGGGTTTTTAACATGTATGCTCAAGTTGGCCTAATGATTATAAGGCTAGTGACAATTGCACAAGCCCATGTGGATGTACAAATGGATCCATCATTAAATGATATATATATGAGGTGTGTGTGAGATCATTTCTCACATCCAAGTGCATTTGAGCCAAAGAATATTCTCTGAAATTAGGTCGCAGTCAAGGAGCATAACAACAAGGAATATAGGAGCCGTTTGGGTGAATTTAGGGTTGTTTTTTCACTTCCATGGAGGCTGAGTTTTAAGGAATGATGGCCAAGTAAATTGGAGAAGTTCTAGGGTTGTGTGATTGTGTTTTATGGTTGCGTATTGATACAGGTATAGGGCCGCAGGCTGCTATGAAGTTACAACAAGGTTTTGGCCTTGTTTAAGGAGGCCGAGAGGTGGAACAACCTTGTGTGAGTAGGTCATGTTAGAGCCAATATTGACCTTAGGTTGAAGGGAGGTAATCCTAGGATAAACACAAACCAAGCTTAACCTGGTAGCTAGCCCTACCAGGTCAGGAGAGGGCTCTCTCCTTGTCACTCCCAGTCAAGATGACTGGATCAAATCTGGATTTTAGGCTAGGTATAGTAGCTCTAGGGTTTCTGATTTATTTTTCTTGGGTTTTTGCTGGATCAAATGGAGCAGGAAACTTTGGGTCTGGGAAATCAAGTCAGAAATGCAGGTTGTTCTATGGGGCAAGGTAGGTAGGTGTTTTGGCACTTGAAATTGAGTGAGATGGTAGTTCTAAGACTGGTGAGGAGCTGAGGAGGGCATGCAAAGATCATTAATCCTCTTCAAATAGTAGAAAACATCAAAAACTAAATGGATTCCCAAGGCAGAGCACTGTAACCAATGTATTCTACCTATCTATCTTGATTTCATTTAGTTAGAAGAATGAATAAGATTGTGGCACACATAACACATGAGAAAAACTAATAACAAAAGAAGAAACTATGCAAAAACACTTTACCACAAGTATCCCACAAAAATAGTTGTAAATCCTGGTTTATTTCCTTGCCAAACTGCTGTAAAGATGTACAATGTAGATGAGAGCATCCAAGAGAGTCCAAACTTTTCTAATGACTGAAAAAATAAATAATATAGACATAAAAACCACCTATGCTAGCCATCAGGAGTCGAATCCAAGAGATAATGAACTGTTACAACCATTTCCAAACAAGGAATAGGAATATAGGCAGTGGAACAACATGCCTCTATAAGCATGGAAATTAATTCATTGACCCCCAAACCACCTCAAAATGATGAATCTACCCTCTAAGATCATTTCACAATTACATTTACATAGCATAGAATTAATTACAATCATAAATTCATCCATGAAGAGAGAAAAAGTCAATTTGCAGATAAACTAGGCGAAAATTGGATTTTTGGGCAAACTGGCTCTATGCATAGCACCACTGGCCAGGTGCATAGCTCCGCTTCACAACCACTTTGGGAGGCCTTCCCCTTAGCCAAAATGAGCCCAAGATAGCTCATTGGAAAGTTATTTATGTCTAGTTTCTGTAACATCTTGAATTTTTGTACTTGGAGGTCATTTTCCCCTTCAAAAGCGAAATCTCCCAAGGCTGCATCTGTGTGTCCAGAAAGAGGCAGAGAGGTCATTTTTTGGTAGTTCTTTTACCTTTTGGTGACCTAGTTTTGCTCCAAAATTGCTGAGATTTTCTTGGTTTGATGTTTTCATCATGATAAATCTAGATATACAAGCCATTTCTTCAAAAATTCCTCCAATGAAAAGCATAGTGCCGGTGGCGCTACACACCTAGGGCAATTTTTTGTGTTGGAAAATTTCAAAATTTCATAATGACAAAAGCTTGTCAAAACTTGCCCAGATTTGGCACAAGGCACCACCATTAGTTTCTTTGATGAACTAGTGAGGCTTCAGCCAAGTTTTCAACTTGTCTTGCTCCTTTTTTCCCCTTAAGGCCTTCCTCAACCTAGCCTTAAGCTTCCTCATTCTTATATTGCAGATCTTGTTACGAGTCATGTAGTGGTAGGCCATGTGATGAAGAATCTTCTTGTCTCTGTTGGCCTTCTCAATTAGCCCCTCAAGGTGTATATTAACCCTCTCAAGCCAAGTTTCCTGGTGATTCTCGATCTCTTGTTCAATTGAAGTCAACTTGACCTTGGCCTTCTTAGCCTTTTGCTTGTTCTCCTTGATCATTTGCAGCTCCATGAGGACATGCTTGTCACTCAACTGTTTCTTTTCTTGCTCTAGATATTTGATGACCCATTTAGCCCTCTCTAAGTTATCAGAAAAAGCTTGTATCTCAACCTCTTGTTCTTTAATGATCATGTCTTTGGCATTTTTTGGATCTTGAGCTTCTAAGTCAATGACATCAACTCCTTGTGTCTCCTCATGATCAACAAGATCAAAATCTCTTTCTTGCTCTTCTCCAAGATCCTTCTTATGCATCTTTTTCTTGCCTTTACCTTTTCCCTTGTGTTGCTACTCAACCTGTACCTGTTTAGCTGAAGAAGAAGGCAAAGCCCCTTCCATTCTTTGTGGAGATAGCATTTGCTTGTAGCCTGATGATGAAGGTGAGAACCCTTCCAATCCTTGTGGAGATAATACTTGCCTAGTAGCTGCAAAAAGTTTTCTAGTGTCCCTCTCATATGTCACAAACACTAGCACTCCAACAGTGTTTTAGGGAAAACTAATGTCGATTCGAACTGCTAGTCCCACCAAGATGGGTAGCTATCTTAGAAACAAACAACCAAAGCAATTTGAGATTTCCTTTAGGTGTAATAGATAAGAGGGAAGAAAAGAGGACCAACATGGATCTTCCACTTTGATCCTTGCTTGATTTCTCTTTCCCTTGATAGAATTTGCCACTCTTCTCCTACTTGTCCCGCTTCAAAGAGTACCTGTAGAGTCAAAGTAACAGAAAACCATCAAAGCATCTCTATCTAAAACATCATAAACAATGCAGAATCAGAAACACATTGACCATACAATTGCATTCATAAACAATAATATTCACAAATACACGATTATATGGAGGAAAAATCAAAGAACTTTATTAATAGTAGAAGAGAGGATTACAACCCAGTTGTCTGATCCAGCATCATCCTCCCAACATAGAAGCCCTCTTCACCTCATGAAAAGCAAGATCACCCAACAATACAATGTCTCTTCTCACAAATAAACCAACAACACTTCCTTACAAATTACAAAATTCCAGCCTCTAGATCTCTCAGATGAGGGATCCATTTATAGATGTGATGCAAGGGTGTGAGTTAGTTCTGGATTTTTGATTAGTGTCATTCCACTAATAGTTCTTGGTTCCACTTGGAGATTTCATTGATCTCTTACTCATCCTTGGGCGAATTCAAAGAGGCAAGTGTCACAAGAGAAGTTTCTGGAAGATTCCATGATCATCCACTTAGCAAAATGTCTTTGCCATTTGTCTATTCTCACTCATCACACCCCATAGAAGGCCATTTTAGTATGCATCGCACCTAGCTAGTGTGGCAGCCAGTATGCATCGCACCTTGACCATGGAGTAGTCAGTATGGTCCAGTTTTTGCCAGTTCTGAGTAGTTTTTCAGGTGGAACTTCTGGGAAATGATGTAATCAATTGACCATGATCCTTTAGGGTATGAAACAAAGAGCCCTTGGTTTATGGACATATGAGTTTGGGGTTGTAGTGCCCAAATATGTCTATAACAGTTGACCCCTAAAGCATGAGGTCGTAAATATTCTGATGTCGGGTGAAATGCTTTATAATGAGGATCCGAGGTATTTGAATTGGAAAGTGACCTGTATAAGATATAATAAAATACATCATCATCATATTATTTTCATGATCTAGCTAAGGCGGGCATTCCCATGCTCAGCTTCATTAATTCGTTTTCATGTACATAGGACAGAGTGATTCTTCATATGAAGAGTCATGATTATCTGTATAGATTCTGTGCACATTTGATGTCTTTATGTTCCTGAATATATCACAGCCCAGATGGATGAAACTAGATCTGGGGTCTTCAAACTCATTCAATCTTCGCCCGATTGTACAAGTTGATCCATGTGAAAAGATGTTTTGAAGTCGAACATGGAAAGACATCGTATGATTACCAGCCCATAATGTAAACTGTTAACAGGCACAAGAGGAATCACCGATAATGATAATGACCCCCAAGAAATTAACGTGCTTTGAATATATGAACCGATGTCGAACACCACGCAAAATCTTTCGGTTGAAGGTCATTAATGTAAACCTGTCACCGGAAGTGAGAAACTTTCCGTTAAGGAATGCAAGCTTCAAAGTACTGAAAGGGTTGTTTCTAAGTCAACTTCTTGGATAATGAGTTGATGTCTACAAGAAGTGACCTGTCGTAGGAGGGCCTTGATGTATCCCACATCTACGATGCAAAATGAAGCAAATGATTTTTCTGGAGGTGAAAATGATCTGATGATATAAGGTTCAGGAATGGCGGTCATGAAAAATGAAGGGTGAAGGTATTGCAGTGGATGAGGCATTTGCTGGGTGGTGAATTCTCTGAATGACTTCTCTTGAACATGTCGGTGACACTGATATGGATTGGTAGCGTTAACCCCATGGATGGTATGGAGGACCAATGGTGATATGATGAATGGAATAACCCAACCTGACTCAATCATGGCGATGGAGTGAAAGTCTCATGTTCAAGAGCAACCTGCTACTAATAAAATTCTTCAAGTTTTCTTCCCTTTTTCCCCAGTCATTGCTGGCCAGTACCTCTTTATTTTTTTCAAGCTTGAGGAGGATAACATATGCTTGGTCTATAATTTTCCCTTCGGGTAAACCTGTCGCTATGTTTTAGCGATCCTAGAGACAGTGAAACTCATTCTTGTATGGGTGGACAAGTTTGTCGCTAATGTTTTAACGATTTTAACAACAAAGATAGCTCGGTCCTTTTCATGTTTAGAGAGTTTGAAAAGGGATGAAAAGGAAACTCCAACAGTCCTTTTTTATAGCATAATCCCTTAAGTCCGAAAAAGTATAAAATAATATGAAAGGGATGACTTTTCGATCACTTTAGCGAGCCAAAAAAGACAAGCGCTCAATATTTTTGTTTGATAATCCCTCAAGTCCAAAAAGATTAAAATATATAGGAGGGATGGTGCTTCCTCTTACTTTAACGAGTTGGAAAGGCCAATAGCTCGACGATCTTTTTATATTTGGCGAGTCTAAAAAGAGTTTAAAAGAGACTTGTTTCCGAGGAACGAGTGGTATTTTCTGATAGCAACTGGTTCCAGGTAAGTTTGGAACTTTCTCAAAACATGGCAGTGTGAAGAGGGTGGCAATCAGAATCACTCATCGCAACTGTTCCTCAAAAGGGTAAACAATCAAGTGGAAGCGTATGATCAGCCAAATGAATGGAGGTGATGGTAGGAACACAACCAAGGTTCAAAAAGGCTGATAGCATGGTGATCACAAAGGTTATTTACTAAAGGTGGTTTCATTTTTTAATGAGCTTGAAATAGGAGAAACTATGCTCAGTGGCAGGTTTATTTTTTAACGAGCTTGAACCTTGCGCGAACATTGCTCTTGATATTGGTAAAAGATATTCAGTTTACCATTTAACACGTTAGATTCTTTCATCGGTCGTTCAACCTGCTCAATTGCTCCATTGAATTGATTAGAAATACACATATACATGCCAAAGAAATGAATTAAAACTAACATTTTACTTGGAGTACGTGAATAGTAACATAAAAGTAGTTTTACCTCTCATTTTTACCATTTCATTTCAAATTTGGGATTTTGGAACTTTGGAGTAGTTTTCCCCCTCAAATTTCATCAGCTGATTTTGGGAGATCTGGTGGACTATTCTCCACGCCATCAGGACCAGGTAGGAGCTAACCCCGAGCTCTTCATTTTCATTCCATCT
This sequence comes from Pinus tabuliformis, assembly GCA_031772625.1. NCBI lineage: Eukaryota > Viridiplantae > Streptophyta > Pinopsida > Pinales > Pinaceae > Pinus > Pinus tabuliformis. Next base: position 924,815,453 of record CM062816.1, read on the forward strand.
TTTTCTGATTTAGAGCAAGTTTTCCCTTCCTTCTGAGCCCCTGGGGTTTGAAGAATTCATTCTCCCATCATCGCACCTACACTATATCAAAAGGTGCGATGCATACTGAGCTGTACACTGGCTAGTCAGTATGCATCTCACCTAGTTCAAAGACAGGGTGCAATGGGTGTAGAATGGAAACTTTACATAGTAATTTTTCATGAAATTTTTGCCTATTTTTGCTCAAATTTGGATCCTAATTCATCTTTTGTTTGTGACTCAAATATTTGTTGGATCAAGATTGTTGTTACATGGCGTGAATGCGAACATGAAGGAGAGGACATGACATGATCAGGGTACTGTTACTGCACTGCGGAACTGTGGTTTGCTCAAATTCTTCCGTATATCTAGCATGAGGCAACAAATCAGTTTGTTGCGGTATTTTCTTGATGCATGGGATCTGATCAACCAGGTATTCCAGATTAGAGGCAAATCTATTCCACTGAGAGTCGAGGATATCTACTTTTTTACGGGGTTACTGAGGTGTGGTGCCCCTCTTTCACTGTCAGGATCCACCCGTGGGGGTGAATCAGTGAGAGACTATATCCATCAATTATGTAGAGATGGATCTCGGCCTAGCAGAGACAACAAGATCAATATCCAGGATGTCACTGATTGGTCTTTGAGGACCATTTTATTCACCTTTGCTAGATTGGCTGGTAGTGCGGATCTTCATTTGGCAAATAGATCTTATGTGCAGTATGCTCTGGAAAGCCTGGAACCAAAGGTAATCAACTAGAGTGAGGCAGTACTTCCGGTGATAAAAGAACAACTCTCCAAGGTGAAGAATGGAAGATCCAAGAAATTTGGATACGGTTCTATTTTAACTGCTTTGGAGAGGATTCCACTGATGGAGCCACAGTACATTTCACTAGGATTGCCAGCACCGAGGGAACCGAGGATGTATAGATGGGTTGATCTCATGGCTAGAAATGCTGGTCAGTCGCAGATTTCTTTCTCTGATGCCTTCTTTGAGTGGTTTGACCATCAGGATATGTTCTTCGCGGAGTATCCATACATCGGGATGGATTTCCGAGGCAACCCAGATTTGGTGTTACTAGTTGGTGAGCAGTGGAGTGTTATAGGTAAAATGGTTTCACCATATCTTTGTCTATCAGTTTTATAATGTTTTTTGGTTTTTAAATGTTATCAAGGCTAATTGAAACCATATGTGTGTGTAGATGTTGGGCCAGTGCGACCAGCGACACGCCCAAGGGCGGCAGCTAATGTTCCAACAGGAGAGGCTATAGGGAGGGTTGTCCTTCGCGATCTTGACATAGTAGAAACCCTGGCAGTACTGCAGGATCAGATCGAGGGTCTCACTCTTGGTATTTAGGATGTGAGGATCGACGAGTTACCTCTGAGGCTACAATGCCACACTACTAGCATGTCGAGTTGATGGACTAGGCTCTTGCGTATGATCGCACAGGCGGTGACATGTTATCACTAGCACCATTAGTCTAGGATGCCTTTTTGCATTCATTTTTGAGTTTCTTGGTCGCATGACCGATCTTTCCTTGTATACAACACATAATGTGAAACTATAAACAATTATATATTTTTGATTTTCGGAGTTTATTTTGGTTAAGTTATGTGATCCATATGCAAGTGTTGATATGAAATGCTTTTCTTTACGAATGTTGCAAATGTCTGTCTAACACATAATTCACTAATGAATCAGTTAATGTGTTTAAGTTTCTGGAAAAGTGTTGATATTGAATGGAATAAAACTGCCTTTCCAAAATCCTGACTCTTAGGAACATATGATAGATAGCTGGCTTCAGAACTGAATAGACGCCAGTAAGCTGTAGAATGACGAGTTGCGAATCTAGCCTGACAACAAGTCGGTGTATGCCATGTGAAATGGCATCAGAGAGAAGCTCCATCAACGCGTTGTACTTAGCGATTTTGTTCATTGATTGATCAATACATATCCCTCTGAAACTCACTAACTCACCACTTGGAGCAAAGATGGCCCAGGTTGCAGAAGATAGGTTCCGCATTCTACGACTAGCTCCATTGGGGTACCCAATGAATGTTTCCAAAAAGTCCGACATCTGCAACAAATGCAAAGTGGATTACCTAACCAAAATGACAACACTCGATGAAAACAAAAATGTACAAAAGCATATCTATAAAGAGATTACTACACTTGATCAAGCATAATACCGCTTAAGATACAACCCGTTTCAGGGTTGCAATAGTGGAATTCCATCGTAATCTACCAGATCGTAGGCTCCTTTTGCTAATACTTGCTTAACAATGTAAGGGCCCACCCATAATGATTTGAACTTACCTACTCCCAATTTATCAGAGTCTTGATCATAGAGTAAGACCAGGTCACCTTCTAAGAAGACACGAGGCTTGACATTTTTGTCAAATTGAGCTTTTACACGTTTCTTATGTGCTTCGTTAGCCAGCACAGTGTCACAACAGGTTTCATCCAAGTGGATTAGTTCCAAGAAATGAGCCTCTTCTTCTGAAGTTTCGGGAAGTAGATCGATTGCGAGCTTGAGAGATGAAATTTCACACTGAATCGATAAGACAGCTTCCAGGCCATACACCAACTAAAAAGGCATAAATCTGGTCGCATTTCTTACCAAAGTCCTATATGCCCACAAAGCTAAGTATAGGATTAAATGCTAATCCCGTTTGTGGAATCCAATCATTCTCTGTAGCATGCGCGTTAGGACTTTCTTCATTGCTTCAACCTATTCGTTAGCTTGCAAATAATATGGAGTAGAACTATCGTGGGATAGTCCTTGTTACACAGCAATTTGTCACCGTCCCTATTACCCCTCACCCGGACACTGGAGGACTCATTCCAGGACCTGTGAGAATCACGACCAGTGATCCCACCGTTTCTTTATTGGACCATCCCGGGTTGATTTGACCAACGAGCAACAAGCAACTGTCCGTGTTCATAAAGCCCACAAAGCCAGTGATCAAAGCAAACAAGATAAGCCGGCGCAAACAAGATAAATCTCGCTCGGAGAAATTCAATAATGAAAGGAAAGGAAGGGCAAGACCTATTAGAAGATCCAGATGGTAGATTGATATGCATGAATCTGGAGGCACTTTAACTGGTTCATTGAACTGGTAATCGTGAGAGTGGGAAAGAAGGGGCCACATCTTCCGAGAGGAGGGCCCAAGCTTTAGGTCATTCATGCAACCCGGTCGGATCAGCCTACTGGTAAGACTCATCAATCACTCAATCAATGCTTGGATGGATGATCGATGGATGGCTGGATGGGATAGGCCATGACATGACCTGAAACCACTTGCATCATATTCCTCTAAGTATGAGCTTCATTTGCCCTAAAGACATCTCCTGCAAAATACCCATGAAAACAACTCTTTTTGCATTAGCGCGGGTCCACAATTCACTGCCCGCGCCAATGAGGGAAATCCTCTAAAAAGGGCGCGCCATTGGCGCTCTGTCCTAGAGTCGCACTCGGGCCAACCGAATTGAGTAAAGTTTTTAACCAACAAGATTTCGAAGGTTCTCTTCAACCCATTCACCAACTGAATCTATTTTGAGCTAGGATGGTTTGGCTTCAAATCTCCATAGAAGGGAAAGTGGTTTGCCACCTTTCATGGAAGTTTCCAAGTGATAAAGCCAATCCAATGAATAATGTGGTTGATCCTATCTCTTTCTTCTCTATCTATAAAAGCTTGCCTCTATGCCTTGAGCAAGCTAGTTACAATAGTTCTAGTCCCAGCATAGTGATAGAGAGTTTGAAGCTGCAAGAGCCTTCTTTGCACCCATAAGGCCAAATCTAAGTAAGGAGATACTTGTCACCCAAAGAGAGAGAGAGGCTTGTTCCTCATCCCAACAAGCTTTGCAAGACTTGTGTAGCTGACTACCCAGCCAAAGGAGGATTTGACGTCAGAACTATGGTTGTATTCTTCTTTGTTATTTATCAATAATAGATGACTATCATTATGGTTCGACTCTCATTGTCCTTTGTAATGATTGATGTTGAGTTATATCTTTTCTGACTGATATATAATTGCATCTATTGGATTTTATGCTTGTATTTGTGTTGTTCTTTGCATGTGCAGGTGTCCAATCACGGAGATCATGGGGATCGTGACCAGCCGGAGCAAAGGAACGAGAGCGATGTCTCTTCTACGAATATTAGTGTTGGAATCCAAGTAGGTTCTCATCATCCACCTTTAATTTGCAATTAGGAACTTGTGTGGTAGCATTGTTTGATTGTTGCTAGACCTGGTCTGGGCTAGTAGGGATCGTCTCTGTCTGCAGAGAGGATTTACCTCCACAACAGTCCTAATTTGGCAGTCAATTCAACCATCATATGATTGCGAAAATGCGATCCATGATCTGTGACTATAACCTGTGGAACATCGAACCTAGAGACTACATGATTGAAAAAGAAAAGAGCAGTCGTTTCACCGCTGTCACCTTTTTGTACCTTTTTGATTTCATCCATTCCACTTAGACAGGAGTTGTTGGATCAGGGGGAAGGAAGAGAGAGAAAGGTCCCGGAGGGGCTTGCGCTTCCTAGTGCAAGGACCCGACAGGGGGCTCGACTGATAAGGATGCGTAAGCAGGCTCGACTGTTAAGGCCGCCATCACCTTTAGGTGCTCGACCATAAGCCCCCCCACCCAATAAGTAAATTGAGAGGAAATCTCAAAAAGAGGAAATAAAGACATCAACTCCTGGCATCAAGTACCAGCATTGAGTACCAGCATCTATTTCTTCTTGGCATCGACTATGACTCTTGTATCGACTCTTGTATCAACACCTGTCATCGAGTGCATCGACACCTACCTGGCTATGACCTCCTGGCTGTCGTCGACCACTGGCTATCCTATCAGCGACTACCTGGCAATGAGACTGGCTATCGGTGAGCACTGGCTTTGTATGGCTTTGTGACCGGCGAGAATGGCTTTCTACTGGCTAGGTGGGGGAGTTGGCTGGCTTGGTCTTGGGACTGCCTGGCTTTGTGCTTCAACTGGCTGGAGCTGACTGGCTGGTGGCTGGCTTTCGAACTTTAGATGACTGGCTACAGGCTGTCTTTCTTGCTGGCAGTAGCTCGCTCAAGTATTGGAAGAATTTCCGCATTTACCAATTGTTTTTTTCCATCTTATTTCCGTATTAACCGAAAGCTTATTTCCGTATTAACCGAGCTTTACCGGTAGAAGTTTTTGGTGAATTTGGATTGATTCATTTCCGTATTACCCGAGCTTTACTGATAGAAGTTGTCATCGAATGTGGTTAACTGCTACTGGATCAGCTACTGCTGATGCTATATATATACTGCTTACTTTGCTAGCGGATTCTCAGGGTGAAAAAGCAGGGTCGAGCAACTAATGACATCTATCAGATCAGTCATCAATCTGGTATGACACATATCTCATTCATGCATAATGACATATATAATGAATGAAATGACGTAGATAGAGATGATGGCGGCCCGTTGGTCGAGCAACTCAAGTTTCAATTTACTTATTGGCCCCCCCAAATAAGTAAAAAAAAGAGTCGAGCCGATGGCGGCCTTTTAGTTCTCAAGTTTCATTTTACTTATTGGGTGGGGGGGCATCGGAATGAGTGAGTCGATGGCGGCCTTATAGTCGAGCGTTCGTTCCTCTCCTGTTAGTCGAGTCACTAACGTACCTCTCCTGTTAGTCGAGTCACTAACGTACCTCTCCTGTTAGTCGAGTCACTAACGTACCTCTCCTGTTAGTCGAGTCACTAACGTACCTCTCCTGTTAGTCGAGTCACTAACGTACCTCTCCTGTTAGTCGAGTCACTTAACGTACCTCTCCCATAGGTCGAGAGTTCGACAGGCTCACGATGGCGGCCTTAGCAGTCGAGCCCCTCACCCATCGGAATGAGTGAGTGACCCCTAAGTAATATGGGGCCCTCTTCTTAACAGTCGAGCGTGCTTACGCACCCTGTCGGTCCTCACCCTACCGGGCCTCTCCTTATCAGTCGAGCCGATGGCGGCCAGTCGAGTGTGCTTACGCACCCTGTCGGTCCTCTCTTTTGGGGCCCCTCCCCCTTCTTTGGTCGGGAGAGTGGGTTCGTATGGGGTGCTTATTTGGTGAGGGGCCCAAAAGAGAGTTGCTCGTCTTAATAAGGAGAGGTATCGAGAGATTGATTGGTATTAGTTGCATTCTCCTAGAGCTGGCGTCAACAAGCTCATGCTAATGCTTGCTAGGACCTGTCGCAAATGTTTCGATCAATGCAAGCAATTGAACCTTCCCCATTCGCATTCATCATTCATCATTACCATAACGAAAATGATGGCGGGAATGATGCGCTCACCATTATGCATGCCAGCGCATCACCACGTAATGGCACAATTCAGAACCAGAAAGAACCACCACCAAAAGGAACGACCGCCAAGATACGCATAGTGATGAAATCTCCTGGAAAGCCATTATTGGGAAACAATTTAGGGCGTTGCACACGCAAGATTGGATTGCCTGAAGAACGAGTCTTATATACAGTGCTACGATCACCTCATATTGATAAAAAGTCTAGAGAACAGTCTAAAATGGAGATACATAAACAATTGCTGGTCACAGAAACTGAAACACATGAATTGCGCAAAAAGTTATTTTGGTCAAAACGCCGTGCGACTCGAAGGACATAAGACTCTTTGGTCAGGCCCAAGATTGCCCAGCCAACGGGATGCTCCTACCCCACCATGTGCTCCTGGCCCTTCACTTCATATAAGAGGGGGGGAAGGGGGGTATGGAGCGTGGGGAATAATGCGAGAAGTGATATAACTGGCCGGGAGTGGCGGCAATACTATTGATCAACGCGAGTGAACTCTGCTCAGACGCTTCATTTGTTTAATGTAGGCATCGCCTCAGCCCATTTTGTAAAATAGTCGATAGCGACTATGATATACCCATGCCCCCCAGCCGAGGTGGGGTTACATGTCATGATATCTATGACCCATTTGGTAAATGGCCCAACAACAACTACTGGATGCAGCGGTGCAGGTGGTAATCTAATTTTGCAATAAAAAATCTGACAAGCATGGAAACCTCTGACTGCAATTATGCAATCTTTGAAGATAGTAGGCCAGAAGTAACCAGCTCGTAAGATTTTATGTGCAGTAGCGTAACCAGATAGATCCCCCCACATGTGCCTAAATGATAGTCATTTAGCCTCCTCATGCGTGAGGCACCTTAGCAGAACTGTATCGACACCACGATGGTAAATTGTATCACTGATGATCATGTAGTCTTTTGCTTGGTATCAAGTACATCATTGTTTCAAGAGAGAGGTGTTAGGCCGAAAGGTTTGGGTTCAGAGATATATTAGTGTATCTCCGTACCACGGATAGCTTGATGATATAAGAAATAGAGTTTCATCCATGATTGATGCTTTAGATGTTAAATCGTTGGACGATGATGGGAGGTCACAAAGTAACTCCGCAAAGACTAGATATTTATTTGATTTGGATTTTGTGAATTCCATATCAAACTCTTGCAAAATGGCTATCCATTTGGAATATTTTCCTCCTTGTAATTGACGTGACAGAATGTAGGTCATAGGGTTGCAATTTGACAAAATGGTAGTTTTGCGAAAGAGTATTTATTGTCGAAATCTCAGTATTGCTTGAACAGCTGCTAAAGCCAACTTTTCAATATAGGAGTACTTGCTTTCTGTATCATTTAAGTTACAGCTTAAATAATACATTGGATTTTCTATTCCATTGTCTTCTTGTACTAAAACCATTGCGATGGTTGTATCTGTAGCGGCAAGATACAAGTTAAAATCTTTTTGATAGTCAAGAGCATACATTAATGATGCTTTTACTAGGGAATATTTTAGCGTCAAAGGAAGATTGCACAACTTGATCCCAGTTGAAGGATACTTCTTTTTTCAAAAGACGCGTATACCCTTTACCAAGTTCTGCGTAATTTGGAATGAACCTCTTTAGAAAGTTTGCTTTCCTTTGGAATTTCTGAATCTGAAGCAAATTTGAAGGTGGAGGCATGTCAATGATTACCTGAACCTTACATGGGTTGAGTCGAATCCTGTCCTTAGAAACTACAAAACCAAGTAACCGACCAGAACTAACACAAAACACACACTTGTGTGGATTGAGTCATATCTTGTAGTGTCGGCAACGTAGAAATATAGCTCTCAAATGCTGCGGGTGATCAGTCCACTTTCGTGATTGCGTCGGTAGATCATCGAGATATAGTTGAATGATGTGTTTGATGTCATGGAAGGCGTAGTTCATTTCCCTCTGAAATGTTGCCCCTGCATTCTTCAAACCGAAAGGTAGTTTGCGGTATGCGAATGTGCCCCATGGACATATAAATGTAGTCTTCGATTGATCTTGTGGGCGGATATTGATTTGATTATATCCGGAAAATCCATCCATAAATGAAAAGACTTCGCATCTAGCACATTCATCAATTATCTGGTCGATGAAGGGTGTAGGGTAGTTGTCCTTTGGACAAGCTTGATTTACATCCCTATAATTGACACACATTCTAATCGTTTCTTTCTTTTTCATCACAAGAACAATATTTGATACCCAATCAATTAGAGGAACAAGGTAAATGAAACCATCATGTAAAAGTTTTTCAACTTCTGCCTTAACGACAACGGCTTTCTTCGGGTGAACCAGTTGAAGTCGTTGTTGTACTGGTTTGACATCTGGATACATCTTGATTTCATGTTCAAAGATACTCAAGTCAATGCCTGGAATTTCTTCATATGACCATGCAAATACATCTCTAAATTCATGAAAGAGAGCGCAGTATATTTCCAGTTCCGAAGGAGAACAAGATTTGCCAACATGAATATTCTCTACAACATTAGGTTTGGTCAAGATATTAACGGCAATAGTTTCTTCAATATTGGTCATATTTCGCTCAAAATCCACCGTATTTACAGTATTTGATAGAAAATCAAAAACTGAAGGATGATTAAGGTCGCTAGAATAATCTTCGTTGTTATCCTGAAGCTAGGAACGATGGTGGTGATCTTCCCATGGTGTCTCTCCTATCATCACTGACTGAATGATTGCTTTGTCTATAGAATGTACATGAGACCAAGGATCAGAAGAGGTGCCATACTCTAGAGACCTATCTATCCAAACACTTACCAAGCGTTGATTTGGGTTTTCCGCCCATGCCCAAAAAACTGATTGCTACAAAACTTCTATAGGGCTTGGGGGTAACACCTAGCGACGATCCACACTCTCAAAATATTCAGAATTCTTCTTAATCTTTGTCGATGTAGAAGATATCATGTGATAGGTTTCCACTATGGCCACTTCCGCTAGATTACTCGAAGGCGGGAGGGCAAAAGTACCCATTAAGGAAGGGTCTTTTGGGAGACCTACTCCGATATTTTGAAGTGATTGAGAGCTTCCATGGATCAATGGAATGCTTCCGGTAACTTGCGAATTGTTGGGGAGTAAGGTTAGTTGGTCAACGATTGTAATTCTACCTTGAAAAGGGAATGCAATATTTCTAAAGTATATTGACACAACAGCAGCCATAGCATAAATCCAGGGCTTGCCTAGTAGGATTTTGTAGTCAAGGTTTCCATCAATGACCTCAACTTCAATTTCTACTGTCTTGCCCCCCAGTTCGATTTGCAAGTTACTTAATATCCCATATGGTGTGTATGTTCTTCCATCGAACTCTTTTAATGTCATTGATGATCGTGAAAAGCGTGGAGAGCCTAAAGTTTTCCAGCAACTCATTGACATAATATAAGTAGATGCCCCCTCATCAATGATTGTTCGATGAACAATTTTGTTGAGAGATTTTACTTGTATGAGGAAAGCGAGCTGAGATGGTAACTGAGGTTCATATCCTTTATGATTAAAGGGCACTAGATTGGAATCCGCTGGATCAATCCCACCTATTACTGATAACAAAGCCTGCTTTTGGGAGGGGAAATTCTGTAGTACTTCAAGTGTCGACATAGCGGATGGCGATTGGGCCAGATCTTCCACTATATTATAATTTTGTGATGCTCGAGCATGAGGATTAAACATTGATTTATGTACTACTCCCTTAGGTGGTTTTATTGTTAGTTCAGGAATGATTGGTGGAAAAACTTCTGGCGAAGTTGTTGTCAAACTACTGGGTTGATCTGTAGCCTTGTTGTTTGACGGCTGTGGATTCCCTCTTTATTCCTTGTTGATATCAAAGCATCATTTTGTTGTTTTGAGATGGATAGCATAAGCACTTGGGATGGGGAAGCATGATCACTAGCAACCAGATTAGTTTCTGGGTTTGGAAACGAATCAGTCAATACTACTGGGGTACTTGAAGTCTTTAAAAACTTCGTGACCTCAGCTCGATGTGGACAATCTTTCATGTAATGGTCCTCATCACATATGAAACATGGCTGATTAGGTTTCTTTCGTCCAGTAGTGTTTCCAGAAGACTTCTCAGGAGTTGAATCTTCTTGTTTCTTCTTTTTGTTTTTCCCTTTCTTCTTTCCCCTGGTTTTTTATGATTTTTTCCCTTGTCAATTGACACGGCATTAATCTCTGAGGCAAGAGGTTATTCATCTACTTTTTTACTAGAAACTGCAGGGGATTTTTTAGATGTATCCTTTGCGGTTTTCGTGCTTGTGGTACCGATCACACCATCGCTGGCATGAGAGTCCTTGTTTGATTTAGGAGGGGGTGGAATGGAAAATTCTGGTCTAGGAGCATCAGAAATTTTGTCATAGAGTGTACTAGACTGAGTATAGATCGAGTCTAAATATTGTGCATGAGCAATGACTTGCTCTTCAGTGACAACTCCTCCCTTGGCCACATCCTCTGTAATAGAGGGTAATAATGACTTTATAAACCATTCAGCTAAAAGATGATCAAGAACATATGTCTTTACCATTCTTCGAAGACGCCACCATTCATGAATATGATTAGATATGTGAGTGGTTTTCGTCTGTTTAAAGTTGGTAAGGAGTTCTGTCCCTATTTCATACCTTATTGGTAACTGAGAATGGGTTAAAAAGGTAGTGGCAAGGGTGCTAAAGTTATCAAACAAAGCTCTAGGAGATTCAATATACCATTTTGTAGCCAGACCAGTTAACATTCATTGAAAAAGGCGAAGCCTAATCGAATCATCATTCAGGGTGTTAGATGAGCACCACAAATGGAATGTCATTACATGATTCGATGGATCTTCACCTGGATTTCCATTAAATTTAGGAGTATCAGAGGGAAGTTTATGAGGAATTGCTGGCCACCAAGGGGTGTAAGCAATTGGATCATTCATCAGTCAGTTTAGATCTAGTACTTCTAGAGCTGCTACAAAAGGTAACTGTTGATTCAGGTTAGGCGAAGCATACCCAGGATAAGATGGAATTTCCTGAGTAGTAGGTCTTTGCATACTAGCATAATGTATCTGATGCTGGTAACTTTGATAAGGTTGATGGGCATAACCATTATAGTATGGTTGTTGATAACCATTTTGGAAATGTGGTTGCTTGTTACTTACAAAGCCTTGTTGCTCAAGTCCTTGGTATGATTGCTGGAATTTCAATTGTTGATATTGTACCAGCCATGGTTGTTGGACCATTTGCTGTTGTCCAATACTGGATGATTGACCAAGATGCGAAGTGATAGTACCTATTTGAGCCTGAGTCATTCCAGGTGTTATAGACATTTTTTTGCCTTACAGCTTTGAGCATGAAATGTCCATAATCCAAGGGATCCAAAGTCCGTAAAAGTGTTGTTCCTGCCCATAAAGGAACAAGGTCAACCAATGACAGCTTCTCCCAGACGTTCTCCACTTGAAACTGCTTAGAAAGAGTCAAATCAAGATCAATTCAGAAGCTCCACTAGATGCCTGCGTTGCAAAGCACCCAAATACACTGTCTAGGTGCGTTGCAACGCACTTGAATGCACTACCCAGGTGCGTTGAGCGGGAAATGACAAGTGGCAGAGTCATTCAACGAGGTGGAGAGACAATGGAAGCTTCCAGAATCTTCTCCAATGACACTTGCCTCACTGAATTCGACCAGTGATGAGTAAGAGGCTCTCAGTCTCCAAGTGGAAGAAAGAACTAACAGAAAGAAGCCACAAGTCAAAACATAAGCTGACTCATCCTCTCTGCTTACATCTATATATGGATCCCTCATCCCAGAGATCCAGAGGCTGGAATTTTGTACTTTGCAGAGAATTGCTGTTGGTTTGAGATTGAGATTAGTACATTGGGTGATTTATGCTTTGTTGGAGGAGAGGAAGGGATTCCTTTGTTGGGAGGTAGATGTTGGATCGGGACTCACTTGGTTGTATCTCCTCCTAGACTTTTTTATCATATCAATAAAATTATTTGAGTTTCTCCTACATGCTTGTATATCAGTGATGCTTTGTTATATTTGCATGTTTAGCTTAATCTGATCCTAAGCTTTTTATGTATGTAAATCTATATCTTCGTGTAGTTTCTCTCTTCTATGATCTTGCAGGAATTCGGTGAAGCTGGGCCGATAAGGGAGTAGGGAGCTGGGAGCTATTGAAGAGAGGAGTGATTGGATCAACAAACTAGCGAAATACACAGGTTAGTTACATCCTTCCTCTTCATTTACATTTCATAAAGAAGAATACTCAAGTAGTTTTCCTTGTTTGTTGCTAAGGCACTATCACACCTTAGAGTGGGATAGGGGCGTTATGAATAGATACTTTTCCCAACAACAAATTGGCGACTCCGCTGGGGATCGTATCTAGTTAGTTTATTTGTGTTTCTATTGTTGTTCTTCTCATAAACTTAGGAGTGGCGAATCGAACTGCATTTGCCATTTACAAATGCAAAGTAGAGATCTGCTACTCTAGTCCATTCACTGGGTCTGTTTATGATCTGAACAAGCTGATCCAAAAATGCTCTAACTGCCCTTTGTGATAGCTCTTAGTCCTCCTTTAAATCATCCCTCTAATTGTACCTTACTGATAGCTTTTATCCGGCCAAAAACCATAGATTAAACTACAAACTGTGACCCAGAACCCAGAGAAAATTCTCGTTTCTGCTTCAGCGCAGGCTCTGTGAAGAGGTTTTGCATTTCAACGCAGGTCCCGAGAGGGCTACCTGTGCTGCAATTCAGTTTCTCTGTGCAACAGGTGCACTGATCAGCCTTTGCCTTGTGCAGCAGTGGTTCTTTGCTACATTTTGTTCAGTTTTATCTCTGATTTTTGCAGCCTATTATCAGTGTGTGTACCTATCTGAAAACCCCTTTTCTTTGCCTTAATTCCGCCTCAGTTGTATAAAAGAAACTGTATTTGTTTTTGTGTATTTGTTACATCATTTGCAGTTTCCCATTACAAAAGTAAACTAGTCATATTGTCGCCCTTAGATCTGGACCTGTCGTAAGTGTCGTTTTGATCTTAGGAGTAAGTTTGTTTGCTATTGACAGTTGATTGCGCTTTTACTTTTGTCTTTTGGTTTGAATTTATGAATTTCTAGTGTCAAAACAAGTGTTTACTTCAAAATCATAAAGTGTCGTAATCGTCTTTTTGATTTCAAAAAGAAGCTTGTTTGTGTTTTTCACTTGAAATCGAATTCGAATTTGTACAACAACTTTATTTTTAGGCATCAATATTAAGAAAGTGAAAACAAATACATGCATTTGTGCATTTGCATATTGATAGTTTGTATGGTTTGATTTAGGAAAAGTGCATTTACAGTGTGCTCTTTGCTCTTTGAGAAAAGACTGTGTCTTTCCTTTCCCCTTGTAGCTAGGATTTTCATTGTTGAAAAGAGATAAAAGCTTGCTTATCATCTTTAGACTGCATTTAGGAATTGTATCTACATCTCGTGGTGATCCAAAAAGGCAAACTTCTAAGAAAGATCAACCTAAAATAAATTGAATGAACTTAACAACGCTTTGTAACTTAACGCACAACATAGAGGTCTAGGCTAGAGACGTGTTCCGGCATCGTAAAACCTGGTGACTGTCGGCCTCACTGATGGTTGGGTGATTCCTCCTGAGAGACGATAAGTGCCAGTACGGATTTTGCTCCCACGTACCGTCGAGTATATATTGGGAGACCCCTATAGGCATAAAACCTTTATCCATAGGAAGCCGTGTCGGCCGCCCTATTGATCGCAATGCACTGAACACAGCATTCGGGAAGAGTGACCGCCCGTACCTTAAAAAGTATTCTGCGGTTTTGCGATTGGTTTGGCACACCCTCTGCTTAGATCTCCAGAGCAGTCCCTTTCGTTCCTTTTCAGACTCCTTAACGAAAAAGGTCCATCTGAGCACTTGTCAATTCAAGCTCATTATATATCGAAGGAGACTAGAGTCATCTTTTGATTTTTCTCGACTCTTTAAAATTGAAAAAGCAAGTTGTGTCCAAGCGTCGTTAAAATTTATTTTAAACGAAATACTCGTACCCTTTTTCCTACGTTGATCTTTAGGTTGAGAAAATGGAGCCTACCAACCAAGGAATTCCCCTTGGTGGAAATCCTAGTCCTTTCTCTTCTTGGGGAGATGTTGGTGCGCCCCATATGGCCACATTGTTGCTTCCAGGACTGACAATTGGCTTGCCAGTCTGGCTCTTCTCAACCAATGTCGTTCAGAACACCACTATTCTTGAACAGTCGAATCAGCAGTTAGACCAGTCCAGAGTTACCCACCAACCTTCTACTTCCTCTAATTCTTCCTCTCCTCCTTCCTCTTTGCTTGATGGGGCTGGCAAAGCCAAAAGTCAAGTTCCTAAAGAGAAGAAGGAAAAGAAGAAGAAAGAGAAGAAGAAGAAGGAGCCAAAAGTGACTGGGGGAAAACGAGTGTCGTCTAACGAAAATCCACACACTGCACTGACCAGGCCTAAATCGCCATGTGTCATTTGCAAGGGAGACCACTTTCACAAAGATTGTCCCTGCATCCCCCAGATACTAAGGGACTGGTCTCCCCGTTTGCACAATCCGGTGGCGTCAACCTCTGATAGCCATGTTGAAAGCACACCGTCAACTAGCGAAAGTGAAGTCCCAGGACAAAAAGGGAGAGCTAGATCTCCCTGTAGACTGTGCGAAGGAAACCACGCCATCCACCGTTGTCCCTTCTTAGACGAAGCTAAAAGAGTTTTGGATGATCGTCCGGTTTCACCGTTACCACTTTCTCCTGGATATAAAAAACTCTTGTCGAGTCCTTCGTTAGTTGAAAATCCAGCTGGCCCGCTCAAGTGGTCAGCTGAAGCACCGGTCATTGAAGATGAACCAGCTGAATCCATACCCGACGAAAGTCAAAAGGTCGAGGCGGCAGTTGACCCGGTCTTGCCTTCAGAGGATTTATCTTCAAATGACACAGTCACTGAAGAGAACAAGGATGACACCATCCAAATTCTCTTCATCAACACAGACTCCGACGAACACGGGGGCAACCTACCCATTCCTTTATCGCAGAAAGGAAGTTCGTCAGAGCCGTACCCGGCCGTCTACTCGGTCCCACCTCCAAGCAACCTAGTTGTCTCCTTCGACTGGAACCAACTAGGCAGACCCCGTTTGCCAGCAAGCATACCATTCTGAATTATCGTCCAAATATACAGAATGGTCATGGCTAGCACCATCATTGATGAAGGGGCATCTATGAGTATCCTTTCCTCTACTGCTTGGAAAGCGCTTGGTTTGCCATCGCTTTTGCCTGAGATGAGAAATCTGACAGGCTTTGATAAAGGAACCAATCGACCTTTAGGGATCCTCCCCAATGTGCCCATAACATTGAAAGGGAAGATTGTTCAAATGAACGTGATGGTCGTTCAAGGACCCTTGGATTATAACCTACTCCTTGGATGCGACTATATTTATTGCATGGGAGCCATCGTCTCCTCACTCTTTAGAGTAATGTGTTTTCCGCACGAAGGAAGAGTGGTCAAGCTCGTCGACCAGCTTTCATTTCCCGGATCACGCATCACAAATAGTCATATACCATCCCTAAATGGTCTCTTCACGCAAGAAATGTCTCAACCCACGGTCCGTCCTCCCGATGAGTGCGAGTAATTCGGAGGGATATGACTGGAACCCAGGGGGCATGCGTCCTGGTCTGCTTCGGCAGGAAAACTTCAGGTATAGGGTAGGTTTCCGCGGGAGAATATGACTAGTCTGTACCCCGTCCGTGATTGAGATAGGGGTTATTCTAGAATAAGATTCTTTTGTCAAAGTTATGTGAGTTGGCGGGCATCATTGCTCACCTTTGTTTATCTCGGTAGACATCGCCGAAGAAGTGTTTTGTTTGAAAGATTAATGGAACAATCTTTGGGTGACCTGAAAGAGGTAGGCCTCTCTCGGTAAAACAATTGTTTTAGCGGAAGTGAAGTAGAGGTAACCTTGAAACTCTGTTTTATACCTGGGGGCATGCAAACCTTTTGGAGTGCAAGCAAGGGGCGGCTATTTATTTTTTAAATTTTTAGGACCTCTAACCCTTTAAACTCATAGGATTAGTCGTTTCTGAACTTGCATTGTAGGAATTTACAAGGTAAGTTCCTTAGAAAGAACACCAAAAGGACACCGCTCACAACCAGATCACAGATCAATACACCAATATTTTTGACGTGGTTAAAACCCTCAAAGAGGGAAACAGTCCACGGCCTGCGCCAACGTGGCTGCTACAGGCAATTTATTAATCAAAGAATGAAAATTTACATAAGCTTCTCTCATGCACGGATTACCCGAACAATGACCCTCCATGCGCTTTAAATAGAACTCATGGACCAATCAGGTGTCAAGCCACGGATCAAGTGTCGGTAATACCGAGGAGAGAGTGAACCGTCGGATCACTACATATCGTGACCGTCGGATTGTAAGTTACAAAATGTACAACGGTAAAGAAACACACTTTACCTAACTCTATACCTAACTCTATACTAGACCAAGTTGAACTTAACTATTTCCTATGTGTCGGAATATCCTAACATCCCCCCTTAAGAACAACTTGGGATAGGATTGAAGGATTTACAAATATGACACAATAGGAGAAGGAATGAGGCACTAGAGACTATCCCCCCTTAGTGACAACTCCCTGAACTCCAAGCATATATCGAAGTTTAGTGAACTTCGCCTCTGTGAGAGCCTTTGTGAAGATGTCTGCAACCTGATCATCTGTTGAACAATATTGCACTTCAAGAACATGGTCATGAATGAGCTTTCTGATGAAGTGCATGTGTAGTTCAATGTGTTTGCTGTGCTGATGCTGGACTGGATCTTTGCATAGCTGAATGGCACTTTGATTATCACACCAAAGTGTGGTTGGATGCTGCTGCTCAAAGCCAAACTCTGATAGGATTTGACGAAGCCATAAGGCTTCCTTACTAGCTTCCACGGCACCACGATACTCTGCTTCTGCTGACGAAAGAGAAATGGCATCCTGTTTCTTACAAGCCCATGTAATAGGTCCTGAACCAAGAGTGAAGACATAACTAGCAGTAGACTTCCGATCATCAGGGTCACCAGCCCAATCAGAATCAGTGAAACCAACTAATAGAGGAGCTGCTTTGGCACTGTAATGAATCCCAAACTGTACTGTACCTCGAACATAACGAAGTATTCTTTTAGCTGCTTTCCAATGACTTTCACGGGGGTTTTGCATAAAACGAGCAACAAGGCCAACAGCAAAGGAAAGGTCAGGACGAGTATGGGTTAAATACAAGAGTTTTCCTACAAGTTGACGGTATAAGGTAGCATCAAATTCAGGAGAAGTACAAGAGACTGAAAGTTTGACTCCAGACTGAAAGGGAGAAGGGGCTGGCTTACAGTCTTCCATGTGAAAATGACGGAGAATATCACAAGCATACCTGGACTGGGAAAGGGAAATACCCTCCTTGGATTGCAAGACTTGAAGACCGAGAAAATAGTCTAAGTGTCCTAAGTCTGTCATTTCAAATTTCTTTTTAAGGCTGGACTTCACATGGTTTATAAGGGTGGGATCACTACCAGTAAGAATAAGATCATCAACATAAAGAACAAGGATGATAAGAGAGTTGCCCACTTTCTTGGTGTAGACAGTATTTTCAGAATAACACCTAGAAAAGCCAGATTCTAAAAGAAAGCTATCCATTTTGGCATACCAAGCCCGAGGAGCTTGCTTGAGACCATAAAGAGATTTCTTAAGTCGACATACAAGGCTAGAGTCTATTTGGATGAAGCCAATGGGTTGTTCCATATAGATTTCTTCATGCAAGTCCCCATGCAAGAAGGCAGATTTAACATCCATCTGATGGACTTCCCATTTTAAAGAGGCAGCAAGGGAAAGAACAAGGCGGATAGAGTTCATTTTGGCAACAGGGGAGAAGGTTTCAGTGTAGTCAATGCCTTCAACCTGTGAAAAGCCCTTAGCAACAAGACGAGCTTTATGTTTATCAACCTTCCCATCTGGTCCATACTTGGTTCTGTAAACCCATTTACATCTAACAAGTTTGCGTCCCTTTGGTAGAGGAACAAGATCCCATGTATCATTTGCCAACAATGAATGATATTCTTCATTCATAGCTGCTTCCCAATGTGGATGGCCTGAAGCTTCTGCAAAAGTGTCAGGATCATGATTTACTGGAGCTTGAGCCAGTAAAGAAGAGGCTCTTTCAAACTGAGAACGTGTACGTCGCTGATCTGTAGGATCACCGGCAAGATCACCTGCTGCATCCCGAGTAGCACGGACCCATCTTGGAAGTTGAGGATCCTGAGAAGGTGGGGGAGGATTGTCATCCTCACTTTCATCATCTGAAGAAGAAATGTTTTCAAAAGTAGAAGAGATAGGAAGAGGTGGCACATCCGCCGGACTAGGCTCGCAGGCCGATTTATTTTCATCAAATTTTACATCTCTTCTAATGATAACATTTTTGGACTTAAATGGAATAAGTCTATAACCTTTTACATCTTCAGAATATCCAACAAAAGTACATTTCTCACTCTTAGGTTCTAAATCTTTATGCTTTTCATCTGGAATATGGGCCCATGCTTCACTTCCAAAAACACGAAAGTGACTTACATCTGGTTTAATGGAACTCCAAGCTTCTTCTGGAGTGATATTCTTTAGAACCTTAGTAGGAGTGCGATTGATTATATAATTTGCACAATTAATTGCTTCGGCCCAAAAACTAAGACTGAGTCCTTTAGATTGCAGCATACAATTAGCCATTTCCTTTAAGGTGCGATTTTTCCTTTCAGCTACACCATTTTGTTGTGGAGTGTATGGAACAGTATGTTGCATTTGAATTCCATTTTCGGTGCAAAAGTTGATGAATGTGTTTTTAACATATTCTCCACCATTATCAGTTCTTAGCTTAAGAATTTGATGTCCAGATTGTTTTTCAACAAAGGCTTTGAAGGCCAAAAATGTGTTAAAAACTTCGCTCTTGAGTTTTAAGAAGTATACCCAAGTGCGTCTGGAGAAATCATCAATGAAAGTTAAGAAATACTTGCAGCCAGAGAATGAAGCAACAGGAAGTGGACCACATAAATCACTGTGCACAAGCTGTAAAGGGGCTGAGGCATGCCAAGAGGCACGTTTGTCAAAACTGTCCCGATGATGTTTTCCGAGTACACATCCGGAACAAACACCATCTCTGCAAGATACCATAGGAAGACCTGTCACCATATTTTCTTTACATAGATGCTGAAGGGAGCGATAGTTTAAGTGACCAAATCGCTCATGCCAAAGTTTGCTCACTTCATCATTATGAGCAACAAATACTGAGGGAAGATTTGATGACCCAAAGTTGTGAAACTTATACAACCTTGTGGAATCATCAGCAATACCAGTAGCTAGAATCTGTTTAGGATCTCTCAGATCCTTGATTACAACATCATGAGGTGAAAATTCAACAATTTTACCTTCACCTGAATGAGTTATCTGATATACAGATAGAAGGTTGCAGGATAAGGTTGGAACACATAATACATCATTAAACTGACCATTGTCTAGATGAACAGTTCCAGTCCCTACAACATTAAGAGATCTATCATCACCAACATATATATTTTTGGTGTTACAATCATTTAAAGAAGAAAACATGGCTTGGTTTTTGGCCATGTGATAAGAGGCTTCAGAATCAATGATCCACTCATGAGAATGAGAAGAAGAAGATACATTTAATGCATAACCAGACTGAGATGATTGACAGCGACATGCAGAAAGTGCCATTCCTGAAGATGAAGTTGAAGTTGAAGTTGAAGAATGCTCCACATGGATGTTATGTTTCTTCATTGCGGCTTCCAAGGCTTACATCTTCTTAAAGCATTTAGATTCTAAGTGGCCATCTCGATTACAAAAGTTACAATGTCTATTAGTCTTCTTCCATTTGTTTTTATTGGTCTTATCATTTTGCTGAAATGATCTTTCATTTTGAGGCTGAGTTTGCTTAGGACCCTTGTTTGGTTTAGGACCATTCTTTTTAGGATATGACTTCTTAGGATTCTTTGAATTTGGTTGCTACTGGGCGGCTAACGCTTTCTTGGAAGAGTTTCCAAGATTAAGAAGACCAAGGTGTAAGAGTTTTTCTTGTTCTCTTATTAAAGAATCACAAAAAGAGTCAAAGGAAGGGGGCTTGTAGTCTTTTCCTTGATAAATGAAAGCTTCCCTTGTAGAATGGAAGGTGGAAACAAATACAGAGTAGGCTGGTCCCAACTTAGTAAGGATGGAATAAATAAGGTTACTATCTTCTTTCTTAACCTTAACACCTTCCAAGAGATATCTAAGGGTCTTGAATTTGGACAAGAAATCTTCAATGCAAGAAAAATTATTAGGATCCAATGTAAGCAACTCATTTTCAAGTTGATGGGCTCTAATTTCATTTTTAATCCAAAAAACTTTAGTGATTTGTTCCAAGGCTTCATGAGGAGTTTCAAGTTCTGCAATATGGAATCTAAGATCAGGAGAAATAGACATCCCTATCAAACCACGTGCTTGATCTTGTCTATTTTCCCATTTTGCAGCCTTGTCTTCATCTTTTGGTTTCTTCTCTTGGCCTATGGCTATTCTGTAGAGACCTTTACTTCTAAGTAAATCTTCCATGTAGGATATCCATTGGAAGTAGTTAATGCTGTCAAGAATGACTTGGCATGGACTTTCCATTTTAAAAAAAACTGAAGCTGAAGATGCTGAAAGTAAGTGTTCCAATGGATAGATCTCAAAAAATTAGGCTGTTTTAAAAAAAACGGCTCTGAAAAAGGCTTCCGGATGAAGGAGTTATGGCTTTTTGAAAACATTTTGTTGAAGTTGCCGGCAAAGTGCGCGAATGTGCGGGAATAAAAAAAATCCGCCCCCACAAAATGGAGACTTGAACCCAAGACCTCTACTCTCTTAATATAGCTTTGAACCAATTGATCTATACAAAAAATTTGAGAGAGAGAGAGAGAGAGAGAGGGGGGGGGGAGCCTTGGTTTGCGTGCTTGCCTTGAAAAAGCTCTTTTTCCCTACAAAACACAAAACACAAAACCCAACACGGACATGCAAAGAAAACGAACCTTATGGCTCGAAGTTAGCTTTAGCCAAAAAACTAGATATTTTAAAAAATGAACCTTACGGCTCAAAGTTAGCTTTAGCCGAAAAACTAAATATTTTTCTCAATGTTTCTGATTTTCCGAGATCACACTAAGGTGCAGGGAAAAGAGCATACGCATGAGAAAAATCCTTCCTTTCTATTTCTGATTTGCCCAGATCGCACAGAGTCGCAGGGCAAAGAGCATACGCAGAAATGAAAGGTATAGTTCCGGTTAAAAAAAAGCTAAATAAACCGAAACCGAAATAAGCAGAGAGAAAATAACAGTAAACTGCAAATAAAGACTGTATACCTCCAGATCTAAAAAATGACACAGCTAGGGCTACCGGAAACCTTTTCGCGTGAAACGAAAGGGGTTCCTCACTGGAACAGATGCTCCGAACACAACAGAGCAGTCCTCTCAGCCCGAAAGCAGTCAGAAACAGCAGATCTAGGAAACGACAGTCAGATGCAGTTCTACCGGCTTCAGATTTGGATCACCAACGGACGCGGCCCTCAAATAGCTCTGATACCATGTAGGAATTTACAGGGTAAGTTCCTCAGAAAGAACACCAAAAGGACATCGCTCACAACCAGATCACAGATCAATACACCAGTATTTTTGACGTGGTTAAAACCCTCAAAGAGGGAAACAGTCCACGGCCTGCGCCAACGTGGCTACTACAGGCAATTTATTAATCAAAGAATGAAAATTTACATAAGATTTTCTCATGCACGGATTACCCGAACAATGAGCCTCCATGCGCTTTAAATAGAACTCATGGACCAATCGGGTGTCAAGCCACGGATTAAGTGTCGGTAATACCGAGGAGAGAGTGAACCGTCGGATCACTACATATCGTGACCGTCGGATTGTAAGTTACAAAATGTACAACGGTAAAGAAACACACTTTACCTAACTCTATACTAGACCAAGTTGAACTTAACTATTTCCTATGTGTCGGAATATCCTAACATGCATAACGAAAGGATGCGGGGAATAGCTTTGTAAGGCGCAAGCTCCATAAAAATGGCATCTTACATGAGACATTCTTATCATATGACTGGATTATCGAGCAGTTTTAGTGCATAGTTCATGCTCGTTAAAAAATAAACATAAAATCGAGCAAGTGTTTCAACCCGCGTTTAAGCTCGTTAAAAAATGAACTATCCTCCGGTAAATAACCACCGTGAATGTAACATTATCAGCCATTAAAGCCTTGGTCGTGTTTGCACCGTCACCTCCACTTTTCCATTGGCGATCATTCACCTCCATATGATTGTTTACCCATTTTGAGGAACAGCTACGAAGAGTGATTTCACTAGCCATCCTTGTGACACTGCCGTGCTTGGTAAATTCCAACCCTTACCTGGAATCAGCTGCTACCCATTTTATCACTCGTTCCTCAAAAGACGAGTCTTCTTTAAGCTCTTTTCATCTGACTCGTAAAATATGAAAAGGTTGCCGAGTTTTGGCCTTCCAGCTTGTTAAAGCGACAGGAAGAGCTATCCCTCCTCTAGATTTTAATCTTTTTGGACCTGAGGGATTATTGCACAAAAAGATCGAGCGCTTGTTTTGTTCGGCTCGTTAAAACTATCGAAAATTCATCCCTTCTGTATTGTTTTATACTTTTTTGGACTTAAGGGATTAGATGACGAAAAAGGAATTTCGGAGTTAACTTTACGTACCTTTTCAGACTCTCTAAAAATGAAAAGGACTGAGTTATCTTTGTCGTTAGACTCGTTAAAAAGATTAAAAGCGACAAACTTGTCTTTAGACGAGAACTTGTTTCACTATCACTAGGCTTGTTAAAACATAGCGATGGGTTTGCCCGAAGGGAAAATTATAGAACAAGCATATGTTATCCTCCTCAAGCTTGACAAAAATAAAGAGGTACTGGTCAACAATGACTGGGGAAAAATTGGGAAGAAACTCAAAGAACCTTTATTGGTAGCAAGTCGCTCTTGAACATGACACTTCCACTCCGTGCCTGAGTCGGGTTGGGTTGTTTCATTCACCGGTCACATCACCATGGTCTCGCCATACCATCCACCTTTGGGGTAAATGCTACCAATCCATCATATAAGTGTCGCTGATATGTTCAAGAGAAGTCATCCAGAGAAGTCAACCGTGTCCCATCCACTACCATACATTATACTTCATTCTTTCATGACCGCCACCCTGAACCATATATCATCAGATCGTTTTCACCTCCATCAGAATCATTTGCTCCGTTCCGTGTCACTGATGTGGGATACATCAAGGCCCTCCTTTGACGGATCGCTTCTTGTTGACATCAGCTCATTATCCAAGAAGTTGATCTAGGAACACCCCCTTCAGTACTTTGAAGCTTGCATGCCTCAATGGCAAGTTTCTCACTTCCGGCGACAGGTATACATCAATGACCTTCGACCGAAAGATTTTGCGTGGTGTTCGACGCCAAGTCCTTTATTCACACCACGTGAATTGTACTGCAGTACCTTGAGGGTCATTATCATTATCGGTGATTCCTCTCGCGCTTGTTAATAGTTTACATCATTGACTAGTAATCAAGCGATGTCTTTCCATGTTCGACTTCAAAACATTTCTCACATGGATCGACTTGTACTTCGAGTGAGGATCGGACGAGATTGAAGACCCCAGATATAGTTTCATCCATCCGGGCTGCGATATATATTCAGGAAAAATAAACACATTGACATGTACAACACTAAAAAACAGATAATCATCCTACCAAAAGGATGATGATTTCATCAGAATCATCAGTCTACCATCAGACGATTGTCTGTCCTATGTACATAAAAATGAATTTATAAAGCTGAGCATGGGAATTCCCGCCTCAGCTAGATCATGAAAACAGTATGAAAAATAATGCATTGTATTGTATCTTATTACAGGTCTCCTCCCAGCATTGAAAGAACTTTGGATCCTCCTAATAAAGCATTTCACCCGATAAACGGACTCATACTTTAGGGGGCAACTGTTATGGACATTTTTGTGCCTTACAGCTTTGAGCATGAAATTTCCATAATCCAAGGGATCCAAAGTCCCTAAAAGTGTTGTTCCTACCCCTAAAGGAACAAGGTCAACCAATGACAGCTTCTCCCAAAATTTCTCCACCTGAAACTGCTCAGAAACAGTCAAATCAAGATCAATTCAGAAGCTCCACTAGCTGCCTGCGTTGCAAAGCACTCAAATACACTGTCTAGGTGCGTTGCAACGCACTTGAATGCACTACCCAGGTGCGTTGAGCGGGAAATGACAAGTGGCAGAGTCATTCAACGAGGTGGAGAGACAATGGAAGCTTCCAGAATCTTCTCCAATGACACTTACCTCACTGAATTCGACCAGTGATGAGTAAGAGGCTCTCAGTCTCCAAGTGGAAGCAAGAACTAACAGAGAGAAGCCACAAGTCAAAACATAAGCTGACTCATCCTCTCTGCTTACATCTATATATGGATCCCTCATCCCAGAGATCCAGAGGCTGGAATTTTGTACTTTGCAGAGAATTGTTGTTGGTTTGAGATTGAGATTAGTACATTGGGTGATTTATGCTTTGTTGGAGGAGAGGAAGGGATTCCTTTGCTGGGAGGTAGATGCTGGATCGGGACTCACTTGGTTGTATCTCCTCCTGGACGTTTTTATCATATCAATAAAATTATTTGAGTTTCTCCTACATGCTTGTATATCAGTGATGCTTTGTTATATTTGCATGTTTAGCTTAATCTGATCCTAAGCTTTTTATGTATGTAAATCTATATCTTCGTGTAGTTTCTCTCTTCTGTGATCTTGCAGGAATTCGGTGAAGCTGGGCCGATAAGGGAGTAGGGAGCTGGGAGCTATTGAAGAGAGGAGCGATTGGATCAACAAACTAGCGAAAGACACAGGTTAGTTACATCCTTCGTCTTCATTTACATTTCATAAAGAAGAATACTCAAGTAGTTTTCCTTGTTTGTTGCTAAGGCACTATCACACCTTAGAGTGGGATAGGGGCGTTCTGAATAGATACTTTTCCCAACAACACCAGGTAAGGAGGCACTAACCTGAGGTTGTGATTGAATCATGGAGACAAGAGGCTATTGTATTACAACATGAGAGATTTGAGGTTGACACACAATAGGTAGTGCTTGTACTTGTGATACAATCACATTAGCAGGTGTAGTGGGAATGTTCAACACAGGTTGGACTGGTTGCATTGAATATACAACCCTTGGTTTTTGAGGTAGTATTGGTACCCAACCACTGGATGTAGCTCCAGTTTAACCTGAATTTTGTTGTAAACTCTCATATGGTTGTTCTCTAGGAGGGAACAATGGAAAGGCATACTGTCGCCCATATGGTGGAAATCCAGTGCTTAAAGGGTAGATCGGCCTTTGAAGACATATTGGATCAACTTGTTGAGTTTCAACATAAGAAATACTAGATGAGACTCCGGATGAAGAAATAGGAACAAACCATGTCGTCGAAACAGTCCCTTAGTGGACTCTGACTTGCTATTGATAACTAGTCGAGATAGATGGTATACCAGCAAACATTGTAGGAACAGCAACAGGAAGTTCCGCCATAGCCATGTTAGTTGACACAATCTTAGATGTTGAAGGTTGATCAGACATATTTAGTATATCCAAAATATTTCCTAGCGATTCGACAGGAACTTGTGTTGAAGGATGATTAAAAGAACTTACTTCTGTAGTAGAAGGATATAAGTGGATCCCGGTTCCAAAATGTAATGGAGTACTAGATGGAATATGCTCTACTATCTCTTCTATGGCAATCAGTCCAGGTGGAAGAGGTAGACCATCAAGTCCATAAAATATTTCTAAAGCCAAAGAAGGTATAGCTTCTATAGTAACAGATACTGGAGGAGTGGCACCTTCTGAATTCTACAATTCAACTTCCAGATGTTTAGGTAAGTGAACTTCAGTCTCTGATTCAACTCTAGATGGAGCTATCTCAGGTATAAAGGTGCCTACCGTTACACTAGGATCAATTCTAATGTCCTCTTGTAACTATGTAGCTTCTTCTGTAAAGGCAAATGTACAAAAAATGATCAGAGTAATTGTAGTCTCTGACAATGTTGAAACACAAGTTTCAAATAAATCAGGTGAATTGGACTCAGTTAAACGAGACCATTTTTCCCAGAATGGTTTCGTCTCTAGAGTCAAAGACGGTTGAATCGCTAGTCTCCGCAAACGACGGGGTTTTGATTGACTTTCTTCCATGATTGCGGATTACTTGATCAACTCAAAATTAAAGGGGAAAAAGTTATTCCGATTCAAATAAATTTTAAGACATTTTGACGCAACTTTACTTTTTCAATTTTTAAGAGTCGAGAAGAAGCTAATGGTGACTCTAGTCACCTTCTATTTTTAATGAGCCTGAAGTGACAAGTGCTCAAATGGACCTTTTCTTTTAAGGAGTTGAAAAGGAACGAAAGTGACTACTCTGGAAATCTAGACAGAGGGATTACCAAACCGATTGCAAAACTGCAAAATACACCTTGGTGATAAATGATAGAGAAATTACCAAGGACATATGTATGACACTCAATCTTCCTGAATGTTGTGTTCAGTGCATTGTGATCGATAGGGTGGCAGACATGGCTTCCTAAGGATAAAGGACATCAGCCTATTGTGGTCTCCCGATATATACTCGATGGTACGAGGAGCACAAGTCCGTACTGGAACTTGTCGTATCAAAGAGGAGGAATCACCCAACCTTCGATGAAAACGATCGTAACCAGGTTTTACGACGCCGGAATACGTCTCTAGCCTAGACTTCTAGATGTGTTGCGTTAGGTTCCAAAGCATTTTTATGTTCATTGACATTTATTTTAGTGTTGATCTTTCTTAGAAGTTTGTCTTTCAAGGTTCACC
This sequence comes from Pinus tabuliformis, assembly GCA_031772625.1. Taxonomy (NCBI): domain Eukaryota; kingdom Viridiplantae; phylum Streptophyta; class Pinopsida; order Pinales; family Pinaceae; genus Pinus; species Pinus tabuliformis. The sequence goes on from CM062816.1 coordinate 924,842,804, forward strand.
ACGTGATGTAGATGTAAAATTCCTAAATATGCAATCTAAAATGATAAACAATCATTTATTTTCTTTTAGCAATGAAAATCCTAGCTAAAAAGGAAAGAAGATTATGATTTTTGTTTCAGCAGAGAGCATAGAACACAACCTAAATGCACTTTCCTAAATCATATTCCGCATGCAGTCAAAATGAAAATGCACATGCATGTATTTGTTTTTCATTTCCTTAATGTGTGAATGCCAAAAAGGAAAGCTAAGTACAGATATGAACTATTTTCTTTCAAATTTACATTTTAAACAATTTCTTTTCAAAACGAAAGGAAGACTAAGACGACACTTTTCGATTTCGAATTGAAAACTTATTTCGACACTTCAAATACTAATAACTCAAATCAAGTACAATGACAAAAGTACAATCAACTATCTAGAAGAGGAAGACTTTATGACACTCTTCTTTTGATTCAAAATGACAATTACGACACTTGCATAAAAAAAACGACAGTTCGATTAAGCTACTCTTGACAAAGGAAGACTATAAATGATTTACAAATACATAAAAACATTTACAATTCCTAACTAATGGAGGCTAAAATATGTGAAGGAAGAAGGTTTCGGCAATGAGATACTGATCATGAATAGCAAAACTACTGAATAAAGCTAAAAACAAGGAGGAAAATCCAAATTTCAAAGAGAGAAACAATATCGCTCAATCATCGCACATGCAACACAGGAAAATAGGGATGCATCTCAATTACAACACATAGGAGGTGCGATGCATATAGGCTTCCCGGTTATAGACAGTGCGATGGACTAGGGAGCAAAACTGAGCTTGGTTTTTGCTCAAAAGTTGCAGCTAAGTTCAGTGATTTAGGCTGAGTTATGATGGACAGTAAAAACAAAGTATAGGGGTTTGATCTTATGAGGTTATTGAGATACCACAAGGGCACTTAGAATGCTTGTAAGTCAGATGTTCAATTCATAAACCAACCTAGAGATTGACTGAAGCAGCATTCATCTAATTCACAATTGCATAGCAAAGGCGGTTCGAAGGCTAGCTGGCTAACTTTAGGCTCCGTCTATAGTTTATAAAGCAAATAGTAAACAAACAAAACAAACTATTTGATCCCCAGTGGAGTCACCATTTTGTTTTAGGGAAGACTAGTGTCGATTCAAACTGGTAGTCGCACCAAGATGGGTAGCTATCTTAGAAACAAACAATCAAAGCAATTCGAGATTTCCTTTAGGTGTAATAGATAAGAGGGAAGAAAAGAGGACCAACCTAGATCTTTCGCTTTGATCCTTGTTTGATTTCTCTTTCCCTTGATAGAATTTGCCACTCTTCTCCTACTTGTCCCGCTTCAAAGAGTACCTGTAGAGTCAAAGTAACAAAAAACCATCAAAGCATCTCTATCTAAAACATCATAAAAAATGCAGAATCAGAAACACATTGACCATACAATTGCATTCATAAAAAATAAGATTCACAAATACACGATTATATGGAGGAAAACTCAGAAATTTATTAATAGTAGAAGAGAGGATTACAACCCAACTGTCTATTCCAGCATCATCCTCCTAGCATAGAATCCCTCTTCACCTCATGAAAAGCAATATCACCCAACAATACAATGTCTCTTCTCACAAATAAACCAACAACACTTCCTTACAAATTACAAAATTCTAGCCTCTAGATCTCTCAAATGAGGGATCCATTTATAGATTTCATGCAAGGGTGTGAGTCAGTTCTGGGTTTTTGATTAGTGTCATTCCAATGATAGTTCTTGGTTCCACTTGGAGATTTCATTGATCTCTTACTCATCCCTAGGTGAATTCACAGAGGCAAGTGTCATAGGAGAAGTTTCTAGAAGATTCCATGATCATCCACTTAGCAAATTGTCTCTCCCATTTGTCTATTCTCGCTCATCGCACCCCACAGAAGGCCATTTTAGTATGCATCGCACGTGGCTAGTGTGGCAGCCAGTATGCATCGCACCTTCACCATGGAGCAGTCAATATGGTCCATTTTTTGCCAGTCTTGAGTATTTTTTCAGGCGAAACTTCTGGGAAATGATGTAATCAGTTGACCATGATCCTTTAGGGTATGAAAAAACACTTTTAGGGACTAAAGAGCCCTTGGTTTATGGACATATGAGTTTGGGGTTGTAGTGCCCAAATATGTCTATAACAAATAGTTTCAGTCTCTTTGACCTTTTCATGTCCGGAAGGTGCACCTTCTTCATGATGCACTGATGAAAAGATTTGTGGGCCTTTGAACATCTCATGAGAAATGAAAGTCTCCCATGGCATGTTTAAAAGGTTTAGTTGATGTAGAACAATGATTTTAATCAAAGAGTAGTGGAAAATGCTATTTAACTGCTAGGGGTATGGTTTCTTCTTTACAATAAGTGCCATCTTCTCAATGTTTTTGAACATGAAGTAAGGGATATTCATCATCCTTACTCTAGTGAAATGCATCAATAGTCTAATGTGGTAGGCATACAATCAGGAGAACCTACCTTCACAAGTGAAGTACTTGATAATTATCTTCATCAAAGGAGAAAACCTATCTTCCAAGAACTTGAAGGGGAATACTCTCTTGAGTTTGTCTTTGTATCTAGCCTTGATGTAAGGCTCATAGTACTCCCTGTCAATATCCTGACCTTTGTTCCATTTTTCACCCACATCTGGAATACCTATAGCCTCTGAAATGATAGTTGGTGATAAGGTGAATGTAATACTAGCAAGGGATACATCATTGTTGTCCAAATGTGTCACAGACAACCTTGCTAACTCATGATGAAATTTAACCCTTTCTACCATTTCACAAAAACCAAAACATGACTGGTGTTTAAAGCAAGAAATGGCAAGTGGGTAGGCTTGCAACTCCCTCAAACTGGTGGGCTCCTCTCTGATAACCGTTCCCCCTTTATGAGGCTTCCTGTGCTATATGTTTCTCTCCCTGGAACTATCACTAAGGATGTCCTCTTCAAGCTCATATTCACTGTCTCTTTCCATTGTTTTTATAGTTGTGATCACTTGTGGTGAATGAAGAGATAGGATGGATGAATGAAAGATGAGTATGAAGAGATTTTATGGATGAGTAGGTGAGACTGAATGGGAGTGTGAATATGATTTAGGGAGTAAATAGGGTTTGGAGATAGTGTAGGGTTTAGGGATGTATGTAGGATAAAGTATGTAGGGTTTTGGGGAGAATGTATAGGGTTTGGGAAATTTGTATGTGGGAATGGGATTTAGGGAACAATAGGAAATGGATGAGATAGGAAAGCAATAAATGAGGGAGATTTTAAATTTTATGAGATAGTTTGGTGAAAACACTAGGGTTTGACTTTATGAGTGAGAGAATCACCAAGACTTGCTATAAAAACCCTTTTTCAACAAGAAACACTGAGGTACTTACTTGCAAAGAGGTAAACCTGGATGAATTTAGCAATTTGGAGTGATTTGGAGTGATTTGAGGCTTGTCTGCAAGGTGCACAGCACCTCACCCAGGTGCATAGCGCTTCCCAGGTGCGTAGCGCCTGTGTAAATTTACACTGGGAATGGCTGCCAGGTGCACAACGCCTCCCGGGTGCATAATGCCTTTTTGTATATCATTTTTGAAGGCCTTCCCAGTGTACAACTTGGGTTTAGGATAGCTCATTGGAAAGCTTGTCGAGTATAGATTCTAGAACATCTTTCATTTTTCAATTTGGAGTTCATTTTCCCTATCAAAAGTCCAATCTTCCAAGACTGGTCAAAATGTGCAGAATGAGGCTGCCTAAATTCAGGGTGCTGTTGCAGTCAACTTTTGAACGTCTTACTCAACTCCAAATTGAGATCATGATAGCTCATTGGAACTCTCTTTGTGTCTAATTATCATTTGAATCATCAAGAAAGTGATTTGGTCATTCCATCTAGGAGAAATATTGATTTTACCAAGGTCACTCCAGAGGTGCATCAACCCTCTTGAGGCAAATGATATTTTTGGCATTTCTCCCAAACTATGAAAACTGTGTAAAACCTGAAAGAGGTTTTTCTTCTTGGATCAATTATAGAAAAAAACCTCTCTCAATTTTGTCAAATTCATCTTCTATTTCTCAAAAACATCATTTGAATAAAACCTATGCCGATATGTGGAACAGGGGATTTGTATAAATGAAGGAAAATGAAGGGTACAAGGGGCTTCTAAATTCTTGAGAAAATTTTGGAAAATAGGGAGGGATGTTAGGAAGAAGGGGAAACTGGAATTTCAAATATTGAGGGAGTGGAAGGAGTCCAAAAGGGCAAAACACAGGACTAGCCTAGAAAATTGTTAAATTGTAGCAATAAGCTAGTGTTTGTGCGAAAATGATGAAGTTGAGGGATATCAATGATGGGAAATGCTTAAGAAGGTATATTAAGGATAGGGGAAGGTGTATGAGCATCAAGATACAAGTTTTGTTGATGATTTGACCATCCGACAAAAATTACCTTCAAAACCCTAGGAGAGGGAAATGAGCCTTAGCCAAGTACAACTAAAGCACAAACAAGGTGTAAAATGACCCATTGGAACCTGAAATGATGATGATAGCTTTTTGAATGATGATATACTCAGCCGAATAGTGGCATGGACTGACACTAGGAAAACTTTGGAAGGAGTGAAAACAAATCCTATACCTAATACCTAGTGACCAAATTTTACTTGAAGACTCACTAAAATCACAAAATTTGACTTTGACACCCTAAGACCACTTTTTAAGAGCATGTTTGATCACTGGTGGAAGGCTTCAAAGACTGAAACTAACAGGTCACAGTCAAAGGAACGGACAGTGAAGTGTTAGGGCCATATTTGGGTGTATACATAGGAGATCACAACTTGTTTGGGATTGTGAAAAAGACCCTAACCAGACTATCATCTCAGAATTAAACACACAAAACCAATGGTCAAGAAAGGGTATGTTTGGTAACTTTCTTGTTGGCATTGTTTTTTGAGTGGATGATGTGTAGTTATTCTATGGGAGCCACCTAGAGGACTTGTCTTGATGGTTGAAATTCCCTCCTAGGATCAAATCTTGTAGTTAGTGGATTGGGAATCATTGGATTATTGGAGGGAAACATGTTGATAGCCTAAAGTATCCCTAGAAAAACATACAATAAGGACATTTATTTTTGTGTGATTGTATGAATTTTGTAGCCTAATGTGTGGCTCTTTGACAAACAAAAGAGGCTACTATATTTGTAGATTGGGGCTCAGGTATTGTCCAGCCTAGAGAGCAGATTGGATTAGCCGATATTCATTGTAGCATAAGTGATGTGCAACAATGATAGGCGGCATCCCTCCTGGAGAATCTATGTGTTGTCCTTTGTTGGAATAAGGGACATCTAGATAGTAGAACAAGAGTGAAGGACCAGCAGTACAAGATACGACATAAAGTTTGCATCGTGATTTTCATTGTATCTTGTATTCCATAGATTGTTGTATTATTTATTTTGGTTTAATATAATGAATATTGGGTTGTACACCATTGTACAATATTTTGTTAAAACATTGTATATACTTGTGCATGTGTGATTTACTACTTTATATTTTCCCCTGTACAAAGTAGATTTTCTTGAGATTTCTTGTTTGGTAGCGTCAAAGATTCTAATATTCTAACCTAGACCCAAGATCATGGAAATTCAATAATGCTGACCTATGATTGGTCCACATGCCATTGGGAAATTCGTCATTCGAGTGCCCAAAAATACCAAATCTTCCTGCCACTATCATGCTCCTACTAGATGGTCCTTACTTCATCATCCTCTATCATCTGAGAAAATCAAATTCTGTCAAGTGTCACACAGTCAGAGGAGAGAGAAGGGTCTTGCAGCCTGGTTTTTTACTAATTTTCTTTATAAAAATTTCCAAAGTGTCCTGGCCATTTCTTTGAATTGCTTCCTACGGGTCAACTCTCCTTTTCATGTTGCTTTGTTATCTCTTTGAGGTCACCTTTCTAGGCTAGCCTAAGCGGGCTAATTTATTAGTGTGGGGGCCTCCCACTTAAGTCTTCCACCAATAGCATTCCACTGTAGGGCTATGTTTGCCCATCTAAACATTATATTCCTTAAATTGTGTTAGGGTGATACATTCGGGATGAGTGGGCTCCACTGATGGCCAATTTCACTACTTCCTATTGCCTTGTTGCTCCACATTTTCCCTCTCAATTCTCCTTGTGTGCCTTAAGGTTGCATCAAGGGTATACCATCGGTCTACCTCTGCTGGGCCAAGTTGTAGTGTGGGCTCCACCTATCAACCATTTAAAAAAAAATCCAATTGTTGATATGTTCATCTACATGTGCCATGTGATATTTTGGTTGCTCCATTATGCCTTCCATTGTGTCTGGCTTCTCCTCCAAACTCGCAGGAACTTCAATGGGGTAGAAATACAATACCATGTGCATTTGTATCGAGGGATATATATTGAGAAAAAAATGACATAATATATTGAGCATATAATAAGGGGTAAAGGGTTTTTATATTGGTAGGTATAAAAAAGGAGCTCAAAGTTAATGAAAGAATATAATGGTGTATAAAAAATGTTAATGAAAAAATGGATACCTACAATATCTAGTGAAAGTATGGATTTATTAAATTGGGAATGTGTACTTGGAGGGGGTTAAATAAAATGATTTTTAGATATATTTTCCAATATGTAGTCAAAATAGGGGTATTGTTAGTATGCCATGAACATACATGATATGCAAAGCGTTTATTAAGTGAATCCCCCATGGCAAAAATTGGGTATGTGCCTAAAGGGTTTCCATCCTCCTTAGTTCTGCTAACTTTGACTTGGGGTCCTAAAACTTTGACTAGAATTATCTTTCAATCTAGGAGGCCATTTTCAGATTTCTGCATACCACTAGAAATATTTTTTTGAGCTCTTTCCATCCAGGTTGGTTTGATCTACATTTGAGATAATTTGTAGCTCTAGAGCTAGCTCTAAAGTATCTACAATAATTTTCATCTATGTTGCTCCTTGATTCTTCTTCTTATACCTGGAACCTAATATTTTGAGGCATCCTTTGACACCTTTTCCATCTGTTGACTCCTCTTTGCATTTGTTTCCATCAATGAAAACATATTTTCCAAAATTAACCCCCTTTGGATTGATGGAAAAATGAAGAGAAAATAAAACATCATAAGGAAAAGGTACCAAATATTATTGGCTCCTTTGAATGTTTCCCCCCCTAAGATGCACTTATCTTATGCTTAGTTGCTTCTACTGTTCTGGAATTTTTGTTGTTCTTTCTTGTTTCTTCTCTTGTTTTTGTTCGAGCATTAACACTTCTCCTTTTTATTCTTTTATTTTATCACCATGTGCTTCCCCCCCCCCCCCCCCACCCCCCCTTTGAAATCAATGTAAAGGACACCAACATGCTCCCCCTGTCTCCATACTCCCCCTTTCAATAATCTTCCTTTTTCTTATTGATCATGTGGACCTGGAAACTTCATCTTGATATTTTGAATATGTTCCAGTTGCATTTCTTCCTCTTAAAGGAAGATCTAGTGGAGGGAGGCAAGAGGAAAAACTCCCGACGTTTGCCTCAAAGGCTCAAATTTTTCCCTAGGAAGTGGCTTGATGAATATATCAACAACTTTCTCTTTTGTAGTGATGTACTCCAACTACACAATCTAGTTGGAAACTTGCTCTCTCAAGAAATGATATTTGATTGGAATATGCTTTGTCTTGGAGTGAAAAATGAGATTCTTGGACATGTTTATTCCACTTGTGTTGTCATAAATAATAAGAATAGGATCATCATATAACACTTTTACATATTGCAAGGTTTGATCCATCCATAATAGTTGAATGCAACAAAAAGATGCTGCAATATATCTTTCTTCAACTATAGATAAGGAAATGGAAGTTTGCTTCTTTCTCAACCATGAAACTAAACATTCTCCAAGAAAGAAAGCACCACCACTTGTGATCTTTCGGTCATCTACATCACCTTCCCAATCAACATCTATATAAATAGTTAATCAAAACTCTTTACCTCTGGGGTACCATAGTCCATAATCCATTGTCACTATGAGATATCTGAGAATCATCTCGGTTACTAGTAGATGGCTCTATTTGGGGGCTTGTTGGAATATTCCAACTATACCAATGACTTTCATGATGTTTATTCTTGAAGTTGTCAAATATAAGAGGCTTCCAATGATGAATCTATATAAATTCTAGTCAACTGCTGGAGTTTCATCTCACTTGTTAAGCTTGCACCCTTTCACCATTGCTGTGATCACTAAAGAGCATTCTTCCATGCCAAATTTATTCAGCACTCTTTTGAGATACTTGCTTTGAGAGATATAAAACCATTTGGGGGTCTGCGGAATCTGAAATCTAAGGAAATAGGACAGATCTCCAAGCATTGACATCTCAAACTCAACCGTCATATCAACTACAAATTGATTGGTTAGAAAATTTGAATCACTGGCAAAGATAATTTCATCAACATATACAACCACCATTATAAGTTTTCCATCCTTTGATTTTACATATAAATTGTTTCCAGTTGCACCTCTTTTGAAACCACACTAGAGAAGGTAGCTATATATCTTGGAATACCAAGCTCAAGGACCTTGTTTGAGACCATATAGATCCCTCTTAAGATTGCAAACATAATATTGTTTCTCTATAAATTGAAAACCTTTTGGTTCCTCTATGTAAACTTATTCCTGTAAGTCTCCATTCAGAAAGGCAAATTTGACATCCATCTAATAAATTTGTAATTTCTTGAAATAGGAGAATTCCAAAAACATCCTTATTTCCTCTAATATAGAAAAAAGAGCAAAATTTTCATCAAATTCCAAGCCTTTTATTTGAGCATAACCTTTGCATACCAATATATCCTTGTTTCTTACCACTTATCCACGATCATTCAATTTATTCTTGAATACCCACTTTGTGCCAATGATATTCTTTTTAGCAGGTCTTGGAACAAGTTCTCAATGATATTATTGTTAGAAGATCTTGGAACAAGTTTCCATGTTTGATTTTTCTCTATTTCGTCAAATTGTTCTTGCATATATTTTAACAAATTTTGATTTTGACATGCTTGCAAAACATCCTTTCATTCCTACATGGATAACATGGAAACATGTGCTTACACATGGGGACTTAGTAGCTTCCTTCTTATCTACACACCAAAGTTTAATTCACCAAAAATCTAATTGGATAGGTAGTGTTTTGGTACATACCTTGAAGGATCTTTGGCTTGAGGACTAGGGGGATCTTCATTGTCTTATTCTACTGCATGTGACTCATTATAATCTTCACCAATGTTGACTAATTCATTAGCACTGGTTTTGATTGGTTGTTTCTCTTTAGTTTCAAATTAGTCATCCACTTTGAAATGAATAAAGTCAATGATCCTCTTGGAATTTTTGTTATAACATATGTAACTTTTGTTGTTATGTGAATATCCAAGAATTATACCTTCATCCACTCCTACATCAAACTTACCAACCTTCTCATCATTTTGCCTATTATAGCATCTGTTACCAAAAACTATGAAATGTTTTATAGTTGCAGGTATTCCATACCAAATCTCATATGGAGGTTTTTCACTGTTTTGTCTGAGATGTTCTATTTTGAGAATAACCATTATTGTATGAATAACTTCTACCCAAGATCTTTATTGTAAATTCCTTTCGTCCATCATGACTCTTGCTTTTTTTTTGCATTGATATGTTTTCTCTTTCTACTACACCAGTTTGTTGGGGAGTCTTTGCTATTGTAAAATTCCTGTTGATTCCATTCTTCTTGCAAAATTCATCAATTCTTTTGAAGAGAACTAACCTCTTGTCAAATCTTATGCTCTTGATTTTACAATCAGTTTCATTATGAGCCATGTCTTTGAACTCTACGAACTTATCAAAATATTTAGAGTTCTCTCTAAGGAAGGAAACCCACATCGTCCTACAAAAATCATCAATTATAGCATAAAATATAATTTACCTGTGGGTGATTTCATTCTGGATGGTCCACACATATCCATGTGTACCAATTCCAATGGTTTTGATGATGAGTTATCCTTTTTCTTGAATTAAACACAATTTTGCTTTCCTAATTAGAAAGATTTGCATATTGTATTCTCTAGTTTTGACAGCCTAGGTAAATCCTTAACAACATTTTTCTTGCTTGGTTTGAATATCTGATCAAAGTTGAGATGTCCAAGCCTCCTATTCCACATACAACTTTCATCAATATTTGATAAAAAACAACTCTCTATCTTTTCTTTGAGCACACAACCATTATTATATGTTCTCACATCTTTAACAATTGTCTCACATGTGCCTGTAGACTTGATTTCACATTTGAGACACACTGAGCAGGTTATAATTTAGGCCAACAAGATATAAAACATTCTTGGCTTTACCTTTTTCAATTTACAAACTGACCACTCCTTTTTCAATAAATTTTCCTGGTGCATTGTTTCCAAAAGTCACATTACCTTTGTCAACTGGTTTCCATGTCAAAAACCTGCTTCCGTCTCGTGACATGTGCTTGGAGCAGCCATTTTCCACATACCAATGACTCCATTTTGATCATACAAAGCAATATAACATTGCTATTTTTTATCCTTTTCTTTCTAGACCTTGGGGTTTTGTTCATTCTACTCAATAACAAGTTTAGCCTTCCTCTCCTTCAGTATGCAATTTATTGCTATATACCTAAAATTTTGGAATTTAAAACATTGCACCTAATAGTTCAGAGGAGAAATGAATTATTATACTTGGGTCTTCTTTTTCCTCAATTGAAATATTCTTTTAGATCTGAGTTACTTGTAAGATAGATTGACACTTCAATTTTCTTCTTTATAGCCACAGTTTGTGCATGTGAAACAATACCCTGGAAAAATATCATTGTATTTGGAAGGCTACCTTCTATGTTGGGCTGAATTCTTGGCATCACGATTTTCTTGGACAACATTTTTATTTTGTTGCTGCTAATATTGTTTGGGCCATGTTTTCACTTTTTTTGGTATGCAAGCCCATCTTTAGCTGTTGGAACAAAAGTGTTTTTTTTTCCCTTTCAGTTCTATTATTTCATTGGACTCATCCTCAAAACCTAGACCGATTCGATCTGAGGAGACACATTGTGCTTCCAATATTTCATTTAAATTTTCAGTGCCTTTGTAACACCCCTCCTCCCATATCTACCCAATTAACCAGCCAACTAGGGTAAACATGTGATGAGAGGCTACTATGATATGATTCAACCCCCTAGGACTCCTTAAGGAAGTGGACGATGGAAACACATAAAATATACCTTCCACATCAGCAACAACACTCCTAGGAGCCATCCCAACCACTTAGGTATCATGCCCCTGGGTCCCACTGAGTTTTTAATCTATTAAAACTTTGGACACTCCCATGCTATGGGAATGCCATCGTCCAAAGAGCTCCAGATGCTACCACAAGCCTGCATGCCTACATCTAGGCACAATTTCCAAAAGACCTGTGCTAGAGTCCGTGGGATTTAAGGCACTTTTCAAGCCTAGAATTCTAGCCACTACCCAGAATTTGTTGTAGCTTCCATAATCCATTAAACAAATGATGACAAGACTAATAAACCAAAACTAACTCTAGGAATAGGCCTAACCATCACCAACCAGGACTGAAATTATGTCAAACACTTGACATCAATGCAATCTATAGGTCTAGGATACAAGATAAAGCATGAATAACCGAAAACTCTTATGAGACATGACAAGAAGGATCACCACCTTTTCCCTTGAACTATTATGAAATCAATTAGGTCTTGCATGCATCATTTTACCAATTACAATTAAATACATGAAATAACCATGACATGAACCAATCAATTAACCATGCTTATAACCAGCATAAAACCATGAAAATAATAGTGAGATAACAACCATTAAATCCACATATAAATAAATACAAAAGAAAGAGAACTTAACTGTTATTCGACATAGGAAAATATGACCAGGTTCAGGAGTTCCATGTACCACCCAACCCTCGACATGGTTGAACCAAATCTTTCTTTCGGTCAGTCACCCCCCTGCCATATTCCAAGCATGAATGTGGGATCTCAAAAAAAACATCAATCAAAATGATCCAAGGCTTCTAGATGCCAAACCACCTCAATCCATTGAACAATGATTCCACCTCATAGTCGGACATCAAAAAACCATCATCATATTGGTCTCTACCCAAGCCTTCCAGGGCTTTAGAGCATTTGTTCCAACCTAGCTTCCAGGACTAGTAACTCAACCCACAACTATTGCTGAGCTCCAAAGCATTTGTCCAACAAAGGCTCCATCACTAGTAACTCAACCCACAACTTTTCCAACCTTCCTGAGTATTTGTCCAACCAGGGCTTCTAAGACTAGTAACTCAACCCACCAAGGGCTTCGAGAGTGTTTTTCCAACCAAGGATTCCATGACTAGTAACTCAACCCAAGCTGATACAGGGCTTCTAGAGTGTTTCTCCAACCAAAGATCTAGGACTAATAATTCAACCCAAGTTGTTACAGGGCTTCTAGAGTGTTTGTCCAATCAAGGCTCCAGGAACTAATAACTCAACCCATGATAAAGTAAATATGAGAATCAACTAGAATAATAAATGAATAAACCCACAATACCATGACTATCAGGAAATGGAAAGGCTAGGCAAATCAACTGTCAATCCAGGCAATCCTTCATTCCAATGATAGATCATAACCAAGAAACCACATGCATGTTCCATGCATGCCAAAACTAGTGAGGAAAACATACATGCAACTTGGTACCTGCAAACAAAACCTGTTGTAGTTGTTAATCCTGATGTCCTCTTGCGCTTTCCTACTCTTCCTTTGCCTTCTTGCTCCAATACTCCAAGTATGCCACACTCTCTAAGAGTGCTCAAAGGAAACTCTAAGTGTCCAAGAGTATGATAGAGAGAGAAAATAGAGAGATATCTCCAAAATTGAACTGACCAAGCTTACCCATTGATCCTCTGAAGCCTTTTTATTAATGAGGCCTCTATTTTCTTCATTTTCCATTATTTTCCCTCAATTTCCTCCTCACATGCAACCTGTGACCTTTCACCTTCATTTTCTCCTATTTTCCATTATTTTCATAAATAAATGTGTCAAAAATGCCTTTTTTCCTTTTAATGCATTTGCCTTTACCAATTTCCTTTAGCCATAAACACATCCAATGATGCCCAGTAAGATACCTTTGCCCAATATTCATCTTGGAATACGTGTCCCTTACTTGTGGTCTTATTTTGCCTTTATTAAATTTTATTACATGGAATTTTCACCAAGGATATTATAGAGCCCTCCCCCTTAGGGGAATGCCATCCTCGGTGTTCACTGACACCTATAACCAACAAGACTGTTGAAAATAAAACATATTTCCCATGGATCTTTATAACATAGCTCGTTGCAGTATTTAAAATGACCATCTGCTAAAACATGACAAACATACAATTTACTGGAGCTTTATAACACAACCCATTACGGTATTTACAATAATAACTACAAATACATAGATACACATAACTACATATACACACATACACATTTTCTTCAACAAACAAATAACCATACTGTCTATGGAGCTTTAGAAATCCATCTCGATACATTATTTACAATAATATACACATATGCACATTTGCTCATCCAGGAAATAAAAGGATACAATGCATGTATCAATCAATAAGGGAATCTATAGGCTCACACCTCCACCCTCAATAGTAGGACCAGGATTCACCTCCTTGCTAGGAAGTCTAGAATCCACTGTCAAACTCAAAGTTTCATCTAATGTCCAACGCCACAATACAATGCCACTTGTCCTCTCAGTGAACAGTTATTGGCTCATTGTTCCAAGGCACACTCCCAACGTGCATTTGATTCCATCTGGAAATGCTAATGACCAAACAAATATATACCTGACCTTCCCTTATCTGCTACATAGTCCCTCGGTAAATCTAGTCACCCCCTTCCGTGAAGTCACAGGCCTTCCAAGTTCCATTGGCAACCCCATCTCGGGCAGTCCATCCCTTGGCAAGGCTTCCTCGCATTAAAAGTTTGAAAAACCAAGGCATATGATTCCCTCAAAGCCATAATATCGGTCATAGCATGCTCATGGAAATCAATGGAAACTATTAGGTACTAGTGTGCCACAATGGCCCTACTCCTGAAGTGATTTACCAACATACTGTTGCATGTTCTAATTCCTTTCACTGACACTGCTAATTCTTGCCGTCAGTTTCAATCACCTAACCGGGCATTTCTGTGCTTACTGTACTAAGCACATAATTTCCATTAGATTCAAAATAATTGAAATAAATTCACATCATACCTCATTGGTAGCTCATCAATAAGGTACACTTGCAATCATGTTTACTTCCTGTCATAACAAGTCAAACTAATTGCTTGATCAAATCATCATGAATAAACATGTCACATATGGTTAGCTCAAACTCAACCATCATAAATTAAAATCATGAATCACATGTAACCATCATAAATTAAAATCATGAATCACATGTAACCATCATAAAATAGAATCATAGGTCACATGTAATCATCATGGACCAGAATCATAAATCACGTGTATAACAAAACTGAAATAAAATATCGATACTTATCCTTAAATCAATCCTTAGCTTCTACCTTTGTCCTTATTTTGTACACACACCAGATCGGTTTCCACAACTGAAAGTCACCCACTACCTTCTCCTCAACCATGTTCACATACATGTAGTGTGCATCATACACATACCACCACACATGACATACAACACCATGCAATACATGCACCTACACCTGACCTACCACACATACACCTACACCTAGTGCACAACACAACATAATACATACGCCTACATCTGGTGTACACCACCACATAGTACACACACCTACACTCCATGTACAACATAAGAAATATATGTATGTAGAGTATAACACAATGAATAAACATGTCACTATGCCACAACTATGCAATGCACATACATAGTACCTCATGCGCACAACATAGCATGTATGGCGTGCACACAATACCACACGTATACTAGTACCATATGTACAACATGTGCACATTTTCACATGTACAAAGCACCACCTACACAATGTGTGCACATCATCACATGTACACGACACCACCTGCACAACATGTACACAATGCCACATGTACATCGTACCACTTGTACAAGGTGTACACAATGCCAAACGTACATAGCACCACATGAACGACATGTACACGACACCACATGTACAAAACACCATTTGCACTACATGTACACAACACCACCTTCACACAGCACCATATGTACAACATGTACATGGCACCAGATTCGCACAACACCACTTGTACAATCATGCACAAAACACCATATGTACAACATGTACACAACACCATATGTACATAGCACTCCATATATAACATGTACATAGCACCCTATGTACACAACACTGCATATCCAACATGTACACAACACCGCATATCCATCATGTGCACAATACATTATGTACACAACACTGCATATCCAACATGTACATAGCACCATCTATAGCCAGCATTTCATATGCTACATTCACACAAAACTATTTGTACCACCTTGTACATAACATTGTATAAACAACATGTAAACACACTATATATAGACAATAGCGCATGTGCACATCATCATTGATTCAACATCTACAACATATACAACATATGCACAATAGTAGTACCACACATCTAAAACCACATTGTCTCTACCAAGCAACCTTGCTTCCAATGTCTTATCCATGCTTGTCCCAACATGTCGTAGACCACATTGCTTTCATTTCACTTATGCATCCCTCGGTATATCTTGTCCATAACATAGACATAATATAATGACATAATATCAACTCATAACCACATGATATTGACCTCATATATTTTTCATGACTATTCTTCCACTTCATTCCTCATAAACCAGGAACCTCTTCATGTCATTCACCTGCGTAAGAAATCATTCCTCTACAAGAATGATTTTTAATGACCCTGTCATACAACAACATAGATACATACATACATACATATACATATATATACATATAAATATTAGCCTTAATAATCATGATCCATGGTGACCCTATCAGACGTGACATACATACATACATGCATGTGTACACATGTAGACATCAACGTAATCATGATCACAACATAATTAATAGATATCATAAGTTCAAGGTTAAGATAACTCCCTTTATATGTGCAACACATGTGCAACATCGAGAAAAAAAATTCCCAACATAGCCAAGGCATATGATGCCTTGAGTCCATTCACCTTACCTTTCTTGATTGCCTTTCCCATGTATGTCCTGTCATCATCCATTTACATCAATGGAGCCAACTAGTCCAACTGGATGTACTACTCTTGCCTTCAACTACCCTTATACATGCATAGAGCTTCATCTAGGTCTTATCTTACCTGTCAGGTACCACACAACTCTCCCTGAGCTCCATTAACTTTCCTCTTTCCCAACCAATTCCCAAGAATCTCATAACGTAAAAGGCAAGACCAAGAAGAAAACATGACAAAACCATGAAAGCCAATAACAATATGACACTAGAACAAAGCGGTATGGCCATACACCAAACATAAACAAAGCCACAATTAAGCACAACAAATCACAAAAGACCAAAAGCACAAGACTAGAAACAAACACCATGACTCAATCCCCATGGTTCCCAGTGCTTCCAAGGGAAATATCAACATGAGCCTTCTTTGAGATTTCAGGGCAGCCTCTTTTCCATGCAATCCCTTGCATCATACTGCCATCAACACACAGTTGTCAGTGCATAAATAAACATAACTAGCATTTGCACCAGATGTTGCAAAGGAAACGTCGTAAGGCATAAATTGAAGAACACAAATACAACAAAAGAATACTTTAATAAAGAATAAAAATATAGTGAACGCACAAATCAATGCCCCATTAACTGGAACCACTTAGTAGACATATCTATCAACATTAGGATTATACACAATGATCAAGAAATTTCCCATATACAAACAACACCTTCCACAACAACCTTTTGTCACATCCACATTTTAAAAAATTCCTTGGAACGTGATTGGAATCTCCTATATTGCCTTCTTCATTATGCAGATAAATCTTCCATATTTCTATTTTCATCATGAATATTGTTAGTTCATTGTTGTAAAGTGTTAGTGTGTTAAATTCAATACTATAAGTTCGACAAGCGAAAAACATTCCTCAATTAGCATAATATGCATTTTTATCTCAACCATGCATAAAATCAATTGTTAAAGAACAAGATATCATTTTAGTTTTGTATTCTAGGAATATACTAAAGCTTTAGGAAGCTTGATAAAATAGTTGTATACAATAAAGGATTATTGAAGAATTTGAAAATGATGACTAAAGAATTTGAGAAGGAACAATTGTGTACATTAAGAGATCAACTAAAGAATTAAAATTTGAACATTAGATGAAATAAGTATTTAAATTAGAACTTCTCATAAAAAATTCTTAACTTGGGAGGTAGGATATCAAATTTCAACCCTACATAAAATGACCTTGTTTAATAATAAAATACCATTTTAGTTTTCCAACCCAGGAACATATTAAGGTTCTTCAGAAGCTTATAAAACAATTATGTACTTTAAGAGATCCTTGAAGAATTTGAGAAGGAAAAAAAGAGAAAGTTGTTCCACATAAATGTCAGTTACTTTATGTATAGATTTTCCAACATGATAGGAAACATGTATGTACAGAGTTCCTCTTTTGTGGTTTCTTCAATTATTTCAAGGATTAGCTCTCAAAATGACTAAACTATTGTAACAAATTTACTTCAAAAGAATTGAATAAGAAACATAATAATTCAAAAAAATACAATCATAACAAACATAAACACATTGAATTGTTTATTCCATCTAGTTCAATGTGAATTTAGATATGGAGGTTTTTGACAAAAGATAAATATACTATTCCATTGAGACTTCAAGCCAACAAAAACTTAACTCCACATTCTATTCTAGGAGAAAATCTTGTTGGAGAGAATCTCTCATATCTAACTAAGATTCAACAACCTCCACAATGATAGACAAGGCATATATGTGTAGATAATGAGGAATACTCATTAGGCACACCAACAACGACTATTGAAAAATAATAAACCATCTAGCGAGCACTAGAGTCATATTTCTTAGAAAACCAAGATTTTCATTCAATATTTCATAATTTAAGCTGCCGTGATTTTGCTTGTGGCAAACATGAAGCACAAAAGCTCGTATTTTGAAGTATACAACTCATAAAGTTTGTTTCAAATATCACTTTAAGACTAGGATGCCTCTAGATTAAAAAAATATAATATTGAACAATTTGTAAGAGTCCAAAGAACAATTTGGAGATAGCTAGTGAAATTTTAGAAAGCTCCAATAAGGTGATGATAATAAAGATAATGAAAAAAAGAACATCCATTAACACTTATATGATCTATCCTAACTTAAAAAATAAAAATAAAAAAATAATTGAGATTTTTTAATACATTGTTTCCTACCATAAACATCATATATTAAGTGCTATAAAAGCATTTTGGAGGTGAATATAAACATAGATATCAAATTTGTTTAACAAAATCATGCCTAAAATATACCACATTGTTTTCATAAAATTGAGTTTCAATTCTTGGTTCTATGAGACGTTCATAGGAGTGTAGGTGTTGAGTAGAATTTGAGATTCAAGTATTGATTCCATGCTTTCTCGCCTCTGCAGAAAACTCTTGTACCAATGAGCAGATAGTTTGTGATAATGCTTCAAATTGTCATTGAAGTCCACATAATGAAGTCCAAAACGCCAAGTGTAACTACTCAAAACTTCAAAGTCATTTAAGTCCACATAATGAAGACCAAAACGCAAAGTGTAACCACTCAAAACTTCAAAGTCATCTAGGAAAAGACCATGTAAAGTATCCACGGATGTCTGACCCATTCCTGCCACAATGAATAAATGTTTTATGTTTGAGAGATATTCATCATTTCACAAATTCCTGCCACAATGAATAAACATTTTATGTTTCAGAAATGGTATACCTTATTGCTGCAAGCACATACTGAAGGACCTCTTGATGGAGATCCATCCTGAATTGGTCATTCAAAGCCTCAGAAAGGGGAATAGAAGAATTATTAGGCTCTGAAAATCCTGTCCAGACATGAAAGCTGATAGTGTAAGTCCAAAATACATAATTAGATGGTCAATGATCAAAAAGTGTAGCACCAATCTGCCTATAATTTCTTGAACCTGCATAAATCTTAAGTGTACAGAGAGCTCTCATTGAGGACCTGAAAACCTAACTTGTGGTAGAGGAATAACATAAGAAGAGTGCCCACCATTTTCATGCACAATAATAGGAATATTATTGGAACTATCCTCAATATATTCAAGCACTGCCTGCATGCTTTGTGGTACAACTAGCATACCCAAAAATGATCTCTACCACAAATTTCAGCATGAGGTAAATATTTTTTTGTCAAGATATAAACATACTTAGAACATAGTGTTTAAAATTTATAAAATGTTTAGTCAAATTTTTGGATTCTATTTCTCTCTCAGTTTAGAATTATGTTTCTAAACTAAGGCATAGTTTAAATCCAAAATTTCTATCGAACTGTAAAAATCTACATACTCATATTTATAAAAATCTCCTGCTAAAAAGAAAAAGAAAACATATGATTATAATAGGACATGTGATTCTTCAGAATCTTCTTACATCGACGCTGATGGGAATTCCATCTCATTCCACTGCATTCATCAAGCAGTACAGAACAACCATAAAATGTTTTTAATACCAATGTTCTTACAATGTATCACTTTTGAATTTAAAATAACATAAAACTTCAATGGATCAAAACCATTTTCCTTTATGATTTGAAGACAGTAATGTTATTCTTCATAGATTTAAGAAGGCCAAGTTGAAAGGCTGTTAGAAGATGAGATTTATTGAGTTAAATCTATTTGTGAGAATGACTCTCGTACCTACAGTTCCAATGGACATATCTTGAGCATACCCTCTTGACATAAGTTCACCTTTTCTTGGAACATCAAAACAATACTTGGTAACATAGTGATTGACACCAATGAAGTACAATGACCCTTGTAACTTTTGAGCCTGTTCCTTTGTAAATGAAGGTAACCGAGAACCCACTATGTTCCTCATGCTCCCTGGATAGTCTCTAGAAAAAAAATGGGTCTAAAAGCCTAGATTTTGGAAAAAGAAATTAATTCAGGGTGGTTGTCTGCCCTCAACCAAACAAAAGTACACCTATTTGCATCCAATTCAACAATATAGATATTAATTATTTGAATCACTACGAAAACCCCAACTGAAAAAGAGGAGAAATAACAATATATGAGACTGCTCTATGGTACTCAAGGTTTTGGAAACATAAGTCCAAAACAGATAATTAGATGGTCAATGATCAAAAAATGTAGCACCAATTTGCATATGTTTTCTTGAACCTGCATAAATCTTAAGTGTACAGAGAGCTCTCATTGAGGACCTGAAAACCTAACTTGTGGTAGAGGAATAACATAAGAAGAGTGCCCACCATTTTCATGCACAATAATAGGAATATTATGGGAACGGTCCTCAATATATTCAAGCACTGCCTGCATGCTTTGTGGTACAACTGGCATACCCAAAAGTGATCTCTGCCACAAATTTCAGCATGAGGTAAATATTTTTATGTCAGGGTATAAACATACTTAGAACATACTGTTTAAAATTTATAAAAAGTTTAGTCAAATTTTTGGATTCTATTTGTCTATCAGTTTAGAATTATGTTTCTAAACTAAGGCATAGTTTAAATCCAAAATTTCTATCGAACTATAAAAATCTACATACTCATATTTATAAAAAGCTCCTGCTAAAAAGAAAAAGAAAACATATGATTATAATAGGACATGTGATTCTTCAAAATCTTCTTACATCGACGCTGATGGGAATTCCATCTCGTTCCACTGCATTCATCAAGCAGTACAGAACAGCCATAAAATGTTCTTAATACCAATGTTCTTGCAATGTATCACTTTTGAATTTAAAATAACATAAAACTTCAACGGATCAAAACCATTTTCCTTTACGATTTGAAGACAGTAATGTTATTCTTCATAGATTTAAGAAGGCCAAGTTGAAAGGCTGTTAGAAGATGAGATTTATTGAGTTAAATCTATTTGTGAGAATGACTCTTGTACCTGCAATTCCAATGGACATATCTTGAGAATAGTCTCTTGACATAAGTTCACCTTTTCTTGGAACATCAAAACAATACCTAGTAACATAGTGATTGACACCAATGAAGTCCAATGACCCTTGTAACTTTTGAGCTTGTTCCTTTGTAAATGAAGGTAACCGAGAACCCACTATATTCCTCATGCTCCCTGGATAGTCTCTAGAAACAAATGGGTCTAAAAGCCTGGATTTTGGAAAAAGAAATTAATTCAGGGTGGTTGTCTGCCCTCAACCAAACAAAAGTACACCTATTTGCATCCACTTCAACAATATAGCTATTAATTATTTGAATCACTATGAAAACCCCAACTGAAAAAGAGGAGAAATAACAATTGGTGAGACTGCTCTATGGTACTCAAGGTTCTGGAAACATAAGTTAACTTGAAAATTCATTGTTAAAGAAATCACTCACCAGCCCACCATAAAATCATTTTCTCTTTGAGTAGCAGCCACATCTGTGGATTTATTGGTAAGAGGTATCATCCAATGTACTAAAATTACTAATCCAATCTAGCCCTTTTTCTTTTCTTGCATTCATCGAGAAATTTATAAAATCTCATAGAATGAATGGAGATGAACATAGATCAGAGAGGAAAAGAACCTGATAGGTTTTCCTGTACAGCTCCACAACAGCTATATGTGATAGAAAAACATGCTGACCAACAATATATGGCTCAAAAGTTGAGTTTCCAGCAGTACAATTTCCAAATGGTTGGGAACATCTTTGAGGTGGGAAAACGATGTCATCATATCCTGCAGTGCCAAAAACATTGGGCTCATTGAAAGTGGACCAATATTTCACTCGATCACCAAACTCTCTGAAACACACATCTGCATAACCTTTAAAATCCTCCCTGCATAAGATCGAAGTAGATTATAGAATTCTGCTTCTCTAACCATAAGGTTATTAATGCACCAATAAATTGATGCTTTGACTTGTGTGTCAACCCACATGGGAGAAAAACAAGAACAGGAGATGACATAAGATGTTTACACAATCTGTGGATTCAAGAAACATCCATAGGAATCTTACAGAGCTCGGGGCAGATCAAAGTGGTATAATGTCACATGTGGTTGAATGCCTGAGACATGCATTGTGAAATGATTAACAGTTTTAAGGATGATAGTCACAGGAATAAAAACAAAGTAGAGAGACAGGTTTGTCAATAAATACTACCATGGGACAAAAGCTCATTTATGAGGTTATTATACTACTCAACGTCTTTTGGGTTGATGGGTCCTTTGCCATCTGCATCAATATATGTGAAATAGTTATTTCCTACCATCATTGTCCATTGAGTGTTTACTAAATTCTCAGGATTAAACATGTGCTCAGAGCTCAAACAGAAATATACCAGGAATAAGCCTGGGCCATGAGATCGAAAATCTAAAGGAATATACTCCCATTGCAGACATTAGATCAATATCCTCCTTCAAAACCCACATGAAATTTTGCATCAGGTTGATACCCAAATCATCTAGGCGTTTACCTATTGATACATTAGTATGAAAACAATAATAATGGGGTTGGACATGCACATAAAGCTTGAGGATGGCTTACAAGTAGCCACTGCATATAGGTTGTCCTAGTGACATTTATTGTTCTTAGATTTGTAGATAATAATACCTTGTAACGATGGTATTGATCAACAGCTACATCTCCCTTACCTCCATCCACCGTAATCCCTGACAATTCAGTTAAAACAAACAACAGCTCACTTCCAGCTTTGGCCTTGAAAGTCCCAAAGTAAAGTAAGGAACTGGGTAGAATGCAAATGAAGGGATGAATGAAGATATGTGATGAAACAGACCTTCCCTGTGAGTGAAATTGTCAAAGATGCTTGGCTTCCAGCCATCTTCTGTTGTAGCTCCTTCATACTGCAGAAAACCAATTGTTATTTTGCAAAGAAACACGCTGGACAGTACTCCATATGGGCACAAACTGGAATTGACTAACAGAGACCAATTAACATTTCACATTTTTAGCTTTTCTAACTATTTATGTTCTATAAATACAGGTAAAATGATAACCTTATAGAAAAAGAAGACATCACTTTGTAGGGTGTGTTATTTGTATTTACACAATTGATTTTTTTATTCAATCAGCTATGCTATTCTCTGTGCTTTTGTTGGGTTCCTTCATCACCACCATCATTGGGAAATTCATTTCCCTCTTGAAGTATGAAATGAGTAGCAATTCCCAATTTATCTCACATTACCACCACAAAGAAGCTAGCAATCCTGATATACGAATCGAACCAGCCATCCTATCAAGAAATCCATGTAGTTCTCAATCTATAGCTTTGATAACCCAAAGCTCAAATCTTTTATATCTAATATAAACAAATTTTCACATTAATATGTCTGGATCTCATTCTAAGATCTTTACAGATCTGATATAGAGGTAAACCAGATTTTTCATACCATGACAAGCAATACTAGCAAGTCTTGGAGACTTTCTTATGTAATGTCTCCTCCTTATTTGATATTGTTGCTTTAGTATGGTTTGATACAGAAAATTAATTGTAGATATGGGTCTCCTAATCTCTTGCAAACATTCTGATCTGATGATTGTTATAGCTATGCATCCCATGAATACTATGGAGATTTTAACTGCAAACCTTTTGATTGAATATAGGAATATTATCATACAAGTTTCTGCTCTTATGCAGAAATTGGAAGTATAAGCCTTCTCATCTTTAGAAAGTCTTTTGTATGAACAACTTGTCTACTCCTCTATAAACAATAATATCCCATAGTGAAATGCTACAATGGTCTGATGAATAAAGGCCTGAAGCCATAGATAGTTTCTTTGCACCTGATACACTGATTGTATATACCTATTGCTATACACAGAATATAGCAAGCTGCTACTGTTCGTTCCATGTACAAATTATGACAATTTTCACGTATACCATAGAAACTATTATACATATCAGTTGTAGAAAGAACAATCTATTTTGAGTTAGTATCCAGAAAATTTTGATGTATACCAATCTTAGTCCTGTTGAAAAGAATTCAAAATCTTTGTGATGAGAAGTTGCTTAGGTGGTCCAATGCATGTTCTGAATGTAGGGAAGTCTGAAATTCTGTTGACTGTCATTCAATGTTCTTCGAAAGTTTTACTTTTGGAAAGTTTGATTGCGCTACATTGAATTAAGCAAGGCTGAAACATTATTGTTGACGTTGTAGCTGTAGTTGTTCAAATTGCTTCATATGTTCTCATAATAGTGAGGTCAAATAGTCTTCACATAATCTCCGTAGCATTAGGACTGACATGGTTTGATCAATAGATAAATACCTCTAAAGGCATCTTTGCCAAGTTCAAGGTCACTGTCTGCCAAGCATTTTCTGCTGCTCTCTCGTCCTTGCATTGTTGTCAATGCTTCTGGAATAGAAGAAATAATTCAAAATTCATCCTCAAATTTTGAAAAAACCATTATTAATCAAATGCACCTAGAAGACCTTAACAAAATACCATTATTAATCAAATGCTCCTAAGAGACCATAACAAAATCCATGTAGCTGATGGTTGAATTTACTTTTGCACCATTTCGAATAGTGATATTGGCAGGCCCTGTTTCTCTCGATTGCTGTGCAATGAGGGATCTAACTTTGCTGCCACCTAACCATGGATGTAGAGAATCTAATCAAGATAAATGCTCAGATTCTTCATTTTACTACCCAATACCCACTACTCACAAATCTACCACCGAATTTTCCAGACTGAGGAATAACTTAAATTCTCGGCTTAAAGAAAGGCAGATGCTGCATGGTTAACCTCTTTCTCAATGATTACTAGCACTCCATATTCGTAAGCCACCTACTATCAGATAAAAAAGAAAAAAGAAAAACACTGAACATAAATTTACAGGAATGGAGGATGTATATCACTTCACATCGTTGCATGAAATTTTTAAAATCAAATCAATTCCCCATTTATTGAACAAATCTTATTTGTAACCAATAATCAGAGGGATAGACACAAAGAATTTTCAGATAAATATACTCTGTGTTACCTGTGTCGCCTCATCATTCAATTGTTGGAACCCTGCACTCACCGTACATTCCTTCAACCTGTTTAAACCCTCTTCCATATATATATATATATATATATATATATATATATATATATATATATATATATATATATATATATATATACATACACACACACACGAAAGCTAATATGGATCTACGATTCTATACTATTTTAACTTGCGGAGTTGTAACCTGTAGAATTGAGATAAAAACGAACGTCAACAATTCATATAGAGCAACCAACCTAGAGCTGATGGGTTTGCCATGGCAGAATTAGCAATACCAATTTCGTTGATCCTTTGTTAATATGGAATCAATAGAATTTTCATCAGAGTAGACTACTTTGATCTAAAACACCCAAAAGAACATAATAAACCCTGAACATGTCAAATATAAATGAGGAGCACGATTCCTAAGAAGAATAATGATAAGTTGTACTATGACTCCTCAAATACTAGGAGAATAACTCTTGATACCCAAAAGATTGCAATATAAAATGATCATAGACAATTGTGCATGTCAATGATCATAATAATATCATATATTTACACCAAATATATACTAATTCTCAGCCATTACTAGTGTAGTTCTAGTTCTAGGACTCCTTAAATTCACTCGAGGGCCATAACAATTACCTCCCTTCTAGGAATGCTTCATTCCGAAAGCATAAGATCCAAATTACTCAAAAAAGTATGACAAGGATTGACAGACAAATATAGATGGAGAGTACAGCTCCCAAGAATAATAGTAATGATAACTTACAGAACAATTTCTAAGATACTAAGAGAATGTAACCCCTAATAAGTTATAACCCAAACTATCATAATTTCATTAGATAGTATAGAACAATAAATATGAATTGACTATAATAATCTCCTATATATACTAATGCTCAACCATTACTCACATAGACCAAATTCCCAAGGATATCTACACTTTTCTTATACAAGTGACCCTTATATTTGCTAGAAGACAATAACATAGACCCGGCTTAATATATTCCAGTGGTTTAATGATTAACATAAACATTGAGTTTACAAATAATGACAGCCACGAAACACTAAATGTTTTATCAAACATGCAGGAGAGGTATTTCTGCTGCCAAATAAAAACATAATTGGAGGTGACAATGCCAAACAAATCAATAAATGGTTTGAAAACTCAGTACAGTTGAATGGAAATGGCATCAAATAGCAAGCATTCAAAATATTTCCCGGAATTCTTATTGCAAGGTCAAACAGAACACATTCAAGCGTGAACCCCTTACAACTACAGTAACTAATTTGGATAATAACAATTAACCTACCAATAAGAAATGTCAAAAACAGTTAGGTTGCCTACAAACAGTTAACTAGGCAAATAAGAATCATTCAAGATCCACAACAGAACTAAAACGAAAATGGCGAAGCCCCTGCTGAACAAGGGAAATTACAAGCAAGTCCTTAATAAAGCTGAAACCACAAGTAAATTGCAGGGCTCTGGAATTGTTAAAAGATTCTCCAAGGAATTAGAACAACCATTGTACCTATTTATCTTTTTGTAAGTCTATAATGCCTATATTTATTTCATAAAGGGGACATCCTTGGACACAGAGTCCTGATCTTGAAGGATATCCTCAACATCTTGGACATGGGGAATAATGTCGTCTTCAATTGTGTTATAGACATTTTTGTGCCCTACAACCCCAAGCATGAAATGTCCATAAACCAAGGGCTCCTAAGTCCCTAAAAGTGTTGTTCTAACCACTAAAGGAACAAGGTCAACAGATTACAACTTCTCCTAGAAGTTCTCCATGAGAAACTGCTCAGAATTGGTCAAAACAGGATCATTGTAGCTGATCCACTGGCTAAGTGCGTTGCATCTCACCAAAATACACTGTGAGGGTGCGTTTCATTTCAAAAGTCCCTTCTGTGGGGTGCGATGGGCGAGAAATGACAAATGGCAGTGTCATTCGGCGAGGTGGAGAGGCAATGGAAGCTTCCAGAATCTTCTCCTGTGACACTTGCCTCACTGAATTCGACCAAGGATGAGTAAGAGGCCATCAGTCTCCAAGTGGAAGCAAGAACTATCAGAGAGAAGACACTAATCAAATCACAAGCTGACTCATCCCCCTTACAGATATCTATATATGGATCCCTCATCCCAGAGATCCAGAGGCTGGAATTTTGCATATTGTAAGGAATTGTTGTTGGTTTCTTGAGACAAACATCAGATTGTTGGGTGATCTAAGCTTTGTTTGAGGTGAAGAGGGGCTTCTTTGCTGGGAGGTTGATGCTGGGTCAGAACCACTGGTTGTAACACTTCTTGGCTCTTTTCTTGTTTATCAATAAAAGCTATTCAAGTTTTCCTCCATGCTTTTGTGTCATTGATGCTTGCTACATTTTTATGGTCAATTTACATCTGATCCTAGATTGTTTATGATTATAGATCCATGTCTTTGTATAGTGCTATGCTTCTGTGATCTTACAAGTACTTTTTGAAGCTGGGCGTGCAAGGGAGCAAGTAGCTGAGGACTATCAAAGAAGAGAGGGATCAAACCTGGAGATTAGCGCAAGACAGAGGTTGGTCTTTCTGTTCCTCTCTATCTATAATTCATAAAGGAAAAACGAAAGTAGCTTTTCTCTGTTTGTTTCTAAGGCAACTGTCACACGTGGGATAGAGCAGTTCTATATAGACACTTTTCCCTGTAAAAAAATGGGACTCCGCTGGGGAGCTAATTAGTTTGTTTGTTTATCATTCTTTTTTGTTTGTTTCTTAAACTTACAAGCAGCATTCGAACTGCATTTGCCATAACAAATGCAAAGTAGACAACTGTTGTTTCAATCCATCTACTGGATCTGTTTATGATTTAAACAACTGATTCACAAACTATCTGATTGCCCTTGTGATAGCTCTTAGATCCTCCTTAGATCTACCCCTGATTTTTGCATTACTGATTACTTTTTGCTCGGCCAAAACCCAAGAACTGAACTGCAAACTGTGACCCGGAATTCGAACAGAGTCTCGTTTTTGGCCAAGTGAAGGTACTGTTCAGAGATTCTGAATTTCAGCGCACTTCCCGAGTCGACAACCTGCGCTGCATTTCAGATTCTCTGTGTTACAGGTGCACTGATCAGACTAGCTTTGTGCAGTTGTGGCTTCTGTGGTTCATTCTTTCCAGTTCTATTCCTGAATTTTGCTGCCTGTGATCAGTATATGTCTGTTAGAAACCCCTTTTCCTTGCTGTTATTCCGCCTCCTTTGTACAAAAGAACTGTAGATGTTTTTGTGTGTTTGTTGAGTCATTTACAGTTCTCCTTTGCAAAAGTAGCATAATCGTACTATCGTCCTTTGATTTGAAACTGTCGCAAGTGTCGATTTCAATCATAGGAAAGAGTTTGATTGCTGTTGATGGTCGATTATCCTGTTACTATTGCTTTTGGTCTGAATTTGTAATTTTCTAGTGTCAAGAACAAGTATTCAGTTCAAAATCGTAAAGTGTTGTGATCATTTCCATTTTTTTATTTCGAAAAGAAACTTGTTGATATTCGTCGCTCGAAAAGAAATTCAGATTTATGCATCAACTTTTTTTTTAGCATTCATATACTAAGAAATTCAAAAACAAATACATGCATGTGCATTTGCATATAGACAGTTTGATTGGCTTGATTTAGGAAAGTGCATTTAGAGTGTGCTCTTTGCTCTTTGTGAAAAGATTTTGTCTTTCTTTTCCCTAGTAGCTAGGATTTTCATTGCATAAAGGAGATAAAAAGTTTGTTTATCATCTTAGATTGCATTTTAGGAATTACATCTACATCTCGTGGTGAACCTGAAAGGAAAACTTCATAAACAATATCAACTTAAAATAAATTCAATGAATCTAACAATGCTTTGGAACTTAATGCACAACATTTAGAAGTCTAGGCTAGAGACGTATTCCGGCGTCGTAAAGCCTGGTAACTGTTGTTCTCACTGATGGTTGGGTGATTCCTCCACTTTAAGATGATAAGTGCCAGTACGGACTTGTGCTCCCACGTACCGTTGAGTATATTTTTGGAGACCCCAATAGGCTTAATCCTTTATCCATAGGAAGCTGTGTCTGCCGCCCTATCGATCGCAATGCACTGAACACAACATTTGGGAAGATTGACTGCCGTACCATAAAACGTATTCTGCAGTTTTGCGATTGGTTTGGTAATCCCTCTACCTAGATTTCCAGAGCAGTCCCTTTCGTTCCTTTTCCGACTCCTTAACGGAAAAGGTCCATCTAAGCACTTGTCACTTCAGGCTCATTAAAAATCGAAGGAGACTAGAGTCATCTTTTGTTTTTTCTCGACTCTTAAAAATTGAAAAAACAAGTTGTGTCAAAGCGTCTAAAATTTATTTTAAACGGAATATTCATTACCCTTTCCTACGTTGATCTTGGGTTGAGAAAATGGAATCCACCAACCAAGGAGTTCCCCTTGGAGGAAATCCTAGTCCCTTCTCCTCTTAGGGAGATGTTGGTGCACCCCATATGGCCACATTGTCGGTTCCAGGACTGACAATTGGTTTGCCTGTATGGCTCTTCTCAACCTCTGTCGTTCAGAACACCACTATTCCTGAACAATTGAATCAGCAACTAGATGAGTCCAGAGTTAACCACCAACCTTCTACTTCCTCTAATTCTTCCTCTCCTCCTTCCTCTTCGCTTGATGGGGCTGGAAAAGCAAAAAGTCAAGTACCTAAGGAGAAGAAGGAAAAGAAGAAGAAAGAGAAGAAGAAGAAGGAGCCAAAAGCGAATGGGGGCAAATGAGTATCGTCTAACGAAAATCCACACACTGCACCGACCAAGCCTAAATCGCCATGTGTCATTTGCAAAGGAGACCACTATCACAGAGATTGTCCTTGCATCCCTCGGATCTTAAAGGACTGGTCTCCTTGTTTGCACAACCCAGTGTCGTCAACCTCTAATGATCATGTTGAAAACACACCGTCAACTAGTGAAAGTGAAGCCCCAGGACAAAAAGGAAAATATAGATTTCCTTGTAAACTGTGCGAAGGTGATCACGCCGTCCACCGTTGTTCCTTCTTAGACAAGGCTAAAATATTTTTGGACGATCGTCTGGTTTCACCGTTATGACTTCCTCCTGGATATAAAAAAATCTTGCCGAGTCCGTCACCAGTTGAAAATCCGGCTGGCCCGCTCAGGTGGTCGGCTGAAGCATCTATCATTGAAGATAAACCATATGAATCCATACCAGACGAAAGCCAAAAGGTCGAGGCGGCAGTCGACCTGGTCTTGCCTTCAGAGGTTCCATATTCAGATGATACAGTCACTGAAGAGAACAAGGATGACACCGTCCAAATTCTTTTCATAAGCACAGACTCCAACGAACATGGGGGCAATTTACCCGTTCCTTTACCGCAGGAAGGAAGTTCGTCAGAGTCGTTCCCGGCCATCATTCGGTCCCACCTCCAAGCAACCTAGTTGTCTCCTTCGACTGGAACCAACTAGGCAGACCTCGTTTACCAGCTAGTGTACCATTCCGAATTATTGTTCAAATATATAGAATGGTTATGGTTGGTACCATCATAGATGAGGGGGCTTCTGTGAGTATCCTTTCCTCAACTGCTTGGAAAGCGCTTGGTTTGCCATCGCTTTTGCCTGAGATGAGAAATCTAACAGGCTTTGATAAAGGAACCAGTCGACCGTTAGGGATCCTTCCTAATGTGCCCATAACATTGAGAGGGAAAACCGTTCACATGAACATAATGGTAGTTCAAGGACCCCTGGATTACAATCTACTCCTTGGACGAGACTATATTTATTGCATGGGAGCAATTGTCTCCTCACTCTTTAGAGTAATGTGTTTTCTGCACTAAGGAAGAGTGGTCAAGCTCGTAGACCAACTTTCATTTCCCGAATCATACAGAGCAAATAGTCATATACCATCCCTGAATGGTCTTTTCACGCAAGAAATGTCTCAATCTCCAGTCCGTCCACCCGATGAGCGCGAGTGATTCGAAGGGACATGACTGAAACCCAGGGGGCATGCACCTTGGTCTACTTCAGCAGGAAAACTCCGGGTATAGGGTAGGTTTCCGCGAGAGAATATGACTAGTCTGTACTCCCGTCTGTGATTGGAAGAGGGGGTTATTCTAGAACAAGATTCTCTTGTCAAAGTTATGTGAGTGGAGTAGCCTCCTTCACTCACCTTTGTTTATCTCGGTAGAGATCGCCGAAGAAGTGTTTTGTTTGTGCTGTGAATAGAACAATCTTTGGGTAACCTGTAAGAGGTAGGCCTCTCTCGGTAAAACAAATGTTTTAACGGACTAAAGAAGGGTTAACCTTGAAACTCTGTTTTATACCTGTGGGCATGCAAACCTTTTGGAGTGCAAGCGCAAAGCGACTATTTATTTTTTTAAATTTGTAGGTCCTCTGACCCTTTAAACTCGTAGGATTGGTCGTTTCCTAACTTGCATAAAGAAAGGATGTGGGGCAAAACTCTAAAAGTTGCCATTTTTATATGAGACATTCTTATCACACGACTGGATTAATCGAGCAGTTTTAACACACAGTTCAAGCTCGTTAAAAAATAAACATAAGACATGAGCAAATGTTTCCCCCCACGTTTAAGCTCGTTAAAAAATGAACTATTCCCCGGTAAATAACCATCATGAATGTAGTACTTCAGCCATTAAAGCCTTGGTCGTGTTTGCACCGTCACCTCCACTTTTTCATTGGCCGATCATTCACCTCCATTTGATTGTTTACCAATTTTGAGGAATAGCTACGAAGAGTGATTTCACTAGCCATCCTTGTGACACTGCTGTGATTGGAAAATTCCAAACCTTATCTGGAATCAGCTGCTACCCATATTATCACTCGTTCCTCAAAAGACGAGTCTCCTTTAAGCTCTTTTCAACTGACTCGTAAAATATGAAAAGATTTTCGAGCCATTGGCCTCTCCAGCTCGTTAAAGGGACAGGAAGTGCTATCCCTCCTCTAGATTTTAATCTTTTTGGAACTGAGGGATTATTACACAAAAAGATCGAGCGCTTGTTTTGTTCGGCTCGTTAAAAGTATCGAAAATTCATCCCTTCTGTATTGTTTTATACTTTTTCGGACTTAAGGGATTAGATGACGAAAAAGGAATTTTGGAGTTACCTTTACGTTCCTTTTCAGACTCTCTAAAATTGAAAAGGACTGAGTTATCTTTGTTGTTAAACTCATTAAAAAGATCAATAGCGATAAACTTGTCTATAGACGAGAACGAGTTTCACTATCGCTAAGCTCGTTAAAACATAGCGATGGGTTTGCGGGAAGGGAAAATTATAGAACAAGCATATGTTATCCTCCTCAATCTTGACAAAAATAAAGAGGTACTGGTCAACAATGACTGGGGAAAATTGGGAAGAAAACTTGAAGAAACTTTGTTGGTAGCAAGTCGCTCTTGAACATGACACTTCCACTCCGTGTCCGAGTCGGGTTGGGTTGTTTCATTCACCGATCACATCACCATGGTCACGACATACCATCCACATTTGGGGTTAATGCTACCGATCCATCACATCAGTGTCGCCGATATGTTCAAGAGAAGTCATTCAGAGAATTCACCTGTGTCTCACCCACTACCATACATTTATGCTCCATTCTTTCATCATCGCCATCCTGAACCTTATATCACCAAATCGTTTTCACCTCCATTAAAATCATTTTCTCTGTTCCGTGTCATTGATGTGGGATTCATTAAGGCCCTCCTGTGACGGATCACTTCTTGTTGACATCAGCTCATTATCCAAGAAGTTGATCTAGGAACACCCCATTCAGTACTTTGAAGCTTGCATGCCTCAATGGCAATTTTCTCACTTACGGCGACAGGTTTACATCAATGGCCTTCGACCGAAAGATTTTGCGTGGTGTTCGACGCCAAGTCCTTTATTCACACCACGTGAATTGTACTGCAGTACCTTTAGGGTCATTATCATTATCGGTGATTCCTCTCACGCTTGTTAACAGTTTACATCATTGGCTGGTAATCAAGCGATGTCTTTCCATGTTTGACTTCAAAACATTTCTCACGTGGATCGACTTGTACTTCGAGTGAAGACCGGATGAGATTGAAGACCTCAGATCTAGTTTCATCTATCCAGGCTGCGATATATATTCAGGGAAATAAAGACATTAAATGTACATCATTGCTGTACAGATAATCATCCACTCAAATAGATGATGGCTCTATCAGAATCATCAATCTACACTCAGACGATTGTCTGTCCTATGTACATGAAAATGAATTTATAAAGCTGAGCATGGGAATGCCCGCCTCAGCTAGATCATGAAAATAGTATGAAGATAATTTATTGTATTGTATCTTATTACAGGTCTCCTCCCAACATTGAAAGAACTTCGGATCGTCATAATAAAGCATTTCACCCGACACGAAAAGATTAACGGCCTCATACTTTAGGGGCCAACTATTATAGACATTTTTGGGCCCTACAACCCCAAGCATGAAATGTCCATAAACCAAGGGCTCCTAAATCCCTAAAAGTGTTGTTCTAACCCCTAAAGGAACAAGGTCAACAGATTATAACTTCTCCCAGAAGTTCTCCATGAGAAACTGCTCAGAATTGGTCAAAACAGGATCATTGCAGCTGCTCCACTGGCTAAGTGCATTGCATCTCACCCAAATACACTATGAGGGTGCTTTTCATTTCAAAAGTCCCTTCTGTGGGGTGTGATGGGCGAGAAATGACAAATGGCAGTGTCATTTGGCGAGGTGGAGAGGAAATGGAAGCTTCCAGAATCTTCTCCTGTGACACTTGCCTCACTGAATTCGACCAAGGATGAGTAAGAGGCCATCAGTCTCCAAGTGGAAGAAAGAACTATCAGAGAGAAGACACTAATCAAATCACAAGCTGACTCATCCCCCTTACAGATATCTATATATGGATCCCTCATCCTAGAGATCCAGAGGCTGGAATTTTGCATATTGTAAGGAATTGTTGTTGGTTTCTTGAGACAAACATCAGATTGTTGGGTGATCTAAGCTTTGTTTGAGGTGAAGAGGGGCTTCCTTGCTGGGAGGTTGATGCTGGGTCAGAACCACTAGTTGTAACTCCTCTTGGCTCTTTTCTTATTTATCAATAAAAGCTATTCAAGTTTTCCTCCATGCTTTTGTGTCATTGATGCTTGCTACATTTGTATGGTCAATTTACATCTAATCCTAGATTGTTTATGATTATAGATCCATGTCTTTGTATAGTGCTATGATTTTGTGATCTTACAGGTACTTTGTGAAGCTGGGCATGCAAGGGAGCAGGTAGCTGAGGACTATCAAAGAAGAGAGGGATCAAACCTGGAGATTAGCGCAAGACAGAGGTTGGTCTTTCTGTTCCTCTCTATCTATAATTCATAAAGGAAAATGAAAGTAGCTTTTCTCTGTTTGTTTCTAAGGCAACTGTCACACCTTAGTGGAATAGAGAAGTTCTATATAGACACTTTTCCCTGTAACAAATTGATAGGGTGACAATCGTCAAAGCCTATCTTAAATTGTGGTATGTATGAACTATCCATCCTTTATTCCCTTACAACGTAATTCTTCCCATGTAATTTATGGCAGTTAGAAAGCATTCCTCCTTGTGTAAGTCTTGCCATAACTACTCCTTCCTAGACGCATATCAGTTTTAATAAACTCTCAACTCTATGTGTCGGTTTCAACTCTTTGGAGAAAAGCAAGGACAGAGAATCTAGTCCTGACTTCAAACACCAAAACCCAATTTTTGTTGGTTGTACTGTGAGAGCATTTAATGAATTGTTTCACCCTGTCAACCAGAGGTTTCAATGTGTGACCAGAAAAGCAAACAACACTTTCCGTTTAATAAATTTACTCTCTTATCGTACCAACAATCTTCTAATGCTACAAACAACAATGATTTTCTCCAATCAGCAGCATGAAAATAACATATATGATACCTTCATATTTTTCCTCTTTGTTTTCTTGATGATAAAGTTTTAAGAATACCGTGAATCTGAAGATACGACCTGCTGCCTCCAGATAGCAGTAAACATGAATAGCATCCAAGGACAGGAGCAACAACGAACTCTACCATCAACTTTTTCCTCTTTGTTTTTTTGATGATCAAGTTTTAAGAATGCCTGGAATCTGAAGAGACAACTCATTGCCTTCAGATAACAGTGAACATCAATAGTAGTCATTGGATAGGAGCAACAATGAACTTTTGTAATCAGCATCTGGTCACAAAAGCCTCCAGAAAACAAACCAAAATGATGATTTTTTCAGCAGAAATGTATTCTTATTACCATTAACTACTTCTTCATGATGGCAGCAACATCATCTTCTAGAGTGGTCTCTTCAATGTTTCATATTCTAAAGCAAAAATGGTTCCCTAGTTATTTTAACTTTTCATAAAAATGCAGCAAATTTAGCAGAAGTGGAAGATTCAATAGCAGTGGTAAGGAACTTCAAATCCAGAGAAATGCTTTGTGTGACATCATCAAATTCTACACCTGGAAGGCCTTTTCTTCAAAATTTTGCAATGAACAACCATAAAATCAGCAGCCACACCAATTGGAAAACCACACAAGTATCCAACAAATGCAAAATAGTTGTAGTAAACACAATTTTTCTAGCACATAAAAAACGCAATGTCACCTCAGCATTCTTAAAGCATCATTTCATCTGTTCATTATACTATTAATCTATTCATCTGTACAACTTAAAAAATGACAGTACGATTTCCAAGCATCATAATGGCAATAAAAATACAAACAACTGCAATAATTTAATGGAAAAGCAATGTTAGTGTCTCCAATAAATTAAGCCATGAAATTCTTCTTAACTCAAACATACAACTCAAACATATCATTACTCATGCTGCTGTGCCAATATTCAATATGCTAGCTCCAATAAATGCCACTGATAGGCTGACAAAAGGTCTGCACATCATGACAATCAACTGCAGAAGATTTTTGTTGGAAATGATTTCTCTACCATTGTGTAGCTGTGATACCACATTGATTTTGAGCGTGAAGTTTTTCACAGTGAGTAATAAATGTATTGTGATTTTCTGAAATGTATTTTAACAATTAGCCTTCCATTTCTTCATCTTCATGCTCATCATCCTCGAGTGTAAGATCACCAAGAAGCTCATCCAAAGGTACAGAAGGAACATCTTCACCATCTGTCATAGACGCTGTATCTGCTCGCTGATAATTTTCATTTCTATACAATGCAATCTTGGATTGCATCTCCTGGTCTTCCTCCAGTTCATCCAAAAGCTTTTCATAGTCCTCCCATTCCTTCACATCCTCCATTCTTCCTCTGGAATATGGTTCAACCTCCATGGGCAATGTCTTAAGCTTCCAAGGCCTAGGCTTGCCCCGCTTCTTCTGGCACTTCTCTTCTTAACTTTTCTTCACCAAAACCACATCTGGAAGATTAAGTCCTTTGTATTAATCTAAATCCACATCATTAGTATTTGCACCATAGAGATGAAAACCAAGAGCATAGTCACTAGGACTCAAAAGATGGCCCAGATGAGTTTTCACTGTAAAAATAGTGTCATTCTTTCCAAAGTCTGAAACACGGGCAACCTTTTCCTCTGCCAATGAATACTTGATACCACCCATAGTAGTCAAACCCATCTCAAATTCAATATCCAATACAATATATTCAACCAACTACCGGTTTGAAAGGAGAGGCTTAAAAGGAACCCTCCAATACTGATTTGTGTCCATAAAAGCATGCCTCGAAGTAAATGGGTCAAGTAGCATAATATGGGTACTCACTTTTGTGCACAGAACAAGGGGACCTAAGTTACCCAAGTTTGCCACAACCTTTGGAGGCAGGTAAATCAAATCCTCCTTGCAAATAGGGAAGATCTGAATAGAGAAAGTGTACTTATAATTGTATGTATTGCTCTTTCAATCCTGAGACACAAGCTGTTTGTCATTGCGATTCAAAATAGGCACCACATTACCCAAAAAGCTCACAAACCTAACTGCATGACTTCTATTAGCAAAGAAAAAATCAACACCCTCGTGCACTTGTTTAGCATTGACTACCTGAGCAGTTGCACTGTGCTTGAGAATCAACAGTTCCAGATAGAAGAACATTCTCCTGTGGATAACATGATGCCTGACTTGCACAACAGCCATGTACTGATCTGGGTTGGATTGAACCCTTGTACATTGTTCACACATATGATCTTGATGAACATATTCAACAATGTAAGCCTATTCCAATATAGCCCCATTGAGCACTTCCTTCTGTATTCGCAACTTGACCTTGATTCTCTTAGAATGGGGTTCATTCCATATGAATTCAGCATATGTACAAGCCTAACCTTGTTCAAATTCTTGAGCCTCTTAATGCAAAATGTTAAGAGTTCCTTGGATTCTAATTGGGCTTTTATCCATGTTTTGGGGGGCTATAAATATGAATTACATTCAGGGCAATGAAGGACTGTTATGTGTTTTTGTAGACCTTCTGTGATAACCACTTGGGTTCGTATACAATTAACACACATGTTTGCTATGTTGGGTGGCATGGAAATACCGCACATATAGCACAGTACTCGACCCACGGTCTGCTATATTGTAAACATATCGGCCATTGTACTCTCGGCCATTTCTACACCATTTTAGACTGCAAAATGAAGGAATCTACATCACGTTTTAGCACAGGAAATGTAAAACAAATAAGACAGAGAACAGACTTACTCCAAACACTTAAGCGATATAAGCAACACAAGATTTCAAGTATTTAAAGATAAAATGCATTAGATGTTTTTCATAAAATAAAACCCTAAAACCTACCGCTGTAGACTGTAAAGACCGAGAAGAATTAACCGCTAAATTGTTCTACCATGATCAACTCAGAGCTTGAAATACAGAAATTTAAAAAGGCTTTTTGTAGATCCAAAAAATGTAGGTAAAGGGTTAGTTAATGCCAACCTGGCGGATAACAGGCAGGTCGAATTCCACCCTGAGAACTTGAAATGTTTGCGCTGGCATACAAACCAAGTAGGACTGGATGCGCAAACTGGGAATTACTCCACTAGACTTTGCTTGCAAAGGCAACCTCTCAGATCTGGCAGCTTGTTAGGCATGCAAGGATAGCAGAGACCTTGTTGAGAGAGAGCTGGTAAAAATGTACAAAATCTTGACAAACGTGGTAACCTCTAAGATATGCTACTATTTCACTTGTCTATATGTCGCTGGAGTGGCTAACGAATTCAGCCCCAAAACCCAAAGCACTACTCAGTGTGTCCTCAGGCTGCCTTTCATTCAGACCACGTCGCGTGACCGAGTTATGGCCTACTGTGTCATGGGTGCCGCTGCAGCCCTCCTGATCTATGCTCTCGGGCTTCTGTATTGTTTGTGGGCGAGGAAGAGGAGTCGTAAGGTTGAGCCTAGGAGTTTTGCAAGGCAGAATGAGGAACATCTGAAATCGTTCGTGAAACCCAACACGGGTGCAGTTTGGTTTGACATTAAAGAGATCAAGGTCACCAGTGATAATTTCAGCGAAGCCAAGGGGGCTTCACTACTGTGTATAGGGGAACGCTTCCCGATGGTCGGCGGGTTGTGGTGAAGAGATTCAGAAATTGCACTCCGGAATGTGATTCTAAATTTCTGAACGAAGTGGAGGTCATCAACAACATTAGGCACCGGAATCTAGTAGTTTTAAGAGGTTGCTGTGTCGCCAGCAATGACAGGGAGGGGTACCAGCTATTTTTGATATATGATTACATGCTCAATGGAACCCTTGATGACCACATCTTTGGAGAAAAATCCAAAGCCCAGCCTCTTAGCTGGTCGCAATGAAAGAACCTAATCCTTGGGATTGCCAAAGGGTTGGCTTATCTGCACGACAATACTGAGCATACCATTTATCACAGAGACATCAAACCCACTAACATTCTGTTGGATGATGAAATGAATGCTTGCGTGGCAGATTTTGGTCTGGCAATGATCATGGCTAAGGGAGAAGGAAAATCACACCAGACGATGAGGATAGCGGGGACGCATGGCTACTTAGCTCCTGAATATGCTCTCTATGGTCGACTTACTAATAAGAGAAATTTATATAGTTTCGGTGTTGTGTTGTTGGAGATCATGAGCGGCAGAAAGGCTTTGGACACCTTTGCGGACTGCGCCTCTCACTATCTTATTACAGATTGGGGATGGAGACTGGTGAAATAAGGCAGAACTAGTGAAATAATAGACGAGAGAATCCAGCAGAGCGGGGTAGAGCGTCTGATGGAGAGATTTGTTTTGGTGGGTATTATATGTGCGCATGTTATGGTGGCATTCAAATCTGGAATGGTGGAGGTCGTGAAGATGTTGGAGGGAGAAGAAAAGATCCCTGAAATACCTGACCGGACTTTGCCACTTATGCGTCATGGAACCGTTACAACCACTCAACTACCTTTCATTAATCGAATGATTAAAAATATTGTAATCGTCTAACACATAATCTAACGGCACACAACAATGACAGGTAGATTTTAGGGAAGTTCATTTCAGAGGGAAACGCATTACAATGTAAAATTACACCATTTATCGTACCTTGTTGTTCCAAACATGTTGCTTGCAACTGAACACATCCATGTCATCTCTCAAGGGACTCCAATTCCCTTGATAGATCCACATGTAACTAGAGACTAGCCAATATACCTGTCAAATGCATGTTCATGAATCTAGCACATATCCACATAATGTTAGACAATATTAAGGTTAAGAAGACTTCCTGTGTGCAAAGCACTCATTCATTTGGAATTAGGGTTTCCAAACATAGCCAAAGGAATTCTTGTTCAGTTACTTTCTTTTACCTTCTTACCTTATTGAAATTGAGGCTTACTATGTACTGTCACATCACCCAACTGTTAGTTATTTAAACACATCAATTGTTACCTTGTCATGCTAATACCAAGCATGTTTCCTGCAATTGTTTACATATGTCAACCACTCGCTCCAAATATCAAGACAATCATATCTATCAATTTGAAATCAACCATTACAAATACTAATAATCATGTCATAATCCATAGTCAACTCATAGTCATTATACATAATGCTACAAATGTCACCTACTACACTCAAGTACATATTAGTTATCTCAACACATATGTGCTAGTATGGCCATCTTAAAACAAGATCATTTTTTCATGCAATCTTATAGACACATACTCATATCATGCAATTAATCAAACATTCAAGAAACTATAAACGTACCATGTTAGATAAATCAAATAGATGACATAATAGACACCAAACACTCAAACACTGAATAGACGACATAATCAATCAGTCAAGCACCAAACATACGACATAAGCAAACTCATACCTTAATGTATCTCAGGGGAGGCTATCTTGTCTGCACAATCAAGCTAGATTAGCATGATATAACTTCACAACATTTCAACTCAACTCAAACATAAATAGGGTCATGATATCCCTAACAGTAACTAGCTAAAATTTTCACATCATAAGCCCATCAATAATTGCCATTCATGCATAACAATCACATATGCATAGTCAGACTAGATTAGAATGACATAATATCACAACATATTAACTCATACTTGAATTTCATAAACCTAACTTTTTTCATAAACCAATCCAACTTAGGATGATACATATAACATCAGGATCTTAATGTAATAACCCTAGTCATCAAGTTATCTAACATAAAACAACAATAACAATGCATACAACCACATGTTACTATCATTCATGACTATGCAGCACGTGCATATGACTATACTAATCAACTAGAATCTATCATGTATGTAACCATAACATCAATAGACATGTACATAAACCTAATGTATATAACCCTAATGCATATAAAAATCCATTAACCAACATACTTGCATGCCCAACATATAAACCTGTATGACGACGTTCTCTTGTCTCGAGGTCCAATACTACAACTTCACTTTAATGATCTGCATCTCCTGCTCTATCTCAACTAACACATTAGCATCATAAGATACCAATATCATCATCATGACCTAATTTCATACAATGACCTCATAATGCATGTCCAACCTACCATACATGCATAACCATAACCATGACAATGCATGCATAACATCATATGGACACTAACATGCATAACAAATTCATATACAACCATACACTCATGATGACACATTCCACATGAACACCATCAACCTTCACATGGACACATCACTACAACCATGATCAACACCATGCAAATGAAAAAATCACATGGACTACAAGCATACGCAACACATATGGAATCGACATGAATGCATGACCAACGCACCACCCATTCAGTCCGAGGGGTCAACCATCCTCTGATACCACTCTATGGTATCAGATATGACCTAAAGAGAGCACAACCCACTCTGATACCACTTTGTACACCCCTTCTCCCATATTTGCCAAAGTAACTGGCCAACCTGGGTAAACATGTGACAAGAGGCTACTATGATATGTTTCGACCTCCTAGGTATCCTTAAGGAAGTGGAATCGATGGAAACACATCAAACATACCTTCCACATCAGTAACAAAACTCCCAGGAGCCATCCCAACCACTTAGGTATCATGCCCCTGGGTCCCACTGAGTTTTTAAGCTATTAAACCTATGGATGTTCCCATGATATGGGCATGCCAGTGTCCAAAGAGCTCTAGGCACTCCCACAAGCCTGCATGCCTGTGTCTAGGGACTATTTCCAACATACCTATGCCAGAGTCCATGGGATTTAAGGCACTTTTCAAGCCCATATTTTCTTCCACTTCCCAGAACTTGTTGTAACTTATGGAATCCATTAAACACATGATGACAAGACTAATAAACCAAAAAATAACTCCAGTATTAGGCCTAACCATCCCCAACTAGGACTGACATTCTGTCAAACACTTGGCATTAATGCAGTCTACGGGCCTAGGATTCAAGGCAGAGCATGAATGACTGAAAACTATTATGAGACATGACAAGAAGGATCTCCACCTTCTCCCTTGAACTTTTATGACATTAATTAGGTATTGCAGCCATCATTTTAACAATTACAAGTAAATACATGAAATAGACATAACATGAACCAGTCAATTAACCATGCTCATAACCAGCATAAAACCATGAAATAACAGTGAGATAACAACTATTAAATACACATATAAATAAGTACAAAAGCAAGAGAACTTTGGTTTTATTAGAAGAAAATCCGACCAGGTTTGGGACTTCCACGTACCACCCAACCCTAGACATGGCTGAACCAAATATTTATTTCAGCCAGTCATCCCCATGTCATATCCAAGCATGAATGTGGGATCTCATAAAACACATCAATCAAAACCATCCAGGGCTTCGAGGTGCCAAACCACCTCAACCCATCAAATAGTGATTCCACCTCACGGTTGGACATCACAAAACCATCGTCATATTGGTCTATACCCAAGCCTTCTAGGGCTCCAGAGCATTTGTTCCAACCCATCTTCCAGGACTAGTAACTCAACCCACAATTGTTTCCGAGCTCTAGAGCATTTTTCCATCCAAGGCTCCACGACTAGTAATTCAACCCACATCTTTTTTGGGCTTCTAGAGAATTTGTCCAACCAGGGCTTCTAGGACTAGTAACTCAACCCACCAAGGGCTTCCTAAGTGTTTTTCCAACCAAGGCTTCTAGGACTAGTAACTCAACCCAAGCTGATACAGGGCTTTCAGATTTCCACCAAGGCTCTAGGACTAATAACTCAACCCAAGCTGTTACAGGGCTTCCAGAGTGTTTTTCCAACCAAGGATCCAGGAACTAATAAGTTAACCTAATCTAAAGGAAACATGATAAC
Source organism: Pinus tabuliformis (assembly GCA_031772625.1). Taxonomy (NCBI): domain Eukaryota; kingdom Viridiplantae; phylum Streptophyta; class Pinopsida; order Pinales; family Pinaceae; genus Pinus; species Pinus tabuliformis. The sequence continues at coordinate 924,885,910 of CM062816.1, forward strand.
CAACCAGAATAAAAACGAAATAAACCCACAACACCATGACTATCCATGAAATGGAAAGGGTACGAAAATCCATTGTCAATCTAGGAAATCCTCCATGCCAATGATAGATCATAACCAAGAGACCACATGCATGTTCCATGCATGCAAAAACTAGTGAGGAAAACATACATGCAACTCGGTAGCTGCAAGCAAAACTCATTGTAGTTGTTGATCTTGATGTCCTCTTACGCTTTCTTGCTCTTCCTTTGTCTTGTTGCTCCGAAATTCCAAGTATGACACAGTCTCCAAGAGTGCTCCAAGAAAACTCTAAGTGTCCAAGAATAGGAGAGAGAGAGAATAGAGAGATAGCTCCAAAGCTAAACTCACCAAGCTTACCCATTGATCCTTAAAACCATTTTTATTAATGAGGCCTCTATTTTCTTCATTTTCCATTATTTTCCCTCAATTTCCTCCTCACATGCAACTTGTGACCTTTCACCTTCCTTTTCTCCAATTTTATTTTCATAAATAAATGTGCCAAAAATGTATTTTTTCCTTTTAATGCCTTTGCCTTTCCCAATTTCCTTTAGCCATAAACACATCCAATTATGCCCACTAGGACATATGTTGTGTGTGTTTTATATTCTTTGCCTGACTACCCCACACACACGGGGGGCATTGGGGGGGTGGTAGACCCCCTTGTACATTGGGTTGGGCACAACAAGGGGGGCGGTTGCCCCCCCTATTGGGGGTATGGAGGCAGGTGGTAGCCCCCCTGCAAGGGGTCCAGGGTAGCACCCTGGGAAATTTGTTTTGGACCCTATATTAGGTGGGCCGATCTACCTATGGTTTTTGTGCATGGATTTTGCACATGGTTTTGGGCATGATGGTTTTTTGTCCATGGTATTTTGTAGATCCGACCACGGGAACTATAGTTATGTCCTAATCCAAGGTTAACAGATTGGGGTTTATGGATGCTTCAACATGTATATATATGTGTTGTAACATTGAAAGGAATAATATGAAAAATCAATCTGGTGGTGACAGTTTTGGGATCCAGGGGAAAACTCTATGTATATTTTTTTCTATTTTTTATGTTCTTTCCATTGTTTTTGTTCTGTTTTTTAGAATTCATATGCAGGTAATTTATGTACAGTATTAAAACCTACATTTGGTATCAGAGTTGTTTCGACTTCAAGGGGATGCCTTTGTTACTGAGGGGTTTTTTTCGGGCCTATGGTAGACCCTGTTCAGTGGGAGATTTGCGGGATCTATTCTGTAGGTTTTAAACCCGTACATAAATTATCTGCATACAAATTCTAAAAAAAAAAAAAAAAAATGCGAGAGCATAACACATAAAACACATATACACAGAGATTTTCCCTTGGATCCCAAAACCGGGACTACCAGCTTGATTTTTCATTGTATTCATTTCAATGTTACAATACATATTTATCCATGTTGAAGCATCCAATATCATGGACCGAAAACCATCGCATCCAAAACCATGGACCAAAAACCATCGCGTCGAAAACCATGTGTGAAAATCATGCACACAACCATAGGCAAGTCCACCGAACCTAACATAGTGTCCAAAGCCAAAATTTTCCGGGGTGCTACCCTGAACCCCATAGAGTGGGGTTACCTGCACCCCTCAAACCCCTTGTGACTACCCCCACTACGCAATGGATGCAATGAAAGGGGGCTCCACCCCCCTTCTAACCCCCTGGTTAATTACGTGGGCTAGTCATGGAAAGAATATAACACAACCCAACATTCTCCCACTTGTTGTTTTCTTTCCACAGGGGGCCACAAGAGAGCTTAGTCATTTATCCAGCCCTGCAATGGCCATTGTTTCTCTACACCAAGAGAACTTCTTAGAGCTCACAGATTTTGTTAATGCATCTACAGTATTCTTTAAAGTTTCCACCTTTACGAACAACACCTTTTTGCCTTCTATCATATCCCTCACAAAGTGATACTGAACATCAATGTTCTTTGTTTTTGAATGATATGCAGGGTTCTTTGCTAAGAAAATTGCACCTTGGCTGTCACAGTCTATCCTTATAGCTCCCTGTAGTAACTCCATAGTTGAACACAATCTCTACAACCAAACTACTTCTTTGCTTGCATGAGTGGCTGCCATGTATTCTGCCTCTGTAGTTGATAGTGCCACTACAAATTGTTTCTTACTCATCAAACTGACTACACCCCCAAATGGGTTAAACACATACCTACTCATAGATCTTATCTGATCAAGATCTCCAGCCCAGTCTGCATCAACAAAGTGTTGAGCCTTGAAAATGTCATTCATTTCCATTACACTTTCACTATTATGTCCATTATATCACCTCCACTTCACTACTATGTCACCACATTCATCCCACTTTCATTATCGTTGGGCCACATTTATGTTTTTCCAATCTTTATTAATTATAAGTCTTTTAAGTGAATTTGTGGTTAAAAATTAGAAAATAATGTGCATATTGTTACACAGTAATTTGTCACCATTGGTCACCATCCCTATCGCCCTGTTTCCATACATTGGAGGACGCATTCCGGAACCTATGAACAGTGACATAACCCAAAATCACTTGCATTATGTTCCCCTGAGTATGTACTTCATGTTCCCTGAAGACACCTTCTGCAAATTCTCCCTGAAAAGTACTCTTTTTCCATTGGCGCAGGTCCACAAGTATCTTACCCACGCCAATCACTGAGATCCTCAAAAGAGGGCGCGACCATTGGCGCTCTGTCACAGAACAACACCCGCGCCAACCCAGTTTGGTAATGATTTTTGCTAAACGCACGCCCATCTGTTTTTTCCCTTCAGATCACGAAGTCTTTTGAGACAAAAATCCATCTGATAGAGGTCGAGAGTCATCATCTATCCTTGATATCTATCCACAGTGGCTTTTCAGGGATAATGCCAATCCACAATGGGTGTCCTGGTTCATCGAATCTTTCTCCCTTCTCCATCTATAAATATCTGTCCTCATGCATTAGACAAGTGAGTTCTTAATTCTTGGAGGAATGCTAGTTGTGATTATGCTTGTCGTAAGTGATAGTGAAGCATAGAGAGGTTATGCTGCCGGAGAGGAGGTACATTGCAAGACACATATAGTTGCTCGCCCAGCCAGAGGAGAGGTTCAACGTCAGAACCTTGGTTGTAACTTTTCCTGTCTATTATTCATTAATGAACGACTGCTATTATAGTTCCAATCTCATTGTCTATTATAGTGATGTTTGATTTATTTCCTTTCTGACTGAAATATAGTTGTGCCTTGGTGGATTTTATGCTTGTATTTGTTTCTTCCTTTGCATGTGCAGGTGTCCGTTTGCAAGGATCGCAAGGATTGTGACCTGCCGGAGCGAGGGAGTGGGAATACTAACTCTGCCTCTACTATAGCGTTGGATTCCAGGTTGGTCTTCTTAATTCACCTTTAATGTACAACTAGGAACTTGCGTGGCAACGTGAATCGATTGTGGCTAGTTCTGCTTTAGGCTAGTGGGATCGCCTCTGTCCGCAGAGGGGATTTACCTATCCAACAATTTGGCGACTCCACTGGGGAAAAGATATTTGGAATTTGTCTTGCATGTTAATTTTCTCTTGCTTGCTTGAGTGCATGAGCTTTCTGGGTCAGTTTTGAGATTGTTATTTGCTGTTTGATCCATCTGAGCACTGTCGGCCCGACCTGGGGTCGTGTTATTTATTTTTTAGCTGGCAAGCTTAGTTGGCGTGGTTTTTATTCTGACAGTCGCGCCAGTTGGCGCATGTTGCCCAACAGCAACTCTCGCCAATCTTTTGGTAGTGCAAGTTGCAGGCTGACAGTCGCGCCAGCCCTGTGAATTTTGCTTGTGTGTCGGTTGGAAGCTCTTTCGACCCAGATTTTTATCTTTTTATATCTCTTACAGCCTCTGGAAGTGTGTTGAACCTCTGTTTGACTGGTTTTGGCCTTTATCCTTCAGTTGTTTGCTGATTTCTATTCATTTTCGTCTCAGCCCTAGAACATCTAGTGGCTTTGCATGTCTAGCCTTATGTGGGAAGTTTCGGTCTTTTGATTTTCCAGTCAACTTGTTGGTTGTGTTCTGCACCTGTCTAGTGAGTGTTAAAGCTTGGTCTTCTATGCTTTGGGTGATTCACTTCTAGCTCCTTTGGATTTTGCTCGACTTCATTTGAACTTAGATTACATGGTTCATTGAAAGTCTTTGTGTTTTTCCTTGTTTGCATAGTTCATTTTGGTGTTTCAGGATTGGTTCTATTTCATTGAGTGAACTTGGTTTGTGTATACTTGTGAATATCTCTTAAGATTTGTTTACATGCATTATGCCATCTTAAAGGAAAGAAAAACAAAAGATCTTTTGCATCATATTAATTAGCGTTTATTGTTATTTGTTGCTATTAAAAAGAAAAAGAAAAAAATTTCATTTCTTGTTATTAGCTGCATCAGGATCTTTGTTGTTTGCTGAGTGATCATTTTGTTCGTGTAAAGATCTCAACCTTCCTGTAGATAGAATTCATCGAATGAAATGGTATAGTTTTGGCATGTAGTTTGCATCTAAGAAGCTTTTGAGATATCACATACGGTAGGACCAAAAAAATGAAACATAATTGAAGATAAACTTTAAAATAAACTCAATGAACATAACAACGCATTGGAACCTAACGCAAACATTCTAGAGGTCTAGGTTAGAGACGTGTTCCGGCGTCTTTAAACCTGGTAGCTTACCGTTGAGTGGTTGGGTGATTCCTCCACGGTGAAATGATAGGTGCCAATACGGACTGTGCCCCCACGTACCGTCGCGTATATATTGGGGGACCCCTATAGGATTAAAATCCTTTATCCATAGGAAGCCGAGTTTGCCGCCTTACAAACCGTAATGCACTGAACACAGCATTCGGGAAGATTGACTGCAGTACGGGAAGTCCTTGGTTTTCATCTGATCGTCGAGGTGTATAAGCAGTTTTACGGATTGTTTGGTAAACCTCTTGCCTAGTTTTCCAGAGTAGTCACTTTTGATCCTTTTCGGACTCCCTAAAAGAAAAGGTGCCTATGAGCATCTTGTCACTTCGTGCTCATTAAATATTCGAAGGAGACTAGAGTCATCTTTTGTCCTTTTCTCGACTCTTAAAACATGAAAAGGTCAAGTCGTGTCTTTGCGTCTTAAAATTTATCTGGCTACGATAACATCTACCCAATTAGATTTTGTTTGCGATTACCTTGAGTAGGATTATTTCTCGTTCAATGGCATCCTTCCCTGAGCCCACTGGCCAAGGTGTTCCCCCTGATGGAAACCCTCGTCCATTTCCTGCTGTTGGAAATGTCAGTGTTCAGTATATCGCAACTTTGTCTTTGCCTGGGTTAACCATTGGTTTGCCCGTGTGGTTGTTTTCAAACTCAGTGGTCTCGAGTGTGATAACTCCTGTTCCACCACCACCTCCTCCACCCGAACAACATCATGTTGATCCCAAGGTGGACCCCTTCCCTTCTTCGCCTATTGCTGCGTCCTCATCTTCTACTTCGCCTGGTGAAACTCTGGATTTAGGTAACCAAGTGGCTAAGAAGAAGAAGAAGAAGACCAAAAAGAAGAAGTCTCCCAAGGGAAAGGTCGCATCTACCCCGAGTATACCTCAAGTAAAACCACCTTCTGCTCCTCCGCGGAAGGCTAAGTTTCCTTGCCGATTATGCAAGGAGGACCATTTTCTTACTGATTGTCCTGGTATTCCCAGGGTTCTAGATATATGGTCCCGTGACCCGACTCGCTCCTCGTCGTCGCAGATCGACGATACCTTATCAGCTGGTAAGGGAAAAGGGAAGGTTCGTTTCCCTTGTCGACTTTGTGAAGGTAATCATCTCCTTCGCCTTTGTCCACTTATGGACGAAGCCTCCCATCTTTTGGAAATTCTGTCAGCTCCCTTACCTCAACTACCCACTGGATATCAGCGTCCTTTTGCTACTGCAGATCATCTCTCCGCTAACCAAGAGATCAAGCATGATTCCTCTTTGGTCCAACCTTCTCTTCCCGAACCTGGCTGTGCTCAGCCTGTTCCAGACCAGTCCCTGGTCGGAAAGAGTGTTGATTTACGTTCATCATCTATGCACCACTTTGTTCCAGGAGTGTTTCTCATCAAGGATGAACCATCTGAATCCAAACCAAATGAAAGTCCAAAGGTCCAGATGACAAGTGACCCGGTCTTTCAAAAGGTCCAGATGACAAGTGACCCGGTTTTGCCTTCAGAATCTGAATCCAAACCAGACGAAAGTCCAAAGGTCCGGATGACAGGTGACCCGGTCTTTCAAGAGGTCCAGATGACAAGTGACTCGGTTTTGCCTTTAGAAGTTCCATCCTCAGATGATATTATCACTGTCAAGAATGAAGACCACACCGTCCAAATTCTATTCATAAACGCAGACTCTTATGATCAAGTGACCATCCCTCTCATTCCTTCGTAGCAGGAAGGAAATTCATCAGAGTCATATCCAGTCGTTTATCCGGTCCCACCTCTAAGCAACCTAGTTGTTTCCTTCAATTGGGATCAACTAGGCAATCCCCGGTTACCAACTTCCATACCATTTCGAATTATAGTTCAAGTCTACCGAATGGTTATGGCCGGTACCATTATTGATGAGGGATCTCCTGTGAGCATCCTTTCTTCAACAGCTTGGGAAGCACTTGGTTCGCCACTGCTTCTGCCTGAGATGAGAAACCTTACAGGTTTTCATCGAGAAACCATTCGACCTTTAGGAATTCTTCCCAGTGTCCCTATCACATTAGAAGGGAAGACCGTTCAAATGGGCATCATGGTAGTCCAAGGTCCATTAGATTACAATTTACTCCTTGGGCGAGACTATATTTATCGCATACGTGCAATTGTGTCCTCACTCTTCAGAGTGATGTGTTTTCTGCACGAAGGAAGAACGATCAAGGTCGTAGACCAACTTTCGTTTCCCGGTTCACACTTCACATATAGTCATCTACCATTCCTAAATGGTCTTATTTCCACAGGAAATGCCTCAACATCCAGTTCGTCATCCTGATGACGGCAGCTGACCCGGGCGCGTGACTGAAGCTCGGGGGCATGCATCCTCCTTTTCAAAATCGAGTCTTTCCAAGTGAACCTTCATTCCATCCACTCCGTGAATGCCATGAAGCTTGGGGGGCATGTACCTCGATTTGCATTATCATGCTGGGGGCATGCAAATTTTAGCAAGCATAGTTTTTTCGTTTCAAGCTTGTGTAAACATGAAACCGAATCCAAGCAAAGTTCTCCATGGTTCAAGCTTGTGTAAAAATGAACCCATACCTGATTTACATCCCGTGATTGCCTTTTATCTGCTAAATTCTGCTAGATGAGCCTTGGTTGTTTCATTCCATCGCCACCATCTCTTTGGCCGACCATATGCTTTCACTTGGTTGTTTATCCTTTCCTGAGGAACCGCAGCGATGAGTGGTTTTATTAGCCAGCCTCTTGACCATTACATGTTTTGAGCAGTTCCACCATTACCGGAACCAGTTGCTACTCTTTATACCACTCGTTCCTCTAGGACGAGTCTCCTTTAAGCTCTTTTCAGACTTGTAAAATATGAAAAGATTGCCGAGTATTTTTTCCTTTTGACTCGTTAAAGAGAATAAAAATGGAGGTCTGCTTTCAGCTCTTTTTCTGACCATTTAAAAAAGGAAAAGATTGCCGGGTCTTCTCGTTTCAAACTCGTTAATGGTCATGAAACGACGTGATTTCAACCGCTTTTTTACTTTTTCAGGTCGGAATCACTATTTATGAAAATTACTCCTCGATCGTAATGGTCGGGCGGTTCTTTCGGGCATTATTTTATACTTTTTCGGGCCCGAGAGACACAACTTTACGAAAAAGGACACCCCTGGAGTTTCCTTTTTTGCTGTCTTTTCAAACTCTCTAAACATGAAAAGGCGCCGAGTTCTTCCTTTGTCAGACTCGTTAAAACCTGATGACATCGGATTTTGTCGAAATGACGTACCACAAGCATATGCTATCCCCATCAAGCTTGTTAAAAATAATTGGGGTACTCGCTAGAAATGGCGGGGGAAAAAAGGAACCATAGTTACCGTCGTGTCGGCAGTATGTCGCTCTTGAACATGGCACTTCTCTGCTTTCGTGTCCAGGGTGGGGATATCTCATCTCATATTTTTCACTTGCTTCCATGGACTTGGGTACCCTATTTGACCTCTCATCTACTCATTGCCTCGTCATCATGACCTTTGATCCATCGATGTCAAATACTGCCAATTCCACTATCGTGCCGCCAATATGTTCAAGAGAAGTTGACCTCTGAAAAGAAACAACCTCCATCTGATAGTTCACATGATCTTGATTCACAACCTTATCTCTTTGTCTCGTGTCGATGATGTGGGAAACATTATGGCCCACCTTCGATCAAGGTCACTTCCTGTCGACTTCAGCTCATTATCCAGGAAGCTGATCTAGAGACTCCCTTCCGGTGCCTTGGAGCCTGCATGCCTCAATGGTAGGTTCTTCGTGTTCGACGTGAGGTTTTCATCATTGGCCTCCGATCGAATGATTCTACGGGTGTTCGACGCCAGCTCATTAATTCGCACGTCGTAGATTGTACCTATAGTACCTTGAGGGCCATTGTCATTATTGGTGGTACCTCTCGCGTCTGTTAACAGTTTCCACTATTGACTGGTAATCAGACGATGTTCATGCATGCTCGACTTCAGCTCATATATTCGCATGCTTGAACTTGTACTCTTGTTCGGGTCGAGATGGAGCGCAAGACCCTGGATTGTGTCTGTTGTAATCCAGGCGTGATTCTTGATACATGACTCATTCACTGGATGGCTGCGACCATACCTGAGTCAATTCATTGATCCTAACCAGATGGCTGCGTCCATACTATGGATCTAGATTATTTATGTACTCTCTTATGGATGGCTGCGACCATTCCACGTACATCATGTAATTGAACTATCAGTCGTGTCTCTCAATGTAGATCCTCGGCGGCAGCTATATGTGTTCTTGTGTGTTCCTATAAAGCATTTCACCCCTCTCTTTCCCTCTCGGACTTCATGCTTTAGGGGGCATCTGTTACACAGTAATTTGTCACCATTGGTCACCGTCCCTATCGCCCTGTTTCCATACATTGGAGGACGCATTCCGGAACTTGTGAACAATGACATAACCCAAAAACACTTGCATTATGTTCCCCTGAGTATGTACTTCATGTTCCCTCAAGACACCTTCTGCAAATTCTCCCTGAAAAGTACTCTTTTTCCATTGGCGCAGGTCCACAAGTATCTTACCCACGCCAATCACTGAGATCCTCAAAAGAGGGCGCGACCATTGGCGCTCTGTCACAGAACAACACCCGCGCCAACCCAGTTTGGTAATGATTTTTGCTAAACGCACGCCCATCTGTTTTTTCCCTTCAGATCACGAAGTCTTTTGAGGGAAAAATCCATCTGATAGAGGTCGAGAGTCATCATCTATCCTTGATATCTATCCACAGTGGCTTTTCAGGGATAATGCCAATCCACAATGGGTGTCGTGGTTCATCGAATCTTTCTCCCTTCTCCATCTATAAATATCTTTCCTCATGCATTAGACAAGTGAGCTCTTAATTCTTGGAGGAATGCTAGTTGTGATTATGCTTGTCGTAAGTGATAGTGAAGCATAGAGAGGTTATGCTGCCGGAGAGGAGGTACATTGCAAGACACATATAGTTGCTCGCCCAGCCAGAGGAGAGGTTCAATGTCAGAACCTTGGTTGTAACTTTTCCTGTCTATTATTCATTAATGAACGACTGCTATTATAGTTCCAATCTCATTGTCTATTATAGTGATGTTTGATTTATTTCCTTTCTGACTGAAATATAGTTGTGCCTTGGTGGATTTTATGCTTGTATTTGTTTCTTCCTTTGCATGTGCAAGTGTCCGTTTGCAAGGATCGCAAGGATTGTGACCTGCCGGAGCGAGGGAGCGGGAATACTAACTCTGCCTCTACTATAGCGTTGGATTCTAGGTTGGTCTTCTTAATTCACCTTTAATGTAAAACTAGGAACTTGCGTGGCAGCGTGAATCGATTGTGGCTAGTTCTGTTTTAGGCTAGTGGGATCGCCTCTGTCCGCAGAGGGGATTTACCTATCCAACACATATGCTTATACCTAACAAATGGGTTGAGGTTGTTGACATGTGTAGGTTGAAAGGAGACTTCTAGAAGACCCTTATGTGGCACTCTAAGGCTAAATTCAAATTTGGTTGGAAAGAATCATGGGATCATGAGGATATGTGTCACATCTCCTAATTGTATTGTAACTCTAAGAAGACATGTGTCTTATCAGTTCCTATTTTGATTAGGACTCTAGAGGTAGAGGGAGAGATTCATGGACTCTCATTAATAAGATGGCTCTCATCTTTTTGTATAAATAGGAGATCTCTCTCCTTCATTTGTTAGTCTATTTTAGCTTAAGCTTGTTAGTCCCTAGTTCTTAAGTTTGTAATTCTTCCTTGATGGCTTTTGAAAGCTTTGGAGAACTTTGTTGTACTTTGTACTTTTGAAGAAATTGAATAAATCTTTGATGTTCTCAACATGGAAGGAGATGTGAAGTAGATGTCATGGAGCATATTATAATGTAAGGTAGAGTAGATTTCATTTTGTAAATATTGCTTTGTAGAATGTAAGGTAGAGTAGATTTCATTTTGTAAATATTGCTTTGATTTCATTATGTTATTTAATTTCTTTCAAGTTTGATAGATTAGATTTTTCATTCATGCAATTTTAATTCATGCAAGTGGCAGAGGGCCCCTGCACACTAAAGCCTTGTATAGTTGTCATTTAATTCTGCATTTAATTTTGCTATGCTTCTGTACATTAGCCGTACATAACAAGCTGTTTTGATTACTGTTGTTTTACATTAATTTTGTTATGCTTCTGTATATTAGCTGTACATAAATTGCTTTCAAGTTTGATAGATTATATTTTTCATTCATGAAATTTTAATTCATGCAAGTATGTTCAACCGGTTGATTGTAAATTAGTGATGCACATAGCCTTTTAATGACTAATGACATGATAGAATCATCTTGTCCTTCTGCTGAAGCAGCAAGGATACTGGGTCTCATAGTCACTAGCTCATTGTTTGGTTATTGCATTTTATTTTGATTGAACTAGCTGTATATTTACACTTTTGTTTAGATACTAATTCCATCAATAACATGTTTTAAGTTCTTTTGAAGTGCTAAGTTTTGGAAGTTACCATTAGGGACATAGGCCTTGTCTTCAAATCTTTATCCATACTTGTCCTTTAAAAGTATTCTTAAGACCTTAGAATAGGATTTCCATTTGCATTAAACAATTTAGAAACCAACAAGAACAAAACCCCAAAAACAACATAAACTATAAAACAACGAAGTAAGAGAAAGGTTAATTAAGCACATATGGTGCACCACACTTCATCAGTTTACGATACCCGGATTGATAATTTATGTAGAGCAATTTAAGATGTTAAATTGACTAGACATTTTGGCACCGTTGCCAGGGAAGTGTAATTAGGAGACCTTATTTCTTACATCTGAAAAAAAATTAACAATTCTTGAGTATGCTCTCCTCCTGCACTTTGTGTGATCTGGAGGATCAGAAAAAATGATTGTTATGTAAAAAAAAAGTTAATAATTCTTGAGTATGCTCTCCTCTTGCACTTTGTGTGATCTGGAGGATCAGAAAAAGAATTATTATGTAAAAAAAGAAAAAAAAAGGAGACAAAATAAACTTCAACATTTCAATTGATTCAATAAAAAAAATGATGAAAAAATGAAACTCAACTGCTTTGATAGGTTCAAATTGTCCAAAATTGTCTGGTTATGCTTTGTAGTGGTCTTCAAAACACTGTATCCTGTTTTAATAAGGTTTTGCAACTTAGCTGCGGAAACTGCCCTGATTCCGCAGCTGTTTCATGGTTTAGCAGGTTACAAGCATTCAATGAAAAAACCGACCACATGGGCATCTTCAGAATTGTCCCGACATGGATCCTATCCTAGTCACCCAGCTCAGATCGATGAAAAACCAGCTTAAGACCTCAATCAAAGTCCTATTTTTAACATGTTTGTCTTAAAGTATTTGCTGCCTGAAATTGAAAATCATGAATCCTTTTTATAAAATTTTACAATTTCAGAGAAAAAAAGAGAAGAAAAACAATCTATGGTTATCCTCAATCCTAGCTTTCACTGTGGCCTCAGTATGCATCCATGTTCAAATTTTGGCCTTAAAATGAACCTGCAAAAACCAAATAAATCAAAACTCTGTTGTGTTAAAATAAAAACTCTGCATTTTTGGAATCTGGTTGGAATTCTTCTTATCTGGTTTTCAAAGAAAAGGTATGAAGGATTAGTTGGATATCTTGTAGAAAAGGCATTGACAACACATTGTGTTGAAATATCTATAGAACTACCGATTCATTTGCATTAATATCAAGGTATCCAAATTCCTCCCTATCTTGCAATCTGAGAAATGGTGGAGTGATCTATCAATTGGCAAGTCCGAGAGAACCAAATATTTTTTGTTCTTAATTTATGTTCTCAGGACTTTGGATCTTCACAAAAGGATAAAGAAACTTTTTGTTTTCTTCAATCCAATACACCACTCTGTAGTCATTTTATGAATTTGCACGCCGCAACCTTTTATTTTAAAATTCTGCTAGAGTTTACGATTGCTAGTTGAGGATCTGTTTATACAAGTCTCTGTTTTGTAAACACATTTTCATTGTATGCTCTGTATTCTTTTTGCAATCACTGGTTTTTTTTTCCGCAATCTTCTTCCATCTTCTGCTCATACAACCGTTCCACCTCTGTGAAACCATCGCTTACATTCCATCAAATACCTGATCATAACAAATGAAACAATGCTAATGTATTTGAAAATTTCTATAGGGATTCATTTTTTAATCAAACAAGAAAAACGAATGCAACAATAAAAACATCAACTCAGAAAAAATACAGAACAGAAAAAAAAAAAAAAAAAAAAAAAAAAAAAAAAAAAAAACCCGTCAAACTTTGAGAGCTCGATTTGCCCAAACGAAGGTGAATTTCAAGAAAATAAAACATGGGTTTTTTTGCCAGGTGGGTCAATTAGATAACCCAAAAACCGTTTGAAGCAATTTATGGCGGTCTGGGAGAAATATTCAGTTCTTTGGAGCCTCTTTTTTGCCGCCGCGTGAAGAAAAACGGAATTTGAGTTAATTAACTGATAGTTTGAATGTGTGACTCAATTCTGCGTGCCTGAGGAAGAGAAATCCACTCAGGTCCTATCTCCTTGGCAGCCAGATCATCCACCATGTCACTGAATATGAGAAAAAAAAGATTTTTATTAAATGCACAGAGAACAATTCAAACACGGCACGTTGTAGTTGAAATACGACTCTTTGTCATTAAAAAACCGTTTGTTGATTTTTCCACCCGTCTAAGCACTTACTCAGCCACCTCTCGATTAATAACAGTTCTAAATTAAACAAAACAGTGGTTAGAAACAATCCAATTGAACACGGCTCTCCATCACGTGAACCAGTCCAAACTGATCTGGCAATTTCTATCTAACTTCACTACTCCGCTCCGTTCCTGCCACTTGTTCTTTGTTTCTCCATTTACCATCATTGTATTTTTCTCCATAAAACCGTGTCAATTCCCCGCTAACACATTATGAATCTTCTTCATCCATCATTCACGCAGATGAATTTTTAGAACAAGAAGGAAAGAATGGGTCTGTTATTGAGGGCAGAACCGGAAGGGCTTAAGTCTATGAAAGGGCCAAATAGTTATGATCATGGTTATAGGCTGTTTATCAAACTATAAGTCCATTAATAAGATTGTTTTGCTCCATTCATAGAGTTCCTACATGCAGACAATGAAAAAAAAAATTCAAAATTGATGATTGACTGTTTTAGCTTAACTTTCCGCAGCTGGCTCAACTTTCCGTAGCTAGCTCAACTTTCCACAGCTGGCTCAACTTTCCGTAGCTGGCTTAACTTTCTGCAGCTGTTTTGTTAAACTCTAGGTTGCAGGTGTCATCAAGCAAAACAAGTCACATGGGTAGCTGGGGGAATGTTGGTACATGGATGGTGTCCTATTCATTTGATTAAATTTGATGAAAAAGACCTCGGTCAAAAGGAAGTCAAATTGTGTGTTATCACTAAGTCGCCACACTGAGTCGCTGCATGTCAAGAAAAAATAATAATTTTGAATCAATGAAATGAATAAGTTATTTGCTGACTTTTCAGAAGGTATTGATTAATTTTGGACTGATGATGAAAGATGAATGACTAACTTTGTATCCAAGATTGTAGCTACAGAACCGTGCACATTCTGCAGCTAAAGTCTAATTCCGCAGCCAGAAAAACCTCATTGTTCAAATCAACCTATCTTTCTCATACAAAATCATATTTTGATGATTTAACTATCATTGGAAAGATCTCAACAAGATCTATACAATGAGAAATCTATCATTAGAGTTTGAAATGGCAAATAATGAAATAAATTGCTGGAAAGAAGCAACATTCAACTTGGGCACCAATTTCAAAGCAGGTATAAATTCTTTTGATTTTTCCTTTGAGAACTTGTTTCATTAATACAAATTCTTAGTTTTGTGTGTAAATATCATAACTAGAGAGATTGATCACCTCTCTCCTTTGATAATCTTACATTCCATTGCAGAAGAAATATTAGTTTTTTTTGCAGGTTTCAGGAGGAAGGACAAATGACTACAAGAGAATGGTGTCTCTCTAAGAGACCAATTTGTTTCATAAGAGGATGGTCAGCAACAAAGAGGAAATATGTTGATGCAAAATCAGATCCAAACACTTGAAAAACTTTCAGATACTATTGTCTCCATCATATCCATCCATCACATCCATACCTCGTAATAAACCATTCATCTCATTTTCCTCCATATTTTCCATTTTCATTCACATACACTTTCCATCTCTTTTTGTCCATTCATAACCCACAAATAAAAGCAAGAGGCTCATTCACATGCTTATTGCCATTGCCATTTCTGTTCTCCATTGCCATTTTCCATTTTCATCTTCCATTCCTTGTCATTTTCATTCCGCAAATAAGCCCTGCTTCAATGCAAATTATTGAGTCCATAGTCCTTTGAGTCTAAGTTCTTTGTAAAAACACCTTGAGGCTTGCATGCCTTAATGGCAAGTCCTCATGCTGACAAACAATGGGAATACATTAATGTTCCTTGTTCATCAGATCTTCTAGGTGACTCGACTTTAGCAAATTCATTCGTACCTAGCAAGATTTGTTTTGGCATCTTGACTCTCATTGTCAACAATGGTGAGAGTTCTCGTGTTGATTAGTGGCATCCATTAATGGCCACTAAGCCAACATTTTCCTACTATGTTCGACATCAGAACATCTTTTCACATAGTAGGAATTGTGCCAATGAGTTTTGAAGACATGAAGACTATTATTTTCAGCATTTTGGAGCAGATTCAACAAGTTTTAGTAGAAGCAATAAAAAGTCATCTTATCTCTCTATCCATGATTCCTCTTGTTCAGCCACCTGAAGAAGAATATGATCAGAAATTTTCAGCCACCACACATACAACTCATCCATTCCAAAGGGTAAGTTAAGGTACGTCATTTTTCTAACTTTTGACCATAGAATTCCATAAAAAGCTAGAATGAAAATTGTTGGAAAAACATTTCTCTTCCTCATTTCATAAAATTTCCAATACCATCAGTTGGGGGGGGAATACATTCATATTCATATATTGCAATGTCCATATCATATTCAGGAGCCCACATACTTCCAACATATATTAACTATTACATTGCTATTATGAGCATACAATGGCTTTTGAAAAAGTGCTTAAAGGATAAATTGGATACAAACAAAATCATGGTTGTCACACAAGAACCAACCATCATGCAATCCAATAAAGATATACTTTGCAACAATAATCAAAATATCATTATGCAAAGTTCAAAGATCAAAGTAGAAGACAACAACAAAGAAAAAAAAATGGTTGTAACACAAGAACCAACCATGTTGCAATTCAAGTAAAACACTTTGCAGAAATATGAAGTTATCAAATGATATCATGCAAAGTTAAGCCAAAGCTCAAGGATCAAAAGAGTTAATGTAATATATATTGCATGAGGACATGCAATAGCTTCAGTTGGGGGGTATGTTGAGCCTTGAAAATGTCATTCATTTCCATTACACTTTCACTATTATGTCCATTATATCACCTCCACTTCACTACTATGTCACCACATTCATCCCACTTTCATTATCATTGGGCCACATTTATGTTTTTCCAATCTTTATTAATTATAAGTCTTTTAAGTGAATTTGTGGTTAAAAATTAGAAAATAATGTGCATATGCTTATACCTAACAAATGGGTTGAGGTTGTTGACATGTGTAGGTTGAAAGGAGACTTCTAGAAGACCCTTATGTGGCACTCTAAGGCTAAATTCGAATTTGGTTGGAAAGAATCATGGGATCATGAGGATATGTGTCAAATCTCCTAATTGTATTGTAACTCTAAGAAGACATGTGTCTTATCAGTTCCTATTTTGATTAGGACTCTAGAGGTAGAGGGAGATATTCATGGACTCTCATTAATAAGATGGCTCTCATCTTTTTGTATAAATAGGAGATCTCTCTCCTTCATTTGTTAGTCTATTTTAGCTTAAGTTTGTTAGTCCCTAGTTCTTGAGTTTGTAATTCTTCCTTGATGGCCTTTGAAAGCTTTGGAGAACTTTGTTGTACTTTGTACTTTTGAAGAAATTGAATAAAGCTTTGATGTTCTCAACATGGAAGGAGATGTGAAGTAGATGTCATGGAGCATATTAGAATGTAAGGTAGAGTAGATTTCATTTTGTAAATATTGCTTCGTAGAATGTAAGGTAGAGTAGATTTCATTTTGTAAATATTGCTTTGATTTCATTATGTTATTTAATTGCTTTCAAGTTTGATAGATTAGATTTTTCATTCATGCAATTTTAATTCACGCAAGTGGCAGAGGGCCCCTGCACACTAAAGCCTTGTATAGTTGTCATTTAATTCTACATTTAATTTTGTTATGATTCTGTACATTAGCTATACATAAAAAGCTATTTTGATTACTGTTGTTTTACATTAATTTTGTCATGATTCTGTATATTAGCTGTACATAAATTGCTTTCAAGTTTGATAGATTAGATTTTTCATTCATGCAATTTTAATTCATGCAAGTGTGTTCAACCGGTTGATTGTAGATTAGTGATGCACATAGCCTTTTAATGACTAATGACATGATAGAATCATCTTGTCCTTCTGCTGAAGCAGCAAGGATACTGGGTCTCATAGTCACTAGCTCATTGTTTGGTTATTGCATTTTATTTTGATTGAACTAGCTGTATATTTACACTTTTGTTTAAATACTAATTCCATCAATAACATGTTTTAAGTTCTTTTGAAGTGCTAAGTTTTGGAAGTTACCATTAGGGACATAGGCCTTGTCTTCAAATCTTTATCCATACTTGTCCTTTAAAAGTATTCTTAAGACCTTAGAATAGGATTTCCATTTGCATTAAACACTTTAGAAAACCAACAAGAACAAAACCCCAAAAACAACATAAACTATAAAACAACGAAGTAAGAGAAAGGTTAACTAAGCACATATGGTGCACCACACTTCATCAGTTTACGATACCCGGATTGATAATTTACGTAGAGCAATTTAAGACGTTAAATTGACTAGACACAAAGGCACGAATATCCAACACTCTGTCCAATCCTGGTCTTCCTTGGTAGCACAAACCATAATCACTAGTGCCACACAAATACCTGAATTCCCGCTTCACTATTGTCCAGTGCTCCTTCCCTGGTTTTGACATATACCTGCTCAATACTCCCACTACATGTGCAATGTCTGGTCTAGTACAGACCGTCGCATACATCAGGCTACCGACTGCACTTGCATATGGAACACGGGACATGTCCTCTTCCTCTTCTTGTGTCTTGGGACACTATTCAACAGATAACTTTACACCTACAGAAAAAATAACCTTCACCAGTTTACTATCCTACATATTAAACCTCTGCAATATTGTCTCGACATACTTCCTCTGGTTTAACGAGATCTTCCTCTTTGTCCAATCTCTTTTACTTTCCATGCCCAATATATAGTTTACAGCACCAAGATCGTTCATGTCGAATTTGGAGGACAAATGGGTCTTCAAATCCTCGATAATTTATTTGTCATTTCCAACCAGCAACATATCATCCACATACAAGACCAGAGAAATAACACGGTCACCAATTAATTTAAAATACACAAAGAGATCTGCTTTGCTTCTGGTGAAGCCAAATCCCTATATAAATGTATGAAATTTCTAATACAAAATCCTTGGTGACTGTTTTAACCCATATAAAGACTTCTTTAACTTGCATACCAGTTCTTTCTTACCCTTCACCGCAAAGCCTTCAGGTTGCTTCATGTAGATCTCCTCTTCCAGATCCCCGTGAAGAAATGTTGTCGTCACATCCATCTCTTCTACCTCAAAATCAAAAGCAACAGCAATAGATAAAAGTAATCTAATAGAAGTTACCTTGACAGCAGGAGAAAAGATATCACCAAAATCAGCTCCCGGCACCTAGGAATAACCTGTTGCTACCAATTGAGCTTTGTATTTCTCCACCTTTCCTTCTACATTTGTCTTCTTCTTGAACACCCATTTTCTACCAATGGGTTTCCTTCTAGCCGGCAACTCCACTAGATCCCAAGTCTCATTTTTGTGCAAAGATGCCATTTCATCAACCATGGCCTCTTTCCCGAGTCTTCCATCCTCTGAATCTAATGCTTCCTTCACAGTTCTGGGATCATCATCAGTAATATATAAAGCAAAATTTAAATAGAAAGCAGAAGGACTATACCTTTCTCGCTGCCTTCTTTCTCGAACTGATCTTCTCACACTCGGATTTTGTGGCTCTTCATCTTTTGATTCCTCCTCTGTTGTAGAGTCTGATTCTTCCTCCTTTAGCTCAAACTCTATCTTCTCAGATTCCTTTGGTTGGAATTCATGTTTAATAACATCTTTCGCCTCTTTGAACACCACATCTCGGCTGTACATAACCTTCCTTGTTACTGGGTTCCAAAGCTTCTAACCCTTTAAACCATCCTTATACCCAATAAAGGTGCACTTTTTAGATTTATTATCCAACTTGGTTCATTTCTCCTTTGGAACATGTACATATGCATCACATCCAAATACCATCAGATGTGAAAGAGAGGGTTTCTTACCAGTCCATACCTCTTGTGGAGTCTTATCCTCCAACGCTGATGAAGGTGATCTGTTGACCAGGTAATGTGTTGTCTCCACCACCTCTGCCCAGAATTCCTGTCCTAACCCGGCACCACTAAGCATGCTTCTTGCCCTTTCCATCAACGTCTTGTTCATTCTTTTTGCAACTCCATTTTGCTAAGGTATATATGGAGTAGTCTTCTGCCATGCTATACCACACTTCTTACAGAATCATTCAAATTCCTTACTGCAAAACTCTCCACCGTTATTTGTCCTCAACACCTTTATTTTCTTCTCTATCTAGTTTTCCACCAGAGCCTTAAATTCTTTAAACCTGTCAAAGACTTCAGATTTCTTCTTAAGGAAATATATCCATGTATTCCTTGAGAATTCATCTATAAATGATACATTGTACATAGACTTACCCAGTGATGGAACCTTCACAGGTCCAAACACATCACTGTGCACAAGCTCTAATATCTGTTTCACCCTCTTACTACCAGAGGGGAAACTCACCCGATTCTGCTTCCCATATACACAATTTTCACAGAAATCAAAATCCAGAGAGCTAGTACTCATACCTTCTACCATACCTTTACCATGAAGTATAACCAAGCTACTTACGGAGGAGGCTTATCAGCCTTCTTAGAATGTTTATCCCTACAGCGCTACTCCCTTCGTAGTTTCTTCTCAGACTTCACATTAGAACCATGTGTAGGGTGCTTTTGGAACCTCTATGGTTGGACCCTGACGGCTGTTTCAGTTCGACGCTTTGATCCCGGCCGTAGAAGGTCCCCAGGTATGAGGATCGGATCGGGGCCTTGTACTCTCCAATATGTCTAAGCCTTTGATGCCACAACATGGTCTTCTCTCCAGAGACCACTAGATTTTCTACTCCACTTTCAGGAACCACAGAACTATTGCACCCATCAACAACCGTGCTACCTTGTAGCTTGTACAAAGTTCTAATTTGAACTCCCCACATCAATATTAGTGCTCCCCGAACCATTTTGCAGGTGTCCTTCTCGAAGACTGTTTTTACACCTGCATCATTCAACTTTCTTATAGAAATCAAATTTCTGGCTAATGTAGGAATATGCAGAACACCGAGAAGTGTTCTAACCCTTCCACCTTGCAACTTCAACTTTACTTTTCCGCGACCAATGATACTAGCCTTCCTATCATCCCCTAAGAAGACATCACCACCATCATATTTCTCATACTCGCAAAACCACTCTCTATGGGGAGTGAAGTGAAAGGACGCACCTGAGTCAATCAACCATGCCTCATGATCTACATGTGTACTTGAAGAAGCCAAGTACACATCCCCACCTTCATCTGAGGTGGTTTTCACCTCTGCAGAAGGAGCACCATCAGATCCCTTTCCTTTATCAGGAGCTTTAGATTTACAGTCCCTTTTGTAGTGCCCTTCCTTTCCGCATTTCCGACACACCACCTTTACAAGTTTTCCTGGAGATTTAGATCTCCTTCTAGATTTAGATCTCCCACTCGATGACTTATTTTTGTTTCTGTTCTAGGACCGTCCTCGTACAGACAAGGCATCACCATTCCGGCTCTCCACATTTTTTCATCTCATCTCCTCTGCCAGCAAGGATGAGACTATTTCATCAAACTGCAAGGCAGTTGCATTACTACCTATTGCAATAACCAGACTATCCCACGAATCTGGTAGAGAACACAACAAACTAATGCACTTATCTTCATTTGAAATTTTAATATCAACATATGATAACTAAATTACCATAGTATTAAACGCATTCAGATGCTCTGTCACCAAGTCTCCATCTTTCAGCCTCAGGTTATACAGTTTTTTCCGTAGGAACTGTTTATTCACCAGAGACTTAGATTGGTACAAAGTCCCTAACTTGTCCCACAAAGCCTTCATCGTAGCCTTCCCTGATACATTCAGCAATTCTGCATCTGAGACACACAATCGTATTGTGCTCTTTTCCTTCCAATCCAACTTCTTCCATTCTTCATCAAACACTTCCAATGGTTTCATACCCAGATCTATCGCGATCCACTGATGTTTATCCACCAACAGATCCTCCATCTTGAGTTTCCACAACTCAAAATGCTGACCATTAAATTTCTCAATCTCTATCTTTCTAGTGCTCGCCATCTTCTTTCACCACTAAAATCGATCCCACAGATCTCCCACTAAACGAGGTCTATCACAGGCCTGAGCGAAACCCCTCAGCAACAAAGGCGTCCCCTTGAAGCCAAAACAGCTCTGATACCAAATGTAGGTTTTAACCCCATACAGGAATTACCTGCATACGAATTCTAAAACATGGAAAATAAACAATGCGAGAGCATAACACATAAAACACATATACACAGAGATTTTCCCGTGGATCCCAAAACTGTGACTAACAGCTTTATTTTTCATTATATTTCTTTCAATGTTACAATACATAGTTATACATGTCGAAGCATCCAATACCATGGACCGAAAACCATCGCATCCAAAACCATGGAACTAAAACCATCGCGTCAAAAATCATGTGCAAAAATCATGCACACAACCTTAGGTATCTCCGCCCAGCCTAAAACCAAAATTTTCCTGGGCGCCACCCCGGACCCCATAGAGTGGGTTTACCTGCACCCCTCAAACCCCCTGTGACTCCCACTGCTACGTAATCGGCACAACGAAAAGGGCGCTCGGCCCCCCTTCTAACCCCCTGGTTAACTACGTGGGCTAGTCATGGAAAGAATATAACACAACCCAACATTATCCCACTTGTTGTTTTCTTTCCACACAGGGCCACAAGAGAGGTTAGTCATTTATCCAGCTCTGCAATGCCCATTGTTTCTATACTCCAAGATAACTTCTTAGAGCTCACAGATTTTGTCAATGCATCTACAGTATTCTTCAAAGTGTCCACCTTTACTAGCAACACCTTTTTGTCTTCTATTATATCCCTCACAAAGTGATACTAAACATCAATGTGCTTTGTCTTTGAATGATATGCAAAGTTCTTTGCTAAGAAAATTTCACTTTGGCTGTCATAGACTATCCTTATAGCTCCTTGTAGAAACCCCATATTTGAACACAATCTCTGCAAACAAACTGCTTCATTTCTTGCATGAGTGGTTGCCATGTATTCTGCCTCTGTAGTTGATAGTGCCACTACAGATTGTTTCTTACTCATCAAAC
Organism: Pinus tabuliformis; assembly: GCA_031772625.1. Taxonomy (NCBI): domain Eukaryota; kingdom Viridiplantae; phylum Streptophyta; class Pinopsida; order Pinales; family Pinaceae; genus Pinus; species Pinus tabuliformis. The sequence continues at coordinate 924,908,359 of CM062816.1, forward strand.
TCACTGCACCTCCAAATAGGTTAAACACATACCCACTTGTAGATCTTCTCTGATCCAGATCTCCAACCCATTTTGCATCAACAAAGCCACGAATATCCAACACTCCATCCAATCCTAGTCTTCCTTGGTAGCACAAACCATAATCACTAGTGCCATGCAAATACCTAAAAACCCACTTCGCTGTTATCCAGTGCTCCTTCCCTGGTTTTGACATATACCTGCTCAATACTCCCACTGCATGTGCAATGTCTGGTCTAATAGAGACCATCACATACATCAGGCTAATGACTGCACTTGTATATGGAACACGGGACATGTCCTCTTCTTCTTCTTGTGTCTTGGGACACTTTTCAGCAGATAACTTTACACCTACAGGAATAGGAACCTTGATCAGTTTACTATCCTACATATTAAACCTCTCCAATATTGTCTCGACATACTTCCTCTGGTTTAACGAGAGCTTCCTCTTTGTCTGATCTCTTTTAATTTCCACGCCCAAAATATAGTTTGCAGCACCAAGATCTTTCATGTCAAATTTGGAGGACAAATGGGTCTTCAAATCCTGGATAATTTTTTTGTCATTTCCAACCAGTAACATATCATCCACATACAAGACCAGATAAATAACACGATCACTAGTTAATTTAAAATACATATAGTGATATGCTTTGCTTCTAGTGAAGCCAAGTCCCCGTATAAATGTATCAAATTTCTAGTACCACATCCTTGGTGACTATTTTAACCCATACAGAGACTTATTTAACTTGCATACCAGTTCTTTCTTACCCTTCACCGCAAAGCTTTTAGGCTGCTTCATGTAGATCTCCTCTTCTAGATCCCCATGAAGAAATGATGTCTTCACATCCATCTGTTCTACCTCAAAATCAAAAGCAGCAACAACAGATAAAAGTAATCTAATAGAAGTTACCTTGGCAACAGAAGAAAAGATATCACCAAAATCAATTCCCGGCACCTGGGAATAACCTTTTGCTACCAATTGAGCTTTGTATTTCTCCACATTTCCTTCTGCATTTGTCTTCTTCTTGAACACCCATTTGTTGCCAATGGGTTTCCTTCCAGCGGGCAACTCCACCAGATCCGAAACCTCACTTTTGTGCAAAGATGCCATTATATCAACCATGGCCTCTTTCCAGAGTTTTCCATCCTCTGAATCTACTGCTTCCTTCATAGTTATGGGATCATCATCAGAAATAGATAAAGCAAAATTTGAATAGAAAGCAGAAGGACTATACCTTTCTGGCTACTTTCTTTCTCAAGCTAATCTTCTCACACCTGGAGTTTGTGGCTCTTCATCTTTTGATTCCTCCTCTGTTGTAGAGTCTGATTCTTCCTCCTTTAGCTTAAACTCTATCTTCTCAGGTTCCTTTGGTTGGACTTCATGTTTAATAACATCTTTCGACTCTTTGAACACCACATCTCAGCTGTACACAACCTTCCTTGTTACTGGGTTCCAAAGCTTATAACCCTTTAAACCATCCTTATATCCAATAAAGATGCACTTTTCAAATTTATTATCCAACTTGGTTCATTTTCCCTTTGGAACATATACATATGCATCACATCGAAATACCCTCAGATGTGAAAGAGATGGTTTCTTACCAGTCCATACCTCTTATGGAGTCTTATCCTCCAAGGTTGATGAAAGTGATCTGTTGACCAAGTAACATGTTGTCTCCACCGCCTCTGCCCAGAATTCCTGTCCTAACCCGGCACCACTGAGCATGCTTCTTTCCGTTTCCATCAACGTCTTGTTCATTCTTTCTGCAACTCCATTTTGCTGAGGTGTATATGGAGTAGTATTATGCCATGTTATACCACACTTCTTACAGAATTCTTCAAATTCCTTACTCAAAACTCTCCACCATTATCTGTCCTCAACACCTTTATCTTCTGCTCTGTCTGGTTTTCCACCAGAGCCTTAAATTCTTTAAACCTATCAAAGACTTCAGATTTATTCTTAAGGAAATATATCCATGTATTCCTTGAGAAGTCATCTATAAATGATACATTGTACACAGACTTACCCAGTGATGGAACCTTCACAGGTCCAAACACATCACTGTGCACAAGCTCTAATATCGGTTTCGCCCTCTTACTACTAGAGGGGAAACTCACCCGATTCTGCTTCCCATATACACAATTTTCATAGAAATCAAAATCCAGAGAGCTATGACTCATACCTTCTACCATACCGTTACCATGAAGTATTCGAAGGCCCTTCTCTCCAATATGTCCAAGCCTTTGATGCCACAACATGCTCTTCTCTCCAGAGACCACTAGATTTTCTGCTCCACTTTCAAGAACCACAAAATTGTTGGAACCATCAACAACCATGCTACCTTGCAGCTTGTATAGAGTTCCAATCTGAACTCCCCGCATCAATATCAGTGCTCCCCGAACCATCCTGAAGGTGTCCTTCTCGAACACTATTTTTACACCTGCATCATCCAACTTTCTTACAAAAATCAGATTTCTGGCCAATGCAGGAATATGCAGGACACCCAGAAGTGTTCTAACCCTTCCACCTTGCAACTTCAACTTTACTTTTCCATGGCCAAAGATTCTAGCCTTCCTGTCATCCACTAAGAATACATCATCACCATCGTATTTCTCATACTTGAAAAACCACTCTCTATGGGGAGTGAAGTGAAAAGATGCACCTGAGTCAATCAACCATGCCTCATGATCTATGTGTGTACTTGAAGAAGTGAAGTACACATCCCCACCTTCATCTGAGGTGGTTTTCGCCTCTGCAGAAGGAGCATCATCAGATCCCTTTCCTTTATCAAGAGATTTGGATTTACAGTCCCTTTTGTAGTGCCCTTCCTTTCTGCATTTCCAGCACACCACCTTTAGAGGTTTTCTTGGAGATTTAGATCTCCCTCTAGATTTAGATCTCCCACTCGATGACTTATTTTTGTTTTTTTTCTGGGACCGTCCTTGTACAGACAAGGCATCACCATTCTGGCTCTCCATATTTTTCCGTCTCATCTCCTCCATCAACAAGGATGAGACTATTTCATCAAACTGCAAGGCAGTTTCATTGCTACCTATTGCAATAACCAGACTATCCCACGAATATGGTAGAGCACACAACAAACATATGCACTTATCTTCATCTGAAATTTTAATATCAACAGATGATAACTGACTTACCACAGTATTAAACGCATTCACATGCTCTGTCACTGAGTCTCCATCTTTCATCCTCAAGTTATACAGTTTTTTTTGTAGGAACAGTTTATTCAACAGAGACTTAGATTGGTACAAAGTCCCTAACTTTTCCCACAAAGCCTTCGTCACAGCTTCCCCTGATACATTTAGCAATACTGAATCTGAGACACACAATCGTATTGTTCTCTTTGCCTTCCGATCCAACTTCTTCCATTCTTCATCAAACACTCCCATACTACGATCCACTAATCTTTATCCATCAACAGATCCTCCATCTTGAGTTTCCACAGCTCAAAACTCTGACCATTAAATTTCTTGATCTCTATCTTTCTAGTGCTTGCCATCTTCTTTCACCACTAGAATCGATCCCGCAGATCTCCCACTGAACGGGGTCTATCATAGGCCCGAGCAAAACCCCTCAGCAACAAAGGTGTCCCCTTGAAGCTAAAACAAATCTAATACCAAAGGTAGGTTTTAACCCTGTACAGAAATTGCCTGCATACGAATTCTAAAACACAAAAAATAAACAATGCGAGAGCATAACACACAAAACACATATACACAAAGATTTTCCCCTGGATCCCAAAGGGGGACTACCAGCTTGATTTTTCATTATATTCCTTTGAATGTTACAATACATATTTATACATGCCGAAGCATCCAATACCATGGACTGAAAACCATCGCGTCCAGAACCATGTTCGAAAATCATGCACACAACCATAGGTAGGTCAGCCCAACCTAACATAGTGTCCAAAACCAAAATTTTCCGGGGCGTTACCCTAGACCCAATAGAGTGGGGTTACCTGAACCCCTCAAACCCCTTGTGACTCCCCCCACTACGCAATCGACACAACGAAAGGGGGGCTCCACCCCCCTTCTAACCCCCTGGTTAACTACGTGGGCTAGTTGTGGAAAGAATATAACACAACTCAACATTCTCCCACTTGTTGTTTTCTTTCCACAGGGGGCCACAAGAGAGCTTAGTCATTTATCCAGCCCTACAACGCCCATTGTTTCTCTACACCAAGAGAACTTCTCAGAGCTCACATATTTTGTCAATGCATCTACAGTATTCTTCAAAGTGTCCACCTTTACCAGCAACACCTTTTTGTCTTCTATAATATCCCTCACAAAGTGATACTGAACATCAATGTGCTTTATCTTTGAATGATATGCAGGGTTCTTTGCCAAGAAAATTTCACTTTGGCTATCACAGTCTATCTTTATAACTCCCTGTAGTAACCCCATATTTGAACACAATCTCTACAACCAAACTGCTTCCTTGCTTGCATGAGTGGCTTCCATGTATTCTTCCTATGTAGTTGATAGTGCCAATAGAGATTGTTTCTTACTCATCCAACTGAATGCATCTCCAAATAGGTTAAACACATACCCATTTGTAGATCTTCTTTGATCCAAATCTCTAGCCCAGTCTACATCAACAAAGCCACGAATATCCAACACTCTGTCCAATCTTGGTCTTCCTTGCTAGCACAAACCATAATCACTAGTGCTACGCAAATACCTAAAAACCCGCTTCATTGTTATCCAGTGCTCCTTCCCTGGTTTTGACATATACCAGCTCAATACTCCCACTGCATGTGCAATGTCTGGTCTGGTACAGACCATCGCATACATCAGGCTACCGACTACACTTGCATATGGAACATGGGACATGTCCTCTTCCTCTTCTTGTGTCTTGGGACACTGTTCAGCAGTTAACTTTACACCTACAGGAATAGGAACCTTCACTGGTTTACTATCCTGTATATTAAACCTCTGCAATATTGTCTCGACATACTTCCTCTGGTTTAGCGAGAGCTTCCTCTTTGTCCGATCTCTTTTAATTTCCATGCCCAAAATATAGTTTGCAGCACCAAGATCTTTCATGTCGAATTTGGAGGACAAATGGGTATTCAAATCCTGGATAATTTCTTTGTCATTTCCAACCAGCAACATATCATCCACATACAATACCAGATAAATAACATGGTCACTAATTAATTTAAAATACACATAGTGATCTGCTTTGCTTCTGGTGAAGCCAAGTTCCTACATAAATGTATCAAATTTCTGATACCACATCCTTGGTGACTGTTTTCGCCCATACAGAGACTTCTTTAACTTGCATACTAGTTCTTTCTTACCCTTCACCGCAAAGCTTTTAGGTTGCTTCATGTAGATCTCCTCTTCCAGATCCCCATGAAGAAATGTTGTCTTCACATCCATCTATTCTACCTCAAAATCAAAAGCAGCAGCAACAGATAAAAGTAATATAATAGAAGTCACCTTTGGCAATAGGAGAAAAGATATCACCAAAATCAATTCCCGGCACCTGGGAATAATCTTTTGCTAGCAACTGAGCTTTGTATTTCTCCACCTTTCCTTCTGCATTTGTCTTCTTCTTGAACAGCCATTTGCTACCAATGGGTTTCCTTCCGGCCGGCAACTCCACCAGATCCCAGGCCTCATTTTTGTGCAGATATCCCATTTCATCAACCATGGCCTCTTTCCAGAGTCTTCCATCCTCTGAATCTACTACTTCCTTCACAATTTTGGGATCATCATCAGTAATAGATAAAGAAAAATTTGAATAGAAAGCAGATGGACTATACCTTTCTGACTGCCTTATTTCTCGAACTGATCTTCTCACACTAGGGGTTTGTGGCTCTTCATCTTCTGATTCCTCCTCTGTTGTAGAGTCTAATTCTTCCTCCTTTAGCTAAAACTCCATCTTCTCAGGTTCCATTGGTTGGACTTCATGTTTAATAACATCTTTCGCCTCTCTGAACACCACATCTTGGCTGTACACAACCTTCCTTGTTACTGGGTTCCAAAGCTTATAACCCTTTAAACCATCCTTATACCCAATAAACATGCACTTTTCAGATTTATTATCCAACTTGGTTCGTTTCTCCTTTGGAACATGTACATATGCATCACATCCAAATACCCTCAGATGTGAAAGAGAGGGTTTTTTACAAGCTTTAAGGTAGCATCATCCAACTGGTTCGATGGTTCGATGGTTAGGTGTCCTTCTCAAACACTGTTTTTACACCTGCATCATCCAACTTGCTTACAAAAATCAGATTTCTGGCCAATGCAGGAATATGCAGAACATCCGGAAGTGTTATAACCCTTCCACCTTGCAACTTCAACTTTACTTTTCCACAACCAATGATTCTAGCTTTCCTATCATCCCCTAAGAAGAAATCACCACCATCATATTTCTCATACTCGCAAAACCACTCTCTATGGGGAGTGAAGTGAAAGGATGCACCTCAGTCAATCAACCATGCCTCATGATCTACATGTGTACTTGAAGAAGCCAAGTACACATCCCCACCTTCATCTGAGGTGGTTTTCACCTATGCAGAAGGAGCATCATCAGATCCCTTTCTTTTATCAAGGGCTTTAGATTTACAATCCCTTTTGTAGTGCCCTTCCTTTCCGCATTTCTAGCACACCAACTTTAGAGGTTTTCCTGGAGATTTAGATCTCCCTCTAGATTTAGATCTCCCACTCGATGACTTATTTTTGTTTCTGTTCTGGGATCGTCCCCATACAAGCAAGGCATCACAATTTTGGCTCTCCATATTTTTCCATCTCATCTCCTCTGTCAGCAAGGATGAGACTATTTTATCAAACTGCAAGGCAGTTGCATTACTACCTATTGCAATAACCAGACTATCCCACGAATTTGGTAGAGAACACAACAAACTGATGCACTTATCTTCATATGAAATTTTAATATCAACAGACGATAACTGATTTACCACAGTATTAAATGCATTCAGATGCTCTATCATCGAGTCTCCATCTTTCATCCTTAGGTTATACAGGTTTTTTCCATAGGAACAGTTTATTCACCAGAGACTTAGATTGGTACAAAGTCCCTAACTTTTCCCACAAAGCCTTCGTCGTAGCTTCCCCTGATACATTTATCAATACTAAATCTGAGACACACAATCGTATTGTGCTCTTTGCCTTCCGATCCAACTTCTTCCATTCTTCATCAGACACTCCCATTGGTTTAGTACCCAGATCTACCACTATCCACTGATCTTTATCCACCAACAGATCCTCCATCTTGAGTTTCCACAACTCAAAACTCTAACCATTAAATTTCTCGATCTCTATCTTTCTAGTGCTTTCCATCTTCTTTCACCACTAGAATTGATCCCATAGATCTCCCACTAAACGGGGTCTATCACAGGCCCGAGCGAAACCCCTCAGCAACAAAGGTGTCCCCTTGAAGCCAAAATAGCTCTGATACCAAATGTAGGTTTTAACCCCGCACAGAAATTACCTGCATACGAATTCTAAAACATAGAAAATAAACAATGCAAGAGCATAATACATAAAACAGATATACACAAAGATTTTCCCCTAGATCCCAAAACTGGGACTACTAACTTGATGTTTCATTATAATCCTTTCAATGTTACAATACATATTTATACATGCCGAAGCATCCAATACCATGGACCGAAAACCATCGCGTCCAAAACCATGTGCGAAAATCATGCACACAACCATAGGTAGGTCCGCCCAACCTAATATAGGGTCCAAAACAAAAACAAATTCAGGGCGTTGCCCTAGTCCACATAGAGTGTGGTTACCTGCACCCCTCAAACCCCCTATGACTCCCCCCGCTACACAATCGGTGAAACGAACGGGGGGCTCTGCCTCCCTTCTAACCCCTCGGTTAACTATGTGGGCTAGTCGTGGAAAGAATATAACACAACCCAACATATTCTTATGGTCAAAGAAGATGGTGAGAAGTGGACAGATAGAGATTGAAAAATTTAATGGTCAGAGCTTTGAATTGTGGAAACTCAAGATGGAGGATCTGCTGGTGGATAAAGATTAGTGGATCGCTCTATATCCGGGTACTAAACCAACAAAAATATCAATTGAAGATTGGGCGAAGTTGGATATGAAGGCAAAGAGCACAATATGATTGTGTGTCTTAAATTTAGTATTGTTGAATGTATCAGGGGAAGCTTTGGCAAAGGCTTTGTGGGAAAAGTTAGGGACATTGTACCAATCTAAGTCTCTACTGAATGAATTGTGTTGGCATTATGATGCATGTGTTGTACTTGATGGCAAACAACTCATAGAAGATCAACTCACTTATATATATCTAGATGAATCTACGGAAGCGATATCAGATGACAATTCTCAGTATGACAAGTCCAAAGGGGGAGATTGTTGGCATTATGAGACAAGTGTTGTCCTTGATGGCAAATCACACAAATGATTAATTATAGTGTAGCAAATTTATTTGATAAATTATAGTGCAACAAAGTTTCCTTCATGTAGAGAAAAGTTCACGCACTTTTATGCAGAGAAAAGTTTATTCCATGTAGAGAAAATTTCACGCACTTTTATGCAGAGAAAAGTTTATTCCATGTAGAGAAAAGTTCACGCACTTTTATGCAGAGAAAAGTTTATTCCATGTAGAGAAAAGTTCACGCGCTTTTATGCAGAGAAAAGTTTATTTCATGTAAAGAAACGTTCACGCACTTTTATGTAGAGAAGAGTTCACTTCATGTAGAGAAATGTTCACGCACTTTGATGCAGAAAAAAGTTTATTTCATGTAGAGAAAAGTTCCCTTCATGCAAGAGAAAAGTTCACGCACTTTCATGGTTGGTTCATGGTATTAGTCTGACAGTTTTTGATCCTATGGTTTTGGCCCGTGGTATTGCATCCAAAAGTGTTGATCTCACACACTTTCATGGTTGGTTCATGGTATTAGTCCGACAGTTTTTGATTCTATGGTTTTGGTCCGTGGTATTGCATCCAAAAGTGTTGATCTCACGCACTTTCATGGTTGGTTCATGGTATTAGTCCAACAGTTTTTTGATCCTATGGTTTTGGACGTGGTATTGAGAAAGGACTAAGGCTATAAAAGAGGAAGGAGATCATTTGGCAAAGCATCATCTGAATTATTGAATATCTAGATCTGGAATACTGTGATTGGGTTATGGTGCAGATCTGGATCTGAGCTAAAGAGGGATCTCACCGGTTGATGGAGAACAAGATCTAAGGATAGATCGGGATCAAATGGTTTGAAATGAACTATCTCTATATAGTTGATTATGCTTATTCTAGATCTGTATACTGACGCTTGTAATGATCTGAACTGCGGTATAACTTAAGTTTGAAATCGCTGCAAGTCATGATTGAATATTTATAGATCTATACGCGGGTTGGCTTTGGTGAAAGCACATATGTATGCAGGTTTGGTTCATTGTAGTAGCATACACCATTTGAGCTATGATGTTTAATGTTACAGGTGGTTCAGGTTGTTGATGTGTTCTGATCACTATTTAATGGTGTCAATATTCTACATATTCAATTTGATTGATTGTGTTGATGGATGAGATCTAGTAATGGATCTAATGGACTAGATCGGGTTGCTAACACTCATATTATCCTTGTATATGTATTGATCTAGTGATTGGGTGATTTAGAAGATTGATTGATTATGTGCTTCAATGATATTTATGGGTCCAGTATGAAAATTGGATGAAACGTGGCCTTTCAGATTATGTGTTGTGCTTCAGGTGTATCAAGTCTGAAAATGTATGAAACGTGGTACCCAGAGGAGAGAAGATTGTAGGCCGGTGCCTACGTACTAGTATCTTAGATAGTACAAGAGATACGGGGGTGGTAGCTCCCTTCCAGTAGCAGTTGAAAACTTTGGAGCATTGTAGCAGGTAGCAGCCTGCGTACTAGTAAATGGATCGGCTAGTACAAGAACTATGGGGGTTGTATCTCTCTGCAGGTAGAAGCCTGCGTACTGGTATAAGACTGCACCAATACAGAAATATTGTAAAAGGATTTTCTTATTAAGAAGAAGATTGAGATGACTTGCAGCAGGTGGTTTTCTCCCACATTGGGTGTCCACCTTATATCATGGTGTTCATGTGTGTGGCTTATGTGTGATGATTTGTTCTATTTTACTGCACCTGTTTACTGTTAATATGGTTGATAATGTTCTAATGCACTCATTAAGGATCAACTAACTGAATCATAAGAAGTTGTGGAAGTAGCATATATGAATCTGAATATGGAAATGAAAAAGTTTTATTGATGTGATAATACTGATTCACCCTCCCTCTCAGTATTATTTCCAACAATTGGTATCAGAGCAGGTCCTTTGGTAGAAGCTTGATCGCTTGAAGGAGATCCGTGGAACAATGGGAAAGAAGCTTAAGAAGATAGCTCATAAGAAGAAGAAGACATCTCAGAAGAACTATGACAGTGGGAGAATTGATTGGGGATTAGGTATAAGAAGCTCTTCAGATTCAGATTCAGATTCAGAATCATTTCAGAATGAAGATGAACTATCAGGTATGAATTTGCTATCCTCTGATGTTCCAGCTATCTATCCATTTGGAAAAGATGGAAGTGATAACGAAACAACTGAATGTGCTCTTATGGGTGAGGAAGAAGGATATCAAATAGAAGAAGAATTTAACAGGCTGACAAACAAAATTAGTGAACAAGAAAGACTTCTGAACATAAGGAGTGGTGCCCTCAAAGAAGCTATTACTAGACAAAAGGCTCAACGAGAGTTATTCAAGGAGAAATATCAAAAGTTGCAGGTTGAAGCAACATCTCTAAGAAATGAAGTCAATGAAAAGAACACAACCATCAAGAAACTCAGAGATAGATCCAGTTACTATGAAAGTCTTGAAGCCACGATCTGCTCTCTAAAGGAAGATCTTGAAGAATCAAAGAAGCATAATAAAGATAGTCCAAGATATTGAAAAACAGGGAAACGAAGTTATCATCTTAAAATCTCAGCTAGAATGTGCCTTCAGAATTCGTCAAATGCAACAGGATCTGAATGAAGAACAAGAAAAAGAGATTCTCAAGCTAAAGCATCAGTTGGAAGAAGAAAGGAAAGCTGAAGAAGACATGAAGAAGCAATATCTAGAAAGAGAAGAACAACTTCAGGTTGAGGTAAATATCTTGAAAAGTAAATTAGAAGAAAAGGATAAGCTCTTACGTTTTCAAGATAGTACTAAAGTCTTGGATGATATTCTTAATAGTCAAATATCTCCTGCTATCAAAACTGGTCTTGGCTTTCATGAATCTGTTGAAGGTGAATCTAGTTCACAAGGTGAGGCAAGGAACTCTAAATAAAATCTAAAATGATCAACAAGGAGATAAGAGAGATGAAAGGTCAATCTCATCATCAACCAAGGAAAGAAATTCTTCAAAGAAATTCTTTTACTCCTCCTATGAATAATGTTGAATGTTATGTATGTCATAACCTTGGACATGTTGCAGCCAGATGTAGAAGAAGAAGGGTTCAAGATCATCAAACAAATAGATCATCTCAGTCAAGGTACTTTAATGGATATTGCTTTGCTTGCAATATGTTTGGTCACAAAGCTACTGATTTCTACAAAAGGAATATGAAACATGTAAGATGTTATGCATGTAACAAGCTTGGACATATAGCAAAGGAATGCAGGAACAAAGCACGGACATCACACCAAAAGGAGAAAACATCATCACACTTGAAGATATGGAAGAAAAAGGAAGTTCAGTTAGAAAGTGGCAGCACAACACATTATACAGACATAACAGAGGGAGCCGAAAGTGTAAAACTTCAATCTCCTACGCAAGCTTGATAAAGGGAAGTTGCATATATATGTGGATTTGTTACTGCACAATCACGTATATGATTGTTTGAAGAAAGGCAGTAGGGACAGATTCAAGAAAAGGATCGGTTTTGCTCTAATTGATAATGGTTGCATTTTGCTAATGATGTGTGGATATGATGGTTAGAAGTATTTTGGTTCTAACTTGATATTGCTGATGTCTTGATACTTCTTATTAATGTGCATGATCAGATCTGACAGATGGCACAGGTTTAGGGGGAGCATATGCTCTTAATGCATTGTTGGCATTATGGTTAATAGTCCTTGGTGATGATGCTTATATGGATAAATGATTCATCTTGCTATGATATGGTTATGAGTTGTTCAGATGATTCTTGGGGTTACATAGTTGATATTTAGATCAGATTTGTGGTTGATTCTCTAATGGTGCTTACATGGTGATCTTCATAAGGATAAGGAGAAGTACATAGCTTGAATTCACATCTTCTTTACTTGATGATGAGTCACTCATATGCTATTATCATCATATGCATAAAGATCATATATTACAGTTATGATCCAGGATTCCTATTGTTCTTGGCACATATATGGATGAGGTTTGTTGGCTGGATAAATGGATGATTATTCAATGTTGCATTGTTGGAGACATGATGATGATGATTTCTTACCTATATGATGATAGGTTGTTATATTCCCAATTGATGATACTTGGTTCATGCAGATCTGGATGGCTATGGTGTTTCTCTCATATGATAGAATGTGAATGTTTCTATATATACAGAATTTTGTTAGCTGATACAAGCATACCTTGATGATTCATGCACTAATACAAGTTGCTGGTCTAGTTGCTGTTGACAGATACTATGGAGCAGATCATACAGTGTCGTTGCTGATGTTTATCATGATCTTATTTAGGTGTTTGGTCTCTATATAAATGTCATGTATATCATTCGATGTAAAGGTCATATCAAGACTCATGATGTAATAGTGTGTCTCTATCTTTTGTAGTCATTTGATTAGATCTCTCCAGGTCATGTAACGACCTATGTTGGTTTCCCCACTATGCCTGGAATGAATGATGTTATTCTCTTATGTTATCTGTAAACTTTTGGTATATCACCATTGTGATGGGAGATATATGTATGTATGAGTCTTTGGTGATAGGAAGGTCATTTATGATGTATAGAGTCATGTACTTCTTGTAGAACATCTTTTTGCAGACCTTGCTTAACAGTCAGGGGGAGCATGAACAAGCATATTTCAGTAGAGCAGAGATTTCAGCATGTTCTCAGAAAAAGCATGGACAGATTGGTGCACCATGGCATATACAAAGGGGGAGCTGATTCAGAGATTTCAACAAGTACTCAGGGGTAGTATGAACAACGGAATGCCTTTCTAGGAAAGAGAATATCTTGGTTCGCCCTTTGCCCTTGATGTCAAAGGGGGAGAGTGATTTGGTATTGTTGCCATCAAGTCCAAAGGGGGAGATTGTTGGCATTATGATGCATGTGTTGTACTTGATGGCAAACAACTCATAGAAGATCAACTCACTTATATATATCTAGATGAATCTACGGAAGAGATATCAGATGACAATTCTCAGTATGACAAGTCCAAAGGGGGAGATTGTTGGCATTATGAGACAAGTGTTGTCCTTGATGGCAAATCACACAAATGATAAATTATAGTGCAACAAATTTATTTGATAAATTATAGTGCAACAAAGTTTCCTTCCTGTAGAGAAAAGTTCACGCACTTTTATGCAGAGAAAGGTTTATTCCATGTAGAGAAAAGTTCACGCACTTTTATGCAGAGAAAATTTTATTCCATGTAGAGAAAAGTTCACGCATTTTTATGCAGAGAAAAGTTTATTTCATGTAGAGAAAAGTTCACGCACTTTTATGCAGAGAAGAGTTTATTTCATGTAGAGAAATGTTTACGCACTTTTATGCAGAAAAAAGTTTATTTCATGTAGAGAAAAGTCTATGCACTTTCATGCAGAGAAAAGTTCCCTTCATGCAAGAGAAAAGTTCACGCACTTTCATGGTTGGTTCATGGTATTAGTCCAACAATTTTTTATCCTATGGTTTTGGCCCGTGGTATTGCATCCAAAAGTGTTGATCTCACGCACTTTCATGGTTGGTTCATGGTATTAGTCCGACAGTTTTTGATCCTATGGTTTTGGTCTGTGGTATTGCATCCAAAAGTGTTGATCTCACGCACTTTCATGCTTGGTTCATGGTATTAGTCCAACAGTTTTTTGATCCTATGGTTTTGGACCGTGGTATTGAGAAAGGACTAAGGCTATAAAAGAGGAAGGAGATCATTTGGCAAAGCATCATCTGAATTATTGAATATCTAGATCTGGAATACTGTGATTGGGTTATGGTGCAGATCTGGATCTGAGCTAAAGAGGGATCTCACCAGTTGATGGAGAACAAGATCTAAGGATAGATCGGGATCAAATGGTTTGAAATGAACTATCTCTATATAGTTGATTATGCTTATTCTAGATCTGTATACTGACGCTTGTAATGATCTGAACTGGGTATAACTTAAGTTTGAAATCGCTGCAAGTCATGATTGAATATTTATAGATCTGTACGCGGGTTGGCTTTGGTGAAAGCACGTATGTACGCAGGTTTGGCTCATTGTAGTAGCATATACCATTTGAGCTATGATGTTTAATGTTACAGGTGGTTCAAGTTGTTGATGTGTTCTGAGGACTGTTTAATGGTGTCAGTATTCTACATATTCAATTTGATTAATTGTGTTGATGGATGAGATCTAGTAATGGATCTAATGGACTAGATCGGGTTGCTAACACTCATATTATCCTTGTATATGTATTTATCTGGTGATTGGGTGATTCAGAAGATTGATTGATTATGTGCTTCAATGATATTTATGGGTCCAGTATGAAAATTTGATGAAACGTGGCCTTTCAGATTATGTGTTGTGCTTCAGGTGTATCCAGTCTGAAAATGTATGAAATGTGGTACCCGGAGGAGAGAAGATTGTAGGCCGGCGCCTACGTACTAGTATCTTAGCTAGTACAAGAGCTACGGGGGTGCTAGCTCCCTTCCAGTAGCAGTTGAAAACTTTGGAGCATTGTAGCAGGTAGCAACCTGCGTACTAGTAAATGGATCGGCTAGTACAAGAACTATGGGTGTTATAGCTCTCTGCAGGTAGAAGCCTGCGTACTGGTATAAGGCTGCACCAGTACAAAAATATTGTAAAAGGATTTTCTAATTAAGAAGAGGATTGAGATGACTTGCAGCAGGTGGTTTTCTCCCACATTAGGTTTCCACCTTATATCATGGTGTTCATGTGTGTGGCTTATGTGTGATGATTTGTTCTATTTTACTGCACCTGTTTACTGTTAATATGGTTGATAATGTTCTAATGCACTCATTAAGGATCAACTAACTGAACCATAAGAAGTTGTGGAAGTAGCATATATGAATCTGAATATGGAAATGAAAAAGTTTTATTGATGTGATAATACTGATTCACCCCCCCTCTCAATATTATTTCCAAGAAATTGTTCCTATGGAAAAAGTTGTATAACCTGAGGATGAAAGATGGAGACTTGGTGACAGAGTATCTAAACGCCTTTAATACTATGGTAAGATAGTTATTATCTACTGATATCAAAATTTTAGATGAAGATAAGTGCATCAGTTTGTTGTGTTCTCTACCAGAGTCATGGGATAGCCTGATTGTCGCAATAGGTAATAATGTAACTGACTTGCAGTTTGATGATAGTCTCATCCTTGCTGTCAGAGGAGATGGGATGGAAAAATATGGAGGTCCAAAATGGTGATGCCTTGTATGTACGAGGACGGTCCCAGAACATAAACAAAAATAAGTCCTCGAGTGGGAGATCTAAATCTCCAAGAAAACCCATAAAGGTTTGTTGGAAATACAGAACGAAGGGAACTTCAAAACAGACTGTAAATCTAAAGCTTTTGAGAAAGAAAAGGGATCTGATGATGCTCCTTTTGCAGAGGTGAAAACCACCTCAGATGAAGCTGGGGATCTGGACTTGGGTTCTTCTTCAAGTACATGTGTAGATCATGAGACATGGTTGATTGAATCAGGTGCATCCTTTCACTTCACTCCCCATAGAGAATGGTTCTGCAAGTATGCAAAATATGATGGTGGTGATGTCTTCTTAGGGGATGATAGGAAGGATAGAATAGTTAGTGGCGGAAAAGTCAAGTTGAAGTTGCAAGGTGGAAGGATTAGATGACTTCCGGGTGTTCTGCATATTCTGGTATTGGCCATAAATAAGATTTTTGTAAGAAAGATGGATGATGCGAGTGTAAAAATAGTGTTCGAGAGAGATACTTGCAAGATGGTTCAGGTAGCACTGGTATTGATGTGGGGAGTTCGTATTGGAACTCTGTACAAGCTTCAAGGTAACACTTTTATTGATGGGTGCAACAATTTTGTGGTTCATGAAAGTGGAGCAAAAAATCTAGTGGTCTCTGGAGAAAAAACCATGCTGTGGCATCAAAGGCTTGGACATATTGGAGAGAAGGGCCTTCGAATACTTCATGGTAATGGTATGGTATAAGATATGTCTAATTTCTCTCTGGATTTTGATTTATGTAAAAATTGTGTATATGGGAAGAAAAATCGGGTGAGTTTACCCTCTGGTACAAAGAGGGAAAAACGGATTGATCCGAACTTAAACAGGAATGCAACAACTTACAGATATAATCATAAACATAGAGATGTAGATAGAAAAACACTTCATTTCATTAATAGAAAAACACTGAACTATGCTTACAAACATAAGGAAAATAAGATAGCTCAAGTGATGGTAGCTTATCTCTAAGAAGAGATGTGGTGGCTACATGCATGTGAACTATGTTACAATGAGGCTCAAGGGCCTATTTATTATTTTAAAACATGAGAAAACCCTAAACAACCAAAACCCTAACTTGAGGATATGTAACGTGAAGAGTTTTTGAGCCTCATTGGGGTTAGTTGCGCAGCCAAATTCCTAGGGTCATAACTTGGTCATATTATCTCCGTTTGGTGTGTACGATACCTTGTTGGAAAGGTCTCTTTGAGTACTATGGTTTTCACCATAGGCCCTTTCCTATGGCTATGGGCCTATCACAGACCCCAAAAAAACACTGTTTATGGGGTTAAAATTTCTCTGGAAGTTCAGGACTCAAAAAACTACTAAAAATAGTAAATGTTGAAATGAACAAGGAAATAAATCAAACTGATTGGGGGGTCTAGGTGGAATAGGTAGGTGGCCACCAATATCCACATGGATGATTCCTCCCCCTTAGGAATAAATGGTCCCCATTACATGAAAAGCCTCCATGAGGTGAGAAAATTTCTGTTGAACCTTGTCCTTGGTGAACCACTTGCCCTAGTGAGGAGTTGGCCTGCTTTGACAACTCAATATAGTTGTATCCTCTATTAGTGAGTGTTCTTGATCTTTCTGGTCATGATATGATTATTTGTGGCATGTTCCCTGTAGTCTAGGTTGAGCTCTATTAGTGTGAGTTGTTTTGCAATGTCAGATGTGTTAGAGCCTAGATTGACCTCAGGTTGAACGGAGGCAATCCTAGGATAACCACAAACCAAGCTTAACTTGGTAGCTATCCCTACCAGGTACCTACCAAGTCGGGAGAGGGCTCTCTCCTTGTCAATATCAGTTGAGATGACTGAATCAAATTTGGATTTTGAGCTAGGTATAGTAGCTCTAGGGTTTTTTGGTTGATTTTGATAGTTTTGTTGCTGGATCAAATGGAGCAGGCAGCTTTGGGTCTGGGAAATCAAGTCAGGAATGCAGGGTGTTCTGTGGGGCGAGGTAGGTAGGTGTTTAAGCACTTGTAATTGAGTGAGATGGAAAGTATAAGATTGATGAGGAGCTAAGGAGGGAATGCAGAGATCATGTATCCTCTTCAAACTGTAGAAAACAACAAAAACTAAATGTATTCCCAAGGCAGAGCACTGTCACCAATGTATTGTACCTATCTATCTTGATTTCATTTAGTTTAGAAGAATGAATTAGATTTTGGCACACATAACACATGAGAAAAACTAATGACAGAAGAAGAAACTATGCAAAAACAAATTACCACAAGAATCCCACAAAAGTAGCTGCAAGTCTTGGTTTATTTCCTTGCCAAACTGTTGTAGAGATGTACAATGTAGCTCAGAGCATCCAAGAGAGTCCAACCTTTTCTAATGACTGAAAAAATACATAATATAGACATCAAAACCACCCATGCTAGCCATCAGTGGTCGAATCCAAGAGATAAGGGACTATTACAACCATTTCCCAACAAGGAACAGGAATATAGGCAGTGTAACAGCTTGCCTCTAAAACCATGGAAACTGATTCATTTACCCCTAAACCACCTCAAAATGATGAATCTACCTTCTAAGGTCATTTTACAATTACATTTAGATAGCATAGCATCATTTACATTCATAAATATATCCAAGATGAGAGAAAAAATCAACTTATAGAAAAACTAGGTGAAATTTGGATTTTTAGGCAA
Organism: Pinus tabuliformis; assembly: GCA_031772625.1. NCBI lineage: Eukaryota > Viridiplantae > Streptophyta > Pinopsida > Pinales > Pinaceae > Pinus > Pinus tabuliformis. Next base: position 924,926,739 of record CM062816.1, read on the forward strand.
ACTAGCTCTATGCGTAGCGCCACTAACCAGGTGCATAATTCCACTTCTCAGCTGATTTTGGAGGCCTTCCCCTAGCTAAAATGAGTCTAGGATAGCTCATTAGAAAGGTCTTCCTGTCTCATTTTTGGAACATCTTGAATTTTTTCATTTGGAGGTTATTTGCCCCCTCAAAAGTGGAATCTCCCAAGGCTGCTTTTGTGTGTCAAAAAAGAGGTCATTGTTTGATGGTTTTTTGACCTTTAGGTGACCAAGTTTTTCTCCAAAATTGCTGAAACTTTCAGGGATTGGTGCTCTCATCATGTTGAATCCAAATATGAAAAAAATTTCTCCAAAAAGTCTCCCAGTCAAAAGCGTAGCACCGGTGGCGCTATGCACCTAGGGAAAATTTTTATGTTGCAAAATTCCAAAAATTGAGAATGACCAAAATTTGTCAAAACTTGCCCAGATTTGGCACAAGGCTCCATCATTAGTTTCTTTGATGGGCTAGTGAGGCTTCAGCCAAGATTTTTAGCTTGTCTTGCTCCTTTTTTCTCCTTAAGGCCTTCCTCAACCTTTCCTTAAGCTTCCTCATCCTTATATTGCATATTTTGTCCAGTTCATATAGTGATAGGCCATGTGGTGAAGCATCTTCTTGTCTCTATTGGCCTTCTCAAGTAGCCTTTCAAGGTGTATGTTGACCCTTTCAAGCCAAGTTTCCTGGTCATTCTCAATCTCTTGCTCAATGGAGGTCAACTTGACCTTTTCCTTCTTAGCCTTTTGCCTATTCTCCTTGATCATTTGCAACTCCATGAGGACTTGCTTGTCGGTCAATTGTTTGTTTTCTTGCTCTAGATATTTGATGACCCATTTAGCCCTCTCTAAATTGTCTGACAAGGCTTGTATCTCAGCCTCTTGTTCCTTAATGATCATGTCTTTGATAGTCTTTGGATCTTGAGCATCCAAGTCAATGACATCCACGCCTTATGTCACCTCATGATCAACAAGGTCAAAATATCTCTCTTGCCCATCACTAGGATCCTTCTCATGCATCTTTTTGTTGCCTTTACCCTTACCCTTGTGTTGTTGCCCAACCTGTACCTATTTAGCTAAGGAAGAAGGAAAAACCCCTTCCACTCCTTGTCGAGATAGCATTTTCCTGTGGCCTGAAGATGAAGGCGAGACCCCTTCCCCACCTTGTGGAGATAATACTCGCCTGGCATCTACAAAAAGTTTCCTAGTGCCCCTCTCATATGTCACAAATACTGGCACTCCAACAGTTTCAGTCTCTTGGACCTTTTCATGTCATGAAGGTCCACCTTCTTCATGTCACACTGATGAAAAGACTTCAGTGCCTTTGAACATTTCATGAGAAATGAAAGTTTCCCATGGTATGCCAAGAAGGTTTAGTTGATGCAAAACAATGATTTTAATCAAAGAGTAGTGGTAGATGCTAGTTAACTGTTGGGGGTATGATTTCTTCTTTATAATGAGTGCAATCTTTTCATTGTTTCTGAACATGAAATAGGGGATATTCATCATTCTCACCCTAGTGAAATGCATCAACAGTCTAATGTGGTAGGCATACAAGTGGGAGAACCTACCTTCACAAGTAAAGTACTTGATGATGATCTTCATCAATGGAGCAAACCTGTCCTCCAAGAATTTAAAGGGGAATACTCACTTGAGATTGTTATGATATTTACCCTTGATGTAAGGCTCATAGTACTCCCTGTCAATGTCCTGACCTTTGTTCCACTTCTCACCCACATTTGGAATACTTGTAGCTTTTGAAATAACAGCTGGTGACAAAGTGAATGTAACTCCAGCAAGGTTTACCTTGTCGTTGTCCAAATGTGTCACAAACAACCTCATTAATTCATGATGAGATTTGACCCTTTCCACCATTTCACAAAAATTGAAACATGACTGATGTCTAAAACAAGAAATGGCAAATAGGCAGGCTTGCAGCTCCCTCAAACTGGTGGGCTCCTCTTTGATATGTTTTCCTCCCTTATGAGGCTTCCTGCCCTATCTGTCTCTCTCCCTGGAACTGTCACTAAGGGTTTCATCTTCCAGCTCATACTTACTGTCCCTCTCCATTTTTGTACAGTTGTTTCTCTTGTGGTGAATTGGTGAATGAAGGTAAGATGAGTATGAAGATATTTGAATAGGAAAATAGGTGAGGGGGAACAAGAGTGGGAAAGGGATGTAGGGAGTGATGTATGTGTATAGGGTTTGGGGAATGATGTCTAGGGAGTTATATATGAGGGTAATGGGGTTTAGGGGAAAGCAAATATATGATATAGGACAGCCATAACCAAAATCTAGGAGATAGTTTAGTGAAACTAGGGTTTGTTTTTTTGAGAAACAAAACAACCCAAGACTGATGAAATATTTTTAGCAAGAATAATGGTGTTACTTACTTGCAATGGAGGAATTTGGGAGTTTTGAGGCGAATTAGAACGATTTTGAACAATCTGGAGCCTAACTGCCAGGTGTGTAGAGCACTTACCCAGGTGTGTAGCATCGATTTGGTGCTTAGCGCTAGTTCAAAATTACACTGCAGGAAAAACTCAGGTGCGTAGTGCCACTCCTATGCGTAGCACCGGAATTTGGTGTGTAGCACCATGCAGATTTCTCCACAAACAGTGATTTCACTCCCCTTGCTCAATAACACTTCAAAGTCGCATTATGCTCATAGACCTCAACTCAAACAATAAAATAACTTAAGAGAAGGATGACCTTTATATGGCTTGGCAACTTTTGATTTTTCATTCTTCAAAACCCACTTCATAATGTCTATTTGCTTTTTCAAATGCTCTGTTTTTTGGATGCTTGATCTTTTGCTTGAAATAGGTGAACTGATGCTTGATTTCTTTGACTTTCGCAGTGGCATGTACTTGGAAATATTAGCAGGTGACTAGGAGCAGCACAAGACTGTTAATTACATATGAGAAATAATAAAATTACATGAAATTTACAAAATATACAAATGCTCTGTTTTCACCTCAAACTAGTTTTGAGGAGAAAAAATTATTAAGTTTAGAAATTATGAGATTAAAACTTTCTAGTGATTATTGTCATCCTCATGTGTCTATTGACCATTATTACTTAATGGTTACTGAAAATTTGTCATGGTAAAACCGTAATACCTAATGAGACTATAATCCTAAGACCTAAGACCTATTTGATGAAATAAACTGGAAATGAACCTGAACCTGAACCATTGACTGAATCACATATGAAAAGAGGTCAGCAGATATGTGTCATGAGGGAAAAAACTGAAATGTACCTACCATCAATTGATCCATGACCTAATGGAATGCAACTCATCAGAATGGGACACCTAATATGAAATGCAAAAGAGTGAATTTTGATCACTGATCGCAGTGTGAAGACACTGACACTAACATTGGCTCCAATGGGGATGGTAGCTCTTTGGAGGTGCCAAGAACCATAGATCTCTAGGATAAGTAGACTAGTGCCTCATCCATGGGCAATACGGTCAAGATACTTCAAAGGCTGAAACTGAGACTATGAAACCGACTCAAAACTCAAACTGACTCAAGACTCAAAGACTAATACAAGTCACTCAAATTTATAGTCTTCACCTTGGGCCCCAAGCTGAAATGAATTATATCTTTTGAACACTTGCAATGAAAGGAGAACGATATATACAATGATCACTTCATGATTTTAGAAATCACCTTAGAGTAAGTAGCACTTCAGGAGCCTACCATTGACTGGTCCTCCTAAACAATCTTGTCCATCCATCTCTTTAAGCATAAATGAATTTTGTCCTCTGTATGTAGCAATCTTATAGGGTCCCTTCCATAAGTTTTCAAACTTACCATGCTTACCTTTATCTTCATTCCTAGCATCCCACCATAACACTACATCCTCAAGCTGGAATTTATCTACTTTTGTTTTCTGATCATAGATATTTTTGATCTTCTCCTGCAATCTGAAAGTGTTTTGGAAAACTTCCTTCCTTGTCTACTATAAATGGATCATTTGATTGATTCTTCGCTGAAAATCATCTTCCTCACTGCCAACCTCTTGTAAAAGTTTCACAACAGGAACTGCAAGGGATTTCAGAAAGACTGTGTCAATGCCATATACTATTTCTAGTGGAGACATACCTATAGACTTCTTTTGGCTCACCCTGTCCACCCACAAAGCATTAACTAACTTTTTATGCCAACCTTTCTTATTTGTTTCCAGCAACTTCTTGATGATGTTCACCAATGACTTATTGGATGATTCAGCTAGACCATTACCTTGCGGGTAATATGCTATGGAGTGACCTAAGGTAATATTATAATTGCTGCAAAAATCGATCATCTTCTTGGATTTGAATGCAGTTGCATTATCTGTGATGATTTTACTAGGACAACCAAAACAAGATAAAATATTTGATTCCAAAAATTGAATGATTACCGTGTCTGTTGCCTGTCTGGTCGGGATTGCTTCAATCCACTTGGTAAAATAGTCGGTAGCTGTTAGGATCCATTTGTATTGAGCCGATAATGTTGGATGGATTTCACCAATAAAATCGAGTCCCCATCGCTGAAATGGTGCATTGACTTCAACCAGTTTTAGAGGAAGAGGCAACAACTTTCTTTTCCCCTAAAAGACCTAACAATCATGACAGCTCATGACTGTTTTGTAGACATCTGAAAATAAGGTGGGACAATAATAACCTGCTCTCAATATTTTGTTTTCTGTTGTCTTCCAGAACAAGTGACCACCACAATCACCCTTGTGAAAGTCACTCATCACTTGCTGGGCTTTATCTTCAATTAAACAGTTCAGCAAAACACCTCCTGGATCCTTCCAATAAAGAGCATTATTCAAAATGCAGAATTTAGAAGCTTTAACTTTGAGAGTTCTACCTTTGTTTTTTGTCATTTCCAGAGGTGGTGAGAGGTGTTGAAGTACATACACAATATCTGAATACCACGGTGACTGAAGAAACATTTCAGACACTTGAATCAGGGAGCTTTCTTCTTCATCTTCAGACATGGCTGCAATTAGATTTATATCTAAGGCATGCAAATTTGATTCTGCCATCAACCTCACCAGGCCTTGTCCTTTGATCAACTTTGTAGGCTTGATCTGCAGATCGTATTCTAACATTGCTACAATCCAGTTTCCCCACCTTCCTTCCAGATCAGTTTGTACCAACACATCCTTAATGGCTGCGTTAGGAACATATGCTATGATGTGAGGGTGTAGGATATACACACGGAAGTCCTTCAAAGCTTTGACAAGAGAAAGAGCCTATTTCTCAATTATATTGTATCGCAAAGCAGCATCTCTAATGGTCCTGCTGAAAGATGCAATGGGTTTTTCTAGCTGAACTCTCTTTTGCATTAAAACTGTTGCCATGGTATGCTTAGATGCAAATGAGAATAAAATGAAATCTTGTGTATAATCGGGACTAATCAAAACCGGGGCTATAGATAAAACATACTTTACTAAATTAAATGATTTCATAGCATCCTCCGTCCATTTTACCATGCTATCCTTCTTTAACATATTAGTAATTTCTCTCAAATGCTCAGTTAGATTAGGTACAAATCTTCATAGGAAATTCATCTTAACGTTAAAAGCTTGTATCTCTTTCTTGTTCATGGGAAAATCTATCTGTTGAATTGCTTCTACCCTTGAAGGATCAATGCGAATTCCTTCCTTTGAGATAATATGGCCAATCAACTTCCCCTCATCCATGGCAAAGAGACTTTTCTTCGGATTGAGTGATATCCCAAATTTCCTACATCACTGAAACACAATCCTCAAGTGGTGAATATGCTCATCATCTGAATTTTAAAACACTGTAAAATCATCTAAATATACAACCAAAAATACATCCTTTTCATTGGCAAAAGCGATGTCCATTACACGTTGAAATGTGGCTCCAGCATTTTTCAAACCAAAGGGCATTTTAGCATAATGAAATGTTCCCCAAGGGGTGGTGAATGCAGTCTTATCTCTATCATCTTCATGCACTACAATTTTATTATACCCTGAATATCCATCGAGCAGTGACATGCGTGATGCTCCAACCACTCTCCAGAGGATATGATCCATCTTCGATAATGGGTAATTTTCCTTCAATGAAACTTTATTCAAATTCTGGAAATCGATAGACAATCTAATCTCCCCGGTCTTCTTTCTCACAGGAACAAGATTAGAAATCCGATCAAAAAATATGATTGGGATAATTATACCAACCTTGTATAATCTGTTTATCTCTTTTTCAATGGACGACAACAACTTGGGATTGATTCTTCTCAGCTTCTGTCGGAATGGCTTCTGATTTGGCTTGATGGGAATAGTGTGCTGAATTATGTCTTTGTTATACACCTTTAGATTTGAATAATCCCAAGCAAACACATCAGCAAATTCAGATAACAATCTAACATATTTAGACTTTACCTCAGGAGACAATGTCTTCGACAATTTCACAAACTTGGGCTTATCGGCTGTTCCAAGATTCACAACCTCAACACCTTTATCTGTAGGCACCAAGCTTGGCTTCCTAGCCACATCATCATGATCAAAAAGTTCTTCTAAAGGTATAAGACCTTTAGGAATGACATTGTCCTTCAGCTGCAATATTTCCATCTGATTCACCTCAATTTCTGGTTCATCGTGATCATGATCACAATCTATGGAAGCATCCTTGTAGTTTCCTTCATTCTGCAAGAAATTATTGATCTCCTTATCATCCCAAAACACCTGCCAATACCTTAAGTTATCTGGAACAATAGGGTGATGCTTGACATGGATCTCAAATTTTTTGTTGGAATTCATCGGAATCTTCAAATTACCTGCAGCAGTAGCAAGAGAATCTACAATAACATTTTGAGCACGAGGTACTGCTGTCAAGGTATAATCTGGAAACATCCTTAAGATATCTAAAACTGCATTATGGTAAGCCCTCATCTGCGGGTGTTTGGCTTGATATTCACCCTTAACTTGCTTGATTATTAGCTCCGAGTCTCCATAGACTGATATCCTTTTTGCATTCAGCTTTTTAAGAATTTTCAAACCTGCAATCAGCGCTTCATATTCGAATTCATTGTTAGAACAGTCAAAGGCCAATTTATATGAACAACTTCTAACATTACTAGGGACTTTGTTTGGCTGGAAAACAGGGTTGCGAATCCAAATCCCTATGCCAGCACCATCCTTACCCACGGCTCCATCAAAATCCATGCTCCATAGGCCTGCTTCTTCTTCTAAGTGCTGAAATTTTGTGTCATCCTCTTTCTTACCTTGACTGTTCTCTTCAATTTGCTACTGTTCATTACCTTTCTGTTGTTGTCGGAATGTGGGCTGCTCAGAGGTACTTGCAATTTTTTTTCTTTTTTGATCAAGGACTGCTCTGAAGTTTTCTGAGATCTCTGGCACATCTTCTACTTCAACTAACTAACTATCAACATCATTCAAATCACTATCAGAATATAATACAAATTACTCTAAATCTGTATGTACAACATTGATTGGATGATTAAGTGGTTTCTCCTTGCTTGTAATCATGTACTTCATTTTATTCTCCCTATATAGTTTTCTCAATTGGCCAAACACAAGAATAGTAGCATAGGAGAAATCTAGTTGCAAATTCCCTTTAAGCTGTGCACCCGATGATCTGGACAAAAGCATACCAAACCATGGCGGAATGTTTGCAACAACCACATCCATGAGAACATTCTTTGTAAGAATTTGGTCTAAAGACACCACAAAGTCTTTGATAAGACCAATACAACGGACTCTACCTGAATCAAAAGAATACAGGTCATGATATTTTCGAGTAATGTCAAGGCCCAGTTTCTCCATAATGGCTTTTGGCATTAGATTATGGGAAGCTCCAGAATCAAACATGGCATTGTGGAGGACATACTTGTGCAATCTAAGGCTTATATGGAATGGAGGAACTTCACTATCCTCAAATTGACCTTCTAAAGTAGGACCAAATATGAGCTCAAGGTGATCATCTTCTACATTGACCATATCAATAAAGGATCTATGTTCAAAATTTTGGACACTTGGTGTTTATAACTGTTGTTCTTCATCAATTTAGTCAAAGGAATTGAAACTTTTAATTTAGCAATCTCATTTTCTAAAGTAAAAGTTGAAACTTTATCTACCTTCTTGATTGGAGGGTCCTTCTTTTCGGCCTTTTCCTTTGCTGCACTTTGCTGACTGGTCTTCTCATTTGCAAATGATCCTTTGCTGGAATTTGGTTCAGCAGGCTCCTTCCCTTTATTTCTAGATGTTTGAGGAGTCATTCTTAGATTGTGTTTCCTTTCTCTTTTGAACTGGGCTGACTGATACATCTCTGCTTCTCAATGAATATTATTTCTGATGTGTTGTCAATGCATTCATATATCCACGCTGATAATCATCTGAATCATCCTCCAAAATTGCTTCATTTGCCAATATGTAATCGTCATATTTTTGCACATCAGGGATCTCTGAATATTCTTCATCTTCCATGAGATAGATAGGCAAACCATCAGCAGTAAAGAAATGATTCACCTCAACCACCGAATCATCATCATCTTCACTCTCCATTCCATGTACATAGTTTTGCTGCAAAGGAGTTTTGACTTTCTGCTACGATGAGTGATCTTGTGCCGTTTGCTCCCTTTGTTTAATCCTGAACTGAGGTTGCTACTGTCCTCTGAAGTTTAGATTTCTGATTGTGGTTTCAGGCTTGTCAGCAATTGTTAACTGATCCAACATCTTCTCAATTTTATGGAGTATATGATTTGCCTTAACCTCTGAGGAAGATGCTTCTTCCTTTATAGTCACCTTCTTTTCAGTTTTCATCCTTGCTCTTTTGGCCAAAAAATTTTCCTGTACATTCACTGCGTTCTTTTGCATATCCTCAAGTGTGGTAGGATCTATTTCTCTCAACTGATACACCATATCAGCATTGAAGCCGTTAGGAAATTTGATCAATGCTAACCCCATCAGTGGCTTAATGTCAGCTGGAATAGCATTATAAACTGTATTGAACCTTACGCAGTAATCTTGGACACTTTCACCTACATTCCTTTTAATATTTTCATACTCATATAGAATTTGGAGAGGATTTTTCTTTACCTCCCATTGGTCTAAGAATTGTCTATGGAGAATAGACAAAGTATTAATAGATCTCGCTGGTAATTCTTTGAACCACTTTCAAACCTCACCTCCAAAACTCTGTACAAATATTCTCATGGACACATTTTTGGCATCTACCTCATGAAGATCAAAGAAGTTTTTCATCTTATAAACATGCTACTACACTGTAATACCTTGAGTGGCATCGAATAGAGGTATTTTACTTTGGTAATCAGCGGGCATATCATCCAAATTCTGAGGCAAAATGAGAGGTGCATACCTGGCAGCCATGACTTGAGGCAGATTTGAAATTGGTCTTGGGGAAAGAGGAGGATTTATGACAACAAAAGTTGTTGATGTAGCAGAAGTGATGGGTATTTGAGGGGTAATGATAGGCTGATGAGGGAGGGAAGGTATAAATGGAGAAGTCGAATGATTCACTGGAATATGGGGAATTTATGATGAGGCAAAAGATGTTGAAGTCGAATCAGAGACTTCAGGAATTCGATCAATGGTGATGGATGACTGAGGAGAGTTTTGAAGATTTCAGTTACTTATCAATTTGGCCTTTTCGATTTCAATCTCTTTGGTGAATTCTGGTTCTGGTACTATGTCCAGCAACTCGCTATCAAATGTGGTTCGAAACAAGGAGAGACCAAAATATTCATCAAAAGGAAGATCTTCAAGGAATTTCCACTCTACTGGACATGAGTGAGATATGAACACTGGTCTGGGACTTAATAAACTTTCTTGTCTAAGTATCCATAGGATAAGGTTAGGATTTTCAAATATGGGAGGAGGATTGGGATCAGGATTGGACTTGGTGTATCTTCTTAAAGCCAGTCTGTTCAAAGTTCTCAAAAGTTTGATATTGTTTTACAACTTTCCACTTTTCAGTCTATTGAATTCTAAACTTATCATCCAAAAGTTCAGAACTTCTCAATTGTACTAGGGTGATTTGTCTTTCTTCCCCCAGTATGGTCACCACTATGTCAGAGCCTAGATTTACATCAGGCTGAAGGGAGGCAATCCTAGGATAACCACAAATCAAGCTTAACATGGTAGCTAGCCCTACCAGGTCAGGAGAGGGCTCTCTCCTTGTCAATCTCATTTGATATGACTGAATCAAATTTGGATTTTAGGCTAGGTATAGTAGCTCTAGGGTTTTTTGGTTGATTTTGATGGTTTTGTTGTTGGATCAAATGGAGCAGGCAGCTTTGGGTCTAGGAAATCAAGGCGGGAATGCAGGGTGTTCTGTGGAGCGAGGTAGGCAGGTGTTTAAGAACTTGTAATTGAGTGAGATGGTAGGTCTAAGACTGATGAGGAGCTGAGGAGGGCATGCAGAGATCATGTATCCTCTTCAAACTATAGAAAACATCAAAAACTAAATGTATTCCCAAGGCAGAGCACTATCACCAATGTATTCTACCTATCTATCTTGATTTAGTTTAGTTTAGAAGAATGAATTAGATTTTGGCACACATAGCACATGAGAAGAACTAATGGCAGAAGAATAAACTATGCAAAAACACATTACCACAAGAATCCCACAAAAATAGTTGCAAATCCTAGTTTATTTCCTTGCCAAACTATTGTAGAGATGTACAATGTAGCTCAGAGCATCCAAGAGAGTCCAACCTTTGATAATGAATGAAAAAATACATAATATAGACATCAAAACCACCCATGCTAGCCATCAGGGGTCGAATTCAGGTTTAGTGCAATCTGATACCTTCGGCATGTATCCAACATCAAGTGAAAAATGGCTACATGGCACTTTAGTAGCCCAAACACTATCCAATCATGAAAATATACTTCCATGAACTTGTGAATAAATTATTTAAATGTTGGGATGACTATGTGTGAGAAGATCGCTGACACATTCTTAAGTCCAAAAGGAATCACTGTATACTGAAAACATCGCATTTTGTTGTGAAGGTGGTCTTACTCCTGTCTTCTAGCGTGATCTTAATCTGATGGTATCCAGAGAACCCATCAGTGAATGAGTAGGCCTCCCGCTCTCCAACATCATCCAGTGCTTCATCTGTGAGTAGAGTTGGAAAAGGATCATGAACGAAATCGTCGTTAAGCTTCCTAAGATCTACGCAAATCTTTATTTCATCCTTCTGATTAATTTCTTAAACAACCATTGGACTCACCCAATCAGATTACTCCACAGGTTCAATAATACCTGCTGCAAGCATCTTGTCCAACTCCAAGTGGAACTTTTCCTGTATTTGGGATTAAGGTGATATGGCCTTTGCTTAACGGGCTTCACACCCGCTTTAAAGGTTATTTTCATCACTGCCGAACCACTTATGATGCCTTTTAAGTTTGAAAATTTGGTAGGAAATAAGTCCCGATATTTGCGAAGCAACTCAATGACTTTATCTATTGTAGCATCATCCCAGTAATCTCCAATCTTTGGAAATTTCGAATCCACCTCTGTGCCTATGTTCACTTGTCTAGTCTGCAATGGTGCAGTGTTGTCTGGATTCTCTATCTGCAGTCCCTCAACGTTTTGGTGGCCTTTGGCCTCTGTGATGTTAATATTCCTTGTATCCTCATCATCTTCTTCAGTGGTTACATTATAGCAATCCAGTACATAGCGTAGTTGGGTGCTCCAATCTGGTTGAAACAATTCTAAAGGATCCTCCGGTATTCTGAAGATTTCTTCCTTAACCTCCTACAGTGCTTAGTCGATGATTTCGAACCCATCCTAAAATCTAAATGTCAACAAAAATCCTTCTCTTATGGTGTCCCACTCCACGGTACCATGGAGGAGCTCTGTTTCTAGGTACCCATTCATAGTAATGATTTCCAAAGTGTGATAGAAAATATGCACCCACTCTAGTTGTGGCTCTGTTCCATAAACCTTAGTCCATTTTGCTAAATGATCACACAGATCATTTCTTCCATCATATTTTTCAGTTAGCCAAACTTTCGGGCGACCAAACCGCAATCACATCATTCTTTTGTACTCATGCCATTCATCAAAATTGTCTTTATGTGTACTGCATGTGGATTTGGAAAATCCTATCTGTAGATAGAGATGATCCCTCTAGCCCAAGAGAGTGGGTCTAGCCACAAACAAGACAATCTAATGTAAATTTCCTTAGATTATAGGCAAATAACAGGGCCTACCTATTATTACGATAATCCACTTGATGGTGATGTTGCTTCCTTTCTCTAGCTTCCTTTCATTCATTTCGTTCAAGTACCCAAAACAAACATGCAAGAAACAACAGTAAACGTGATAGCATAAAATTGAATCCAATCTACTTAGAAGGTCAAGGTGTTCTAAATTATCAAATTTAATATTACACCCGATATAGGAAATAAACCATTAGTTGTATTAAAATAAACTTCAAAGAGAAATACAACCAAGGCCTTGATGTTGGAGATCTCCTTTGCAGTATCCAAGTCCTATTACATGCCTTTTCAACACTATTTTCCTTCCCCTAGCTTGACATGAAATGGATTCCAAGCTCTAACTCTATTTCCTCATACTTTAGCTACCAAAGACTAGCCTTTTGTCATCTAAGACTAATCTTCTATCAAAACCTAAAGATTTCAGGATTTTGCAGCTTCACTATGTATTGTATTGTGTGTATTGGAACCAAAACGGGTAAGAGGAAGTGGTTTATATAGGGAGAGGAGGATAAGAATGATATCCACTCAAGGGTGAAGAAGGTATTATCTCCTTGGGAAGGTCCACTTTTAAGGGGGAAAGAACCTTATACGGAGTTCTCGACCCTTATCCAACCAAATGAACATCCAGCACATCACCACTAGAAGTTTCTAGACGTGAAACTCCGTTTTCTTTTATAAAAAATTTCTAGAAGTAGACTGGCACTACTATTGGGCTAACAGTAGTGTCGATCGGCATGGGTCACATTGTAAAACTCACATCATTGGTGCAGGTGAGACACTGGGAAAGAGTGCTGATCTTAAAAACTGGGTGTTAAGAAGGATTCTCTGGAAATGCTCTGAAGGGAGTGGGGGCTACTTTCTTCAAACTTCAAGGGATGCAAGAGCATAGGTTTCATGGTGAAAGTATAACACAATAGTCACTACTAGGGTTCTCCAAGATTAGGAACAAGGAGTGATAGGAGAGTGACAAATTACTTTGTAAAGCATGAAGTCAATGCTGAGAGCGATAACAAAAATGCTTTAAGACAGATTGAGGGCTTGGAACTAGCATTGGAAGACCTGCAACTCAAACATATATGTACATATCTAAAATTTGATAGTCATGCCTGATAAACATGAGAGGCATATAACAATACATGAATCCATGGTATAGGCACAACTATCCATCAAGAAAAGGATCATGTTTATGGATCCTCGGCATGGACACAGCCATCCAACTGAAGGGACCATATGAAATAGATCCACGGCATGGGCGCAACCATCCACATAGAGAGGATCAAAATGAAAAGACCCATGGTATGGTCATATCCATTCGACTGAGTAGGACCAAAATGATACCCACGGTATGGCCGCAACCATCCATCTAAAGAATCATGTATATAATCATGAATGAATCATCACTCCTCGCAACTTGGACTTTTTTGATCTAAGCACAGGGTCTTGCGCTCCAACACAACCCGATCAAAGAAAAAATTCTAATATGTGAATAGATGTGTTGAAGTCGAACATGCTAGAAAATCACTTGATTACCGGCCAATGATGTGAATCGTTAACAAGCGCGAGAGAAACCACCCATATTGTCATGGCTCTCAAGGTACTATTAGTACAATTCACAAAGTGTGAATAAGGAACTGAAGTCGAACACCTATGAAATCACTCGATCGAGGCCCAACAATGAGAACTTGTCATCGAGTGTGAAGAACTTTCCATTGAGGCATGCAAGCTCTAAGGTACTGGAAAGGAGTTTCTAAATCAACTTCCTAGATAATGAGCTGAAGTCGACAAGAAATGATTTGTCGAAGGAAGGTCATAATGAATTATTCATCATTGACATGAAACAGGAAACACAATAAATGGGAGTAATCCAAGATGGTGACATATGATCAGAGAATGTACAAGTAGGAAGACTTCTCTTGAACATGTGGATGACACGACTCCAGATTTTGGCAGCATTCGACATCATAGGATCAAAGGTGATGGTGACGTGGCAGAGATCAGATGATAAGTTAAAATGGATAACCGAAAACCCAGGGAGGCAAGTGACAGAGTGAGGACATCCCGAAACCCGACACAAAGAACAGATGAGTGTCAATGTTCAAGAGCAACATGTTGCTTCAAGTGAAGAATACAACTGATGAAATACTTCTAATTTCCCCCCACCGTTTCTGGCGAGTACCCCAGTTATTTTTACAAAAGCTTGACAAGGATAGCATATGCTTGTAATATAAGTCCATCCTTCGGATGGATCGATCCTAGTAATTTTTACGAGCCCTAGGAAGGATTATCTTGGTCTCGTCATAATGATAAGTCATATGTCGTTTAATCTTTTAACGAGCCCAACAAAGGTGAAACTCGACGTCTTTTTCATTTTTTAGAGAGTTTGAATAAGAAGCGGAAAAGAAAAGTCCAAAGGTCCCTTTTTGTAAAGTTGTCTCTCGAGCCTAAAAAGGTAGAAAACAATACTCGAGAGAACCCCTTGGCCATGTGAACCAAGGAGTACCTTTTTCGTAAATAGTTTATCCCAACCCGAAAAAGGGGTAAATGGATATTGGGTAAACAACATTTTGGAACCATTTAGGAGGTAAAAACGATAAGATCTCGATAATATTTTCATGTTTTGAGAGTCAGAAAAGAGCTTAAAGCATACTCCTCATTTTTAGTTACTTTAACAAGTCTAAAAGGGAAAAATACTCGGTAATCTTTCCATTTTTTACAAGTCAGAAAAGAGTTTAAAGGTGACTCGCCCTGGAGGAACGAGTGGTATAAAGAGTAGCAACACGTTTTGGTTATGAGGGGAACTGCTGAAAACACTGAAAGATCAAGAGGCTTGGCTAGTAAAACCACTCATCACTGTGGTTCCTCAAGAAAGGAAAACAAAACCATGTGAAAGCATATGATTGGAAAAAGAGATGGTGGTGATGGAATGAAACAACCAAGGCTCATCTAGCAGAAATTAGCTGATAAAAATGACAATCACGAGATGTAAGTTGGGCATGGATTCATTTTTACACAATCTTGAACCATGGGGAACTCTGCTTGAATTCGGTTTCATGTTTACAAAAGCTTGAAACATGGGGAACTCTACTTGAATTCAGTTTCATGTTTACACAAGCTTGAAACGAAAAACTATGCTTGAGTTAATTTTGCATGCCCCCAACATAATGACTCAATTTGAGGTACATGCCCACCAAGCTTCATTTCATTCAACTAGGTGGATGGAACGAAGGTTCATTTTCGAGATCCACGAAAGACTCGATTGGGATCTTATGAGATCTTAATCAAAGAATCGATTTGGAAAGTGGATTTGTTTCATTTTTTAACGAGGTTGACATAGTAAAAGAACTATCCTCGGACATCTGTTTCATTTTTTAACGAGGTAGATATAGGAAGAAACTATCCTCGGACTCCTTGATTAATTTTTTAACGAGCTTGACACAAGAAAAGGAACTATGCTCAGACTCCTTGATTCATTTTTTAATGAGCTTGACACAAGACAAGGAACTATGCTCGAATTCCTTGATTCATTTTTTAAGAAGCGTGACACAAGACAAGGAACTCTGCTCCATAGCCATTGTTTCATTTTTTAACAAGCTTGACACAAGACAAGGAACTCTGCTCCGAGGTCTTTGTTTCATTTTTTATGGAGCTTGACACAAGACAAGGAACTATGCTCTGTCACTTTGTTCATGGACCATACAAGAACATGGCTCCCAAGAGGTCCTCACTAGATGGGAGAACTACGCTTTAAGAGGAATACATGTCAACTGGTACCAATGACGGATCAGGTTCCAATGCCCGCAGTACATAATGCACTATACCATCTATGTGATCATCAATAGATGTGGAGATGTAATAGGTAGCCACATAATTGACCTGTGGCGGGGAGGGTATTACTTGCAAACAAGAACCAATAGGGGATGATGGTTGCATAGGAGGAACCTGGAGACCAATGAACGATAATTGATCAATGGTCACTATTCTCCCTTCATGTGGAAAAAGAACCACATGTAAAACTGAAGAAATAAGAGCTCCCATGACATAAACATAGTTGCGTCCAAGGAGAAGACTGAAATCTAAGGGACCTTGGACTACCATCATGTCCATATAGACAATATTTCCTCCTAAGGTAATCGTGAACTTCGGAAGGATCCCTAAGGGTTGACTGGTTCCTCCATCGAAATTCAACAGATTCTAGGTGACAGGCACAAGCTGTGGAGAAGCCAAAGCTTTCCAAGCAATATAAGACATTATGCTAATAGACATGCCTTCATCTAGTATAGTTCCATGTACTACCATATTATAGGCATGTACTGTGATCTAGAGAGGCACATAAGATGGAAGGCGGAAAGAAATAAATGGGATCCAATCAAATGAAATGACATAACTACTTGGTGGGGGTATCATATGATTTCCCATGCCCTGCAAGAGAAGGAAAAGGACTCTCTTGAACAACTGGGATGGGAGGGTCACTCTTCGATTCATGAGAATTTGAGGAGATGAGAAGAACATGAGCAGTATGGTCACTACTCTCTTCAGGAACAGAGTGAACAACTGAAGGTAGAGCCAATTCGACACTCTTTCCGATAAATGGTTGGTTGGGAACATACATAAGAGAGTTATGCTTAGGAAGAGCAGGATGGGCAAGAGATGAATCCAAGTCAATCTCTTTACCAACTAAGGGAGGGTTAGAAGAAAGCCTCTGATAACCAACATGAATTTGGGGTTGAGGAGCTGTAAGGTTTTCCAAAACTTTGGAAGATTTATCCATAAGAGGAAAAAGGTGAAGAAAATTCTCTCCTTCATAAAACCTATAGGGGAGTTTAATTTTTCCCTTCTTCTTACCATCGCTAGTCGAGGGTGTAGCATCGACATGATATCCAAAGGTTGATGGGGATGGTCAATCTAGATTTTGAGACCATACCTCTAAGACTCTGGTAATACCAGGAAAGTCTCGAAGGAGATGGTTACCCTTACATAGCCTGCAAGGGAATTTTACCTTTTGCAAAGTATCAGAAGGTTTGTCGACGAGACGTGCATTTGGAGTGACAACTGCATGGTTGGCCTCTTGCTTCTTTGTCTTCTTCTTATTCGTTTTCTTCTTCTTCTTCTTAGCCTCCCAATTACTGGATTTCAAACTTTCAGAAGGCGAAATAGAAGAGGAAGGTGAAGAAATAGGAGAAGAAGGTGAGAGGTCAACTTTAGAATCAACTTGATTTGATTCAAATGAAGGAGATGGCGAGGAAGGAGTCGGGACACTTGGGACCATCGAGGTCGAAAATAACCAGATAGGTAAACCAATGGTTAACCTAGGGAGGGACAAAGTTGCGATATAAGGAGCACCAACATTTCCAAAAAATGGAAAAGGACCAGAATTCCCATCCAAGGGTAATCCTTGATTGGTAGACTATGGAAATGTTACCATTGGAAACGACCCTAAAGAATCACTAAGGAAGATAATTTTAACCAGGAATAGTTTGTGCTTAGATAATTTTAAGACACTAAAACAAAACTTTTCCTTTTCATGCTTTAAGAGTCGAGAAAAGGACGAAAGGTGACTCTAGTCGCTTTCGGATTTAACAAGCTCGAAAGGACAAGTTCTCGATGATCTTTTAAAGTTAAAGATTCAAAAATACCAAAATGACTACTCAGGATAATCTTGGCAAAAGGGATTACTAGGTAACCGTGAACCACAGAATACCTCCTGACGAACTGAAAAGTATGAGCAGGCAATCTCCCCAAATGTTGTGTTCGGTGTATCACGTTTACAAGGTGAAAGACTCGGCTTCCTATGCATAAAGTATTGCAAACCTATTGGGGTCTTCCTTTATATATGGGACGGTACGGGGAGCACAAGTCCATACTAGCGCTATCTAATGACGAAGTGAATGATAGTTTCTAGGTTTAAAGACGTCAAAATAGATCTCTAGCCTAGACCTCTAAATGTGAGCATTACGTTTCAATGCTTCCTTAGGTTAATTCAATAAATTTTAACGATTGATCTTGAAATAGGTCTCAGTTTTTAGGCCCTACTGCTATCATCTAAAAACTCCTATATGCAGCTGTATGAGAAAAGAAATCTTTCTTCGATGAAAGTTAACACTAATTGAGGGATAAAGAGCACACAATAAATGCAACAATCAAAGAATGAAAACTTTCACTAATACATGTCCTAAATGCACTTAATCTTCCCTTAATAACAAAATAAGTCTCATTTCATTTCCAATGCTTATGATGATGGAAGTCTAGCTTCTCAATGATGTTATTAATGCAATATTTTTGCTTAAGTAAACTAGAATGATGTTCTTCATTTCATAAAATGAGAAATGAATCTTTCACATAGAACATTTTGAATGAAAATTTCACAATTCTGAACAAACAAGAATCAATCAAATCCAAAGCATGATAAATGAAACTAGAAGAAAATTCTTCCCTGAATCAAACAAACCAAACACACAAATGCTTCAATCGACAAACCAAGCAATGCAATCTATGCTCGGAAAGAGAAAAGCGATGCTCGAAACAAGAGAGAAAACGAGACTCTTTCACTCATTTGGTCGAAACTAAAGTAATAACAATGTAAACTTTGAAACTGGAACTATAAACTCAAAATGGGAACTTTGGCCAAAAAACCCTGAAAAACATCAAAAACAATGCTAAAAATTAAAAGTGTGTATACTGAAACAATGGGTTTTTTTTAGGGTCAATTTTGAAAATGTTTTGAAAATGGCAGTGAAAACGAAATTTTCATGCAAAAAACACCCTAAAAACAAAAAGTGTTGATACTAGAACGATGGTTTTTTTTAGGGTCAATTTTCAACATTTTTAAAAAAAGCCAGTAAAACTGAATTTTTATGTGCAAAAAAACAATTGTTTATGAGGAAAAAAACACACTAATGTTTTTTGGTAGAATAACATTTTTCTTTCCTAAGTATAAAATCAACATGTTTTAGTAATGATCATAAAGATAAAATAATGGGATCTGAAATACATTGAAATTCTATTAGTTTTCGTCCATGTTGTTAAACATATAATAACATCACACTAAAGATCACTAAAATTCTAATTGTTTTCAACCATAACATTAAAGATACAAAAAAAATTGGAATTCTTTCAACCATAAAATTAAAAAACCATGACATTATGAACAAATTACACAACTAAATTAATCAAAATGTCATTATTTGTATATTGAATGAAACATACATTATATCTCTAATTTAATCTTGCATTGTAGATATTCTAAACAATAAAAATCATCATAATTAAGACATATAATCTAAAAACATAAAAATGACTCATAACTTCTGATTTAACACGATATGGAAATCAAAATTTTTATTTCAAGGTACGATGCAAACATCAGTTATATAAACTGTCTTAGAAAATTATTCAAAATCACTCATATTTTCTTGCACACCATCAGAATTCACATCTTCAGATGAATGACTGGATGCAGATGAAGATGTTCCATATTCTTCTCTTTCATCAACTAGTCCCCCATCTGAGTCCACATGCATGCCCACCATTTTAGGTTTCAAAATTCTTCTAGATCTATGACTAGTTTCAGGAGGCTCCCATCTCAACAATGTTCCTTCTGGTAACAACCTTTTCAGAATCTCTATTGCCTTGAAGAAAAGAGTTCCTCTCTTTGTTAAATTGAAGTCATAAACAAGTATGTCAACATCCTCCAATTTTAAGAGGCCTGTGCAGTGGCGATTTATATTTGTACATTTTCTTTTTCTCTTTCCACCATTTTTTTTGTCAACTACCATCTCTAGCTTATAGACACCATTGAATGGTTGTGTATTTGTGGCATACCAATGCACTTCAACACCTGTAACATCCTAATTTTCTGTAAAGACCTTTATAACCTTAGCAACCTAGAATGGATAGCCATTTGGATCTCTGTTATCGGGAAATCTAGTGTCCATGCAGAGCTGCTAGTCCCACTAAGACTGGTAGCTATCTTAGAAACAAACAAACTAAAACTACTTTTGTTTTCCTTTATGAGAAGTAGATAAGAGGGGAACAAAGGAGACCAACCTCTGTCTTGCGCTTGGTTCCTTGCTTGATTCCTCTCCCTTCTGATAGATCTTTGCCACTCGCTTCCTCATCTACCCAGATTAAAAGAGAACCTCTGGAATCAAAGTAGCATAACACTATCCAAGAACAGAGATCTACTATCACAAACAATATAGGACTAGATATATATTGACCACACAAATGTATATATCATCAATCATACAAGAATGTGGAGGAAAACTTGAATAGCTTTATTAATATCAAGAATAGCAAAGAGGATTACAACTAATTGTTCTGACCCAGCGTCATCCTCTCAGCAAGAAAGCCCTTCTTCACCTCATGAAAAGCTTAGATCACCCAACACTATGATGTTACACCAAGAAACCAGCAACACTTCCTTACAAGATACAAAATTGCAGCCTCTAGATATCTGGGATGAGGGATCCATATATAGATGATTGCATGGAGGTGAGTCAGCTTCTGAGATTTGATTAGTGTCCTCTCTCTGATAGTTCTTGATTCCACTTGGATATTGATGATCTCTTACTCATCCCTGGGCGAATTCAGAGAGGCAAGTGTCACAGGAGAAGTTTCTGGAAGATTCCATGATAATCCACCTCGCAAATTGACTCTGCCATTTGTCCACTCTCACCCATCGCACCCCATATAAGGGCTTTTCAGTATGCATCACACCTCCCATGTGCATTTAGGTGGGATGCATCGCACTTTGACCATGGAGAAGGTGAGATGGTCCATCTTTGACTAGTTCTGAGTAGTTTTTCATGGAGAACTTCTGGGAGATGATGTAATCAGCTGACCTTGTTCTTTTAAGGGATGGAACAACACTTTTAGGGACTTAGGAGTCCTTGGTTTATGGACATGTTTGATTGGGGTTGTAGTGCCCAAAAATGTCTATAACAGTTGCCACCTAAAGCATGAGGTCATTAATCTTTTGATGTCAGGTGAAATGCTTTATCATGAGGATCTGAAGTTTTTTCGAGTTGGAAGGCGACCTGTAATAAGATACAATACAATACATTATCTTCATAATATTTTCATGATCTAGCTGAGGCGGTCATTCCCATGCCCAACTTTATAAATTCATTTTCATGTACATAAGACAGACAATCGTCTGTGTGCAGACTGATGATTCTGGTAGAGCCATCATCCCTTAGATTGGATGATTATCTATGTAGCAATGATGTACATTTGATGTATTTATTTTCCTGAATATATATTGCAGCCCGGAAGGATGAAACTAGATCCGGGGTCTTCAATCTCGTTCAATCTTCACTCAAAGTACAAGTCGATACATGTGAGATATGTTCTAGATTCGAACATGGAAAGACATCGCCTAATTACTAGCTAGTGATGTAAGCTGTTAACAGGCGCGAGAGGAATCACCGATAATGATGATGACCCTCAAGGTACGATAGTACAATTCACATGGTGTGAAAAAGGGACTTGGTTTCGAACACCACGCAAAATCTCTCGGTCGAAGGCCATTGATGTAAACCTGTCGCCGGAAGTGAGAAACTTGCCATTGAGGCATGCAAGCTTCAAAGTACTGAAAGGGTTGTTCCTAGATCGAATTCCTGGATAATGAGCTGATGTCGACAAGAAGCAATTCGTCATAGGAGGACCTTAATGAATCCCACATCTACGACACGGAATGGAGCAAATGATTTTAATGGAGGTGAAAACGATCTGATGATATAAGGTTCAGGGTGGTGGTCATGAAAGAATGGAGTGTAAATGTATTGCAGTGGATGAGGCACAGGTGAATTCTCTGAGCGACTTCTCTTGAACATATCGGCGACACTGACATGATGGATTGGTAGAGTTAACCCCAAATATGGATGGTGTGATGGACCAATGGTGCTATGACCAGTGAACGGAACAACCCAACCCGACTCGGATGTGGAGTGAAAGTGTCATGTTCAAGAGCGACTTGCTACCAACAAAGTTTATTCAAGTTTTCTTCCCAATTTTTCCCCAGTCATTGATGACCAGTACCTCTTTATTTTTGTCAAGATTGAGGAGGATAACATATGCTTGTTCTATAATTTTTCCTTTGGGAAAACTGATCACTATGTTTTAACGAGCCTAGTGATAGTGAATCTCATTCTTGTCTGTATGGACAAGTTTGTCGCTATTCGGTTTTAACGAGTTTAACGACAAATATAACT
This sequence comes from Pinus tabuliformis, assembly GCA_031772625.1. Lineage (NCBI taxonomy): Eukaryota > Viridiplantae > Streptophyta > Pinopsida > Pinales > Pinaceae > Pinus > Pinus tabuliformis. Next base: position 924,949,199 of record CM062816.1, read on the forward strand.
CGGTACTTTTCAATTTTAGAGAGTCTGAAAGGGATGTAAAGAAAACTCCAACAATCCTTTTTCGTCATATAATCCCTTAAGTCCGAAAAAGTATAAAATAATACAAAAGGGATGAATTTTCGGTAATTTTAACGAGCCGAACAAAACAAGCGCTTGATCTTTTTGTGTAATAATCCCTCAGGTCCAAAAAGATTAAAATATAAAGGAGGGATAGCACTTCCAGTGACTTTAACAAGCTGGAGAGGCCAATTACTCGGAAATCTTTTCATATTTTATGAGTCAGATGAAAAGAGCTTAAAGGAGACTCATTTTTTGAGGAACGAGTGATAAATTCAGGTAGCAGCTAATTCCAGGTAAGGTTTGGAATTTTTCAATCACGGCAGTGTCACAACGATGGCTAACAGGATCACTCTTCACAGCTGTTCCTCAAAAAGGGTAAACAATCAAATGGAGGTGAAAGATCAGCCAAAAACAGAGTGGAGGTGATGATGAGAACATGACCAAGGCTCAAAGTTTGATGATAATACATTCACGATGGTTATTTACCAGAAATTGGTTCATTTTTTAATGAATGAGCTTAAAATCTGGGGGAAACATTTGCTCATCGCTTATGTTTAAATTTTAACGGGCTTGAACTCCACATAAAAACTGCTCGAGCCAGTCATATAATAAGGGTATCTCATCTAAGATGCCATTTTTTATGTAGCTTGCACCTTACAAAGCTTTGCCCCGGCGCCTCTCACATGCAAGCTAGGAACGACCAACTACGCCCCTCTACTTAACTACCAAGATCACTACCAAGGTTAGGTAGGAAACTTTTTCCTTTACTTTGTCGGTGCCATGGTGGCCCCTGCGAAGATGAATGGTCGATTTGACCACTTACCTGACCTAGGCGGTTGAAGTCAACGGAATCATAGAGTTAACGTTAGTTGGTCATTTCTCGCTTGCTCACAAGAGGTTTGCATGCCACCAGGTATAGCAAAGTAGAGTTTCTAGGTTACCCCTCAATTTGCAGACAAAACATTTCTTTTATTGGGAAAGGCCTACCTTTTCCAGGTTACCCTTCAATTTGCAGACAAAACATTTGTTCTATCAGGAAAGGCCTACCTTCTAATGGAGGTATCTTATTCCAGTCTAATTCCATAAACTAGTCATATATCCTTCACAGAAACCTACCCTATACCCAAGGTTTTCTTGTCGAAACAGACCAGGGTGCATGCCCCCTGGGTTTCAGTCATGTCCTCCCGAATCACTCGCGCTCATCAGGTGGACGGACTAGGGATTGATGAGACATTCCTTGTGTGAAAAGACCATTCAGGGATGGTATTTGACTATTTTCTATGTGTGAGCCGGGAATGAAAGCTGGTCTACGAGCTTGACCACTCTTCCTTCATATGGAAAACACATTACTCTAAAGAGCGAGGAGACAACGGCTCCCATGCAATAAATATAGTCGCGTCCAAGGAGTAGATTATAATCTAGAGGTCCTTGGACTACCATTAAGTTCACTTGAACGATTTTCCTTCTCAATGTTATTGGCACATTGGGAAGGATCCCTAACGGTCGACTGGTTCCTTTGTCAAATCCTGTTAGATTTCTCATTTCAGGCAGAAGCGATGGCAAACCAAGCGCTTTCCAAGCAGTTGAGGAAAGGATACTCATAGAAGCCCCTTCATATATGATGGTACCGGCCATGACCATTCTGTATATTTGTGCAATGATTCGAAATGGTACACTAGCCGATAAATGGGGTCTGCCTAGTAGATTCCAATCGAAGGAAACAACTAGGTTTCTTGGAGGTGGGACCGAATAGACAGCTGGATATGACTCTGATGAACTTCCTTCCTACGGTAAAGGAATGGGTAGACTGCCCCCATGTTCATTGGAGTCTGTGTTTACAAAGAGAATTTGAACGGTGTCGCTCTTGTTCTCTCTGGTGACTGTATCATTGAAGATGGACCTTTTGAAGGCAAGATCGGGTCAACTGCCTTCTCGACCTTTTGACTTTCGTCTGGTGTGAATTCAGATGGTTTATCTTCAATGATAGATTTTTTGACCGACAACAATGGCGTGTCAGTCGATTTTCAATTAGTGATGGACTTGGAAAGAGTTTCTTATATCTAGGAGGAAGCCGTAACGGTGAAACCAGACTGTCGTCCAAAACTCTTTTAGCTTCGTCAAGGAAGGGAAAACGGTGGACGGTGTGATCGCCTTCACACAGTTTACAAGGGAATTTACTTTTCCTTTTCTGTCCCGACGCTTCGCTTTCACTAGTTGACGGTGTACTTTCAACATGATCATCAGAGGTTGTTGACACCAGATTGTGCAAACGAGGAGACCAGTCCCTTAAGATCTGAGGGATGCAAGGAAAATCTCGATGATAGTGATCTCCTTTGCAAATGACACATGGAGATTTAGGCTTTGACAGTGCAGTGTGTGGATTTTCACTAGATGATGCCTGGTTGCCCCTTTTTGCCTTTGGCTCCTTCTTCTTCTTCTCTTTCTTCTCCTTCCCCTTCTTCTCCTTCTTAGTTACTTGATTTTTGGCTTTACCAGCTCCATCAAGTGAAGAGGAAGGAGGAGAGGGAGAATCAGACGAAGTAGAAGGTTGGGGGGTAGCTTTGGTATCGTCTAGTTGCTTACTTGATTGCTCAGGAATCACGGTGTTTTGAATGACAGAGGTCAAGAAGAGCCATACGGGCAGGCCGATTGTCAATCCTGGAAGCGACAATGTGGCCATATGGGGTGCACCAACATCTCCCCAAGAGGAGAAAGGACTAGGATTTCCTCCAAGGGGAAATCCTTGGTTGGTGGACTCCATTTTTCTCAACCTAAGACCAACGTAGGAAAGGTGATGTTTATTTCGATTAAAATAAATTTTGTACGCTTTGAAACAACTTGTTTTTTCAATTTTTAAGAGTCGAGAAAAAACAAAAGATGACTCTAGTCGCCTTCGATTTTTAATGAGCTTGAAGTGACAAGTGCTCAGATGGACCTTTTCCTTTAAGGAGTTTGAAAAGGAACAAAAGAGACTACTCTGGAAGTCTAGACAGAGAGATTACCAAACCAATCGTAAAACTGCAGAATACTTTTTACGGTACGGCAGTCAATCTTCCCGAATGCTGTATTCAGTGCATTGCGATCGATAGGGCAGTAGACACGGCTTCCTATGGATAAAGGATATAGCCTATTGTGGTCTCCCAATATATACTCGACGGTACATGGGAGCACAAGTCCCTACTGGCTTGTCGTCTCAAAGTGGAGGAATCACTCAACCAGCAATGAAAACAACAGTTACCAGACTTTACGACGCCGGAATACGTCTCTAGCCTAGACTTCTAAATGTTGTGCGTTAGGTTCCAAAGCACTTTTAGATTCATTAAATTTATTTTACAGTTGATCTTGTTTAAGAAATTTGCCTTTCAAGTTCACTGCATGATGTAGATATACAATTCCAAAAATGCAATCTAAGATGATAAACAATCGTCTAATCTTCCTTTTGCAATGAAAATCCTAGCTACTAAAGAAAGAGAGATGATATTATTTCAATATAGAGCAGAGTGCACACACTATATGCACTGTCCTAAATCAAACCAACAAACAGTCTAAATGAAAATGCACATGCATGTATTTGTTTTTAGCCTTGTTGATGTGTGAATGATAAAAAGAAAGCTAAGCACAAATCTGAATTATTTTTCAAAGCGACATTACTAACAAGCTTCTTTTCAAGGCAAAATGAAGACAATGATGACACTTTTCAATTTGGAATGGAAAACTTGCTTTCGACACTTGAGAAACTATTAATTCAAATCAAATACAAGAGTAACAGTGTAATCGACTATCAAGAACAATCGGATTCTCTTCTATGACTGCAAACAACACTTGCAACACTTCCAAATCAAGAAACGACAATTCAATTACGCTACTTCTTTGTAAAAGAGAACTGAAAATGGCTCACAATAGATAAAAGAATTTACAGTTCTTTGCACAATGGAGGCGAAATAATGGCAAGGAAGGGGGTTTCCATAGAGGTATATTGACTACAGACAGTAAAACTCTTGAATAGAGCTGAAAAGAGTGAAGAAAAACCAAAGTTTGGAGGCAAAATTAGCCTTCTCTAACCATCGCACCTGTTACATAGGGATTCGAGTATGCATCCCACCTACTACACACGGGAAGTGTGATGCATACTGATATCCTTGAAGAGAGGGTGCGATGGCACAGTGCGAGACTTTTGATCCAGTTCTTGATCATAGTTTGCAGCATAGTTCAGGGATTTAGGTCGAGAAAGTGATAATCAGTAATTAAATCACAGGGGTAGATCTAAGGAGGTTACTAGAGCCACCACAAGGGCAATTAGGATGTTTACAAATCAATTTTTCAGTTTATAAACAAAACCTGGAGATAGACTGAAGCAACATTGATCTACTTTGCACTTGCATAGCAAATGCAGTTCGAAGGCTAGCTGGCTTGACTTCAGGCTTCGTCTGTAAGTTTATAAAACCAACAAGTATAGAAAAGCAAATAGGCTATTCGCTCCCCAGTGGAGTCACCATTTTTTAATCGGGAAATCTAGTGTCCATGTAGAGCTGCTAGTCCCACTAAGAATGGTAGCTATCTTAGAAACAAACAAACTAAAACTACTTTCATTTTCCTTTATGAGAAGTAGATAAGAGAGGAACAAAGGAGACCAACCTCTGTCTTGCGCTTGGTTCCTTGCTTGATTCCTCTCCCTTCTGATAGATCTTTGCCACTCGCTTCCTCATCTACCCAGCTTCAAAGAGCACCTGTGGAATCAAAGTAGCATAACACTATCCAAGAACAGAGATCTACTATCACAAACAATATAGGACCAGATATATATTGACCACACAAATTTATATATCATCAATCATACAAGAATGTGGAGGAAAACTTGAATAGCTTTATTAATATCAAGAATAGCAAAGAGGATTACAACCAATTTTTCTGACCCAACGTCATCCTCTCAGCAAGAAAGCCCTTCTTCATCTCATGAAAAGCTTAGATCACCCAACACTATGATGTTACACCAAGAAACCAGCAGCACTTCCTTACAAGATACAAAATTCCAGCCTCTGGATCTCTGGGATGAGGGATCCGTATATAGATGATTGCAGGTAGGTGAGTCAGCTTCTGATATTTGATTAGTGTCCTCTCTCTAATAGTTCTTGATTCCACTTGGAGATTGATGATCTCTTACTCATCCCTGGGCGAATTCAGAGAGGCAAGTGTCATAGGAGAAGTTTGTAGAAGATTCCATGATCATCCACCTCGCAAATTGACTCTGCCATTTGTCCACTCTCACCCATCGCACCCCATAGAAGGGATTTTCAATATGCATCGCACCTCCCGTGTGCATTTAGGTGGGATGCATCGCACTTTGACCATGGAGCAGGTGAGATGGTCCAGCTTTGACTAGTTCTGAGTAGTTTTTCATGGAGAACTTCTGGGAGATGATGTAATAAGCTGACCTTGTTCTTTTAGGGGATGGAGCAACACATTTAGGGACTTAGGAGTCCTTGGTTTATGGACATGTTTGATTGGGGTTACAGTGCCCAAAAATGTTTATAACAATCTCCATCTGCCAGCACTGTGATCATGCAACCCTCCTTAATATCTTGTACTAAACCCCTTTAAAGGTCTTCCATGGGTTCACGTTGTGCACAAGATCTTCTAGAACCAATATACATCTCTCTTTCCTCTACCCGTGAAGAATTAATAATACCTTGAGATTGTTGCTATTCAACAATGTTTATTTCCTCATGTTCATTTGACACATTTTGTGGCTAAATAAATGGATTTTTCAAAGGTATATCTTCATTTATTGTTGTTGAAATAATATCACTTTGATTATTGAAAAATGACTCCCACCAAACTGAATCAACAATGTCAAAGTACTCATATGTATATCTAATAAATTTTTTAATTTCTTCTAGGCAATCAGAATAATTTATATCTCTATTTTGTCTGCGTGCATTATGAACTTCACCAACTGATTGTAATAACAATATTTATGATGCAAATATTGGATGATCTGGAATGAACTTCAAAAATTCCAAGCCTAATGACAGTGCCCATTCTGTAGTAGTTGAATACTTCTTGCCCCATATTAGTGTTTTCCCATCAACTTTTTTGATACAAAATTGATGTTGGAAGCTAATGTCATTAAGTTGTTCAATGCATTTCTCCTCACCACGCGATCCCAAAATAAACCTTCGCATGTCAACAATTTCTTCCAACACATCAAAATTAGGCTCTTGCATGTATGATTTATTAATACATTCAATTAATGATGGCAAGCTCCCAACTTCCTTCCTCCTCAATGTGACTAAAAAACGATCGAACATCTGATCAATATGGTCATGAGTGTGCCCAACAAGAAGGAAACCAACCTTTACCTTCTGAAAAATTCTCAATTCAACAAGAATGTTTAGATATCCAAAAAAAACCTAATTTTTTCTTTCACGACAAGTGTTGTCCAATTGTAGATACAAAACTTTACGAAGATTACCAGACCAATGAGAAAGCACATCATGAATTATAGTTATTGTCAGATTTGCATCATTATGAATATTTGGAGCTATGAATTACACCCTTGGCAACATTTTCCCATTGAAGACCATACAACCGACCAAGTGATACTGAATACAATTTTCCTCCTGTAAATTTTTGGGTGTGCGAACAAAATGTGGTAAAATTGTTTTCTTCTGGTCCATACCATCAATTATCAAACCCAAATATTTATTCGGATTATCATAACACTTCTTTCAATGCTTGTACAACTTTTTCCTTTCACTTGTTTGTTGTTCGCAATGCTCCTGAAGTTCTTTGACAATTGAATCTACACAACATAAAAGAAAGCCATTAAGAAATATGTTTTCATAGTTGATGACTATACAATTTTAAAAGTTAAAGTTATGAATGCTTACCTATTTCTGACCCTTCACATTTGTCCCTTTTGATTTAAGAGAAGCACATGTACTACAAATCCCTATCCTTGTCTTCTTAGGAATACAGACATTGTTGAATTCTTTCTTCCATACCTTCACAAAATATTGATATGTAATAAACCGGCCATGTCCCTCAGAACCTTGCATATTCTTTGTATAAGTTGTAGATTTCTCGTCTTGAAAAATTATCTGGAATATGTATTGTCTCTCTATTTGGCATACACTCTCCATGCTTTGAAAATAAATCTTTCATCCATGGCATTGCAGTATTTGATAATGGCCCAAACTATCATTTATGGCGTACTTCTGAATAAAATGTGGGATCCTTTTCCAAATTTTCTTGGATTCTCGAGAGACGAAAATTACCCATCGAATGAAACATTTTGAAAGCCTTTCTATAGATAAATAAAGAACCAATATGATAATCACAACCTGAAAATGTAGATTTCATGCACCCAACTAAATATGAATTTTGCATGCTTTTATTCATTAACAAATATCTCTTCCTTTTCTCTAATGGAAATTTGAAATCCATACATTTCAAGCAAACTTTTTGACAACATTCACTTGAAATGAGAGCGTTGATAGAACTTCTTCTCGTAAGATATTATACTCTACCCCTTTTATAACTAGAAAATCTTGGATTGATATGAAAATGTCTGCTCCTACTCCTCGATACAATATTTCTTAGCAACATCTCCATCATTGGATCATCATTTGTATAAGCATGTTCATCATCATTATGAGGAATGCTATCCACACTATGATCAGTTGTGCTTTTCAAATATTGACTTGGAGGATATTCTTCATATTCCCTTTCTTCAATGCTACTGTCATAGTCCTTAGAATTGGGACTAAATGGAAAATTTGACTCGATGTTTATTGGATATTCTTCCTCATGTGCGTTGTCAGTGCTACTCTCATAGTCCATAGAATTAGGACTATGTAGAAGATGTGACTGTTTACTTACTAAGAAATCTACATCATGTCCTTTGTCACTGCAACTCTCATAGTCCTTAGGATCAGGACTAAGTGCTTCATCCTGTCCTTCATCACTACTGCTCTCATAGTCCATAGGATTTGGACTAAGAGGACACCGTGACACTCCATTCTTTTGAAATTTTTCATCATGCTCTTCATCACTGTTGTTCTCATAGTCCATAGGATTAGGACTAAGTGGACACCATGACACTTCATTCTTTTGAAATTCTTCATCATGTTCTTCATCACTACTGCCTTCATAGTCGATAAGATTAGGACTAAGTGGACACTGTGACACTCTATTCAGTTGAAATTATTCATCACTGCTGCTCTCATAGTCCATAGGATTAGGACTGAGAGGACACCATGACACTCCATTCTTTTGAAATTTTTCATCATGCTCTTCATCACTGATGCTCTCATAGTCCATAGGATTAGGACTAAGCGGACACTGTGACACTGCATTCTTTTGAACTTCGTCATCATGCTCTTCATCACTACTGCTCTCATATTCCATAGGCTTAGGACTAAGAGGAAACCATGACACTCCATTCTTTTGAAAATTTTCATCATGCTCTTTATCACTGCTGCTCTCATAGTCCATAGGATTAGGACTAAGTGGACATCGTAACACTTCATTCTTTTGAAATTCATCATCGTGCTCTTCATCATTGCTGCTCTCATAGTTCATAGGATTAGGACTAAGAAGACACTGTGACACTCCATCCTTTTGAAATTCGTCATCCTCTTCATCACTGCTGCTCTCATAGTCCATAGGATTAGGACTAAGTGGGCATCGTGACACTCCATTCTTTTGAATTTTTTCATCATGCTCCTCATCACTATTGCTTTCATAATCCTTAGGATTAAGACTAAGTGGAAACCGTGACGCTTTATTTATTTTAAATTATTCATCCCGTTTTTCATCTGTGCCTCTCTGATAGTCCTTAGGATTAGGACTAAGTGGAAGAATTGACTTTCTATTCATAGTCAAAGAATTTTTGTTATACTCATCAATATGAATATAGTTGTTACGTGACGAAGATGTTGATGCTTCCCAAAGCGAAACTTCACTATCAGAAGAATCCATCCCTTTCAAATAGAAGAGGTTGAATGATACAAATGCAGACTCTCCTAATATTTCCCTCCATTATTTTATTCTACAATTTATTGAAAAATTTGAACTAATTTTTTTTTATGAAATAAATCTTTAAATTAAAAATTGTAAACTAAATCTTTTACTTAATTTAAATTAATAGTTAAACTATATAATATTTACTAGACAATTGAATGTTTTTTTTAAATATTATAATACGTTCTAAAACAAATTAATCCCACATTCATTGTGCTGCAAAATAATTCCATAATATTCACTTTATCATAGTTTCCTATATCGCCATAACAAAACTAACATGCTAATTTTTTTTAGAACAAATTAATCCCACATTAACCGTACATTAAAACATTTCCATAATTTCACCTATATAATAAATTTCATTATCACTATTACTCACATCACATCACATCAAGGTTTTCCGAGGTTCGTTAAAAGGCTTGGAGCGAATTTGTGGAGCAGCTACATTGCTATCAACAACATATTCAATGGAGGATTCTCGCATTTGAAAGGTTAGTTAATTTTTTTACTTTGAAAATTTTAAAATAAAATAAGTTTAATGAAGTTTATTTATTTATTTTGTTAAATTAAAATTTCTTTTGGGCCAAATTTATCCACTATATCCGCAATGTCCATAGTGGGCTTGGTAATGCTCAAGGAAGCCAAACGAACCCATGGCTTAGGGACGATGGGGCTGGCTACTTGGCCCCCCACCCCACCCTGGCAGCCCAATGGACCATGGGGGTGGCGCGCTGATTCCGGAAATTGGCTTGCCACCCCTGTGGGCTGTTGGGTTTCCGGGGTGGGGCGGGGGGCTGCAGCCAGCCCCCACCCCTCCTTGGTAGCCCGCCACCCCCGTGGGTCGTTGGGCCACTGGGGTGGGGAGGGGATGGGGTTCGGGAGGGGGGGTAGTTGTTGGGCTGCTAGGGTGGGGGAGGGGGGTTGGACCCAATGGCCAGCTCGATTGGCTGACCAATTTTCAGGGTGGGGTGGCAGGGCGATGTATTTTTTAAATTTCTTATTTTTTTTAATTCTTATGGTTTACAAAATTAATTATCATTTATCATTTTTGTTGTTAATTTAAGTTATTATTTTTCTCTGATTTATGGATTTATATGTGTCCTTTTTTCAGGAAAATGGCATCAAAGAAGATTTCTGTGAATCTTTCTAGACCAAAGACTCTTAAAGGTGGATCTTCAAAAAGCATTATTGAACGAACCCCACCAAAGCTGACGGCTACAAATCTTTCAAATGCCTCAAATGAGAAGAAGATGATTTCATACTAGAAGAAATCAAAAGAAGTGAAACTTCCAACAAATGTCTGGTATGTGAAAGAAAGAAAAAGCCAAAATGTGCAGATATATCTATACGTTGTTATACCTAATGATAATGGAATTTATGAGGTGATGGGAAAGGTCATAGACATGTTTTTAGTACTGGACAGTGAAGTTGTTTACATACTTACAAAACCGCCCAAGTCACATGAAAGGATTAAATACCAGTTATCATATTCATCGTATGACACAAGAGAGGTATCTACAAAGTTTTGTAAACAAATCATAAATGAGATGACACAAAATATCGTAACTATTGTTATTTATATTTGTGTTTTGCATTCTTGTAACCGTCTCACTATATTTTTATAACTTTGTCTTTATTGACATATAATATTTTGTTTGGCAGAATTTTGTTGAAAGTTGTTCAATTAGGTTGGGAGGCATTCATTTCATAGAGCATTCTATTATGAAAGTTGTAAGCAGTTTCTACTCAGTGTCAGAAGAAGATATGGCAAACAAGAAAAATGTAGTAATTCATGATGCTACAAAACTACATCCAAGGGATCAGAAAAAAAAACCTCTAGTGGATAAATCTATCAAAGGTAGACAAGTTAATTTTGAAGATGAATAAGTTGAAGCAGTGAAGAATATGTTGTCGTTATTGAAGATGACATTGGAACAAAGAAGAGTCGTAAAAGACAAAAAGTAACAATTCCCAAGAATAAATCTATTCCAGTTGATGATGAGAATGTTATGAGGAAAGGTCAGGGGAATTATCATTGGAGGAAATGTCTGAGGAATTTCAAAAGTAAGTTTATTGAATTATTTTTATTTATTTCTAGATTATAATTTTCTTTTAAATATAACATATTGCTCTTGGTAGTATTTGTTATACATATCATTCTATTAACTTTTTTTACTTTATCTATGCAATCACAAATTTTACATGAAAATTCAAGAACAAATCGTTAAATTGTTCAATTAAGATAGTTGGGATGATGTTGTACACAACTATTCAGATTCAAGTTCTACATCAACATTAATTTTTTTTTTATCTTTCATTTAAAAAGGTATGTTGATTTATATATTCATCTGTATACTATTTTTAATTTATAACTTATACATATATTTGTCTATTTTATAAAAGATGAATAATGATGCAAATGGAGCACCGGATAGTTTCAGAACCTTTATTGAAAAAATTAAGATCGAAAGACTGAAGAAGCAACGTCTTAAGAATGTTGAACTTGATCCAACTCTTACTTATTTCATTTGGAATGGGCTTGACACTATTCAATATCAAGTAATACAAGGCGACTATAAAGACATTTCTAAACTCATACCTAAAAGGGATTATGCCCTAGTTATTGTAGATATTCCCCATGGTTTCAATATTCCAAACATTGACCATGATAGTGACCCTTATACTTATCAAGCTCTTAGTAAAGTGGTTGCAAGATTTCTAGAAGTCACGTCATCACCACTATGGAGATTTGTAACATTTCATTCAGACACACAATTGGAAATGTTATTGTCAAGCTTCAAGGGGGAAACAAATTCAAGGATGCAACTTACATGGTAAGACATTTAAAATGTATATTTGATTAATGTTGAAAAATTCATTTATGTACAAGTTAATTGCATTTTTACTATTTCATGTTACAAGCAAAAGTCAAATCTTCTTAACCATGAAGATCAACCATTTATAAAGGATTGTGAGTTCATCCATATTGATAGTTGGGCAAAAGATGATAGCTATATGTCTATGATTTTTAATCGGGTAGATGGAAAGAGTCATAGCCAAATACTAACTTATGATGTTGTTGTGAGAAAACTTAAATATGAAGACAAAGAAGCAAAATGAGAGATAGTTAACATTTATAAAAAACCATAGTTATTGATTAACTATTTTATAGACATATGTTCAAATGAAGGAGATTGGTTTCTAGATTTATTTTCTAGCTCAGGTAGTTTTATTATACGGAATTGAATTTCAATATGTTATTTCTTAATTTATATGTCATTGTACTAATTTACTTCATTATTTCTTTTGTGCTTGACAATTAGGTACAACAATAGCATGTTGCCTTCAAAAATGAAGAAATTGCATTGCCATTGAAAAAGATCCAATACAGTGCAATTTTATTCAGCAAAGAATTAATGCTCTTAAATTTCTTCTAGATGCAATGCAAGAAATTGGGTTGAAGAAAGGGGACTTTAGTGAATCACGTGTGGCAAAAAAGGAAAAGGAACCCCAAACACCATTACAAGGAATGATTGGAGAGGCATACGTTGGGAGATTCACCGACATCAAAGATCCATTAGAAGAGGAAAATAAGAAAAATGAAGCAGAAAATATTGTGGAAGAAGACAATGATGAAACTCTAGAGGATGAAGAGTTTGTATCATGTGACATTGTTGATTAAATTTAAGTTATTCTTGGAAATCAAGCTCATTTTTTGTAACTATTAATTAGTTATACTTGTAATATTTTGACTTTGACATTTTATGAGAAGAATAAGCACTCAATTAATGTTGTTATGAGTTCAATATTTGTATTATGTGTTTTTTGCATTAATTTTTATGTTAATCATTATTTTTTGAAAAAAACAGTGATTATTATTATTATTTTGACATGAAATTCATAAAAAAACTATTATTTAACCATTTTTAGTTAAACTTTTCCCATAAAAATTGTGATTTTGACATGTAATTTCTAGCAAAAAAATTACAAAAAATGATCAAAATGTGTAGTTTTTTAGTTATATTTATGTTGAAAATGGTTATTTTTATGTCAATTGTTAAAAATAATTGTTTTTTAGAGACAATTATTTCATGTGGATTGAAAAATTAATTAGCGATGTATAAATATGTAGAATATCGAAAATTCAAAATATCGACCTTCTTCTTTCAATATGGAAAACATTAAAAACCTCACTACAAAAAAAAAAAAAATTAAAACAAAAACAAGAAAATATGAAGAAGAAGACCACTTCAAAAATTATTAAATTTGCCCACGGGGCTTTGGATTGAGGGTGAATGGGTGCGCTGTTAAGGCACTCCTTGCGATAGGTCACCAGTTCAATTCCCCGTGGGTACTTAGTTTAGTCTTAACATAGAAAAAAAATTATTAAATTTAAAAAATAATTATTTTCATTTCATACATTAGAAAATTTAAAGTAAGAAAATAGGTCTTTTAAAAAAGGGTCTGATGCAAAATTACCACTTTTTTAAATTAGCATGAAAATCACTACCATTCTAAAATGTAATGTACATAAAAAAATTTAAAGTGAGAAAAACTATGCTCTAAAAAAAACATGTGTGATCTGCATCACCCCTTTTCAAAATCGGGTCACTTTTTTGCTATCTCTACGAAACTGGTAATAGTATCAGTTCCCGTTTCAAAGTTTACATTGTTCAATGAAGAGGCTAGGAATGAAAGATAGGCTAAATGAAGCAACAAATCAGAAACATGAAACAATGAGTGAATTAATAAATGAATGGGAACTGACCTAGATATCCTAGGGTCATAGAAACCATCCAAAAAACTCAAAAAATCAAGAAATTAAACTTCAATCCAATCAATAAATCAAACCCAACAAAGAAAGGATCATAGTCACTTTCGGGCGGAAGAAGAGAGTCTAAGGGTCAAGACACACTGGCACTAGAATGGGAAAAAACTCTGATTTTTTCTTAACTCAGAGACTGGCACAACTTTTGGGTTGAAACTAGTGCTGATCGACAGGACTCGCACGACTATCAGGCTAAAACTAGCACTGATTGGCATGATTGACACGACTGTTTGGCCAAAAATAGCGTTGATCGAGGGATTCAAAGAGAAAAATAAAAAATAACTTCACACAGGGCCAGACTTAACACATTAGAGGGTGGGCTAGTGTCTGTATGCCTTCAAACAGGTCAATACAGATCTAGAAGACCATAAATAAACAAACTAGGCACACAAGTAGAAAAAACATAGTGATGAAAAGGAGATGTATTTCCCTAGTGGAGTCGCCAATTTGTGGAGTAGGAAAATCCTCTCTGCAGATAGGGATGATCCCTCTAGCCCAAGAGAGTGGGTCTATCTGCAAACAAGACAATCTAATGTAAATTTCCTTAGATTAGAATTGAATAAGAGGGCCTACCTCTTATAACACTAATTCACTTGATGGTGATCTTGCTTCCTTGCTCCAGCTTCCTTTCGTTCCTTCCATTCAAGTACCTGAAACAAGCATGAAAGAAACAACAGCAAACGTGATAGCATAAAATTGAATCCAATCTACTTAAAAGTTCAAGGAGTTATAAGCTATCAAATGTAATATTACACATGATATAGGAAATAAACCATTAGTTTTATTAAAATAAACTTCAAAGAGAAATACAATTGAAGCCTTCACATTGGAGATCTCCTTTTCAGTATCCACATCTTGCTACATGCCTTTTCAACACTCTTTTCCTCCCCTAGATTGACATGAAATGGCTTCCAAAGACTAGTCTTTTTTCATCTAAGAGTAATCTTCTCCTATCAAAACCTAAAGATTTCAGAATTTTGCAGCTTCACTATGTGTTGTATTGTGTGTATTGTAACCAAAAAGGGTAAGAGGAAGTGGTTTATATAGGGAGAGGAGGATAAGAATGAGATCCACTCAATGGGGAAGAAGGTCTTATCTCCTTGGGAAGGTCCACTTTTAAGGGGGAAAGAACCTTATATGGAGTTCTCAGCCCTTATCCAACCAAATGAACATCCAACACATCGCCACTAGAAGTTTTTAGACGTAAAACTCCGTTTCCTTTTATAAAAAATTTCTAGAAGTAGACGAGCACAGATATTGGGCTAAAAGCAGCATCGATAGGTATGGGTCACAGTGTAAAACTCACATCATCGACGCGGGGGAGACACTAGGAAAGAGCGGTGATATTAAAAATTGGGTGTTAAGAAGGATTCTCCGGAAATGTTCTGAAGGGAGTGGGGACTACTTTCTTCAAACTTCAAGGGATGCAAGAGCATGGGTTTCATCGTGAAAGTATAACATAGTAGTCACTACTAGGGTTCTCCAGGATCAGGAACAGGGAGTGAAAAATTACTGTGTAACACCCCACCACTGTGCCGGCATAGCGTGCAATGTCAAATCCAGTGCTTCGAAGAGATGCTTCTCAGGTGCTTCCCTTTCAAATGAATTCAAAAATTTATCTACATTAATCAAATTGTCATAATAAGGTAAATTTATTACCTCAGATGACACACAGCACAATGATTTAGTCATCATATTACAACGCAACGTATATACTTCGTGCAACCTATTATGCCAATGCTCCAACTCTTCATATGAATATGATGTACAGGAAATTTCGCTGTCCCATGCAATTCGTCCATCGAATGTCAGAACCCAATCTTGGTCTCACACTGCTATTTTATAGATTTGGTCCAAAAAATCATCGTTTTCCTCATAGTCGCGAACTCGTTCAGTATAGCGCAGTCCTTCTACAGGTCCAATGGTACTACTACGTGGAGTGATTCCTTTCGAATGGCATTGTTGGCTTCTTCAAATTGATTACCTTGTTCATGTCGATAGCCCAATCAATTCCCAGGAGCACGGGGGATGGATTGATTTTTGTCAACAATCTCTATCACTTCAAAATCGGCCAACGTGCTCGCACCTTCTATATCTATGGTCACTCCATGTAATCTCCCCATAGGGATAATCTTTTGTTGATTTTCCATTCTCAATTGAATCAGAGACCACTGCAGTGCAGGTCTCCCCATTCTTTCCCATGTCTGTTTACGAAAAACATTCGGATTTGACCCCAGATCCAAAATAACTTGATCCATCTCATAGTCTTCGATCTGCACGGTAAGCCTCATCTCGCACCCTGTTCTCGTCTTGTGTTTTCCTATCTTTTTTACTCTGTGTGTCCTTCAGGAGAACCTTCCTTACCAACACACTTATTTATTAGTTCTCGAAGCCATTTCATAGCCTTGCTATCGTGTACTAGCTTCATACAAGTTTCCAAGAAGGTAGTAAGCATGGAAGGGTCAACCTCTTCAAATGGCTTGTCCTAACTTCCTGAGGTAGAAGCCTTAGTGAATCTTTTCTTTTCTTCCATGAACGTTTCCTTCATGCGCACCAAGTCAAACCCAAATTCCTTTTCTAAAGCCTTGCGAAATCACTTACTTTCTTCAGGTTGCTTTCCTTTATCATCGCCAGTCATCATTTCGTTTCCTAGCACAATATTCACATTGGGATCCTCCTCGCAGGGCTCGGCCCTCATCATTTGTAAATTCTGGGTAGGCTACTAAGGCTGTGCCTTCTTCTCCTGCATCTTAGCTATCAATATAGGGCATTCTTCTATCACATGGTTGAACTAAGTGCAGTACCGGCATGTCGGTCACATCTAGCTCATACATTCTTGCGCATAGTGTCCTGGCACTCCGCAATTATAGCAAATAACTTGTCCCCGACCTCTACCAAGTCCTCCACCTCCTCAGCCTTGTCCGCAACCCTGATATCCTCTGCGTGCTCCCCCAGTTCCTTGATCCAAAGGCTAAATTTCTATTTACATTTGATACGTGAGTGTCCTTTCCATCATTAATTCATAGCTATGGCAGTTACGCTCATCATGGCCCACCGATTTACATAAATTACAGAATAATTGTTGCGGCATTTGTACAAATTTTTACAGAAAGTGACAATTGTCCGTTACATGTTTTCCAGCTACCGAACAGATAATGCACCACAATGCGAGCCCTTACTTGATCCTGTGGTAGCCTCTTGTCTCAGGGGCATTGGCCCTCCCCCCATAATATAATTGGCAAAAATAGGGCAGTGATCTTTATCATGCCCTTAGCTTTTACATTTCAGGCACCAAAATTCTCTGCACACCTCCGGTCCAGAGCTTTTTCCTTCTTCAAGCTCTGCAACTCCAAGAAGAGGTTTTGCAACCCCACATGAATCTTTTGAACTCCCAAAACAACGTCCTGGATAGGTGTTTCATGTAATCTCATCGTGATCTCCAGTGCTTCCACCTGAGTCGCTATCTTTTGCTGCGATAAAGAAACCCTTAGGTGGGGTAGGAGTGAGGCTACAAACCATTTGTGGTGCTGACTATCCGTAAGGTTCATGTTAGCCTCACGGATCTGGCACTTCAGTCTCTGATCCAACTCCTAGGGTGTTTCACCAAGCCTCATCATGATTTCCTAAATGAAACAACTGATTGCAATTCAGACTTGGGCCTACCAAATTCCTTCTTGAGAGCAGTATGAGTATCTGCTAATGATGCCAATGGGTTATTAGTGCAGTACTTAATGTACCACGTTAACGCACGATCTTGCAGAGTAGTAACCAACTGTGCCTTCTTTATATGATCATCTGTAATATTTTGTTCCATCCATACAACCTTCGCAACGAACCAAAACTAATCCAGGTCCTCACTTCCCAAGCCCTTTAAAATGGGAAACTTCATGGTATTCGACATATTGAATGATGGCGGAGGTGGTAGTGGTGTGGGTGAAGGTGTATGTTGTGGAAGTGGATGTGGAGGTGGTGTGGGTGGATGATGTATTTGCAGAAAACCATGCTTTATCAATTGTATAGTGCTTCGCAGTGAGGTCTATACCACTCCCTCATCGTCACTTGATGGAGGTTCTATCAATGGACTATATTCAGGACTCGCTCTTTTCTGATTTCTAAATATTCATCTACTTCACGTAGATCTAAACATTATGGCAGTGTCATGACCCGCTTTTCACACAAGAGCATTTTAATCCAAGTATTCAAAGTTTTCAAATACTTACCTCACAGTCCTTTGAAAAAGCGTCGCACTACTTCACTGTAGATGGCTGAGATATCGACTGTGAATTTTGTCACAAATCCTCTTATGAATCGGTCAAGCCGGTGATCAACAGTGCACACGATCTTATCTTCAGAAGCTTCCAACATTTTCACTAGCTCCGGGGTCCACTCTATTGGACTGTCAAATCTCCACCTTCCTTGATCGTCTGCCAATTTAGCGATCCACTCGTACAGTTTGATTGGGAAGGTGCAGAAGAAGATTTCATGTATTTCTATGTATAGATACTTGTCCAACCACTGTTCTTTTTTCAAGCACGAATTTTTGTTCTCTTGAGCTGTGAATTCGTGGATCTTTCTATCCAACCACTTCTAATTTTTTTTCTTTGTTAGATTCTAGTTATGTGACATCACCCATCTCTTTATGCAGATCCCGGTCCCGACAATAGAATGATTTGTTGGCTTAGTGGGTCTTGACCTAGGTTTAGAGTTAGATACGCCAAACAAATCCCTACACTATTGGCCCTTCTAGCATCAATCTGCGGATCACGAACTAAAGTCTCACCTGAAGCAGTATGGAGGGATGTTGGAACCAAGTTTCCGCACCCAGAGATCAGCATGATGTTGTTTTATGCCCTAGATTTGCCTTCGCGCAGATCAATAAGCCTTTATGGCTTATCAATATAACTCCCTTTAATCAGCCTCTAGACCTCTGTGAAGGTCTACGACTATCTTTCACAAACCTTGAACACGCTAATCTGCTACTTACGCGCATCAAAGATTACTCTTAACCTAGTAATTACTCAAATTAGCTTAAATGTCTGAAAACTTCAACATACAACAAGATAATCTTCACGTAAACAATTAACATTAAATGCATTCATATAATAGTGTAAATCGTGTAAATTCGTGTATCAATACGTCATTATTTCATAAACCCATCATAACATAAGCACATTCATATAAAACAGAAGTAAGGTGATAAACATGAGTGTTTATGCAACAATATTCTTTATTAATATTCTGTTTAGCTTACAGAATCAAAAATTCCCTGCGCACTCAGCTGCAGGTGTTTGCACATTTAGCTACAAACTCTATGCTAGGTCTCTGCGCACATAACTGCAGAGCCTTTCTTCCTACTCTTCTCCGCTAACTCTCTATACTTCTCCCATTGACAAAACTTCATTACCCTCCTTATACATCGTAAGACACACCTATTTATACAATCCCATGGTTCGCAGACCATGGGTAGATCCTCAAAAAGACGACTCAACTTACATAAAGAAGGGCAAAACCCTTTATGACTATTTTGTTGGGTTGTGTTATATTCTTTCCACGACTAGCCCACGTAGTTAACCGGGGGGTTAGAAGGGGGGCAGAGCCCCCCATTTGTTGCGTCGATTGTGTAGCGGGGGAGGGTCATAGGGGGTTTGAGGGGTGCAAGTAACCCCACTCTATGGGGTCTGGGGTAGCGCCATCAAAAATTTTAGTTTTGGACTATATGTTAGGTATGGCGGACCTACCTATGGTTTTGTGCATGATTTTTGCACATGGTTTTGGACGTGATGGTTTTTCGGTCCATTGTTTTGGAGGCAATGGTTTTTCGATCCATGGTTTTGGACCAATGGTTTTCGGTCCATGGTATTGGATGCTTCGGCATGTATAAATATGTATTGTAACATTGAAAGGAAAATAATGAAAAATCAAGCTGGTAGTCTTGGTTTTCGGATCCAGGGGAAAATCTCCGTGTATATGTGTTTTATGTGTTATGCTCTCGCATTATTTATTTTCTGTGTTTTAGATTTTGTATGCAGGTAATTTCTATACAGGGTTAGACCCTACATTTGGTAATAGAGTTGTTTTGGCTTCAAGGGGATGCCTTTGTTGCTGAGGGGTTTGCTCGGGCCTATGGTAGACCTTGTTCAGTGGGAGATCTGTGAGATCGATTCTGGTGGTGAAAGAAGATTGTGAGTAGTGGAAATATAGAGATCGAGAAATTTAATGGTCAGTGTTTTGAGTTGTGGAAACTCAAGAGGGAGGATCTTTTGGTGGACAAAGATCAGTGGATCGTGATAGATCCGGGTACTAAACCAACGGGAGTGTCCGATGAAGAATGGAAGAAGTTGGATTGGAAGGAAAAGAGCACAATACGATTGTGTGTCTCAGATTTAGTATTGTTGAATGTATCAGGGGAAGCTACGGTGAAGGCTTTGTGGGAAAAGTTAGGGACTTTGTACCAATCTAAGTCTCTGGTGAATAAACTGTTCCTGTGGAAGAAGCTGTATAACCTGAGGATGAAAGATGGAGACTCGGTGATAGAGCATCTGAATGCATTTAATACTATGGTAAGTGAGTTAGCATCTGTTGATATTAAAATTTCAGAAAAGGGCCTTCGAATACTTCATGGTAAAGGTATGGTAGAAGGTCTGAGTAATAGCTATTTGGATTTTTATTTCTGTGAAAATTGTGTATATGGGAAGCAGAATCGGGTGAGTTTCCCCTCTAGTGGTAAGAGGGCGAAACATATATTAGAGCTTGTGCATAGTGACGTGTTTGGACCTGTGAAGGTTCCATCACTGGGTAAGTCTATGTACTACGTATCATTTATAGATGACTTCTCAAGGAATACATGGATATATTTCCTTAAGAAGAAATCTAAAGTCTTTGACAGGCTTAAAGAATTCAAGGCTCTGGTGGAAAACCATACAGAGAAGAAGATAAAGGTGTTGAGTATAGATAACGGTGCAGAGTTTTACAGTAAGGAATTTGAAGAATTCTGTAAGAAGTGTGGTATAGCACAGCAGAAGACTACTCCATATACACCTCAACAAAATGGAGTTGCATAAAGAATGAACAAGACATTGATGGAAAGGGAAAGAAGCATGCTCAGTGGAGCCAGGTTAGGACAAGAATTCTGGGTAGAGGCGTGGAGAGAACATGTTACCTCGTCAACAGATCACCTTCATCAATGTTGGAGGATAAAACTCCATAAGAGGTATGGACTGGTATGAAACACTCTCTTTCACATCTGAGGGTATTTGAATGTGATGCATATGTACATGTTCCAAAGGAGAAATGAACCGAATTGGATAGTAAATTTGAAAAGTGAATCTTTATTAGGTATAAGGATGGTTTAAAGGGTTATAAGCTTTGGAACCCAGTAACAAGGAAGGTTGTGTATAGCCGAGATGTGGTATTCAGAGAGGTGAAAGATGTTATTAAACATGAAGTCCAACCAAAGGAACTTGAGAAGATAGAGTTTGAGCTAAAGGAGGAAGAATCAGACTCTACAGTAGAGGAGGAATCAAAAGATGAAGAGCCACAAACTTCGGGTGTGAGAAGATCAATTCGAGAAAGAAGGCAGCCAGAAAGGTATAGTCGATCTTCTTTCTATTCAAATTTTGGTTTATTTATTACTGATGATGATCCCAGAACTGTGAAGGAAGCAGTAGATTCAGAGGATGAAAAACTCTAGAAAGAGGCCATGGTTGATGAAATTGCATATTTGCACAAAAATGAGGCTTGAGATATGGTGGAGTTGCCAGCTGGAAGGAAACCCATTGGCAGCAAATGGGTGTTCAAGAAGAAGACAAATGCAGAAGGGAAGGTGGAGAAATACAAAGCTCGGTTGGTAGCAAAAGGTTATTCCCAGGTGCCGGGAATTGATTTTAGTGATATTTTTTCTCCTATTGCGAAGGTAGCTTCTATTAGATTATTGTTATCTGTTGCTACTGATTTTGATTATGAGGTAGAATAGATGGATGTGAAGACAACATTTCTTCAAGGGGATCTGGAAGAGGAGATCTACATGAAGCAACCTAAAAGTTTTGCGATGAAGGGTAAGAAAGAACTGGTATGCAAGTTAAAGAAGCCTCTGTATGAGTTAAAATAGTCACTAAGGATGTGGTATCAGAAATTTGATACATTTATATGGGGACTTGGCTTCACCAGAAGCAAAGCAGATCACTGTGTGTATTTTAAATTAATTGGTGACTATGTTATTTATTTGGTCTTGTATGTGGATGATATGTTGCTGGTTGGAAATGACAAAAAAATTATCCAAGATTTGAAGACCCAATTGTCCTCCAAATTTGACATGAAAGATCTTGGTGCTGCAAACTATATTTTGGGCATGGAAATTAAAAGAGATTGGGCAAAGAGGAAGCTCTAGTTAAACTAGAGGAAGTATGTCGAGACAATATTGCAGAGATTTAATATGTAGGATAGTAAACCGATGAACGTTCCTATTCCTGTAGGTGTAAATTTATCTACTGAACAGTGTCCCAAGACACAAGAAGAGGAAGAGGACATGTCCCGTGTTCCATATGAAAGTGAATTCAGTAGCCTAATGTAATCAGTGTTCTGTACTAGACTAGACATTGCACATGCAGTGGGGGTATTGAGCAGGTTTATGTCAAAACCAAGAAAGGAGGATTGGAAAATAGTGAAGTGGGTTTTCAGGTATATGCGTGGCACTAGTGATTATGGTTTGTGCTACCAAGGAAGACCAAGATTGGATAGTGTGTTGGTTATTCATGGCTTTCGTTGATGCAGATTGGGCTGGAGATCTGGATCAGAGAATATCTGCAAGTGGGTATGTGTTTAACCTATTATGAGGTGCAGTCAATTGGATGTGTAAGAAACAATCTGTAGTGGCACTATCAACTACAGAGGCAGAATACATGGTACCCACTCATGCAAGCAAAGAAGAAGTTTGGTTGCAGAGATTGTGTTCAAGTATGGGGTTAGTACAGGGAGCTATAAGGATAGATTATGATAGCTAAAGTGCAATTTTCTTAGCAAAGAACCCTGCTTATCATTCAAAGACAAAGCACATTGATGTCTAGTATCACTTTGTGAGGGATATGATAGAAGACAAAAAGGTGTTGCTGGTAAAGATGGACACTTTGAAGAATACTGTAGATGCATTGACAAAATCTGTGAGCTCCGAGAAGTTCTCTTGGTGTAGAGAAATAGTGGGCACTGCAGGGCTGGATAAATGACTAAGCTCTCTTGTGGCCCCCTGTGGAAAGAAAACAATGAGTGGGAGAATGTTGGGTTGTGTTATATTCTTTCCACGACTAGCCCACGTAGTTAACTAGGGGGTTAGAAGGGGGGCGGAGCCCCCCCTTCGTTGAGCCGATTGCGTAGCGGGGGGGGTTATAGGGGGTTTGAGGGGTGCAGGTAACCCTACTTTATGGGGTCCTATGCAGGTGTTTTAGAATTCGTATGCAAGTAATTTCTATATAGGGTTAAAACCTACATTTTTAACTATCTACATGCTTTGTGACCACAATTTGCAGAGACTTTACATCTTTATACAACAAAACTTAGGCTTTTGCCCCAAACTTGATTGTAGGGGACCCCATCCCCATAGGCCCCCAACACAAAGATCGTGACTCACCCTCAAGTCACTCGGTTGGCACAAGGGCCACTTAAGATCAGCCATGGATAGGGGGATGGAACTAATGGGGCATATGGCAGTAGGTCTCCTGGTAGACATAGGTCAAATAGATCTGATATAGTGAGAGAAGCCAAGTTGATGGACACTCCAAATAGGAGGGACAATGAGTACATGTACAATTCTAGTTCTGGTTTTGATAGAAATCATGATCATCTTCGTTATCATCCTTACAAGATGAACTATAGGGGACACTTTCTTGATGAGTTTAAGAAAGAAAAACCACCTACTTTTGATGGATATGTGAAGAATCCAGAAGATGCAGAGGCTTAGATACTTGAAATGAATAAATTCTTTGAGTTGCATGAGTACACAGATAACATGAAGGCCATAATAACTTTATTCAACTTGAAAGGTAAAGCAGACATCTAGTGGGAAGATGTTAAGTAGTTCAGAGACATTAGGATAAATGACTTGAGTTGGCCGGAATTTAAGAGGATTTTTAGGAAGAAGTACTTGTCATAAAGGTACTACGATAGTAAGGCTAAGGAATTACATGAGTTAAAGATGGGATCAATGACAGACGAAGCGTACACAACCAAATTTTTGTAGCTATTGAGGTAAGTACCATATCTTACTGATGAGAAGGCTAATGTTTAGAGGTTTTTCACTGGTTTTCCATTAGCCTTTAGAGATCGGATGAGTATGATGAGCCTTGGTCACTTGAGGAAGTTATTGGTAAACTAAAGCATTGTAGTATGAAAAATCAATGCGTAAGAATGAATCTTAGCATGGATGGAAGGGAAAAGACAAAGTTGAAGGTAAATGGTAGCCTAAGAGGACAAGGCCTCAAAATGCAGATTAGAAAGAGAATGTGGCACCAAAAAAGAGATTTAATGCAGCTAGACAGGGACATGGGTCACAACAACAGCAACAACATAGAGGTGAGGGTTGTTGGGCGCGAGATCTTCCAAGGTAAGTTTTGGGATTTAAAGCCCAAATTTTGACTAAATATAATGTAAAGACTCCACATTTTTTTGGCGTGGAGTGAAAATATTGTAAATGAGTCGTAGGGTTGTCCGTCCTCATTTTTGTAATGTAATGTCGGCTTTAGAAATCTACCCATGGTCCATGGACCATGGGATTGTATAAATAGAGCGAGGCTCTAAGTTGTAAATGAAAAAAGTAAGAGAAGTGGAAGGAATAAATGGATAACTAAGTCTTATCTAAGTGTAGAGTCGAGTCTTTGGGTCGTAGAGTAGGAGAAAGCTCTGCAGCTAAGTGCGCAAAGGCCTAGTAGTCCGCAGCTAAGTGCGCAGAGCCTTGCAGCTGAGTGCGCAGGGCGAGTCGAGTCTGTAACCTTTGGAGAAGTAATAAAGAGAAGTTTTACATCATTTTTCTCTATCTTTTTCCTATTTTGTGCATTGAATATATCATATATAAGTTGCATTTATATTTTTTATATGATGCATGAACTTATGTGAATGTGTTGATACAGTGAGTATAAGATAAAGTATATGTTTACAAGAAGATAACTAACTATTATAAGAGGATAAGTAAGATACGTGGTGTAACTTGGGGAAGTAGCGCAGATCGCTGCTAGGGTAGCGTGAAATCACCTCAGCCCCTCGTTAGGGCTGCACGAAGGCGATTATAATAGATAACGAAGGTCTCACAGGTCAGGACAGCGTGCGAAGTGACCTATGTGAAGGTATTCATAGTTGGACTCAATCGACCCCTCATACATCTCAAGGGTGCGGAAACTTGGTTCCAGCATCCCCCCATACTAATTTGGGTGAGACCTCAATCCGCGCTCCACGGGCTGTTGCCGAAAGGGCCAGTATTACAGGGATTTGTTTGGCTAACTAACTCCAAACCTAGGTCAGTGCCCCTCAAGCCAACAAATGGTTTCATTGCCAGGATTGGAATCTGCATAGAGATGTCTGATGTCATATCATTGGAATCCAACTAAGAAGGAAATTGAAGGTTGGTTGGGTAGAAGAATCCACGAGTTCACGGCGTCGGAGAACAAGAATTTGCGACTGACAAAAGAAGAGTGGTTAGACTGCTACCTATACACAGAGATTCATGAAATCTTTTTCACATCTTTCCCTACTGAGATGTATGAGTGGATCACGAAGATAGCAGATAGCCAAGGAAGGTGGAAACTAGACAATCCTATTCAGTGGACCCCAGAGTTGGTGCGCAGATTAGAAGCATCGGAGGATAAGATCGCGCACGTTGTTGATCACTGCTCAATTGGATTATAGGTGGATTCATTACTGAGTTCGCAGTAGATACTTCAGACAGCTATAGTGAAGTGGAGTGACGCTTTCTCAAAGGACCGTGAGGTAAGTACGTAAAGTCTTTGAATACTTGGATTAAAATGGTATTGTGCAAAAATAGGGTTATGAAATTACCTTGATGTTTGGAGCTACGCAAAGTGGAAAAACCTACAGAAATGAAGGAAGTAAGGGACCAAAGAATAGCCCTTTTGATTTCACCTCCATGAGGGGACGAGGAAGAGCTCACGAAGGTCTCACCACGAAGTGTGGTCAATTTGATAAGGCAGAGGATTCCACAGATACCACCCCTAGCCACACCACCACCAGTTTCACTGCCTTCACCTCCATCTTCACCCGTACCACCTCCACTGCCACCGTGATTCAATATGGAATGTACGATAAAGCTGTTTGTGTTCAAGGGAGTAGTAAATGAAGATCCGAACTAGTTTTGGTTCGTGATAAGAGCTGTATGGTAAGCACAGGGAGTTACAAATGATAATATAAAGAAAGTGATGCTGGTAAATGCTCTACAGGATCGCACGCTGACCTGGTATTAAGCATTCTAATGACAATCCGAATGCAGGAATCGCATATATCCAAATTGCGCTAAACAAAGAATTTAGCAGGCTGATGTCAGAAGCGCAGTCGATCATTGGATTCAAAGAGATCACAATGCTACTAGGCAAGACTCCTTGGGAGCTAGATCAGAGATTGAAGTGTATGATTCACGAAGCTAATATGACTTTGATGGATGGACAACACCATGAATGGTTAGTAGCATCGCTAACGCTGCATTTGAGGAATGTGTTGTCACAATAGAGGTTAACGACTTAGGTAGAGGCCTTGGAGATCGCGATGAGGCTGCATGAAACCCTAATGCAAGATCCTAACTTGTGAGTTTAGAAGATCCACAAGCAGTTGAAAAACTTATGCCTTGAGATGTAGAGTCTTTAACAGGATAGGACAGCCCAACCAGAAGTGCATGAAGAGGTGTGGTGCGTAAAATGCAATGGTCAGGGTCATGATAAGGACCACTGTCCTGTGTTCGTGAATTACCTCGTGGAAGGAGGACCAATGCCGTTAAGTTTGGAAGTGCAAGTAGGACCTAGCGTGACACCTTCTTTGTGGTGCATAATTTGTCAAATAGGAGGAAATCATGCTACGGACAACTGCCATTTGCTACAGAAGTACACGTAGAATTCACAACAAATGTTCTAAAATTTTTGTAGATCAGTTGGATACGATGAGCGCACTTGTAGAGTCTATGAGCTGATGATGGATAGAACTCCCACCTATAGAGTTCAGGCTTAAGCTCGGCCCCTAGACCCTAATGTAGGAGTAGCACGAACAAGATTTCAGGGGCACAGACAATGCTGAGGTGGAGGAGGACTTAGAAGAGGTCGCGGACAACTGATATGATACAATTGTGGAGGGCTAGGACAATATGCCCATGATTGTATGAACCCAACGTGTCCATCATGTCTATATTGTACCTTGTTTGATCATGAGATAGAAGATTGTCCTATGTTGATAGCTAGGATACGCGACAAGGGAGCGTTACCACCTCCCCCAACTTAGAACCTACAGATGATGAGGTCTCAGCCACGCGAGGAAGACCCAAATGTGAACATTATGCTCTGAAGTGGAATCACAATGGGAGATGATAAAGGAAAACAGCTCGAAGATAGTACTTGGGTTTGCAAGGCTCTGATGAAAGAAGCATAGTTTGATTTGGAGCGTGCTAAGGAAACCTTCATGGAAGCTAAAAAGAGCTTCATTGATGCCTCCACTTCAGAAAGCAAAGATATACCGGAGGTGGAATTGGACCCATCTATGCTTACAACGTTCTTGGAAACATGCATGAAGCTACTGCATGATAGTAAGCCTGTAAAAGGATTGCAAGAACTATTTAACAGATGTGTTGGGACCGTGCTAGGAGAACTGCTCATAGTCCAGAAGATTGGAAAACACGAGACTAGGAATGGGAGAGAAATGAGGCTAACTATGTAGATTGGAGAATATGAGATGGACCAAGTAATTCTTGACTCAGGATCAGATGCAAACATTATGTTGATGTAGAAATGGGAGTGCATGGGGAGGCCTACGCTGCAATGGTCTCCTATTCAGCTACGAATGGCGAACTAGCAGAAGATAATACCCACGGGATGATTGCGGGGAATCACCGTGGACATTGAGGGAGCATGAGCACTAGCAGACTTTGAAGTGATAGAGATTGTTGATGACAACAATCCCTACCTTGCACTCTTAAGGATTGATTGGGCCACTCACATGAACGAGGTGATTAATCTGAAGAAGCGCAAGATGATTTTTGAGAAGAAGTCTCTGTGCGTAGTTTTACCCTTGGACCATACTAAGGGATTGTGCTACACAGAGCTGGTGCGTGACTATGAAAGCAATGATGATTTGGACTACATCTACAAAATAATCGTGTGAGAGAAAGATTGGGTAAATCCCACCATGGACAGATGAATCTCTTGGGAGCGTGAAAGCTCCTATACGTCGGATTCTAATGAGGAGATAGAACAGTGGCAAAACTGGTTACACGAGGTAACCACACTGAACTGTAATATGATGAGAATATCAATACATTGTGTATCAGTGGAAGAGAGGGATCTGCTTACGTATGATGGTTTAGGTGCAATAGGTGCTTTCTTTGACAGATTCGAAAGGGAGGTGCCGAAAAAGTAATGTTTCTAGGCCTTGAATTGGGTACTATGTGCTACGCCTGCAAGGTGGTGGGGTACGCACAGAGGAAGCTTTGAGGACTGGCATGAATGTAGGAGAATGATGCACACATGATTTGGGAAACCTATAGTGCGATTGGGAGATAAATACAATGGACGGGATGGTTTGTGCATGCATCTGTTCAGGTGGGTACAGGCATATGGTAAACAACCTATATGGATACACATGGACTGCGAGTTGGGAAATATGGTCAATAAGCATGTGTTGCAGGGGAAAATGTGCGAATGGTTCCTCAAGTTGGAACGACAGAGTGTGGAGAGAACAAGCTCGCAGAAGGTTATCCACGTGGAAGCATTTAACCAAGTGTGTAGAGTGTTGAACAAGGTATATAATGCGCAACGAAGTGATTGGGACCTGTGCATACAAACAATTTTATGGGCTTATAGAGCGATGTGCTAGAAATTGACGGGACAGATGTCTTCTAGGCTGGCCTATGGAGCGAACATTGTAATCTCGATGGAGTCTATTATGCCTAGTTCATGCATAGCAGCGCCCATGCATATGATGGATCACGAAGTCTTGGAAGAAGGGATCACAAAGCTGGACGAAGAAGAACACTTGGGACCTGATGAAGAGATCTAGCAGGGTGATCTTGGGCAACAAGAACTCATGAAGGAAAAAGTTCAGTTAAGGGCGAAAAGTGCCATGACAAAAGAAGAAGTCAAGAAGCTTGAGGAAGGAATAAAGAAGGACTTTCCTGATAAAAAGGTCGTGGTGATAAGACAGGAGGCGCATGGTTCTGTTGACAAATTTAGGAGCTACCACTGAGAGTTGATCAATGTGATTCCTTGGATCGAGCCATAAATTACTAAAGGGATCACCGATGGTGGCGCGATATAGATGGTAAAGTGCGCGATGCAGATAGTAAAGTTAAAAGGCAGACTCTTCCTAGGAAAAGTGATTGAGGGTTGGTTGAAGTTGTATACAGGTGGCCCAGCCACCTGACTAGCTGTGGGAAGCACAGTCTTAGTGCTCCAAGCAGTTTGAAGGAGGTACGGGACTATAAACTACTCTACCCAAGGGTTGCGCGATGACAGGACTATACGTAGGAGCAAAGTGTCACAAGGTCCGCGACAGCGCAAGGGTAGTTGTGCTGCTGTGCGTGTTGGCTGGAAAGTGATCATTATAGTCATTATTCACGATGTGATGCTTGGTTTGAGACCAAATGGAGCAGGCGGCAAGCATTTAAGGCAGGCTTTATGGGCTAGATTTGGGAAAATCTGTCGCCAAGGGAGCATTAATGAACCAGATTTGGGGGGAACAGTCAAATTCAAATTCAAAAGGTGCTATAAATTACAAAGGTCTACCCAAAAAACAACACTTGGCCATTTGAGAATTGAGCTATTGTGCGCCCAGAAATCTATGAACCCATATTTTTTTTATGTTTTGAAGTTGAAGGCATTGTTTGAGCACTTACCTGAGCCATTGAGAGATTTGTGGAACAACAATATGACCACACTAGAGGAAGTCATGGACATCCGCGAAATGACCGCTGAAGAGGCTGTGTAGGCCATGACTATAGGAGATGCCCCTGAGAGTGCCAAGATAGTCGCAGAAATCCATAAATCATTGTGCACATCGAGACCCAATAAGGATAAGAAGCCCATGGTCCCAGTCTGTGTGTCCCCTAGAAACCAGCTTCAAACTAAACTAACCATGGAAGAAAAGCGGAAAGCGGTTAATATGGAAACTGATGAAGAGGAGGAAGACCTTGAGGAAATCCTTGTTGAAGAGGAGGAGGACAAAGACATGGAGGTGGAAACTGAGGATGCAGACCCTCTAACCAGGCTGCCCGCATATGTTCCTCCGCGGAAGGGAAAGGAAAGGGTGCCCAAGGACCTAGATGAGAGCAAGAGCTCTCTGTAGACTCCGCTGCTACCTGACGATATCGTTTTTGAAGGAGTGCACTTGGGATGGGTGACGAGTCTAAAGTTTGAAGACTGGGATCTCGCTGACCATGAAAATTTCCCTCACTTAGCAACCACACAGCTCATGAAGCCGAAGAAAAACACTGCGGCAGGAGTCGTAGAGTTGGAGCGGCACAAGTGGTTGCGCGGGGTAGAGAAAGTAGGGTTGTTGAACCTGCTCTGGGTGCCACATTACTATCATGCCCCAGTAACTATCTTTATCATCAGGTAGCTACTCTGCTTGGTGCATGAAGGGTGTTGGTGGCTGGAGTAGTCCATCCCCATCACGGACCACCTGATTCATAGAATTACCTGACTCCCTTGCAAGGGGGACGACCCAGAAAATATTTCGGAGGGTAAGAGCACCGACTTGGCCATCACGGAGGCCATGAAGGAATAGTTCAAGCTAGAGAAGAAGAATAGAGGGTATGCGATCTCCAGTATCAACAGTAAGGTAGTCAAATTTGCGACCCAGATATTGGCTGAAAAGGTTATGTAGAAGTGCTGCATAGATGAGGTGTCTGCCCCAGTGGTAGCACTTGCCACACAATGTGTAGAGGGTGTCCAGTTTAACTGGTTGGAGTACCTATGCAAGGAGTTCCTAGAGAATTTCCGTGAGGCATAAGAACAGGGGAGTGCCTTCCACTATGCATGGATTTTTCTCTCCATAGTACCAGTAGCTTGGGATTTCCCTGAGGATAGCAGTTCCCCACAATTGAGTGTGATCTTTCAGAGGTAGCGAAGTATGCTTCATTGTGGGTCACTAAAGATGTGCAAAGGATTTGAGACAGTAAGATATTTTGGGTGTTCATGGAGATGAACATCAGAATGGGGATTAACCGGAAGCTGCGATTATTGCCCACTGTCTACAATAGCCTACAAAGCTTTCCGGAGTTCAAGGAGGACTTCCATCACATGTATATCAAGGCACAAGGACCCCATGAAGAAGTGGAATGAACTGCCATACCTGACCATGGACGATGTTATATTCGTCGTGCTTGAGTCATGGCCATCAGAGTGGCACGCTCCATCCATCGCCGCAATGGAAACAAAAAAGTTTGCTTCACAAAGGAAGAAGGAGGAGGCAAAATTGCAAATGGCGCAGCTGGCAGAGAAGAGAAGAAAAGAGGCAGTGGTAGAACAACAGAAGGTAGCCACATAACAACAATAGGTAGTAGAGAAGGAGTGCAAGGGCCATATGTCATCGTCACCCAAGGAAGAGCCCAAGACAAAGGAAGGTATCGTGGACACAGAAAAAACATCTACACAGTTGAAGTGCCAGTGCCCGAGAGAGCAGGTGGGGCCATGAAAGAAGTCGAAAGCTTCTAAGACTTCTTTCAACCCAACCACCCTCACCAAAGGATATCTCCATGGTATGGGGAGACGGTGTGTGATGTCACCATGGAGGCCCTCCAGTAGCTCACGGAGGAGAATCAGATTGTGTTGGGGGCCCTCTGGGCATAGATACAGGAGTTGTAGGTGTGCACTCCTTAGGCTGGTACTCTCTCGACCAACCTTACAATAGGAATGGACATGGATGAGGAAATGATGTGCGCCCGAATGACCAACACCATAATGCTACCAGAGGGGGCACTGGTTACAGAAAATGTGGCCGACAGGCCTATGGTCAGTGCGTTGAAGGCAGTAGGGATCAACATGGCTGCGCTCCCTCAGGAGACACTGTATGTCCTGCAGGATGGAGTGACTGCAGAACTGCGGACTAGGGAGGTTCGTCCACTCCAGGTGTTGAGCAAGTAGAAAATTAATATGGAACAACTAAGCCTATAGCGTGAGGAGGTAGTGGTGAAAAATCGGCAGATGGTGCAAGTGGTTGAGGAGGCCTGCCATATGGTCCCTGAGTTGGCCATCCCAGCAGAGGCACGAGCAAAGGCGTGCATCAAGAGGTTAGCAGTAGGGGTTCACAAGGCATGAGAAGAGATGGCTAGGGTTCAGCTGGACTTGAACCTTCAGATAGTAGAGTTGTGGTTGAAGGCGTAGCCTTCAACTCCTCCTGAGGTAAGGGACAGCGCGCCAGCGCCATTACATTGGGGATGAAGGAGATCAGTAGTGCAGTAAAGGACTACACTAAAATGTTTGAAGAGTCATCTAAGGTCCACACCAATCTACAGGAGGATTCGAAAATACAACACATAGAAACAGAGGTGTGTGAGCTGCAGCAAAGATATGATGATATAAAAGGGACTGCACATATGGTGGCCCTTACACAGAGGCTCGTGCGAAGGTAATAGGCCAAAGCACTTAATGAGCAAGTAGAGGCAACGCGACATAGAGAAGCGGTTTTGAAGGCGCGCATCCAACCTTGGATCGATGAGGCATTCATCATTGCAGCCTCGATCAAAGCCAAGCTCACGCAGATGCAGGGAACGTAGGAGCAGATACAAGGAAGAAGTTTAGATACAACAATCTCTGAACAACACATGTAGGAGATACAGCCGGCAGCTGCTCAGTGCATTGTTGATATTGCAACAGTTCAGACATAGTTGGGAGCTCTCTGTGCGAAGATCTCCACACCGATAGAGTGACTCGAGGGTGAGTAACGATGTTTGTGTTGGGGGCTTGTTGGGTGCGGTATCCCCCAAGGCAAGTTTTGGGGCTTAAAGCCTAGATTTTGACTAGATCCGATGTAAAGGTTCCACGTTTTATGGGCACGGAGCGCAAATATTTTAAATCAAGCATAGGGTTCTCCGCCCTCATTTTTGTAATGTAATGTCGGCTTTAGAAATCTACCCATGGTCCATGGACCATGGGATTGTATAAATAGAGTGAGGCTCTAAGTTGTAAATGAAAAAAGTAAGAGAAGTGGAAGGAATAGATGGAGAACTGAGTCTTATATAAGTGTAGAGTCGAGTATTTGGGTCGTAGAGTAGGAGAAAGCTCTGCAGCTGAGTGTGAAGAGGCCTAGTAGTCCGCAACTGAGTGCGCAGACCCTTGCAGCTGAGTGTGCAGGGCGTGTCGAGTTTTTGGGTCATAGAGTAGGAGAAAGCTCTGCAGCTGAGTGTGCAGAGGCATAGTAGTCTGAAACTGAGTGCACAGACCCCTGCAACTGAGTGTGCAGGGCGAGTCGAGTCTGTAACCTTTGGAGAAGTAATAAAGAGAAGTTTTACATCATTTCTGTGTACCGTTTTCCTATTTTGTGCATTGAATGTATTGGATATAAATTGCATTTCTATTGTTTATATGATGCACGAACTTATATGAATCTATTGATAAAGTGAGTATAAGATAAAGTATCTATTTATGTGAAGATAACTAACTATTATAAGAAGATAAGTAAGATACGTGGTGTAACTTGGGGAAGTAGCGCAGATTGCTAATAGGGTAGCACAAAATCACTTCAGCTCATGGTTAGGGCTGCGCGAAGGCGATTATAATAGATCGTGAAGGTTTCACAGGTCAAGACAACACGCGAAGTGACCTGCACGAAGGTATTCACAGTTGGACTAAATTGACCCCTCAGACATCTCAAGGGTGCGGAAACTTGGTTCTAGCATCCCCCCATACTTCTTCGGGTGAGACCTCAATCCATGCTCCGCGAGCTATTTCTGAAAGGACCAGTGGTACAGGGATTTGTTTGGCTAATTAACTCTGAACATGGGTCAGGCCCCCTCAATCCAATAGGGCACTAGTTAGTTGGAGTGTTGGACATGCGCTAAGGAGCACCTTAAGAGAGATTTTCCATAGAATTAGGGTGGTAGGCCTCAAATATACAGTGCACATGAGGCGTAGACCATTGGGGATGTTGGTCAGAGTATTCCATGTATCTATGTCACAGTGGACAACATGCAGGAAGAACACCAAGCATCTATCATTGAGATGGATGGTAAGCTTTGTGATAAAGTTATTTCTATTTTGATTGACCCTGGATCTAATTATAGCTATGTTAGTCCTGACTTGGTGGATAAGTGTGGTTTAAGTAAGGAATTTCATGCAAAGTTTTCAGAACAGGTTCCCCCAAGATTAGTTTTGGGCTAAAAGCCCATGTTTTGGGACAATTTTGTAATAAAGTTGTAAAGTCTCTGCATTTGTGGTTGCAGAGCATGAAGGTGTCAAGAGTCATAAAGGGTTGTCTGCCCTTAGTTTGTAAAGTGTCAAGTCGGCTGTAAAGATCTACCCATAGTCCGCGGACCATGGGATTGTATAAAAAGGAGATAAGTATGTAAGCTCTAGGCAATGAGAGAACTATTAATCTTGGGGAGTTTTTGGTAGGAGTTCTAAGTGTTTTTGGGTCTTAGTGTAGGTAGAGGCTCTGCAGCTGAGTGTGCAGAGGCCTAGGGTTGACTTCTGCAACTGAGTGCGTGGAGCCCTGCAGCTGTGTGCGCAGGGTGGATATAGTCTGTATTAAATTGGAAGATATCAATAAAGAGAAGTATTCTACAATTACTTTCTATTTAGTGTCTGTTAATGCATCTGATTATATTGCAATCTGGGTTTATTTTACAATGTTTATTTGATGCACAAATGTATGTGATTATATCTGTTAATTGAACGCAAGTAAGAATATCGGTTTACGCGACACTAACTATAATTGATTGGTAATAAATGTAAAAAACTTGAGATAACTTGGGAACCTATATAATACATTGTCATAGAAGCGCGAAAGTACTTGAACCACTGGTTAGGGCTATGCGAAGGAACAATGGCTAGACAGATACCTGTATACATAAATCCATGAGATCTTTTTATGTTCCTTTCTAGTTGAGTTATACAAGTAGATCACGAAGCTAGCAGATAGCCAAGGAAGGTGGAGGCTTAACAGTCCTATTGTCTGGACCCCGGAGTTAGTACAAAGACTGGAAGCCTCTCAAGATAAGATCACCTACGCTGTCGATCATTGGCTTGATCGTATCATAAGAGGATTTGTGCTAGAATTCTTGGTCGATACCTCAGTCAATTACGGCGAGACAGAGCGATGCTTTATCAAAGGTCCGCGAGGTAAGTACTTGAAGTCTTTAAATACTTGGATTAAGATATTGTTGTGTAAAAAATGGGTTATGCAGCTACCTTGATGTTCAGAGCTACGTGAAGTGGAAAGACTTACAGGAACGAAGGAAGAAAGGGTCTTGAATATAGCCCACTGATTTCACCTCCTTTGAGTGATGAAGAGGGAGTATGTAGGTTTTAACCCCGTATAGAAATTACCTACATACAAATTCTAAAACATAGAAAAATAAACAATGTGAGAGCATAACACATAAAACACATATACACAGAGATTTTCCCACTGGATCCCAAAACCGGGACTACCAGCTTGATTTTTCGTTATATTCCTTTCAATGTTACAATACATATTTATACATGCCGAAGCATCCAATACCATGGACCAAAAACCATCGCGTCCAATACCATGGACCAAAAACCATCATGTCTAATACCATGGACCAAAAAACCATCGCCTCCAAAAAAACACGTGTGAAAATCATGCACAAAACCATAGGTGGGTCCGCCCAACCTAACATAGGGTCCAAAACCAAAATTTTCTGGGGCGTTGCCCCGGACCCCATAAAGTGGGGTTACGGGTGCCCTTCAAATCCCCTGTTAACTACGTGGAAGGAATATAACACAACCCAACAGAGTAGCGCAAGCTTCTCCATGAAGTGCAGTTCATTTGATAAAATAAGGGTTACCACAACTACCTCCACCATAGTTCAACATGACGAATTCAGTAAAGTTGCCATTGTTTAAGGGCTTGGGAAATGATGACCTAGACCAGTTCTAGTTCATTGTAAAAGTTGTATGGGAAGCTCATGGCATCATAGATGATCACATGAAGAAGGCGACGTTAGTTAGTTCTTTACAGGATCGTGTGCTAACTTAGTACATCAAGTACTCTAACGATAACCCAAATGTTGGATTGGTAGAGATCAAGACTGCACTGAATAAAGAGTTTAGTAGGTCTAAATCTGAGGCATAGTCGATTGTGGGGTTCAAGGAAATCGCAATGAAGCTAGGTGAGACACTTTTGGAGTTGGATCAGAGATTGAAGTTTAAAATCTGTGAGGGTAATATGAACTTAATAGATGGACAACACTACGAGTGGTTTGTGGCTTCGCTCCTACCTCATCTAAGGGTTGCACTATCACAACAGAAGATTACAACTCAGGCAGATGCCTTCGATATTGCAATAAGACTCCATGAAACACCAATGCAAGATCCAAAACTAGGGATTCAACAGATCCATGCACAGTTACAAAATCTTTTCCTCAAAGTGCAAAGTTTGAAGGAGGACAGAACAGTTTGGCTAGAGGCATGCGAAGAGATATGGTGCCTAAAATGTAAAGGTCAGGGCATGACAAAGACCAATACCCGGTCTTTGTGAACTATATTGCAGGAGGAGGAAAAATTCCTTTGAGGCCAGAAGTCCAAGCAGGACCGAGCGTGGGGCCTACATTGTGGTGTGCTATATGTTAGGTAGTAGGGAAACATACGAATAATAATTGTCATTTACTGCAGAAGTTTGTACAAACACAGCAACAACTATTCTGCAACTTCTGCAGGTTGGTAGGGCATGATGAGCACAACTGCCGAAGTTATGAATTTATGACAGATAGAACACCTACCTATAGAGTTCAGGAAGAAACGTGGCCTCTTGACCAGGGCATTAGGATGGCGCAAACAGGCTTTCAGGGGCGCAGATGAGGTCGACGTGGAGGAGGAATTGATAGAGGTCGGGGACAGCTGATATGTTACAATTGTGGAGGACCAGGACACTATGCTTGTGAATGCACTAACCCAACACGTCTATCGTGCAAATATTGTACGTAGTTTGATCTTGAGACTGAGGGTTGTCCTACACTGCTAGCAAGGATACGTAACCAAGGGGTGCTACCACCACAGCTGACTCAGAACTTGTAGATGATGAGGGCTGAGCCTCGTGAAGAGGATCTGAATGTGAATATTGTGCTCTGAGGTGGAATTGCAACAAGCGATGATAAGGGGAAATAGCCTGAATACAGTGCGTGCATTCGCAAAGCTCTAGAGAAGGACTTTGAATTTGATTTAGAGCACGTGCACAAGACGTTCATGGAAGCAAAGAAGAGCTTCATGTTGAAATGTCGAAATAAGAATATTCCAATTTTAATTAGTCCTTGAATTAAAATTCGAATTTAGTCTCACCAGCTGCTTGAAAAATAATTAATTAATTCATCTTGGATTAATTAGTTGGAGAAATTCAAGCTAGAAGTCTTTGTGAAGTCATGCAACAGTTATCCCTTAAATTAAGAAGATTATCCCTTAATTAAGGAAATAAGGTTGAGTTATAATTGAGTTGTAATTAGTTAGCTCAATTAACTAAGTTATTTCCAGTTAAATTAGTTCCAAATAGTTTGAGCAACAAATTGTGAGTTTAGTTAGTTAATGCATGCATGGATCAAACTAGTGTACTCCAGATAACTGAAGATTCTCTCATAAATAACTCATGCATGTCTATTCAGAGAAAGACCCAGTTGGGATTAAAGACAGGGACAATGTATTATCAGTTGCTAGGATTTTCCTATAAGGAAAACTCTTGCATGCAGAAGGAATTCATTCCTTGAGATTTGCGCAGTTTTACAGGTTGTAAGATCAGTGTGAGTGATTAGTGTTACACATGGTAACAGTTGGATCACCCAGGAAAAATTGCGCTAGGAAATAGGAGCTTAGAGGGCAGTGTGGAGGACTTAATGAGAAGTCTATTTTTCCTGTGAGAATCTGTGAGGATTGTACTGAGAGCTGGCTAGCTGTGGGAGCTAAAGCTGTGTGTAATCCTGAGATATTTCCACTTGTATGATAATAATAGGGTTTTTAGCTGAGGCTTTCCCTAGAGTATTCTTTTGTGTTTCATGTGCATTGATTCTGGTTCTAGTTATATGTGTTCTACGTGATCTTGCTCAAATCTATTAAGCTTCCACAAGTTTGATTGTAAAAGTAGATTAAAGTATTTTTCTTTAGTTATATTGCATTATCAGGTTAATCTACAGTTAGAATTTCTACATGGTATCAAAACAAAGGTAATCAGAGCTGTGAAAAATATACGAAGAAGAGAATTCGAAGTTTGAAGTTCAGAATTGTAGGTACAAATCGAATTCATCTCATACTTCAGGTTGGTTAATGGTGTTCTATGGCTTGAGACTCAAGTATGCCTTGGAAGGAAGCTCGAATTACATAGCATGGAAGGATAGAATGGAAGTTGTATTAGAAGACAATGGTTTGAAGGATTTCATTGATCAAGAAATCCCCAAGCCAGCTACAGCTAACGCACAAGAATTGGCTGAATGGAAGAAGTGTGTGGTGAAGGCGAGAATGATTCTTCTGGACGGAGTTCAAGACCATATTGTCTCGAGTCTTCATGGGAAGGAGACTCCGTTTTCAATGAGGAAGACATTGAAGGACCTCTATTAGAATAGTATCGACTAGAGGAAACTGGTGCTCAAGGATAAGCTTTAGAAAATCAAGATGGAGAAGGGCAATACTATTTCTACATATTTGAACAAGCTCACCACCTGTAGAGATGAGCTTGGTAGTGTGGGAATAACTACTATCGATGATGATATGGGGAGCCTTTCTCTCCTCGGTCTCCCAAAGAGCTAGAATAGCTACCAGGACTCTGTGAATGGAAGAAAGAAACTGTCGGATTGGGAACGACTATGGTCAGATCTCATGTAGGAGGAGATCAGGAGGAGCACTCAAGATGGTTCTTCATCAAATAATGATGATGAAGAAAATCTAGCCTTAGCGAGTAAGGCAAGTAAAGGGAAAGGGAAGGCTTCCCATTCCAAATCAAATTCTTCTAATGGAGGGAAGAAGGGTGAAAAATCTAAAGTGATATTCTTTAATTGTCATGAGATGGGAAATTATGCAACTAATTTCCCATCGAAGAATTCCAAGAAGGGATCCTTGAAATGATCAGAAGGTGAGGCATTAGCCTCTCAATTTGAAATGGACTTCACCCTAATCGCATGCATGGTTTCATCGATGGTGGGTTGTGTTGGGTATCTTGATAGTGGAGCCTCATTCCACATGACTGATGATAAAATTTTATTCAGTACCTTGGAGGAGAAAGACCTCAAGATGTGCATAGAGATGGGTGACGACAAAAAGTACTGTGCTTCAGGAGAAGGCACAGTTGATTTTCAAAGGGAGCATGGAGCTCCTCTCACCTTGACAGATGTGAAGTATGTGCCTGGACTGAAGAAGAACTTGGTATCAGTTACGATGTTGGAGGACAAAGGCTACGATGTTGTCTTCAGTAAAGGAAAGGTGTTCCTAAGACACATAGCCATGGGTCAGACCAAGAGGATTGGGATTAGAGTGAAGAATCTCTATAAACTAGAGGTAGATGACTATATTGCATTGAGTTTGAAAGCAGAATTGGTGCAAAGCCAATACATTAGTGAGTTATGGCACAGGCAGTTGGGCCATCTACATCATGGGGCCTTGAAGATAATGTAGCAGATATCTACAAGACTTCCCAAAGGTAAACTTGAGCAAGTTGACACATGCAAAGGTTGTACCTTGGGAAAGTATGCCAAGTCTTCCTTTCATGATTGAGACAGTCGATCAGAGGCGATCTTAGAGTGAGTTCATACTGATTTGGGTGGACCATTCTTGATGACACCCACTGCGAAGCAAAGGTATTATGTGATTTTCATCGGTGATTTTTCTCTTAAATGCTCGATTTATTTCATGCAGAAGAAGGACCAAACCTTCTCAAAGTTTTGTGAGTTCAAAGCTTTGGTTGAGAAAAATTTAGGGAGAAGATCAAGGCCTTGAGAAGTGACAATGGTGGAGAGTATGTCTCTCAAGAGTTTAAAGACTTCTGTGTAGCCGAAGGTATTAAATGGGAGTTGATGACACCTCATAACCCACATCAGAATCAGGTGGCCGAGAGGAGGAACAGAATGATTGTAGAGGCAGAACGGGTGATGCTGCATGACCAAGGCCTACCACTTCATTTGTGGGTTGAGGCATGTAGCAAAACAGTTTATTTGCATAATAGAAGCCCACATTACATACTTGGGATGAAAACACTAGAGGAAGCTTTCTCTGATAAGAGTCCAGATGTGGGTCACTTTAGGATCTTTGGATCATTAGTATATTTCCATGTGACAATGGATGCACAGAAGAAGCTTGAGCCGACAGCTAAGTTGGGGATACTTGTGGGGTACACTGATACACCCTACAACTATCGAGTGTACTTGCATACGAGTCAGAGGACAGTGGTTTATAGAGATCTCAAGTTTAATGAGCAGAAGGCCATGCAAGTTTCCCTTGAGAGGGAGCTCCAACTACAGGCTATGGAGGAACTTTTGGTTCCTAAGGAGGAGGAGCCTCAGACTGATATAGAGCAGTCGCATGCAAAGATTCTAGGAGTGGAGAGATCCACTCAAGCAGAGTCTTCCAAAGATGGATGGAAGCACACAAGAGAAGCCGACAAATTGTTTTCAGATGTGAGAGAGAATGTGAGAGAACCATCTTCTCAGCATAGACAGAGGAGGTCACCTGAGAGGTACACTAGATACATGTCCCTTGTTGGGGAATGTGTTGAGACCGAGCCATCTTCCTTTGAGGAAGCAGTGCAGTAGCCAATTTGGGTTGATGCTATGGTGGAGGAGTATGATTCCATAGTTCAGAACAGTGTTTGGGATGTGGTTCCAATATTGGAGAACAAGTGAGTTGTAAGTTCCATTGTCTCTACAAGGTAAAGCATGCTGTTGATGGTAGTGTGGAGAAACATAAGGCAAGATTTGTTACCCATGGTTTCTCACAGGTCGAGTGGATCGACTATGATGAGACTTTTGCTCCTGTAGCAAGGTACTCATCTATCAGATCGATGTTGGAACTATCAGCACAAATGGGTTGGAAGATCCATCAGATGGATGTGAAGATTGCACTCCTCAATGGCAAGATTGAGGAAGAGGTGTACATAGAGCAACCCGAAGGTTTTGAGACCTTCGATCGTGAGTTGCATGTGTGCCAACTTAAGAGAGATTTGTACGGGCTAAAGCAAGCACCTTGTGCTTGGTACACCAGGATCGACAACTACTTCACCAGGTTGGGCTTCACAAAGAGTGAAGCGGATGCAAACCTGTACCACATCATGGTGAAAGGTAAGCAGTTGATCATTGTACTTTATGTTGATGATCTCATATTGACAGGTGATGATCAGTTGATCATGTCTTGCAAGGAGGACCTTGCAAGAGAATTCGAGATGAAAGACATGGGTCTCATGCATTACTTCCTTGGCATGGAAGTATGGCAGAAGGATGGGGATTTGTTTGTGTCTGAAGGAAAGTATGCCAATGAGATACTCAGGAGATTCCACATGGAGAAGTGCAAGCCCATGCAGACTCCTCTAGCAGGTAACTAGAGGAAGGAGGATATTACTTCAGGAGATGTAGTAGAAGCTACTATGCATAGGCAAC
Source organism: Pinus tabuliformis (assembly GCA_031772625.1). Taxonomy (NCBI): domain Eukaryota; kingdom Viridiplantae; phylum Streptophyta; class Pinopsida; order Pinales; family Pinaceae; genus Pinus; species Pinus tabuliformis. The sequence goes on from CM062816.1 coordinate 924,991,108, forward strand.
TTGTGGGTTCATTGATGTACTTAGTGAACACATGACCATATTTGTGCTATGCGGTGAACCAGCTAAGTCAATCTATGGTTTAGCCTACCAGATGTTTGGGAAGGTGGCAAAGCATGTTTTGAGATACCTCAGAGGGACATCTCACTATGGATTATGGTACAAACAGATAGAGGGAGTGAAGCTCTAGGGTTTCACTGATGAAGATTGGGCAGGGAGTCCATCAGATCAGAAGAGCACATCAGGTGGAATTTTCAACCTTGGGTCGGCGGCAGTTTCTTGGTACAACAGGAAATAGAGGTTGGCTGTACTCAGCATGACAGAGGCCGAATACATGGCTGCAAGTCAGGTAACATGCGAGGCCATCTAGATGTAGAGAATTTTAGTTGGTTTGTTTGATTAGAGGATGGATCCAACTATGATCTATTGTGATAATTCGAGCTGTATCAAACTCTCTGAGAATCCATTATTTCATGATAGTTCCAAGCACATCGACATTCAGTATCATCATCTTAGAGACTGTGTGGCGAGGAGGATCATGTTGTTGCATTATATTTCGACCGAGGAGAAAGATGCTGACATTTTGACTAAGGCATTGTCAAAGTGTAAATTCAAGTTCCATAAAGACAAGATCGTGGTCGCAGATAATCCCTTGTTGAGAGGGAGTGTTGAAATGTGGCAATAAGAATATTCCAATTTTAATTTGTCCTTCAATTCAAATTGAGAATTAAAATTCGAATTTAGTCTCACCAGCTACTTGAAAAATAATTAGTTAATTCATCTTGGATTAATTAGTTAAAGAAATTCAAGCTAGAAGTCTTTGTGAAGTCATGCAACAGTTATCCCTTAAATTAAGGAGATTATCCCTTAATTAAGGAGATAAGGATGAGTTATAGTTTAGTTGTAATGAGTTAGCTCAGTTAACTAAGTTATGTCCAGTTAAATTAGTTCCAAACAATTTGAGGAACAAATTGTGAGTTTAGTTAGTTAATGCATGCATGTATCAAACTAGTGTACTCTAGATAACTAAAGATTCTCTCATAAATAACCCATGCATTTCTATTCAGAGAAAGACCTAGTTGAGATTAAAGACAAGGACAATGTACTATCAGTTGCTAGAATTTTCCTATAAGGAAAACTCTTGCATGTGGAAGGAATTCATTCCTTGAGATTTGTGCAGTTTTACAGGGTGTAAGAGCAGTGTGAGTGATTAGTGTTACACATGGTAACAACTGGATCACCCAGGAAAAGAATTGCTAAGAAATAGGAGCTTGGAGGGTAGTGTGGAGGACTTAATGAGAAGTCTATTTTGTCTATGAGCATCTGTGAGGATTTTCCTAAGAGCTGGCTAGCTGTGAAAGCTAAAGCTATGTGTAATCTTGAGATATTTCCACTTGTATGATAATACAGATAGCGGGGTTTTTAGTTGAGGCTTTCCCCAAAGTATTCTTCTGCATTTCATGTGCATTGATTCTGCTTCTGGTTATATGTGTTCTGCTTGATCTTGCTCGAATCTATTAAGCTTCCGCAAGTTTGATTGTAGAAGTAGATTAAAGTATTTTTCTTTAGTTATATTGCATTATCAGGTTAATCTACAGTCAGAATTTCTACACTTCGCTGAGGTCTCTACCTCAGGGAGCCGGGATAAACCTATTCAGGAAAACGACCCTTCAATGCTTATGACCTTTCTAGACACCTGCATGAAGTTGCTGCGTGATAGCAAGGTTGTGAAGGGGTTACCGGAACTTATAAATAGATGTGTAGAAACTCTCCGAGTGAACCGCGCATGATACGAAAGATCGGTAAGCATAAGGTAAGGACAAGACAAGAAATGAGACTCACCGTGTAGATAGGAGAATATGAAATGGATCAAGTTATTTTGGATCTAGGGTCAGATGTGAACGTTTTGCCAAAGCAGACTTAGGAGCGGATGGGGAGACCTGCACTGTAGTCTTCTCCGATCCAATTAAGGATGGCAAATAAACAAAAGATCATCCCCATGGGACGGCTACAAGGAGTAATTGTAGATATTGAAGGCGCGAGCGCATTGGCTGATTTTGAGGTAATAGAAATTGTGGATGATAGCAACCCCTACCCTGCGCTCCTTGGAATTGATTGGGCTACTGACCTGAATGGGGTAATTAACCTAAAGAAGCAAAAGATGATATTTGAAAAGAAATCACTTCACATAATAGTACCCCTAGATCTAACTGAAGGATCGTGCTATACTGAACCAGTCCACGATTACGAAAGCGATGGTGATTTTCAATGCATATATAAGATAATAGCGTGAGACCAAGATTGGGTGAATTCGATAGCAGATGGACGAATTACATGGGATTGTGAGAGTTCCTACAACTCAGACTTGGAAGAGGAATTAGAACGATTGAAGAATTGGCTACATGAAGTAACCACACTAAGCTGCAACATGATGACCCAGTCATTGTGCTGTGTGTCGTCAGATGTAAGATATCTACCCACTTATGATGGATTGAATGATGTGGATGTGTTTTTGGATGCCTTTGAGAGGGAAGTACTAGAGAAGCAGTGCTTCCAAGCTTTGGACTGGGCCCTGTACGCTACACCTGCGAGATGGTAGGGTACACACAAGGGTAGTTTTGATGATTGGCGTGAGTGTAGGAGGATTATGAGAACATGTTTTGGGATGCCGAAGGTACGAGTGATGAACAAGTATGATGGGAAGGATGATCTGTGTGCTCACTTGTCCAAATGGGCTAAGGCCTATGGAGTGAAGCCCCTACTTGAATGGGTGAACTTGTTCTATCACACCCTAATGTCATCCTGATGAACTAGTACTTGGAGACAGAGCTCTACCATGGCACAGGAGAATGGGATATTTTGCACGAAGGATTCATAATGACGTTCAGATTCGAAGACGGGTTTGACTGTATTGATGAAGCGGTATGAGAGGTTAAAGAAGTGATCATTAGGATACCGCAGGATCCTTTGGATCTGATTCAACCTGATTAGATTACTCAACTGAGCCATGCACTGGAATGTTATAACGTGACTACTACAGAAGAAGATGAGGACCCACAAAATATTAATATCCCTGAAACCGATGGTCACCACGAGGTCGACGGACCACCGATCGAGAATCCTGATATAAACGCACTGCTGAAACTAAACAGATAAATATTGGTACGGAGGCAGAGCCCAAATTCACGAAGACTGGAGATTACTAGGATGACACGACAGTAGATAAGGTTGCCAAATTTCTCTGCAAATACCAGGATTTGTTCCCTACCAAGTTTACAGAGTTAAAGGGGATAATAGGAGACTTGGGCATTATGAAGATCACATTAAAACCCAATGCAAAGCCAGTTAAGCAAAGACCTTACCATCTTAATCCAAATTATAAGGAGAAGGTCCACTTATAGTTAGATAATATGCCTGCGACAGGCATCATTGAGCCTGTAGAAGAATCTAATTGGATGAGCCCAATGGTGGTACAGGAAAAGAAGCAGAAGGATGAAATAAGGATATGCGTAGATATCAGGAAGTTGAATGACGTTTGTGTGCATGATCCTTTCCCGACTCCATTCATTGATGAGGTATTGGATAATGTAGGTGGCCAAGAAGCATACTCCGTCACTAATGGGTTCTCTGGGTACCATCAGATAAAAATCGCGCTTGAAGATAGAAGCAAGATGACCTTTGCGATTGAATGGGGATGTTTTTAGTACACCATGATGCCTTTCAAATTAAAGAATGCGCCTACAATTTTTTCGTGTGTAGTCATTGTTGTATTCAAAGACTTTATTCATAAGTTTCTGGAGGTGTAATTTGATGATTGGACTGTGTTTGGGTTGGTAAAACACCATGTGGACAACTTGCGCTTAATGCTAGATACTTGTCGAAGGTACTAGATTGCGCTCAATCTAAAGAAATGTTTGTTTTGTGTCCCTTTTGGGACTTTGCTGGGTCATGTGGTATGCAGATAGGGATTGATGGTAGATCCCGTGAATATCACGGTGATAATTAATCTAGAGGAATCTAGGAGTGTGAAACAGCTGCGCACAACCTTGGGACATATTGGGTACTACAGGAAGTTTATCAAGGACTATGCCCAGATCACCGCGCCTATGGAGAAGTTGTTGAAAAAGGATGTCATGTTCTGTTGGAATGAGGACTATCAGAAAATCTTGGATGTGTTGAAAGGAAAAATGGTTACCACGCCTCTTTTAGTCTTCTTGGATTGGAAGGAGGAGTTTCATGTACATGTAGACACGTCATGTATAGCACTGGGAGGAGTACTGACACATTATGACGGAGGAGAATTGGACCATCCTATAGTGTTCGCAAGTAGGAGGTTATCCAAGGTTGAGAAGAACTATTCCTCCACTGAGCACGAAGGATTAGCCATGGTATACGTGATCTAGAAGCTTAGACAATATTTGCTGGGTGGACATTTTAAGATGTATACGGATCATTCTGCATTGAAATACCTGGTCAATAAGCCTATGTCAGGGGGGAGAATATGCAGGTGGTTTTTATTGTTCGAGGAGTATGATTTTGAATTTATTATGAAGCCTAGACGACTGAATACGAGACTAGACCATCTGTCGCTCATCGAAATGGGGGAAGAACCCACTAATTTGGAGGAGGGATTGTTTGATGCACAGCTCTTTGTAGTGTGCATCCTGGATGGTCACTTTGAATGCATCATACACTTCCTAGCGACAGGAACTGCCCTGGAAGGCTACACCACCCAACAGAAAAAGGTGTTAGTGGTGCGCGGGACAGACTTTTCTATCATCGCCGGACATCTGGGGTCTGATGAAGTATTGCAATGATATGTACCGGAGTTTGAAAGAAGAATTATCCTTGTGGATGTTGATGGGAGTGCCGTGAGAGGGAATTACACAGGAAGGGTGACTGCGCAAAAGATCCTACGTGCAGGGTTGTGGTGGCCAACCATCCATCAGGATTCAGAAGCCTACTACAGGGCATGTGACGTGTGTCAAAGGACTGGTAGGCCATCGTGGAGAGATGAGCTGCCTCTAAATCCACAGATGACATTACAACCTTCCGAGAAATGGGCAATAGATTTTGTGGGACCCATTCAGCCTCAAGGAAATATAATGAGAGCGCGGTACATTATCACTGCAACTGAGTATTTGACTCGATGGGTCGAGGCAAAACCTGTAAAGGACTACACAGGCGCAACCACTGTGAAGTTTCTCTTTGAGTATGTACTGACCCAATTTTGGTGTCCAAATATTTTGATGAGTGATCATGGTACGCACTTTCTGAATGAAACTATCAGTGCGCTAGTGGAGGAATTTCAGGTATATCACCAAAAAAGCATGCCTTATCACCCACAGGCTAATGGGATGGTGGAAGCATTCAATAAGGTACTGGAGAATGCACTGACCAAGGTTTGAAATGTTTAGTGAAGTAATTGGGACCTGCGGATACCCGCAGTATTATGGGCCTATCGAATGACGTGCAAAAAGTTGAGTGGACAGACACCCTTTAGGCTTGTATATGGTGTTGAAGTAGTGATGCCCATGGAATAAATTATGCCTAGTTTGCACACAGCGGCACTCATGGGTATGACGGATTGCAGAGCCCTAGAAGAGAGGTTCGCGCAGCTTGCTGAGCTTGATGAAGAAAGGTTTCTGGTTGGATTTCACCAACAAGTCCAAAAGTAGCGCGAAAAATCATGGCATGATCAGCACATTAAACTGCACACCTTTAAGGTAAATGATCTCATTTTGTTATATGACAGAAAGTTTGATAAATTTCTGAGGAAATTTAGGATGCATTGGCTAGGGCCCTATGTGATTAAGGAGATTACTGAAGGTGGAGTAGTTCAGTTGGTTAAATTGAATGGAGATCCCTTCACAGGAAAGGTCAATGGTAGCTGATTGAAGCCATACACCGGTGATCTGGCCAGGGGACTATATTAAGGTAGCATAGTCTTAGCGCTCCAAGAAGTTGAAAGGAGTCACGGGACTATAAACTACACTATCCGAGTTGGGGAATTGCTTGGTTGGAGGATTCTGTGGAATGAGAAGATGTCACAGGGTCCGCGACAGCATGGAGAGAGCTGCGTATACCTGGGGAGAAATCTCGCAGGTTAGCCAGAAAGTGACTGTTAAAGTCACTTTTCATGATTTAACGATGAGAATGGAGCCAAATGGAGTGGGCGGCCGTCATTTAAGAAAAAATTTATTGGTAATATCCTTGAAAATCTTCCACCAATCTGACACTAATGAACCAAATTGGGGGGGAAAGGTCGGATTTGAATTTAAAATGGCCTATAAATTACATGTGGCTACCCAATGAAAAACACTTGGCATTTTTAGCATTGAGTTGGTGAGCTCTTAGATGTGCATGAATTGCACATTTTTCGAAGAATTGCTTGACTGCCTAGCATTTGATCGATTTCCAGAGTCTGACCACAATTTCATCCTTGACATTATCCTAGGATCAGAAGCTATGGACGTTGAAGCAGTGGCAGTCGAGGGGGTTGTACCGGAAGTTGTTATGAAAGTACAGGAAGCTGCTTCGGAGGTTGCAAAGGTATTAGTTGAAGTCCCCAAGTCACCACGGATGCCTAGACCGAAGCCTACCCCGACCAAAGAGAGTGCGAAGGATAAGAAGGGCAAGCAGGTTGTGATACTGGTGTGTGTGTCACCTAGAAGAAACCCATAGAAGGACAAGCCCACCACACAAGAAAAGGGAAAAACTTTTAACTTGGAGCTGGACGAGGAAGAGATTGAGGACATACCGATGGATGATGAGGATTTGGGCGTGGAAGTGAAGGATGTTGAATTCGAGGGTTCTGACCCTATTACTAAGTTGCTCGAATACATCCATCCGCACAAAGGCAAGACCAAGGTGCCAATGGACATTGAAAAAAGGAAGGTCGCCTTGCACATACCTCTGCCACTGGACGAGATTGTCTTTGAGGGACCACCCTTGTGGTGGGTTCTACTATTGAAATTGGAAGATTGGGACTTAGCTGACCCTGAGAAGTTCCCTTGTTCACACAACCACTAGGATGACTACATTGGAACTACAAAAGTGGCTCAGGGGTGTAGACAAGGTAGGTCTGCTCAACCTGCTATGGGTGCTGCACTATAATCGCTCACCCATTACAATATTGGTCATCAAGAAGCTACTATGCTTGGTGCATGATGGGTGTCTGTAGTTGGAGGAGCTGATACCCATCACCTACGGGTTGATCTGTAGGGTCACACATCTGCCCTATAAAGGGGAAAATCTGGCCATGATGTTTGGCAGAAAAGGTGGCCAGCAGGCCCTCGTAGAGGCTATGAAGGAGAAATTAAAGCTCGTGAAGAAGCTGCAAGGCTATTCCATCTCGATTATCTATGATCCTATGGTCAAGGTGGCTATGTAGATTTTCACAGGAAAAGTTATGCAGAAGTGTCACGCAGATGAAGTGCCAGCACCTGTCGTTGCTCTAGCAGCCCAATGCACTGAAGGAGTTCAGTTTAATTGGGCGCGTTATCTATGTGGTGAGTTCCTTGAAAACTGTCGCGAGGCATAGGAGCTCACAAAGACCTTCCTCTATGTGTGGCTCTTGCTGTCCATTGTGCTGGAAACCTAGGAGCTACCTGAAGACAGTGAATTCCCCTTGGTTGCACTAGACCTACCAGAAGCAGCAAATTACTCTTCATTGTGGGCGACCAACAATGCTCAGAGCATCAAGTATAGAAATATCTTTTGGATCTTGATGGAAATGAATATACACATGGCTATCAATCGCAAGCCGCAATTATCACCTACCGTGTTTGCCAAACTGTAGGAGTACATGAAGTTCAAGGCAGACTTTTAGTGTGTATCAATCAGGGCATGGAAGGACCCTGAGCAGAAGTGGCATGACTTGCCTTACTAGACAACTGATGATGTAATTGATGCAGTTCTTGATCATTGGTTGATAGAGTGGTGCACTGGCTCAGACTTGGCAGTGGGCTCAAGCAAGTCCACCACATAGTGCAAAAAGGAGGAGGCCAAGCTCAAGGTGTTGTAGCTAGCTGAGAAGAGGAGGAAGGAGGCTGAGGCCAAGGCCTAGGAAGAGCATGATGCTGCACAATAGGTAGAAGAGAAGACAGGAGAAGAGCGCGGATTTGACAAAGGTGCAAGGTCGCCCTCACCCAAAACAGAGGAAGAAATAGATGAGCAAATAGAACAACATGGAGAGGACCCTCAGACAGCGTCGTACTGTATCAAGTGACCTAGAGGGTAGGAAAAAGTTGGGCCACAAAAGAAATCCAAGGCCAATAAGACGTTGCTAGACCCAATCACCCTAACAGAGGGGGATTTGTATGACATTGGAGATACGATGTGTGATGTCACCACGGAGGTACTACAATAGTTTGAGCAACAACAGCAACAAGTATTGGGGGCCATCTAGATGGGTCTACATGAGCTACAGATTCATGCATCATAGGCTAGCGTGGTGACCACTAGCCTCACCATCAGTACTTCAAAAGTCGTCGCGATGCTACATGCGAAGGACTCCCCAGCGATAGTGTTGTCAGAGGGAGCACTGACCAAAGGAAACGAAGTTGACAGGCCCGGTGTCAGTGCCATCAAGGGAGTGGGGCTGAACTTGGCAGTGCTTCCTGGCGAGGCACTCCACCTACTATAGGATGGGGTGGTCATGAAGCTGAGGGCCCACAGATAGTGTGCTTTGCAAGTGATCAGTGAGCAGAAGACCAATAATGTGTAGATGGCCCTACAACAAGACACCGCCCTCACTTCCATGGTGGAACTTACTAACAAAAATCAACGCATGATTAAGGCCGTGAAGGAAGCCTACTGAATGGTCCCCAAATTGGTCATTCCTGAGGATGTGGAGGTAGATGAACGGGTCTACAAACTGGCTACAGGTGTGCGTGATGCTCGCACAAAGTTGGCTAAGGTTCAGCTGGAGCTGAACCTACAGATTGAAAATTTGCAATTGAAGGCCCAGCCTTCAACTTCGCCTAAAGTAAAGGAGTAGCACACAACCACTATCACAGAGGCGATAGCGGCAGTAGATAGTGTAGTAGTAGACTTTACATGGCTATTTGAACAATTGTTAGAGGTCTTAACCAGTCTACAAGAGGATCCTAATGTACAACGGTTGGAGATAGAGGCACAAGAACTACAAAAACGCTACGACGAGGTAAAAGGAACAATGCTCACTGTCACCCTCACACAGAGACTTGCGAAGCTATAGGAGGCCAAAACACTGAAGGAATAGGTAGATGTAGTGAAACATAAAGAGGCAGTGCTAAAGGTGTGCTTGAAGCCTTGGTTGGGCGAAGCTTATTCGGTCATGGCCTCCATTGAAGGAAAGCTTGTTAGTTTGCAGGCGAATTAGCAGAAGCTTCAGGCTGATAGTTCAAGACCAGTGATAGAGGAGTTGGTCGAAGAAGTGAAGCAGGTGGCTGCACAGTGCACTGCCGAGGTTGTCGTCATACAGGTCGAGCTAGGAGGTCTTCGCGCCAAGATCTCCACACCTGCATAGTGACTCGAGGGAGAGTCACCATGTTTGTGTTGGGGGCCTATTAGGAACGGGTTCCCCCAAGAACAGTTTTGGGGCTAAAAGCCCATGTTTTGGGACAATTTTGTAATAAAGTTGTAAAGTCTCCGCATTTTGTGGTTGTAGAGTGTGAAGGTGTCAAGAGTCATAAAGGGTTGTCTACCCTTATTTTGTAAAGTGTTAATTTGGTTGTAAATATATACCCATGGTCTGCGGACAATGGGATTGTATAGAAAGGAGCTAAGTAAGTAAGCTCTAGGTAGTGAGAGAACAATTAAGCTTGTCATGTTTTTGGTAGGAGTTCTAAGTGTTTTCAGGTCTTGGCATAGGTAGAGGCTTTGCAGCTGAGTGTGTAGAGGCCTACAGTAGAAGTCCGCAGTTGAGTATGCAGACCCCTACAATCGTGTGCGCACGGTGGATAGAGTCTTTATTAAACCAGAAGATATCAATAAAGAGAAGTATTATGCAATTACTGTATATTTAGTCTTTGTTAATGCATCTAATTATATTGCGATCTGGGTTTATTTTACAACGTTTATTTGATGAGCAAATATATGTGATTATATTTTTTAATTGAACGCAAGTAAGAATATCAGTTTACACGACGCTAACTATAATTGATTGGTAAGATAAGTAAAACACTTGAGATAACTTGGGAACCTATACAATACATCATCATAGAAGCGCTAAAGCACCTGAACCACTGGTTAGGGTTGTGTGAAGGTCAATCATACACCTTTGCGGAGGTATTGAAGGTTAGGATAGAGGGTAGATCGACGAAGCCCTAAGGCTTAACAACCTGCGCAAAGGCACGAGAAGGGGGTATAAACCAGCATCATGACCATCTTAGGGTGCGGAAACTTGGTTCCAGCATCCCCCCATACTGCTTCAGGTGAGAATTTGGTCCGTGCTCTATGGATTGATGTCGAAAGGGCTAGTAGTGCAGGGATTTGTTTGGCTTACTAATGTTTGAACCTGGGTCAGGGTCCACGAAGCCAACATAAGGTCTTGGTTAGTGCAGTTGGCTATAGGTACAAAGAAGCGAGTTCATCATTGGGTAAGAGCTTGCGCATTTGATTTTAATGGGATGCCTACCACAACACATTTGAATGTACTACCGTTGGGATCATACAATATGTTGTTGTCCATGGATTGGTTGTATATTCATATAACCAAGGTAGAATTTAATGAGAAATCCATTGAGTTTGTTGATGATAATGGGGAACCAAGAGTCTAGAAGGGTAAGAAGAAAGCCACATCAGCTAGGATGGTGAAAACTATGCAAGAAAAGCATAGCAGTAGGAAAGGGTGCAAGCTATTTGCACTACGCATTTCTAGTGATAAGGGTAAGGAGGTTGAGGATGCGGATGTGTTGAATAGGTATCCCATTTTGTAGCAATTTTAGGATATATTTCCTGAGGAGATTACAGAGTTTCCACCTCACAGGGACGTAAAAGTTTCTATTGAGTTAGTGCCAGGGGTAGCTCCAGCATTAAAAGTACCTTATAGGATGAGCACACATGAGTTGGCTGAGTTAAACTTATAGTTACAGGAAATTTTGGACAAGGGATACAGTAGGCCAAGTGTATCACCTTGGGGTGCACCTGTCTTGTTTTTGAGGAAGAAAGATGGTCCTCTCATATTATTCATTGACTACAGACAGTTGAACAAAGTGACTATCAAGAATAGGTACCTGTTGTCGAGGATTGATGACTTGTTTGATTAGTTAAGGGAGCAATAGTGTTCTCAAAGATCAATCTGAGATCCGGATACCATGAGGTATGTATCAAAGAGGAGGAAATTTACAAGAATTTGTTCAAGTTTAGGTGTGGGCATTATGAGTTTTTTGTTGTTCCATTTGGATTAACTAATGCTCCAACTACATTCATGTGTTTGATGAATAGTGTGTTGCATCCATATTTGGATAAGTTTGTTATTGTGTTCATTGATGATATATTGGTATATTCTAAGAATTAGGAAAAGCATGACAAGCACTTAATAGTGGTATTGAGATTGTTGAGGGAGCATTAGTTCTCTGCTAAGATCATCAAGTGTAGTTTCTTTCAAACTGAAGTACATTACTAGAGACATGTTGTCTCCAAGGAGGGGATTGCAGTAGATCCAGAGAAGATAAGAGCCATCATGGAGTGGGTAGCTCCTAAGAGTGTGGATGAGGTGAGATATTTCATGGGTCTGGAAAGCTATTACAGGAGATTCATCAGGAACTTCTCATAGATTGATTATCCCATCACATAATTGCTGAGGAAAGGTAAGAAGTTTGAATGGACATAGGAGTGTGAGGCTAGCTTTGAGCAGCTTAGCAGTTTCTGACACATGTATGGATGCTACAGATTGCAGATCTAGAAAAAGTGTTTTTGGTATGCACATATGATTGCAAGAGAGGGCTAGGTGGAGTCCTTACACTAGTAGAAAATGGGAAATTAGTGACTAGGTGACTAAAAACATTAGTCACTGTAGGTTTTCCAAGAAAACTACTACCAAAAATTAGAAATCTTAAGTAACCCAACTAAAAATGACTAATTTAGTCTCGAGATAAAATAGATGACTAGCTAGTAAGTAATACAACTAAAAATGACTAACATGAATGACTAATTTAGTATAGGAACAAAAATACGACTACATAACAAGTGCTACAATAATACAACTCAGTCATTTATGTTAGCCATTTTAACTGTGTCACTTCAACAATCTAAACATACAAGTGATAGGTGATTCAAAGGTTGTTATAGATTGGCTAAAAGGTTATTCTTCCTTAAACACTTCTTTATTGGATCAACGAATGATTAGAGTTATGGGTTTGATTAGAATCTTTGGGGTTATATCTTTTGATCACATTCATAGTGAATTAAATTCAAAGGCTGAGAGATTATACAAAATGGGAGTGGGCTTACAACTAGGTCAAATACATTATAACGAATACCTATAAGGAGAAGTGTTGATTAGTTAGTAGAGGAAACATTTCCTTTAATTGAAGACTTATATTTTCATGAATATCTACATTTCTTATTATCAGTGGCATATCAATTGAACTTAGGATACTAGTTTTTAACTTGTATATCAAGTTGTTTATCTAGTTTGAATGTACATTATGAACATAACAACACTAGACACTTATGAAATTGTTTTGAATGCTATGGGGATTTTTATATTTCTCAAACATTAAACGTTGCACATATTAGAATATCATGTTATACATGTGAAACAAATTTAGTATATATTAGATTATGTAAATGACACCTTTGCATTAATATTAATGTAAAAATGTTGTCTTTTTTCTTATTGGAAAAAATTTACGGAAGAGGTTTTATGACACCTTTCCTTGGCCATCTAGGACACTAAGTGTAAGAAGAGGTTTCTTTAGCTATTGCATTTAGCTTAGTATGTATGATCTATGTGTATATGATATTTCCAATATGTATTATTTTTATTGTGATCATTTAAGCACTCTATTCTAACTCTTGATGCTTTGGCTATAAATTCTAATTTGAGTTGTTCCACTGCATTTCATAATTTTACTCAAAGAAGTGATGTCATATTGATGCTTAGGTATATGATTGGTGACTTAAGTAGATGCTACACATCGATGTTATTGTACCCAAATTTCCCACCAAAAATTTTCCACTCTACTTTTCATTTTTCACAACAATTAATTATTATTTACTGAGTTTGACAAAGTTAAATGATGGTGGGAATGAAGTATTATTCACTGAGTTTGATTGAGTTATAAGATACATGGTAATGAATTATAAATTTTATTTTATTTTAAAATTATGATAAATTATTTTAATTTTTGGCTTATGACTAAAATACAGATGGATCGAAAACCTTCAGATAATTAGGGAAATATACGATGATGGTGACTTTAGATACAGAAACATAAGTGCAAAAATGGTGATTGGGTTTTTGTTTTTATTGGGCTCTTATGATTAACCAAACCTCTCTTCTGAATGGATCTATTGTGGCCAACTTATGCACAGATTCCATGGATTTTGACTAGTGATAGGGTTTTTGTTTTTATTCGACTCTCATCATTAACCAAACCTCTCTTCTGAATGGATCTATTATGGTTTCCTTATGCATAGAGTCCATGGATTTTGACTAGTGTTCAATAAATTATAAAACCAAATAGATTGCTTTAAAAATGTCTTAACTAGGTAGGACTATGTGATGGAATAATAAATCTCACAATTCACATTCACGCATCTCTTGACATGTTTACAATCACCATTTCTACCACCAATGGCGGATTTTATGATGGCGAAGGTCATTGTATGTTATTTATCTACAAGACCCTCTTTTACACCATGTTTCTTTTGGCATTCTTCTTGCCTTTTTTTATTCATTTTCACTGCAGTGATTACTCTAGATGATTTTGAGGACTACACTTCACTTGGTAAGAACATAGAACATATGGGTTTTTGATTCATTCCTGCGAAAATTGATTTCGGATTCTTTTAATTTTTGGGCTTATTTTGGATGTGCACATCCTCTTTTCATAGATTCGATGTGGAATGTTTAGTAAAATTTGAGGAGAAGAGTTTTTAGTTAAGATTATTTGGTGTTAGTTGTGTAACAAAAAATTATTTGTATTTGAGTTATTTTTATGTAGATTGTTTGGGGAAATTAGGACCAAGGCTTTTGAGGAGGGAAAATGCTTCACCTGCAAGTAGTTGAGATTTTGTACATCCGAAAAAATTATTTGTACAAATGCCTTCATAGTTGATATTTTCATGTATTTTAATTTGATCAGGCTTATATCGACATAGAGTGACATTGATCATTATTCGTTATGGTGTGCAAATCTGATTCAAATGAATGGCATGTATATAGTTTTGGGGAGTTCATTTTATATTATCTTGTTGGTAATTTAACAGTGGAAGGTGTATCAATTTTGGTTAAATTTTTCCTCATTGTGGATATAGCTATAATTCTATGATGGGTGCAATATATTTTTTATGTTGTTCCAATATCCAAGCCACATTTTCAAAACCTATTTCTCTAGTTGGGTATGCTCACATGGTTTTGGGTACGGAGAAATTCCTATGCTTTTGATTCTACTATTTTCAGGTAACAATTTCATGGTCAATCATGTAGGAGAACTTTTCACAAGAGGTTATTAGAATAAAAGAAAAAGAGTATATTTTTCTATCATTATCAAAGAGGGGACAATTTACTAAATCTACCAGTTCAGAACACAATCTTAGAATCATGTAAATTAAATATAATATCTTGTAATTGTATATTTTCTTTGTTTGGGGATGGGTTTTTGTTAATTAAGTGGACTTTACCTTTGGGTTACATGGCACAAACAAGGGTTATCTATTCCATTGAATTCATCCATAATTTGGACTTGGCTTTGTTCTTTGAGATGTGCAACATTTGTGGCTTGTCAAGGTTACTAGGACTTTCCCTTGGTCTCAGATGTGGTAGTTAACTATGTTGGCCACACAAATGCAACATCATGTCTTTCATAGATTTTGAAGTCATGTCTAAACACTAAAAGTACTCTGATTTAACCACTTGACCACAAGTTTCTTGACTGCATATCTCATCTCATATTTTATATGGCTACATAGAGTTGTATACATTTTATGTGGTTCTTTTGATGACATCCCATAGATCTTGTGGAGTATTCAAATAGTGATAATAAAGGACTCATTTCATTTTCATTTCATTTTAGTACAATAATATCCCTTTCTTGGGGATGTAAAGGGATCAGTCCCGTAGGAATCTTGCATTTTCAATGATCCTCAACTTGATGCAAGGAGATGTGCCCAGGTTGGTATTGCTTTTCCTAGAGTTTGAATTTTAGGTACAATTATTTGAATAAAGTTACTGGATTTTTGTTTGACATACAAATTTTTGGTTTGGATGCTAATTAGGTTATCACAAAGCTTTTATATTTAATTAATCGAGAGACTTACATGAAGGTTAGTTTGTTCTTTGGTATTGAATATCTCTTTCATTTATAGTTGTTTGAGTTTGTTGTGCATAACATTTTCTATCTTATTTTCTGATTCAAGTCTTATTTTCTTTGTAGGTTGAAGCTACAAAAGTTTTCTTTGTTGTCACAAATATTTTTCAGTCTAAGGACATTGGCTTGAGGAGAATGGTTTATTTGATCATCAAAGAGGTTTCTCCTTCTACTGATGAGGTGAGGTATTGGCTCATGTCTCTCTTTTATGTTGATCTATTAAGATTATTCCTCAATTTGGTTTTACTGATTCTTCATCAAGTCTCTTCCAGGTTATTATTGTGACAAGTTTGTTAATGAAAGACATGAATAGCAAGACAAATATGTATGAGGCTAATGCAATACAATTTTTATGCAGGATCACAGATGGGGCCTTGTTGGGTCAAATTGAGAGGTATCTTAAATAAGATATTGTCAACAAGAATCATGTTGTAGCCAGTGCTACCCTTCTGAGTGAAATTCACTTGTTTCAAGTAGTCTTTGTAGCGCTTTATGTATTTTTTCATGATCACATCCTTGCTTAACTAATAAGGTTACTTCCTTGTTACTCAATCTTTAACTATTGCATTTGCAGACCAATCCTGAGATTCTGAGACAATGGAGTAACAAGGTCCAGGAAGCAGTTCAATCCTAAGATGCTCTTTTACAATTTCATGCACTAGGCTTACTTCACCAAGTTGGTTTATATGTTCTTCATGGAATTTTAGAGAGAATTTGTTTAGTTGCTTGTAAATTTATGGCTAATCACAACACTGTAGTGTTATTTTCCATTTCCTCCATAGTCATGAAAGGTAATTTGTTTCCCAATTTCCAACATATTCAAGCAACTTCTTAGTCAGTTTCATATTCTTTTTTTTTTCGATTTTCAACCTAGCTTCCATGCACCCTCATTTTTTTGGAATGTATTTTGAAATCTTCCTACTTATTTTGCAATCTTTTAAATGGTTTTGGAAGTGACTATTGATGAGACAAACAAACTGACCAACAATGAAAAATGACTTGGGTGTAAGTATAGTTGTTTCCCAATATTGGTAATGTTTAATCAAATTACTTATATCAGGTCATCAAATGTTTTTTTTCACCCATAAGATCCATGGAACAAACTTAAGATAATTGTGCGCACAAACAATATTAATGAGCACAATGCAGTCTAGAAGTCTAGGTATTTATATCTTTATAATAGGAGGAGATTAGGAAATGGAATGTGCTGTAGTGTGGGGATTCATACCAGACAAATTTATCAACAAGTACTTTGTGTCTTTTATAGAAAACGATAGTTATTTTCTAGAATACTGAATATGTTTATTGTTGGCATGTTGCATATTTATCCATGTTAATATGTGCCAATTGGAATTTATTATGTATATCTTAAGGCCATGACATGTTAGATTCATATGTCTAACATACTTCATCTCTTTGGGATGACTGAAACCTCAAATTCACAATTATGTGTCTAATATTCCCTTGAATAGTAGATGCATATTAAAGAGAATCATTTATGGCTGAGATATGAATATTAGTGGAATTCTAATAGGCTTATTAATAGAAACTTATGCATATAATCACATAATTATAGTGTTTATGACTGTTGGATTCATTTTCCAAGGTATCTTGGACCCATGATGACGGTTCATATTCCTTATAATAACCCTAATGGATTAGGTTTTTGTAATATCCTAGGGAAATTTTAGTCCTAGGGTTTCCTTAGATAACTATGGTTTCCAATAAAAATTTCTTTCCTAATTAAGTAATGAGAAAAATAGATTAACTAGTAGTATAGTACAAGAGTAAACGATATGATCAATAACTTAATGACCTAATATTTCCTATGGAAAAAATTGTGACTAATGGTTATCAACAAGCAATGAAAAATTCTCAACTTAGCATGAAGATAGTGGATAAGTGTGCAAAGAAACTCAATGTTGGCTTGTTGGGGCTTGACCCAAGTTCAACGTTAGTTAGCCAAACAAATCCCTACACTACTGGCCCTTTCGGCATCAGCCAGTGGACCGCGGACTCAAGTCTCACCCAAAGTAGTATGGGGGGATGCTGGAACCAAGTTTCTGCACCCTTGAGATGGATGTGATGTCAGTTTATTCCAACTATACCTGCCTTTGTGCAAGTTTCTTATCCCTTTGTTCTACCCTTCAGTACCTTCGCAAAATTTTACAATCGGATTCCATGCACCCCTAACCAGGGGTTGATATGCTTTCGCGCTACTAGGGCAACAAACTATGATATTTACCAAACTACACTAAGTATCTTACTTATCTTATTAACAGATCTTAGTTAGATTCACGTAAATAGATGTTCTTACTTGCGTTCACTTAACCAATACAGTTATACACATTCGTGCATCATATAAGCATTAGAAGTGAAATTCATACCCAATATAACAGATGCGTAAGCAGGAAATAAAGACACAAAAATTATAGAATACTTCTCTTTATTGATAATTCTAAATGATTACAGATTTAACTCACCCTGCACACTCAACTGCAGGGGTCCGCACACTCAGCTGTGGACTTCTAGGCCTTTACGCACTCGGCTGCAGAGCCTCTACCTATGCTACGACCCAAAAATTAGACTTCTACTTTGGAGCTATCTCTCATACATCATTCCATCATTGGTTCTTCCTTTCATTGGTTTTTCATGCCTTAAATACTTAGATATTAGCTCTATTAATACAATCCCATGGTCCGCGAACCTGTTGAAGCCCCGAAAATCGGGTCTACAACAAGGGGGATACCCACCCGGTTCGAACCTTGGTTGGCAGCTCCTTATCCGTTTGGTGTAGCAGGTCTGACTGGGGATATGGGACCAGTTTCCCAATCTATGAGTGTGTGTGTGTAAAATTTGATGTTCCTAGTCTAACAGTTCCTAATTAAGATATTCTAATTCTAATTGTAATCTAATGCTATGCTATTGTAATATAATAAGTAGCAACATCTAAGTCTATACTAACCCGGGATGTAATTCTTCTGTTATGTGATCTAAAACGATTTCAAATAACAACTGGTAATAAAGATCATTCAGCTATTATAAGAAATGAAATCAATAAGGATGAACCACTTCGCATAAAAAGTTAGACGAAACAGTTGTGAAAAACATATCGCATAATGAGTTATTCATACATTAAGCATAAATAAATAGCTATCACCATACAAAAGTGCCAAATGATAACTCAGGCATTCATGCAATAATACATAAACAACTAAAAACTGTATATCACTTTAACATATAAGCAAAAATGGTCAAGAGATAAAAGTACCATTTATGACTAGTCCTACTCATAAGCTTCAAGCGACAATGATTTATCTCTCCTTTCTCTAACATCCACTAAGAGTACAAAAGTGAAACATCAGTAGCAGACATCAAATGCAAACATCAACAAATCTTGATCCATTCATTCACCAAAACCTCCTCTGAGAGTGCAAAAGTGCATGTTCTAAGGACAAGTTTTTGATAAATTTCTGGACCCTTCTCTAAATGCATGAGAAGGGTTTAAATACTACTAACTAAATAACTTAATTACACAGATTCAGGATACAGTTTAAATGACCGCCCTTTTTCTAAGCAAAATTAAAACAAAACTATTTCTAAAAATTAAATCTAATATCTAACTATTTCTGCATTTTCTCCTTAATGTTGCAAGCATTCAGTATTTGCCTAGGTAGAGTCGGCTAACTGTCTTCTGCTTTTGGTTGAGCTAATAAAACAGAATTCGTAAGAGCTGGCACCATCTTCTCAGCAAAGTCGATGATATACTCGAGAGTCATCCTCTGATTATGTGGATTTACTGCGTATGCCCAGTAATAATCTCAGTTCACTTGATTAACCCTTTGGATTGCTTCTGCTTCTTCTTTAACTTTCTATTTCCAGTTTGTTTTTTACCATTGCTTTCTTGCACTTCTCGGGCTTACAAGTGACTGAGCAATTAGAGGCTTTCCTTCTCGAACAATTTTCTCAGCCGCGCTAATCGCGCATCGGAAACTGCCTCCGTTCTTTGATCCGGGCTTCTCTGATGCATTTTTCTCCTTTTGCGCCTCTTCATCTTTATCGGGTATAAAGTTTCAAAATTTGTAAAAATAATGTCCTTGTGAACTCTTGACCCTGAGCATTAAACTGTCTGTTGATATCAGCATCCTTGAGTACTCATTCAACCATGGTTGTATATGAAAGATCTGTAATGGATGGCCCAGTAGCATTCTGTGAATTTGCAGCTCTGTTGCATGTGGTATCTGTTTATGAGGGCATATTTTCTCTGTCTTTGAACATTGGAGCTTTACCCTTTTTCCTCATAGCTTCCTGCACATTGCTTTGTGTAACTTTTGTTTTTCGTTCCTGCAGTTCACAAGTGAGGAGAAAGTAATGATAATAAATAACGACAGGAAAGTTTTAAATGCTACAGATATGAAAAAACACGCCACCTGATGTGAACTGGCTCTTCGAACAACACAAAACCATATTTTATTAACAACTGGCATATATTACATTAATTATCATTAAAGCGCGTAACCAGTTCTTAGTTTATGGAAAACTTTTTCTTGAATATTGAGCCAGGAAAATCTGCGATGGAATGTTTCTGCGATCTGCATCGCAGTATCGCATTTCGCTGTATCGCATTACCGCAATTTCATCATCTATCGCAAGGTTGCTTGATTGCGCTATCGCAAGATCACAGATCGCAAGATCGCATATCACTTAATCGTTAAATCGTTATGTATCTTTTATGCAAGTTTGCGAGATGCGATATGCGATATCACATATCGGCGATTTTTTAAGGTTTTCCAACATGATTTTTTCTTAATGCATTCGATGCGATGGAGTTTGCGTCGCAATCTCTCATTTCATCATTTTGACTCATAAGGAAATACCATATTTTTCTCTACGTGATTCTATGTTTCTTAAGGAGTAACATATATGAGTACTAATTGATTTTTTGAATTTTTTGACTAAGGGTCCCCACTTACATAGTCTTATTGCTAATACTAAATAAGGAGGGGGATTGTCGGTGGCCACAACAATTGACGATTCACTTGGAAGAACCAGTTATCTCTATTTTTCTATTGAATTTTCTAAACTTCCAAAACAGAAAATTAAACTTTATTATGCAAAGATAAAGTACATTGTACTCTAACATGTCAATGATATTTTGTTTCAACTATTTTCCACTTTGATTATTTGCTTCCTCAGGTTAGTCCTTGTATTTACATCAGCCATTACTTGGTCTTATAAATATAAAAAAAAGTCTTCTCTGTAAACCAGTTTTAAATATGCTCATTTATCGTAGGTAGAGCCTCTGCTGCTAGCAGGCGTTTATAGCCTCGACAGGGTAACCTGTTACCCAGTAATAATCCTGTATCCTACTTAAGGCAGCCTACAACTTTCAAAGAAAAATCCATATCCACACTTATTGCTTTGATTTTCTTTTTTATTCTTAAAGAACAATGTCTTGGTTTGGTAGCCAAATTATGACACAGTCATTCACTTGATTTATAACTTTGCTGAACAAGCTGGCTCGTGATGAGACCCCTTGTCTTTTCATTGCAACAATCTTGAGTCATTGCCCTGTTGTGGTTTACAGTATTGGCAAAGTCAGCAAGTTATAATATCTGTGATTATGATAAGCCGACTCGTGATGAGACCTCTTATTATTCAAGATAAAGTGTATCCTTGGGTTGTTCCTCTGAGAGTTGTTATTTCCTTAGCAGGGAGGAAGTCATTGTTTCCTTAAGATAGCTCTGAACGATAGTAATATAGTTTTTGGAAACAGCTGTTCTATAGAGAATCTTTATTTTGTTATTGATACCTTTCATTGTACTGAGATAAAACAATTTCTTCACTAAAGGTTGTTTTCATCAAACTTTTTGAAGTTGAAACTAGCATCGTATCTAGGCTAGAGTCTTTAACTGTATCTATCAATAATAAAGATCAATTTTCCAAAAGATTTGCTATTTATACAAGAAAAAAGTTCAAAATATGAAAGAGAACTGTTTTCTTTTTCGTAAATGCCTAATGTAACCACTCACAACTGGTTTTATTATGAAAAGAAAAATGACTACTCTACAAAAAATAGAAGAATAATCTTCTATGGAAAATATTTCTTGAGAATTTGTCCGTTAACATGCTAAGAATCTCTCTTACCTGCTAAATCCTGTAACACAAACGTTGATGGACCTATGACTTCTACAATTTGAAAAGGACCAAGCCACATTCTTTGAAACTTTGTATGTTTGCCTTTCTCTTCATGAGCCTTGTCCCATTTTAAAACTAAGTCTCCCATCTGAAATTCTTTTCTGGTCATTATGTTTGAATCAAAAGAGGATTTTACTAGTGCTTGATGATGAGCATGTGTTTTCTTAGCCTGTTCTCATTGTTCTTCTAATTTGATTATTTCCATTCGTCTTAGTTGTAAGGAGGAAGTGGATACTTCATCAATGTATTGAACTAGAGACAAAGAGGGAATTGATAAATGAGTCAGAAGAACCACTTCTATCCCATAAACTAAATTAAAGGGAGAAGTGTCGATAGAAGATTTTTGCATTATTCGGTCTGCCCATAAAGCATATATCAAAGCCTTATGCCAATTTTTATGATTTTTGTCAACTGTTCTTTTGATAATCCTGATTAGGTTTTTATTTGTGGACTCAGCTAACCCATTGCCTTGTGGGTAATAATTGGTCGAATGTTTAAGTTTGAATCCTCTTTTAAGTGAAAACTCATTCATTGCATTTCCAAAAAAGTATGATGCATTATCAAACATTAAAGCGGAATGCAATCCAAACCTGGTGATTATAAATTGATCTATGAACTCAATGATATTTTCAGCATTAGCCGTCTTGAGTGGAACTACTTCTACCCACTTAGTAAAATAATCTGTTGTTGTGAGGATGTATCTATGCTGCTTAGAAGAGTGAGGAATGATCTCACCTATTATGTCCAATCCCCACTGACTAAAAGGTTGGTCAATGTTAACTGACTGTAGTGGCAAGAATGGCTTCTTTTGTCTTCCAGCAGTAATTTGGCAGACCTGACATTTCCTCACGTAACTGTGCGAGTCTTTAAATAACGTGGGCCAGTAATATCCTGCACGCAAGATTTTATGTGCAGTAGCATCTCCAGCATAGTGTCCGCCTGCTGGCCCATCGTGGAGTTCCTGCAAAACTTTTTCAGCTTCAGATTTCTCAAGACACCTAAGAAGAACAGAATTATAACTTATTCTAAAAAGAATATCATTTATGAGCTGATATTGTTTGGCTTTCAACCTTAGAGCTCTTTTCTTAGTATGATCGAGGTGTGAAGGAGCATACCCGTTCTTAAGATAATAAATGATATCAGCGTATAATGACTCTGCATCGTTTAGACTTACCTCGCATATTTGTACCTCTGCAAATGGAATTTCAGAAATTTGCGATGCTCCAGCCAGCATTTTGCAGAAGCCTTGACCTCTTACAATGTTTGCTAGTTTAATCTCAATGTCATATTCCTGTAAGGCAGTAACCCAATTGGCCCTTTTCTCACCCACATCCTTTTGTACTAGAAGGTTTCTTACTGCTGGAAACGGTACTATAATTTTAATATGGGTTTTGAGTAAGAAAGGTCTGAAGTATTTAACTGCTTTGAAAATAGCATAAGCCTGTTTCTCCACGTCTGAATAATTTAATTCAACACCCTATAAATTTGAACTGAAAAACACAATTGGGGCTTCCGCTTTTTCTTGATTTGCTTGAGTGAGTATCACAGCATATGACCTATCTGAGGCAAATGTATATAAAATAAAAGGTTCTAAAAAATTTGGAGTTGCTAACGATGGAGCATTAATAATAGCTTGTTTGATCAAGTTGAATGCTTCGTGTTCATCTTGGCCCCATTTAAAATTTGAATTCTTTTTAATCATGGCTTGCAAAGGAGAGACGATTCGTGAAAAATATGGAACGAATTGCTTTACAAAGTTGATCTGACTAAGGAAAGATTGCATGGCTTTTTTGTTATGAGGTAAGGATATTTCAGAAATCTCTTTGATTCTGTCAAAATCGATGTGAATACCGGATTTTGACACTATGAATCCTAGAAGTTTCCCTTCACTTAATGCGAAAAAAGATTTCTTTGGATTAAGTGAAATTCCATACCTTAAACACCGTTGGAAGATTTGTTTCAATTCTTTAAGATGGTCGCTTCGCTTCTTTGAATACACTGTTATATCATCCAAATAAATTACTACAGATTTATTGACTAAACCTTTGAATGCGATGTCCATGGCTCTCTGAAATGTGGCACCAACATTAATCAAACCAAATGGCATATTTCGATATGCGTATGTGCCCCATTTAGTTCTAAATGTGGTTTTCAATTGATCAGCAGGATGTACCAACACTTGATTATATCCTGAAAATCCATCCAAGAAAGACATTAATTCTAAGCCCGCCACTGCCTGCAATATCTGTTCCATGGGTGGTAAAGGAAAATTATCTTTCTGGCAGGCCTTGTTAAGGTTTCGAAAATCAATGCAGATCCTAATATCTCCATTTTTCTTTCTAACAGGTACCATATTGGAGACCCATTTGGAATGTCTAATGGGAAAGATTATTCTGGCTTTCAATAACTTATTAAGCTTAGTTTTTATCTGATTTTCTAAATTGCGATGGATCTTTCTCAGCTTTTGTTGGACATGTTTTTCATTATCGATCATGGGAATAGTATGTTGGATGATGGAAGTGTCGTATGTTTTTAGTTCATCATAATTCCAGGCAAAAACATTTTTATATTGTCTCAAAAGACGAATATACTCTAGTTTTTCTTTAGGGGCTAGGCCGAGACCTAGATTAATGTTTTGTGGTTTGGCATCGGTTCCTAGGTTTACTAATTCGTAGTTCAAGGTTGAACTTTGGAGTTTTGAATTGGTAGACCTTTTAAAACGATCCTTCAAATCGTACAAGTCTTCTAACTTGACTACCGACTTAGGTATAGCATTGTTAGTGCTATTTTGTTGCAATTGTTGATCATGTTGGTCTTCGTCAATTATTTGATTGGAGTAGGATTGTTCAGATGTGAGGAAATTTACAATATCAGGATCGTCATTGAATACTCTCCAATTTGTGATGTTATCAGGAATGGATGGTCTAAAGATTAATTCTATTGAGAATCTATCTGGACTAAAATCTTCTGAAGGAATAAGCTTAGAATCTACGTTAGCCAAAAGGTCTGCACTTGCGTTTTGGAGCCTAGGGATTGAAGAGGTATTAAATGCTATGAAATGCTCAGTCAGATCTTGAACTAAGGATTGATAATGTTTTAAATGACCTGATAAGCAATGTATAGTGTTACGTACCTGTTTAAACACAATCTCAGAGTCTTCGAAAACTTGAAGATACTTGACGTCTAACCCGATTGCTTTGTACAACCCTTGGACCAAAGCCTCATATTCTGCTGTATTGTTGGTGCAATCAAATTTGAGTTTGCATGTTAGCATGATTTTATCTCCTTCTGGACTAATCAGAATGCATCCTGCTCCTGCTCCTTCGTTAGATCTAGAACCATCAAAAAATAATTTCCAAAACAAAGATTTATTTACAGGACTATCTAAAAAATTGATACATTTCGAACTATCAGTTCGAGAAAAATTTTCGACTTGGGACAAAACAGAGTGTTCTAAATAGGGTGACGCATGAGCATTAAAATTTCTGAGGAAAGAATCTATTGAGTAATTTCCAATAATTCTACTCTTGTATGCTACTGGTTCATTTTCCCCCTCTAGCTCCATTACTATGTATTTCTGGTGTAGTTCTCATTCAACTATTATTTGATTTGGTTTACCATTGTAGGGCAGCCACATGTGCGACCAGTCAGTTGCGAAGTACCCATGAAGTTTTTCTGACCAATCCCTGCTAAGAATTAAGCCATAGAATTCTGGAATATCAACAACTAGAATGTCAATAACTTGACCTACCTTCGGGTTGGATGACAGCCTTATGGTTACTTGATTTAGTTCGCCAATCACTTCAACTTGAGATCGATCTAGCTGAACTATGCGCACAACGGATTTCTGCGGCTGAACGTTTAACTTGGCACATATAGACTTTGGTAAAATATTGGATGAAGCACTAGAATCTACCAAACAATTGTGCACATTTTTATTGAAAATTTCATAAGTAAGGAGAAATGGGGGAGTATGAGATCTCGATCTTCCTCCAATTAGAGCGATGTCATTTGGGTCAATCTTATTGATCATTTTAGTTGGAGGTCTTCCCATGTTATGAGAAGCTTGAGAAAGTATAGCGGCAGGAAAAGGTGCAACTGGAACGGCATGTAATTCTTTCATCATTATCTTCTGTTGATGCTTTAACTTGCTCAGTTCGTAAAGGGTGATGTTGGCCCTAGTCTTTTTCATATCTTCTATAGTATTGTACTCCATTTCATCCGACACGATCAGTGTTTTAGATGTAGTTGATTCATCTGTTTGGAGTGGGCTGGTTTGAGTCACTTTAGATGTTGTTTTATTTGTTGCGACTTTATCCTTTATTGCAGAGCTTGCGCTCTTTGGCTTAGGGATAGTTTGGGGAGGATCAAGTTGATTTTTGCTTCGTGTGCTAACTGGGAATACTTCTTGATCTTCTTCTTATGGGAGGATGAAATCCCACATTCCTTGTAATTCCACAACCTCTTCTTCATCAGTTTGCCCTTCAGTGGCCATTTCCTCTTCCTCTTCTTCGGATTCAACATTTGAAATAGCATTGGGTGGCTTTGAATCTGTTGAAGGGCCTCTTTTAAAAGCTCTATAGGGATTTTTTGAAGAAGTTTTTGCTACTTGCTTTTTGATGTCGACCATTTCATTGGACATGGTCTTTAGAAATTTCTGCAATCCTTCCAAATCGAATGGATCTTTTGCTTGTTTCTTCTTGGAGTCTTCCTTGAACATGAATTTCTTGGATTTACGTTCCTCTATCGCGGATTTCTTTTCCAGGGCTATTATACGTTTCTCTACTGCTATTGCCTCTTTCATGTTTTCAGCTAAGGTTGTTTTATTAGCCCTGTCCATGAAGATTTCTATGTTTGATGGTAGAGCGGTGATATACCATTCACTTCGTACTTCTTCGCTGGGCTGGGAGGCAGTAGGAATTTTGTTTAGGATTTTATTGAAACATAAATTGAAATCTTTGATAGGCTCTCTAGATTCGACCCTAAGGTTGGATAAGATGTTGATTAATGTAGTCGTAGACCTGTTATCACCAAACTTGGTCAGGAATTGCTCCTGGAAGATATCCCAACTAGTGATAGATTCGGAGGGTAATGGAAAATACCATGATCCGGCTGTTCCTTGCAGAGTATAAGGAAAGAGTCGAACAACAACATCTTCATTAGTAACCCCATTGAGATTAATGGATAGCATAAAGTTGTTTATGTGCTCTTCTACTAGCATGCCTGCCTCGGGATTAAATTTAGGCAGCCATTTCTTAGGATGGGCCGGTATTTGACTCAAGGGTGTAGGCATTAAGACTGCCCCAGGGTTATTCCATGGAGACTGGGCCATTGCTATGCTACTAACAGTGGAAAGTGCAGAAGATGATCCATGTGGCTGGGAAGATGAGGATACTACGATTGTAGACGACTGAGGAAGAGTTGTGGGGGTTCCAGTGGATGGATGGACGATGATCTGAAGTGGTGGAGTGGATGTTTGACTTCATGGTGAAGAAGTTGAGATGGATGATGTTGACGAAAGAGTCTCACTGTCGAACTCTTTAGGTGATTTCCTTGCTCTTTTCCTGGTGGGAGGAGGTAATTCGGTTGGCTGAACGCCAAACTTTTCACTCTTTAGCCTAGTCAGGGGATGAGCAGGGTTATAATGCAAAGTCACGCTGCCTTGAGATTTATCAGACCTTTGAGTAGAAATGGAAAATCACTGAAGTTTTTGAATCAGAGATTCAACATTAGGAAGTTCAACTGTAGATTGTTCTGAAATGTCAGGGTTTGTAGTAGCGGTTGATACTCGAGCGACTTATAACTCTGGATTTAAGTGTAATGGAGAAGTCAGGGGGAGATGGTGAGGGCGATTTACTCTCAGAATGGTATTCAGATTTAGATTTACTTGCCATTCATAGTTCATGCCCTCCTTCTAGTGCCAAATATGTTGAAGCCCCGAAAATTGGGTCTACAATAAGGGGGATACCCACCCGGTCCAGACCTTGGTTGGTAGCTCCTTATCCGTTTGGTATAGCGGGTCCGACTGGGGATATGGGACAAGTTTCCCAATCTATGAGTGTGTGTGTGTACAATTTGATGTTCCTGGTCTAACAATTCCTAATTAAGATATTCTAATTCTAATTGTAATCTAATGCTATGCTATTGTAATCTAATAAGCAGCAACATCTAAGTCTATACTAACTCGGGATGTAATTCTTCTATTATGCGATCTAAAAATATTTCAAATAACAACTGGTAATAAAGATCATTCAGCTATTATAAGAAAGGAAATCAATAAGGATGAACCACTTCGCATAAAAACTTAGACGAAACCGTTGAGAAAAACATATCGCATAATGAGCTATTCATACATTAAGCATAAATAAATAGCTATCACCGTACAAAAGTGCCAATTGCTAACTCAGGCATTCATGCAATAATACATAAACAACTAAAAATTGTATCTCACTTTCAGATATAAGTAGAAATGGTCAAGAGATAAAAGTACCATTTATGACTAGTCCTACTCATCAGCTTCAAGCGACAATGATTTATCTCTCCTTGCTCTAACATCCACTAAGAGTACAGAAGTGCAACATTAGTAGCAGACATAAAATGCAAACATCAACAAATCTTGATCCATTCATTCACCAAAACCTCCTCTGAGAGTGCAAAAGTGCATGTTCTGAGGACAAGTTTTTGATAAATTTCTGGACCCTTCTCTAAATGCATGAGAAGGGTTTAAATACTACTAACTAAATAACTTAATTACACAGATTCAGGATACAGTTTAAATGACTGCCCTTTTTCTAACCAAAATAAAACAAAACTATTTCTAAAAATTAAATCTAATATCTAACTATTTCTGCATTTGCTCCTTAATGTTGGAAGCATTTAGTATTTGCCTGGGTAGAGTTGGCTGACTGTCTTCCGCTTTTGATTGAGCTAAGCAAATAGAATTGGTAAGAGATGGCACCATCTTCTCAGCAAAGTCGATGATATACTCGAGAGTCATCCTCTGATTATGTGGATTTACTGGGTATGCCCAGTAATAATCTCAGTTCACTTGATTAACCCTTTGGATTGCTTCTGCTTCTTCTTTAACTTTCTATCTCCAGTTTGTTTTTTACCATTGCTTTCTTGCACTTCTCGGGCTTACAGGTGACTGAGCAGTTAGAGGCTTTCCTTCTTGAACAATTTTCTCAGCGGTGCTAGTCGTGCATCGGAAACTGCCTCCGTTCTTTGATCCGGGCTTCTCTGATGCGTTTTTCTCCTTTTGCGCCTCTTCATCTTTATCGGGTATAAAGATTCAAAATTTGTAAAAATAATGTCCTTGTGAACTCTTGACCCTGAGCATTAAAGTGCCTGTTGATATCAACATCCTTCAGTACTCATTCAACCATGGCTGTATATGAAAGATCTGTAATGGATGGCTCAGCAGCATTCTGTGAATCTGCGGATCTGTTGCATGCGGTATCTGTTTATGAGGGCGTCTTTTCTCTGTCTTTGAAGATTGGAGCTTTACCCTTTTTCCTCATAGCTTCCTGCACATTGCTTTGTGTAACTTTTGTTTTTCGTTCCTGCAATTCACAGGTGAGAAGAGAGTAATGATAATAAATAATGACAGGAAAGTTTTAAATGCTACGGATATCTAGAAAACATGCCAACTGACTTGAACTGGCTCTTCGAACAACACAAAACCATATTTTATTAACAACTGGCATATAATACATTAATTATCATTAAAGCGCGTAACCAGTTCTTAGTTTATGGAAAACTTTTTCTTGAATATTGAGCCAGGAAAATCTGCGATGGAATGTTTCTGTGATCTGCATCGCAATATTGCATTTTGCTGTATCACATTACCACAATTTCATCGTCTATCGCAAGGTTTCTTGATCGCACTATCGCAACATCGCAGATTGCAGTATTGCAAGATCACAGATCGCTTAATCGTTAAATTGTTGTGTCTTTTATTCAAGTTTGCAAGATGCGATATGCGATATCACATATCGGGGATTTTTTAAGGTTTTCCAATGTGAGTTTTTCTTAATGCATGTGATGCGATGGAGTTCGTGTCGCAATCTCGCATTTCATCATTTTGACTCATAAGGAAATACCCTATTTTTCTCTGCGCAATGTGATGTTTCTTAAGGAGTAACATATATGAGTACTAATTGATTTTTTGAATTTTTTGACTAAGGGTCCCCACTTACATAGTCTTATTGCTAATACTAAATAAGGAGGGGGGTTGTTGGTGGCCACAACAGAGCCATGGGTACATATATTACAACTGACATTACATTATCAAAATAGGGGTGGAAAACCCTATGATTCTTTAACAACTACACACTCTGCAACCACAAAATGTGGAGTCTTTACATTTGGATTACAAAAATTGGACCAAAATATTGGCTTTAAGCCCCAAAAATTCCCTTGGATGATCCCGAGCCCAAAAGGCCCTCAACACAAACATTGTGACTCACCCTCGAGTCATTCTATAGGTGCGGAGATCTTAGCCTAAAGACCTCCCATATATGTTTGGATCATCGCAACATTGACAATGCACTGAGCGGTTGCCTGCTGGACTTCTTCCACCTGTTGTTCGGTGACTGTTGTTGAACTGCTGCTCTAAATATTCTGCTAAGCTGCTTGTAGTTTCATGAGCTTTCCTTCAATGGAGTTTGTGATCATGTAAGCCTCGTCTATCCATGGTTGTAGGCGCACTTTTAAGACCGCTTATTTGTGTCGAGCGACATCCACATGTTCCTTGAGAGCCTTTGCCTCCTACATTCGTGAAAGCCCCTCTATAAGGGAAACTGTCTACGCAATCCCTTTTACCTCGTCATACTTCTATTGTAGCTCACGTGCCTCTGTCTCTAGGTGATCTACATTTGGGTCCTCCTCCAGGGTGGTTACGACCTCCAATGACTGTTCGAACAGCTTTATGCAGTCTGCCGCTTCACTGTTAACCACTGCTATTGTTGTTCTAACAACGATGGTTCATTGTTCCCTGACTTCTGGTAGACTTGAAGGCTGGGCCTTCAACTATAGTTTTGTGATCTAGAGGTTCATCTCTAGCTGAAGCCTGGCCATCTCTGCTTGAGCTTCACATACCCTCGTGGCGAATTTGTAGATGCGTGCCTCCACCGGTTCTTCTGCTTGGATGTCCAACTCTAGGACCATTCAACAGGCTTCCTCCACAACTTGCATTATCTGCTTATTCTGCTCTACTACTTCATTGCACTATAGGCGCAACTGCTCGATGTCGATGCGCTTCTCACTCATCACCTGTCGAGCGCAACTCTCACGGGCCTTGAGCTCCATGGTGACTCCATCATGTAATAGGTAGAGCGTCTCCCGAGGGGGCATGTCCATGTTCACTCCTACCCCCTTCAAACTGCTAACCATAGGCCTGTCGACCTCATTTTGTGTAGTGAGTGCCCCATCAGGTAGCAATACCGCGTTGGTCACCCTTGTGCACAACATCTCCTCGACATCTGAAGTGCCAATCGCAAGGCTGGTGGAAATTGTGCCAGCCTATGGAATGTGAACCTGCAACACCTGTAGTTCTGTTTGAAGAGCCCCCAATACTAGCTGCTACTATTCTTAAAATTATTGGAGGGCCTCTGTGGTGACATCCCTCACTGTTTCTCCGATGTCATGCAAATCCCCCTCAGTGAGGGTGATTGGGTTGAAGGATCTTTTGGATGCCTTGGCTTTCTTTCGTGGCACTGCCTTCAATCACGGTCGCGGATGCTTGAGTTAGGTGGACATCGTCTGTAGGTTTGCACCACCATGTTCTATCTCTGTCTCTGGTTCAGTCCCATACAAAGGTGACTTTTGTCCTTCACGCTCTTCTTCCCCTGTTTTCTACTATTCCACCACTTTTGCGGCATCGCACGATGCTTGAGCCTTAGCCTCTTCTTCCTCTTTTCTGCGCTTCTTTGCAAGCTGCACTATCTAAAGCTTTGTCTCTTCCTTCTTGCACTACGAGGCGAACCTTTTCTGTTTCCACCACGAAGTCAGCTGGAGCGCGCCGCTCTGGCGGCCAAGACTCAAAGATTGTAAATATCACATTGTCAGTCACCAGATATGGTAAGTTGTACCATGTCTTCGTCCCCCCACATTTGGTGCATTAATGCTAGATTTTCAGAAGATTTTCAATCATCTAGCCCATAAAGTTTGCCTTAAATGCCTGCTGCCCACTGCATTTGGCCTCAAACCAACCATCAAATTGTGAATAGTGGCTTTAACGATCACTTTCCGGCAGACCTGCACGCTAGCATAGCTGTCTTCGCACTGTTCCGGACCCTGTGACACCTCACTACTTCGTAATATCCTAAAATCACGTAGCTCCCGGGCAGTGTAGTTTATAGTCCCGCACCTCCATTCAGCTACCTGGAGTGCTAAGACTATGCTTCTAGCAGATATTTAGATGGTCGGGCCACCTGTGTATGGCTTCAAATGACTTCCATTCACTTTTCCTAGGAAGGGATCTCCATTTAACTTAACCAGCTGGACTGCGCCACCGTCGATAATCTCCTTAATAACATATGGCCCCAGGCAATGCATTCTGATTTTCCCTGGAAATTTATCAAACTTACTGTCATATAATAGCACTAAATCATTCACCTTAAAGGTGTGCAGCTTAATATGTTGATCGTGTCACGCCTTTTTATGCTGCTTTTGGACCTACTCGTGAACTCCATCAGAAAATCTCTCTTCTTCCAGCTCATCCAACTACGTGAGCCTCTCTTCCAGGGTTTCGTAATCCGTCATATATGTGAACATTACTGTGCATAGACTAGACACAATGTATTCCATAGGCATCACCACTTCAACCCCATATACTAGCCTAAACGGTGTCTATCCTGTTAGCTTTTTGCATGTCGTCCGATAAGCCCATAATACTGCAGGTATGCGTAGGTCCAAATCGCTTCGCTGAGAATTGCATACCTTGGTTAGTGTGATCTCCATTACTTTTTTGAATGCCTCCACTATCCCATTAGCTTGTGGGTGATAAGGTGTGCTATTTTGATGATACACCTGAAATTATTCCGTCAGTGTGCTGATCGTTTCGTTTAGAAAGTGCGTACCCTGATCACTCATCAAGATCTTTGGACATCCAAATCACGTCAGTACATGTTCAAATAGAAACTTTGCGGTGGTAATTCCCATGCAATCCTTCACCAGTTGTGCTTCTGCCCAACGATACAAGTACTCTGTCGCAGTGAAAATGTACCTCGTCCCTATCTTTCCTTAGGGCTGAATAGGTCCTACAAAATCTATTCCCACTTTCGAAAGGTTGCAACATCATTTATGGATTCAAAGGAATTTCATCCCTCCACAATGGCCTGCCTATTCTTTGACAGATGTGGCATGCCTTGCAATATGCTTTTGAATCCTGATGAAGGGTTGGCCGTTGCAACCCTGCGCGTAGAATCTTCTGCGCAGTTGCTCTCCCTAGATAGTGTCCTCTTGTGGCACCCCCATGAGTGTCTGTGAGGATGTTGATTCGTTCAAACTAAGGTACATACCTTCACAGTATTTCATCATTCCCCATTTTGTATAGATGCCCAACAATGACAGAGAAGTTTGCCACGTGCACCATTAATTCCTTCTTTTGCTGGACAAAGTATTCTTCCAGCACAGTTTCAGTTGTTGGGGAGTGTATTATATCCTTGAAATGTCCATCTACAGTGCGCATGGACATTTATAGTCTTGTGCCTCCTTTCAACTGCCTGGAGCGCTAAGACTATGCTTCTCACAGATAGTGAGATGGTCGGGCCACTTGTATATGGCTTCAAATGACTACCATTCACTTTTCCTAGGAAGGGATCTCCATTTAACTTAATCAGCTGGACCGCACCATCATCAGTAATCTCCTTAATAACATATGGCCCCAGCTAATGCATTCTAAGTTTCCCTGGAAATTTATCAAACTTACTGTCATATAATAGCACTAAATCATTCACGTTAAAGGTGTGCAACTTAATATGTCGATCGTGCCACATCTTTTCACGTTGCTTTTGGACTTGCTGGTGAACTCCAGCCAAGAATGTCTGTTCTTCCAACTCATCCAACTGCGCAAGCCTCTCTTCCAGGGCTTCGTGATTCGTCATACCTATGATCACTATTATGCACAGACTAGGCATGATGTATTCCATAGGAATCACCACTTAAACCTCATATACTAGCCTAAACGATGTCTGTCCTGTTAGCTTTTTGCATGTCGTCCGATTAGCCCATAATACTGCAGGTATGCATAGGTCCTAATCACTTCGCTGAGCATTGCATACCTTGGTTAGCATGATCTCCAGTACTTTGTTGAATGCCTCCACTGTCCTGTTTGCCTGTGTGTGATAAGGTGTGCTATTTTGATGATACACCTAAAATTCTTTCGTCAGTGCGATGATCGTTTCGTTCAGAAAGTGCATATCCTAATCACTCATCAAGATCTTTGGGCATCCAAATCGCGTCAGTACATGCTCAAATAGCAACTTCACGGTGGTCGTGCCTGTGTAATCCTTCACCTGTTGTGCTTCTACCCAACGAGTCAAGTACTCTGTCGCAGTGAAAATGTACCTCGCGCCTGTCTTTCCTTGGGGTTGAATAGGTCCTACAAAATCTATTGCCTACTTTTCGAAAGGTTGCAACATCATTTGTGGATTCAAAGGCATTTCATCCCTTCACGATGGCCTACCTGTTCTTTGACACATGTCATACGTCTTGCAATATGCTTTTGAATCCCAATGAAGGGTTGTCCACCACAACCCTGCGCGTAGAATCTTCTGTGTAGTTGCTCTCCCTGCATAGAGTCCTCCCGCGGCACCCCCATGAGCGTCCGTGAGGATGTTGCTTCGTTCAAACTCAGGTACCTACCTTCGTAGTATTTCATTATTCCCCATTTTGTATAGATGCCTAACAATGACAGAGAAGTTTGTCGCATGCACCACTAATTCCTTCTTTTATTGGACAAAGTATCCTTTCGGCATAGTTCCAGTTGTTAGGAATGCATTATATCCTTGAAATATCCATCTGTGACACGCACAACAAAGAGTTACACGTTGGGTAATCCTTCTTTCAAATTAGTGGGTTCCTCCATTGTCTCAATGCGTGACAGGTGGTTAGGTCCCGCGTTCAGTTGTCCAGGCTTCAAAACAACTTCAAAATCATATTCTTGGAATAATAAGAGCCATCTGCAGATGCACCCCCCAACACAGGCTTATTGACTAGGTACTTTAGCGTGGAGTATAGGTACGCTTGCTCAGGTTGGGGATTTTCTTCATAGGCCTACATCCATGTGCGTGGATTATTTTTCCCATCGTACTTGTCTGTCAGTCACATATTAGGCTTTCCAAATCGTGTTTGCATCATTTTCCTACATTCACGCCAATCGTCAAAACTCCCCCTGTGCATACCACATGATCTTGTGGGAGCAATGCCCAGTCCAAGGCCTAGAATCATTGTTTTTATGACACTTCCCTTTCGAATGCATCCAAAAATATATCTACCTCATTTATTCCATCATAAGTAGGCAGACATCTTACCTCTAACAGTACGCAGCGCACTGACCTGGTCATCATATTGCAATTCAGCGTAGTTACTTCATGTAACTGATTCTGCTAGCGTTCTATTTCTTTGTCAGAATCCAAAGTGAAATAACTCTCACGCTCCTATGTAATCCATCCATCTGTGGTGGGATTCACCCAGTCTTGGTCTCACGCCATTATATTACAAATGTAGTCCATATCATCATCACTCTCATAATCGTGGACCGGCTCCATATAACACAATCCTTCAGCAAGATCCAGGGGTATTATTACGTGTAGTGACTTCTTCTCAAAGATAAACTTTCACTTCTTCAAATTGATTACCCCATTCATATCAGTAGCCCAGTAAATTCCCAAGAGTGTTGGGTAGGGATTGCTATCATCAAAAATCTCTATTACTTCAAAATCTGCGAGCGCACTTGCTCCCTCAATATCCACGGTCACTCCCTACTGCTGCCCCATGGGAATTATTTTTTGTTGATTTTTTATCCTTAGCTGAATCGGAGACCATTGCAGTGTAGGACTCCCCATTTGCTCTCGTGTCTATTTTAGTAAAACATTCGCATCTGATCCCAAATCCAGAATAACTTGATCCATCTCGTATTCTCTGACCTACGTGTTGAGTCTCATTTCATGCTCTGTCCTAGTCTTATGCTCTCCGATCTTGTGGAATATGCGTGGTTCACCTAGCATGGTCCCAGCAAATCTATTGATAAGTTCTTGTAACCCTTTCACAGCCTTACTATCATGCAATAACTTCATACAGGTTTCGAGGAAAGTTGTCAATATAGAGGGGTCCATCTCTGGCTCCGTTTATCTTTGCTTCTTGAAGTGGAGGCCTCAACGAAGTTCTTCTTAGCTTCCATGAAGGTTTCCTAAACGTGCTCCAAATCGAACTCGGCCTCTTTCCCTGGGGCTTTGCAAACTCATGTACTGTCTTCCAGCTATTTTCCCTTGTCATATCTTGTTGTAATTCCACTCCGGAGCACTATATTTATGTTCAAGTATTCCTCACATGGCTCAGCCCTCATCATCTACAGTTTTTGAGTTAGGGGAGGCGGTAGCGCCCCTTTGTCACGTATCCTAGCTATCAGCATAGGACAATCTTCTGTTTCATGATCAAACAACGTGCAATACTTGCACGACATGAGCATTGGATTAGTGCAATCACGGGCATAGTGTCTTGGCCCTCCGCAATTGTAGCAAATCAACTGTTCGCAACCTCTACTAGGTCCTCCTCCACCTCGGCCTTGTCTGCGCCCCTAAAATCCTATCCATGCAATCCTTGCATTTTGGTCAAGGGGCTGCATTTCAGCTTGAACCCTATAGGTGGGAGTTCTATCCATCATCAATTCATAGCTCCTGCAAGTATGCCTGTCATGCACACTGACCTAAAAAACTTGTAGAAAAATTGTTGCAGAGTTTGCATATGCTTCTGTAACAGGTGGCAGTTATCCACTGCATGATTTACGACTATTTGACAGATAACGCACCACAAAGCAAGTGCTGCACTAGGTCCTGCTTGAGCTTCTGGCCTTAAAGGCATCGGTCCTCCTCCCGCAAGGTAATTTGTAAAGATTGGACAATGGTCTTTGTCATGACCCTGACTCTTGCATTTCATGCACCATACTTCTTCGCATACCTCTAGTTGAACCATCCTATCCTGCTACAAGCTTTGTATCTCAAGGCACAGATTCTTCAATTGCATGTGGATTTTCTAAACTCCTAGATTAGGATCTTGCATCAGAGTCTCATGTCTCATGCAATATCCAAGGCCTCTACTTGAGTTGTTATCTTTTGCTACGATAGTGCACTCCTTAAATGTGGTAGTAGCGAAGCCACAAACCACTCGCGATGTTGTCCATCTGTCAAATTCATGTTGGCTTCATGGATTATACATTTCAACCTTTGATCTAGTTCCCAAGGCGTCTCGCCTGGTAGCATTGTGATCTATTTGAATCTCATAATCAACTGTGCTTCAGATTTAGGCCTGCTAAATTGCCTATTTAGTGCTGCTTGGATGTCTGCTACTCTAGCATTCAGGTTATCACTGGAGTACTTAACATACCGGGTTAGTGCGTGATCTTGTAGAGCACTAATCAGTGTTTCCTTCTTTATGTTATCATCTGTAACACCTTGAGCTTCCCATACAACCCTCACAATGAACTAGAATTGGTCCGGGTCCTCACTTCCCAAGCCCTTGAACAATGGAAACTTCACTGTGTTTGCCATACTGAATCCCGGTGGTGGTGGAGGTGGTACAGGTGAAGTTGGAGGTGATGGCAGTGAAGATGGAGGTAACGTGGGTGAAGGTGGTATTCACGGAAATCCTTGCCTTATCAATTTAATAGAACTTCACAGAGAGACCTTCGCTATCCCTTTTCATCCCTTCGTGGTGTTAAAATCAAGGGGCTATACTACGGACCCACCCTTCCTTCGTTTTCGTAACTTTTTTCGCTTCGCGTAGGCCCAAAAATTAAGGTAACTGCATAACACGTTTTTCTCACAACAACATTTTAATCCAAGTATTCAAAGATTTTACGTACTTACCTCGCAGTCCTTTAAAAAAGCGTTGCTCTGCCTCACTATAGCTGACTGAGGAGTCGACCGTGAACTCATGAGTAACAAATACTCCTATGATGTGATCAAGTCAATGATCGACGGCACATGCGATCTTACCCTCCGATGCTTCCAACCTTTGCACTAGCTCTAGGGTCCACACAATGGGACCCTCAAGTTTCCACCTTCCTTGGATATCTGCTAGCTTTGCGATCCACTCGTATAGCTCAATAGGGAAAGAGGCGAAAAATATTTCATAGATCTCCGTATACAGGTATTGGTCCAACCACTGTTCTTTTGACAGTCATAGGTTTTTGTTCTCCTATGCCACAAACTTGTGAATCCTTCTGTCCAGCTAGCCTTCAATTTCTTTCTTAGTTGGATTCTAGTGATACAACATCACACATCTCTCATGTAGATTTTGGTCCCTGCAACAGAACCATTTGTTGGCTTGTTGGGACCTGACCTAGGTTTAGTGTTAGTTAGCCAAACAAATCCCTACACTATTGGCCCTTTCGGCATCAGCCTGCGGAGTGCGGACTGAAGTCTCACCCAAAGCAGTATGGGGGGATGCTGGAACCAAGTTTCTTCACCCTTGAGATGGATGCGATGTCGGTTTATTCCAACTATACCTGCCTTCGTGAAAGTTTCTTATCCCTCTGTTCTACCCTTTAGTACCTCCGCAAAATGTTACAATCGGCTTTCGCACAACCCTAACAAGCAACTGATATTCTTTCGTGCTACTAGGGCAACGAACTATGATATTTACCAAAATACGCTAAGTATCTTAGTTGTCTTATTAACAAATCTTAGTTAGCTTCGTGTAAACAAATGTTCTTACTTGCATTCACTTAACCAATACAGTTTTACACATTCTCGCATCATATAAGCACTAGAAGTGAAATTCATACCCAATATAACAGATGCATAAGCAGGAAATAAAGATGTAGAAATTATAGAATACTTATCTTTATTGATAATTCCAAACGATTACAGACTCGACTCGCCCTATGCACTCAGTTGCAGACTTCTAGGACTCTGGGCACTCAGCTATAGAGCCTCTACCTATGTTATGACCCAAAAGTTAGACTTCTACTTCGAAGCTATCTCTCATAGATCATTCAATCATTGATTCTTCCTACCATTTATTTTCCATGCCTTAACTACTTAGAGCTTAGCTCTATTGTAGATCTTTTACAATCAACATTACATTATCAAAATAAGGGCAGACAACCCTATGAATCTTTAACAACTACACGCTCTGTGACCACAAAATGCGGAGTATTTACATTTGGATTACAAAAATTCGACCAAAATATGGGTTTTAAGCCCCAAAACTTCCCTTGGGGGATCCCGTGCCCAACACTCAACATTCAAACCTAGAATTTCAAAAGAGTTGTGAAGTTGTTGTCATTAAGATGGAAATGGAGAGCTACCATACTAGGCAGACTGGTCTTATGAATGGGGATTTTGAAGAGAGGGGTAAAGTAGTGGGGATTACCACATGAATAGAAGATGATATCAATCAACAAAGTGCTCATATGGATCCAAAATCTGGAGAGAGTGTTGAAGTAACCAAAACTAGCATAGAAATAAAAAATTGTCTTACTAAAGATGATCTTATGAACTTGGAATTTGAACATAGTTTTAGAATAGGTATAACCAACATGAATGGAAAGCTGGTCTTATCAAGAAAGAGTCTGAAATTAGTGTTAATGTAGGTTTCACAACATTTGAAATGACATCACAAGATGGAAGGTAATCGAAATCTTGTAATGAGCAATGCAACATGACTTCAGATTCAAGTAATTGTAAAATTGGTTCTCATTGTCACTTGAAGTTGCATAGTTAACAAACATTAGAGTTTAGGTTTCATATGACCATATTTTAGGTACACATATGTTTATGTTATGTTCCAGCCTCTCTAAAAACATTTTTTTCAAATTGTATTTTACCTATTCTAAATAGAGAACAAGCTTTAAATATTTGCTTGATGGCCTGGAAAGTATGAATCAATATAATTTTATTTTTTCAGGGTATATATAGATTTTGAAGTTCAAAGTGAAACTACAATTACTGACAAAAATATTTCTATAGGAATTATTATCCCAATATATTGAAAATGGCATTGAGCTAAAAGCTAAAAATTAAAATAGTTTATTGAACACTTAATACCCTTGTAGATGGTTTTGAGTAACCCATTGTGACATTTATTAGGTTGTTTTATTATAGGAAATTCGAGCACACAAGGTGGAGGAAAACTTCATCATCTTGAAAACCTTGGGAAGGACATCAAGGAAGAAACAATATCAGGGTCAGATGTGCCATGCATCATGGGAAACTTTGTTGAAAAAGATGAAAAAGAGATTGAGAAAGAAAAATTCAAGGTTAGGAATTTAGAGATTGGTGTTGAATCTATTTCGTTACAGTTGGAGAATGTAAGCTCTCACTAGGTGGTGTGTTCCTAGATGATAGTGAAGGGTTGGTGAAGGAGTGTGATGTTCCTTTGGTGCATTGCTGACAATAACAATGTAGTATCTGAGGAAATTTGTTTAGAGTGGGCTTTTACGATGTTTTTGGATGTGAAAAAATCCGGTGTTAAGTCATTAATCAATGCAACTGACATCCATAATGCAATGAAGCATATAACAAGAAAATGTTGGTTTGGTGGAAAAACAACGAGATTTAGATTTCTCACCCTACAAAATAATTGTGAAAAACATTGTGTTGGTGGAAAATAATGCATGAAACCAGCCGAAATGGATGTAATAATGCATGTTACATATGCCCTGGATGAAGCTGCCACATCAGTGCATTTGCCAAGACTATTGCTGTATGCTAGTAATGGAAAAAGAAAAGTGAAAAATTGAGAAGCTTATATAGAGGAAATGAGAGAAATACTTGTTTGATTATTAGAGAAATCCAAAGTAGGGAAGAATTTTGTAGGTGCTTGTCAATATGCTATATTAGAGAGTCAAATGCAAGGAATGTTTAGCTCATTTTTTGATGAAAGTAGTCAATTTATTCCATAGAAGCATGCTACGGAGATTGTTGAAGTAGACATCACAATGGTTGGATTTCAAGAGGTTTCAAAACCTTTGATTCAAATAAATGAGAATCATCCTAAGCAAGAATTGAAGGGTTTACAGGAGAGTCATCTTGATGGAGTGCAATTGTTAGGAAATTACAATGAACAAATAGTAGTCAATTATCAATGGATTTTAGAAAAATTTCATACTTCTCATGTGTCTACCAAAGGACAATGTATGACCAAAATTCAAGTTAAGAGGCACAATAAAAATAATGTGTTGCTGAAAGATTCAGGATTTGTATATAAACATTTCATTGAAAAAGAGTTGGAAATCATGGAAGAGGAGTTTGAAATCATAAATGTAGAAATGGAAAATGATAATGAGTGTGTCTATAAAATAAAAACACCTGAGTATGCTCAGGTAAGTGTTACAAAGGTGTCATTAGCATGCTTGAGTTATAGAGGAGAGGAGTCATCTTCTATTGTATGTAATACTAGTGAAAGTATGATATATATATATATATATATATATATATATATATATATATATATATATATATATAAAAACTATCTTCTTCTATGGAGAAAGTTTAGATAATTTACATGGGAAGTGAAAATAGTCCATTTATGACCTATAAATTTCCAAAACTAGAGGATATTTCAAGGCTACATGATGGTGGTCCTACTACTTTTGTTTCCAACAAGACAACTTCAGTGACTACTGTGTTAAACATTAAAGAGATTACTAGGCCATTTCAAGCTATTTGTTTACAAAGAAAGGCATTAACTGAAATGAAAGGACATGAAGTACATGAAGATGGTCATGCTTCTGAACATAAATGAAAAGCATCATTTAAAAAAAAATTGTTTGTTGGAAGTGCATTCTGTGTAATAACATTTACTTCTAATTCCATAGGTTATGAAGAAGTGACAACACATGCACTGCATGTTTTTCCTCTTGCCAACATACACGTTGAACATGCATGTGAACAGGCCACTCACTATTGTAATAGTGGATCACAAATTGTCAAAATACTTGATCCTGATATTATTACCCTCCAACATGTCTAGGATCTGGATGTTTGATTATTGATAGAATCAAAGAAGTTTGACAAATCTGTCATTTCTAACTTGATAGAAAGTGATGTAGTAAAAAACTTAGAGACTAGAAAATTTTTCTACTTTAATGAACATTTGCCTTTCCACAAGGTGATATATTAGAAGTACTAATAATTTAATCACTAAATAGCTAATTCTGAAGCATAGTAGAACTTTGTTGGAAAATGAATTTTAGCTCTGTAATGTCTTTAGTTTCATAATCAAGTCTAAAAGTATAATGAGGAAAATCATCTCTCTTTATTCTTTAAATTATTGGGCACTCAAGAAATCAGAACAGATTAGAAGACATCTTAAAAAACACTCTAATGAATTAATATTGAATGTGCAAGAAATCTTAATTGATGTTTGTAGACACATTGTGCAAAGAATGAATATATTGACAAGAATTATTCATTAGTAGAGGAACCTGAAAAGTTTGAGAAGTAAACTCAACTTACACCAAAAAATACTGAGCAAGAGAAACTTAATGACCTAACACTTCCTATGGAAAAATTTGTGGGGGATAGTTATCAGCAAATACTGAAAATTACTTAGTTTAGCATGAAGATAATGGATAGGTGTTGCAAGCAAACTTAACATTCAAATGTGGAGTTTCAAAAGATTGGTGAAGCTTTTGTCGTATGCATGGACTAGGCAGATTGGTCATATGAATGAGGAATTTGAAGCGAGAATTAAAGCAGTGGGGATTACCGTGGAAATAGAGGATGATCTCAATCAACAGAATATTGATTTGAATGGAGAATATGGAGAGAATGTTGAAGTAACCTGAAATAGAAAAAAAACAAAAAATTAGTCTTACTAAAGATGATCTTTTGAACATGGAATCTGAACATAGTTTTAGAACACTAGAACCAACATTAGAATAGAGAGTTATAATTATGAGAAAGATTCTGTTTTAAACTAGGAATCTGAAATTGGTGTTAATGTGGGTTGCACAACACTTGAAGCAACATCGCAGAATGGATGGCAGTAGAAGCCATGTAACGAGCAATGTGTCATGACTTCAGATTGAGGTAATTGTAGAATTGGTTTTAATTGGTAAGTTGCGTACTGAACTGGAATTAGAGTTCATCTTTGAGATGCCCATGTTTGGGGCACATATATGTTTTTGTTTCGTTCCATCCTTTCTAAAAA
The DNA here is from genome assembly GCA_031772625.1 of Pinus tabuliformis. Classification (NCBI taxonomy): domain Eukaryota; kingdom Viridiplantae; phylum Streptophyta; class Pinopsida; order Pinales; family Pinaceae; genus Pinus; species Pinus tabuliformis. Next base: position 925,034,205 of record CM062816.1, read on the forward strand.
TGTTTTCTTCTAATCATATTTTACCTGTTCTAAATAAAGAATATGCTTTAAATATTTTATTAATGACCTGGAAAGCATTAAGCAATATAATTTTATTTTTTGGGGTTATATCTAGATTCTCAAATTCAAAGTGAAATTGCAATTACTAATAGAAATATTTCTGAAGGAGCGGTTATGCCTATATATTGAATCTGGCATTGAGATAAAAGTTAAAAATTAAAATAGTTTATTGAAAACTTAATACCCTTGTAGGTGGTGCAAAGTAACCCAATGTGACATTTATTAGGTTGTTTTATTGTAGGGAATCCAAGAACCAAAGGTGGAAGAAAAATGCGTCATCTTCAAAATCTTGGAATGGAGATCAAGGATTCAACAATAGGAGGGTTAGAGGTGCCATGCATGATGGAAAAATTTTATAATAAAAGTGAAGAGATTGAGAAAGAAAAATTCAAGGTCAAGACTTTAGAGATGACTTCAGAGATTGGTGTTGAATCTGTTTAATCTACAGTTAGAGAATGTGAGCTCTCACTAGGTGGTGTGTTCCCAAATGATGGTAAGGAGTCTATGAAAGAGTGTGATATTCCTTTGGTGCAATGTTAGCCGTAAGAATTTAGTAAGAATATAGAAGGTATTGTGAATAGTGATAAAAAAACTCTAATGGGGACTTGTTTCTCAATCATCATGTTGAAATAAGGAAAATATTTGATGTCATTATGCAAAATTATCATAGCAATTCCATGGATTTTATTTCCCACGAACTCGCTAGAACATATGAAGTAGTTAATTCATCGTGTTCATCTGTAGAAAAAAATATGGCAATAGAAAGGTAGAAATAAACCTTTTCCAAGACCTCGTGAACAATGATCAACGTATAATCTTGTCCAAAAAGCTATTGAAACTTGACATACACAAGGACAAATGGGGAGACTCAGAAGAAGATATTGTTGACAAAAAAAAGATGATTACTGCAGCAAGGGAAGATCATGAGTTGCCCATCAATAAGTCATAAGTTGTAGAAGTTTCAGTGGCTGAAAGCCACCTTTGGGTAGAATTTGAAGGTGAAGGAAATGGTAATTAAACTGAAGATGACATTCTTATGATTTATTCCAATAAGGGTTATGACAGTAGTTTTGTAGCAGAACATGTGTTGAGAGTTTTAATTAGTGATTAGATCTCTTAATATTTAATTGTCAACTGGGACTTGTAAGCATGAGTTGTACTACATTTTTGGCTCAAGATTAAGTTCAGAGTATGTAATTTTCCTTGATAATGATCGTTAAGTACAGAATGATGAAAAACACTATCAATTAAGAAAACTAGAACTCATCTCATTCTCAGAAAACATAACCAATCTAAAGGAAATCAACTTAACTCAATCCGTTTTGTTCCTTATTCTAAATCTCTACAATCAAAAGACAAACTTACTTAAATCAAAGGCTTAATGAAATTCACTCTAAGTACAAATATTAAGCGAGGATTTAAACTTATAGCGTTTTAAAGGACCAAGCATCTATTTACTTGTAACAAAATATGATAAGAAAGCCAAACTATAACTCTAAGATCAAACCCTAATCTATAATATTCAATCCATTCGAACCAGACTACTTTTACTTGGGAATGAAATGCATTCAAACTTCACTTTAAATTGCTACAGATATTAACACTAAGAAAATGAAACCTTTGACATAGTTATCTAAACTTACTGCTATTAAATCAAGTCCTATGCTACTGTATTTAAAATGGAAATCTAATTTATCCTAGAATTAATTATCTTCAAATAACTCAAAGTAATGCAAGGAATCAAATCATACTAGGAATGTAAATCATACAATTCAATACTTGAAATCAATATGTATACTACAACACTGGAAATGGAAATCAAACTTGTTATATTATGAGAGAATAGATCTAAACTATCCTATGATAATTTAATAACTCAAATCGATGCTTTGAATGAAATACTTTGAAATAAACCACACTGCTTAAACTAAATCATAATGTTTGAAACAAATCAAACAATTCAAATTGTGGAAATGAAAAACTCAACACCTATCGCTACCAAGCTCGAATTTGTTTGAAATCAGAATCAAAATCTTTCACACCATAAGTCAATCACTCAATTATACAAAAGGAAATCTACATTCACACTCATACCATTCATCATAAACTTCATTACAGGGATAGACACACAAGGATAAACACGCATAAATCATGCTATATAACTCCAAGAATTGATTGATTTTCCTGTCATGGACACTCCAATTATAAACATGAATGAATGTGAATTTGAATGAAAGATCTGAGAATGGCTCTGTATCAAAATATGAGATCAGGCTATGCAATGAATTGGAGATATTTAACACATGAAAGAAATATTTAAATTGTTTAATTGGTAAATCAATGAACCACACATATTATGTAATCATCTAACAATGTTCGTAAATTTAACACACATTATTCAAACTATAAAATCACACACACACACCTATCTATATAAACTGTTAATGAGGCTTATTTCCAGAGGTGGTGCGACCTCCCATGCTTGGAGTAAGCTAGTCTACTGCAATAGAAGGAAGGATTTAAAACATCAAAGCTATAGCTCGCAATCAACCATGATAAAAATGCTTCTCGCTCACAACTTGAAAGCGATAATGTATATTTCCAAAACAGAGTTTGAGAACCAATTGACATAATTCACAATGTATCAACAACAACAATTCTTAACCAGCTAGCTCGATTGTTTCTTCTAATACAATTCCTTTTGTACTCCCAAAAATAATGTGTTTAATTATTTCCTCATCTTGATTCAAAATATCCCTCTCCGAAGCCACTTTGTTGTCAACACCTCCTTCTTCTTGCTTTATCCCTGCATACCAATTAATAGGATTAGTGATTGGTGTGGTTGATGGACCAAAAGTTGTAGGAAATTTTTAACTAGCAATAAATCTGCATTGACTATCCCTAGGCCTACTTCTACTCCTACGCATAAAGAAAAGGAAATAAAATTTCAAATATAAGCCAAGATTATCAGAATTTGGAGCAACCCCATAATAGTGGATGTGTGGCTCTTCAGTCATGTCTTACCTTACTCTCTCTGCCCTCTGATTGCCTGCAATACCCTTGAAACTTTGTAATAATAATATTAAGTGAAGCGAAATACAACTCCCCGGCAACGACACCAAAATGTTGAGAGTTTTAATTAGTGATTAAACCTCCTAATATTTAATTGTCAACCAATACTCGTAAGCACGAGTTGTACTGCAGTTTTGGCTCAATATTAAGTTCAGAGTATGTAATTTTCCATGATAATGATCGTTAATTACAGAATGATGAAAAACACTTTCAATTATGTAAACTAGCACTCATCTTATTCCCAGCAAACATAAGGAATCTAAATGAAATCAACTTAACTCAATCCATTTCCGTTTCTTACTCTAATTGCCTGTAATCAAAAGACAAACTTACTGAAACCAAAGGCTTAATGAAATTCACTCTAAGTACAAATCTTAAGTGAGGATTTAATATTCTAGCTATTTAAAGAACCAAGCATCTATTTACTTGTAACAAAATATGATAAGAAGGAAAAAATATAACTCTAAGATCAAACCTAATTTGTTATCTTCAATCCATTCAAACTAGACTACCTTTACTTGGGAATGAAATGCATTCAAACTTCACTTTAAATTGATACAGGCTGAATCTAAGAAAATGAAACCTTTGACAGAGTTATATAAACTTACTACTACAAAGTCAAGTATTATGGTACTGCAATGGAAATCTAATCTATCCTAGAATTAACTATATTCAAATAACTCAAAGTAATGCAAGGATCAAATCATACTAGGAATGTAAATCATATAGTTCAATTCTTGAAATCAATTTTTATACTACAACGCTGGAAATGGAAATAAAACTTATTCTATCATGCAAAAAATAGATCTAAATTGTCCTATTATAATTTAATAACTCAAATCGATGCTCTAAATGAAATGATTTAAATTAAACCACGGTGCTTAAACTATATCACAATGCTTGAAACAAATCAAACAATTCAAATTGTGGAAATGAAAAACTGAACACCTATCACTACCAAGCACAACATTGTTTGAAATCAAAATCAAAACCTTTCACACCATAAATAAATCACTCAATTATACAAAATGCAATCTACATTCACACCCATACCATTCATCATAAATTTTTTTATAGGGATAGACACACAAGTATAAACACACAAAAATTGTGCTATATAACTTCAAAAAGCGATTGATTTTCCTATCATGGACACTCCAATTATAAACATGAATGAATGTGACTTTGAACAGAATAACGAAGCATGGCTTTGTATCAAAATACGAGCTCAGGTTATATAATGAAGCAGAGGTCTTTAACACAGGAAATCAATCTTTAAATTATTTAATTGGTAAAGCAATGAACCACGCATTATGAAATCATCTACCAATATCCGTAACTGTAACACACAGGATTCAAACTATAAAATCACATGCACACACCTAGCTATCAGAACCGTTAATGAGGCTTGTTTCTAGATGTGGTGGGCCCTCCCACACCTGGAGTAAGCTATTCTACTGCACCAGAAGAAAGATTTAAAACCTCAGAGCATAATTCACAACCAACCATGATAACAATGCCTCTGTCTCACAACTTGAAAGGAATCATATATATTTCAAAACATAGTTTGGGAACCAATTGACATAAATCACAATGTATCAACAAAAACAATCCTTAACCAGCTAGCTTGACCATCATTTTCTTTGCATTACAATGACCTTTAAAGGTGACTGCATAAATGTAAATATAACAATTTAACTAGTGATGGAAACCTTAGCAAATATAAATTAATCGAAGCACTTCTCGATCCGCTCCAAATCATATTGACTCTACTTAAAGCAATTGCTTCCTTCTAGAGTAACTGGCTGCTATCTATCAGAGTAGTCTTCTTTGATTCTGATCTGGAGGATCTTCGACCTTGGAATTATCATTCTTATCATAAAAAATTAATCTTGGAAGCTTCTTGCTTATCCTTACAGATCGCTGTGTAAAATTTGATGGTCAAAACGAGAGGAAGGAGCCCACTTGTCCAGACTGTCTCGAACTCGGTCAAGGATCAGTTTTTTGAGTCTGAAGGCTGAGATCGATGTTGATGATGAGGAATATTTCCTTTTACTTTGACCTACCAATCCTACCACCAAGCTCTAGCTAAACCCATGAATAAATAGTTAGCATATAGGGACATTGTTATACAGAAAAATGACCCCCTGATCAGCTTAGAGGGGAAAGACATGATAGTTGAAGCAAAGACCAAGATCACAAGCCTTGTTTCCACACTAACGTTGGCTATGCACTGAAAACATGCTTTATAAAGCTTCTCTGTAAGCCTAAGGGAGCGTTAGTGACCCTACTAACTCTACTTGTTGGTTCAGGGATAGCGTTATTGGATCCTAACGAGAATCTAGAGGTCAAAGGAGTGAACTGACTCATAAATATCTCTATATTCCCTCCTAAATCTACTTAGAAAAGCAAGGAAACATCTAAAGTTCCACCTATTTGTGGGATTTATAATCCTAATGAAGGAGGCAAATGGGAAAGAGCTCAAAAGCATGGCAACATCATTGCTTTTACCTTAAGAGACTCATGGAGGAACATGGAAACCCTAACTCGATTGCTACATAAGAAAAGCTAGTGCTATGGTGATAGAGGTCAGATAATTTGAAAGGATAGCTTACTTGATTGTCGAGCATAGTCTCAAATCTAAGCATAAGAAGTTGGTAAGAAGGGAGAGAAAGAGAGGAGTTGGAGGGGTAAGGGAAGGCTGATGCAATAGATGGTTGTAATCACTCTTTTGACATTAATATAGAACTGCATTTGTACTGTCTACTCCATGTTGTTGGTACTATCATTCATTTATTTGTCTATCCAATACCTTTTAGCATGAGTAGCTTAGTTATGTGTAACTAGATGTCTTTTATATATCCATGTATTAATTATCAAGGTTCTATGTTGTGATTATTCTTGTCTCTTCTATGTGTAGGACTTGATCTGGAGCCGGCTCAGGGGACTTCCACCTAGCTACATTGTGCTCTCCAGAAAATCTACACAGAGGCTTGAGGTAATGAATATGTCTTGCTTTGATAGTTAGTTATTGTTTATGGACATGCATGTAGCTTTGTGACAGCTGCAGATAATCTTACAGTCTGCCAAGGGTCCCGGGAAGACCCTTGAGGGTATCTCCACTATCCATACAGCGTGAATTTTATCCTATAGTAGACATGACTGAAAATTCACTCAAATTCAATCACAAATAGAAAAACGATGTCAGTTAAGTGCACTTACCTCTTAGTCACGTACTAGTGAGGTCTATGGAGTGATGTAGGTGATAGGGTAGGTAGTAAGAGTACTTTCATAGGCAAAATACGGTGAAAATAAGGATGAGAAGCAGAAAATTGGGGACAAAAATGGGTGCCAACAACATGAAACACAAATAAGAGAGTCATCATGTATTTTTGTATAGAGCTAAACTCTAAATCATGTGATTTAAATATGTATGTCTAATTCATGGAAAGTCCTTTTCTTCATGTTTTTCAATGATGACCCTTGTTGTGATATGAAAATTGTAGAGAAAAAAACGCACTAGGTTGGTGGCTGAGAATCACATTGAAGGGCATGACTTGATCATTTTCCTATGGAAGAAAATCAATCTAATGCATTTGTGAAGATGATAGTCATTATGAAATAGATAAGGAAGGATGCAAACTTCCCAAGAGCACTCATGGCATCACCACAAGCCTTAATTTCGTCAAAAAACAAAATATTGATGATCATGATAGAGATTATTCTATCCAGGAAATGAGTGGAGTTACATCCATTGATATGGAGCCCCCCTACAAGGGAAATCATTTGATGATAGCACTTTTGTTCCTAGACTATCACTCCAATCGCCAAAATATCATACAAGTTTACTGCATTCTTGAGAATTATGAAGTTGTTAACAAAGAAGACACTCTATATCAGCCGATGTCTTTTGGTTCCAGCACTAATATAGATTCTCATTTTTGTGATCAAATCATTCCTACGATAGAACAAAACTCTGCCCAAGAAGAGAATGACAGTAACTGTGATCAAGATGTAAATAATAATTCTGAAGACAAACAGATCAACCACCTTAATCAAGTTTAAGAAAACAATGGTTATGTTTCTCAGTCCAAAGTATTTCCTAGATCTGAAGGAGTGGAGTACTTTATATATGATATTTTCGACAATACAACCTTCCCAAAGCTCATAACATAGAATTTTCACTCAGATGTAGAGCTATGTAGCAAGGGAACTTTATTTCTCCTTGCTGGTAACGAGAAATGTGCTAAAATTGAACAAGACAGTGCTATGTAGTTTGACAATGATAGTAATTGGAGAGGGAAAAAATTTGTTCCCACAACATAGGTCACATCAAAAAACAGTTCCCTAAGCATTGCATATACTTGTGAAGAGAATCCTTTTGACTATGAGGTTCTTGATACCTTCCCTATGAAACAAGCCACTTTGGTTGTAAATGAGCCACCATCCAACATTGTTGCAGATGATTTACCAATCTCATCCTATGACGACAAGGATGTCCAACTCTTTGTTTCACTTTGCATTAAAATAGAAACCAGATTCAAGGCTTAAGCAAAATATGAATGCAGAGGATCATGAGTTTTCCAGCACTGATGAGATGGAATTTTAACAAACTTATGAAGTTGGAAGGGAAAATTGCAAGCATCCTGGTTGGCTACGGAGTAAGTATAACATGCCTAATTGGAATGATATTAAATTGGAATTTCATTCTCAACAAAACAGGGGAAGGTCATGTGAATTTTTTTTTAGGGATCAGAAAATTTTGATAATTACCACCAAAAAGAAAAGAAACATGGGTCTCTTGTCACAATGGAAACGGATTTTGCCTCTCTCCCATTATGGGTTGTTCCTCTATATCAAAATGGTGGAAGCATGAACAAAAGTGGATTTTTTGGCAATGAACAACAACTTAGTTAAAGATTACCAAGAATATGGCATTCAAATGGTTTCCCAAGGATAAAAAATTCAGTTATCACCCATTGATTTTTTACGGACTGGCTTTTCCTGTTGATGATGATGATAGTGTGCTAAAACCAGATGGGACACAAACAAAAAATTCCATCATATCCATTCACATCAAAAACATAATGTTTTGGAGCCATGGTTATATCCCAGGGATTTTTCCATTATCCGAAGGTATGATGGATCAAGCAAGGGTGAACTAGCCATAAGGAAAATTGATGTTTGCTAATTTGATTTCTATGGAAAATCGCTTGATGGTATAGATAATATTGGTGTGGGTGTATAGAAAAACAATATGATATGCTCCCAGAGGATTTTTCAATGAAATTTAGTCACACAACAAGAAAACGAAAGGGAGTTTTCTCTAAAAGTGAAATGAACATATGCCTTTCCCACGATTTCTCATTTCTAGAATAAGAAACAAAAGATGATAGTTCACTTGAGGGTCATCAAACTTGTATGATTTGTGGAATTGGAGTAATGAGAGAGCTTGCAATTTTCCTGTTGACAAATTTTAACATCCTTGTGGATATTTCCATGATTGGTCATTTGTTCCTTGGTTTAAGAAGGATGAAAACAGATGTTCATGATATTTAAAATAAGTATATAATAGTATGCATACAATCCCTTTAGGAAAATAATGTGGCAAGGAGTAGTGTTGACCATGTGATCTTATCCCTATGCTAGGATGAAGTTGAGTGGAACATATGGAGGGCCACATCAATTTTGGTTAAAAGTCTTCCATGCCTCAATGACAATGAAAGATACATTGCTTTCAATGAAGCCATAACTAGTCCTAGAAGACACCAATTTGTGACTTTTGTGGTAGATTTCACTCTTGCCTACTATTGGGAAAGGGTCCCCTAGGGTCAATTTTGGGGCAAAAGCCCAATTTTGGGGGCAAAAGCCCAAGTTTTGTTGTAAAGAATGTAAATTCTCTGCAAGTTGTGGTTTTAGAGTGCGTAGATAGTAAAGTGTCATAAATGGTTTTACCCTTATTTTAAGTAAGTTATGTCATCTTTATAGATCTACCCATGGTCCATAGACCATGCGATTGTATCAATAGGGGAGTGTTAGAGAATCTAAGGAAGAATGAAGAGGATGAATATGAATGTAATGGGTCAGTAGAGAGAAAATCGAAGAAGTCTTAGAGTAGAAGAGAGGCTCTGCAGTTGTGTGCACAGAGGCCTAGAGTAGAGTCGGCAGGTGTGTGCACAGAGTGCGCAGGTGAGTCTTGATTCTGTGAGAAGAAATGAAGTATTAATAAAGCGATTATTCGAAAAATTCCTGTGTTTATCTATTTCCATTTGTTATGAATGAATGCGCTATTATGTTTTGATGAATGATGGGCTTACGAATTAATAATGTATTTATGCACGATTTTACATGATTTATATTTTCATATGAACTCAAGTAATAGCAATTGTTTACGCGAAGAATATCTTGTTGCATGTTAAAGTTATCGAACACTTAAACTGATCTAGGTAAATACAAGATTAAGGGCGATCACAGACACATAAGTGGTTGATTCACCTGTTTAGGTTCCACGAAAGACAGTCGTGAACGTTTACAGAGGTATAAAATCTGATTAAGGGAAGTTATATCAATAAGCCCTAAAGGCTTATCGATCTGCGCGAAGACGGGTTTCGGGCATAAAACGTCATTACACTAATCTCTGGGTATGGAAACTTGGTTCCAACATCCCCCCATAATTCTTTGGCTAAGACTTGAGTCTGTGCTCCATGGATTGATGTCAAAATGGCTAGTAGTGTAGGGATTTGTTTGGCAAAACTAACTCTGAACTTGGGTCAGGACCCACTAAGCCAACAAATGGTTTCGTTGCTAGGACCGAGATCTGCATAAAGAGATGTGTGATGTCGCATCACTGGAATCTGACTAAGAAGGAAATTGAGGAGTGGTTGTGTTGGCCTTGTGGGCCCTAACCCAGGTTCAACATTAGTCAGCCAAACAAATCCTTACACTACTGGCGCTTTCGGCATTAGCCCATGGAGCGCGGACCGAGGTCTCACCCAAAGAAGTATGGGGGGATGTTGGAACCAAGTTTCCACACCTCGAGATGATTGTGATGTTGGTTTGTATCCCCTACCCCTGCTTTCATGCAGATCATTAAGCCTTAGGCCTCTATCAGTCTACCCTATATTCCACCCTTCAGTACATCCACAAAGGGGTACGATTGACCTTCGCACAGCCCTAACCTATGGTTCAGGTACTTTTTTGTAGCTATGACAATGTATTGTATAGGTTCCCAAGTTGTCTCAAGTGTTTTACTTATCTTACCAATCAATCATAGTTAGTGTCGCATAAACTGATATATTTACTTATGTTAAATTAACATATATAATCACATACATTTGCGCATCAAATAAACATTGTAAAATAAACCCAAACATAATATAATCAGATGCATTAACAGAGACTAAATACACAATAATTGCCGAATATTTTCTCTTTATTGATATTTTCCAGTTTAGTATAGACTCTATCCACCCTGCGCACACAGCTGGAGGGGTCTGTGCACTCAGTTGCGGACTTCCACCCTAGGCCTCTGTGCACTCAGCTACAGACTTCCACCCTGGGCCTCTGTGCACTCAGCTGCAGACTTCCACCCTGGGCCTCTACGCACTCAGCTGTGGACTTCCACCCTGGACCTCAGCGCACCCAGCTGCAAAGCCTCTACCTAAGCTAAGACCCAAAAAAATTATACTTCTCTACCAAAATTCCAATGCTTTTTTCCTATTATTCTTAGAGCTTACTTACTTAGCTCCTTTTTATACAATCCCATGGTCCACAAACCATGGGTAGATCTTTACAGTTGACTTGACACATTGTTGATCTTCTGCTCACTAATCACTTGCAAAGCGCGCCGTTCGCAGGCCCTCAGTTCCACGATCACTCCATCCTACAGTAGGTGGAGCGCATCGCCAGGAACTACTGAAAAGTTTAACCCTACTCCCTTGAGGGCACTAACAACGGGCCTATCAGCTTCATTTTCTATGGTCAATGCTCCATCCAGCAGCACTATCATTCAGGAGTCCTTTGCATGCAGCATCTTGGTGGCCTCTAAAGTACCAATGGCGAGGCTGGTGGACATTGTGCCAGAATGTGATGCATGGATATGCAACTCATGCAGATCCATCTAGATGGCCCCCAATACTTGTTTCTACTACTGCTCAAACTGCTGCAGTACCTCCACGGTGACATCCTGCACCGTGTCTCCAATGTCATTCAAATCTCCCTCTGTTAGGGTTATTGGGTCCAACGAGGTCTTACTGGCCTTCGATTTCTTTCGCGGCCCAACTTTTTCCTATCCCCTTGGACACTTGATGAGGTACAACGCTGTCTGCAGGTCCACTCCATGTTGCTCTATTTTCTCGTCCATTTCTTCCTCTGTTTCGGGCAAAGGCAACCTCGCACCTTTGTCAGAGCCACGCTCTGCTCCGCCTGTCTACTTTTCTGACAACTATGCAGTGTTGTACTCTACTGGAGCCATGTCAGCGGCCTCGTTCTTCCTCTTCTCATCCAGCTACACCATCTTGAGCTTGGCCTCCTCCTTTTTGCATTGTGCGATGGACTTGCTTGATCCCACTGCCGAGTTTGAGGCAATGTGCCACTTTGCCGGCCAGCAATCAAGAACTGCATCAATCGCATCGTCAGTCACCAAGTAAGGAAATTCATGCCACTTTTGCTCAGGTCCGTTTGTGCCCTGATCGAGACACGCTGAAAGTCTGCCTTGAACTCCACGTACTCCTGTAGTTTGGCAAACATAGTAGGTGACAATCACGGCATGCGATTGATAGCCATGCATATATTCATTTCCATCAAGATCCAGAAGATCTTGCTATCCTTGATGTGCTGATCATCCTTTTTCACCCACAACGAAGCGTACTTCATTGCTTCTGTTAGGTCTGGCATGATCGAGGGGAATTGACTGTCTTGAGGCAACTCCTAGGCTACCAGCACAATTTACAACAAGAGCCATGCATAGTGGAAGGTTTTGCTGAGCTCCTGTGCCTCATGTTAGTTCACAAGGAACTCACTATAGAGATAGCGTGCCCAATTAAACTAGACTCCTTCGGCACATTAGGTTGCTAGAGTGACGACAGGTGTCAATACTTCATTTGTACAACACTTCCTCATAACTTTTCGTGCCAAAATCTACGTAGCCACCTTGAATGCAGGATCGCAGATACTTGAGATGGCATAACCTTGTGAATTCTTCACGAGCTTGAATTTCTCCTTCATGGCCTCCATGAGGGCCTGCTCACCACCTTTTCTGCCAAACATCATGGCCAGCTTTTCGCCTGTGTAAGGAATCTTTGTGATCCTATGGATCAACCTTTTGGTGATGGGTATCATCTCCTCCAGCCAAAGACACCCATCGTGCACCAAGAATAGCATCTGATTGATGATGAATACTGTAATGGGTGTGTGATTGTGGTGCGCCACCCATATCAGGTTGAGCAGACCTACCTTATCTACACCCGTGAGCCACTTCCGCGATTCCAATGTAGTCATCCCAATGGTTGTGTGAACAACACGATGCATTTTTGTTTTGTCACCAAGTGCGGGAACTTCTCCATGTCAGCTAAGTCCCAATCTTCCAGTTTCAACATTGTAACCCACCCCAAGTGTGGTCCTTCAGAGACAATCTCATCCAGCAGTAGAGGTATGTGCAGGGAAACCTTGCTTTTGTCAATGTCCTTCGACACCTTGGTCTTGCCCTTGCGTGGAGGGACATATTCGAGAAACTTAGTGAGAGGGTCAGAACCCTCGAATTCAACATCCTCCACTTCCACCCCCAAATCCTCATCATCCATTGGGATGTCGTCAATGTCTTCCTCCTCTAGCTTCAAGTTAATAGTTTTACCTTTTTCCTGTGTGGTGGGCTTGTCCTTTTGTGGGTTTCTTCTAGGTGATGTGGGCACCGGTATCATAGCCTGCTTGCCCTTCTTATCCTTTTCACTCTCCTTGGTCAGGTTAGGCTTCGTTCTAGGCATCGGTGGTGACTTGAGGACTTCAACCAGTACCTCTGCAACCTCTAGAGTAGCTCCCTCTGCCTCCATGAAAACCTTTGCCACAGCCCCCTCGATTGTCATTACTTCGGCATCCATAGCTTTGGATCCTAGGATAAAATCACGGATGAAATTGTGGTCAGACTGTGGAAATCGATAAAACATTGGGTAGTCAAGCAATTCTTCGAAAAATGTGCGGTTCATGCACATCTGAGAGCTCACCAACTCAATGCTCAAAATGCTAAGTGTTTTCTGTTGGGTAGCCACATGTAATTTATAGGCCATTTTGAATTCAAATCCGATTGTTCCCCCCACATTTGGTTCATTAATGCTGGATTGGAAACAGATTTCCAAGGATCTTACCCATAAATTTCATCTTAAATGCTAGCCGCCCACTACATTTGGCCGCATTCTCATCGTTAAATCATGAACAGTGACTTTAACAGTCACTTTTTGGCTAACCTGCGTGATTTTTCCTTAGTTAGTGCAACCCTCTCCACGCTGACACGAACCCTATTACATCTCCTAGTTCTGCACAATCCTCCAATTGCATAGTTCCCCAACCCGGGTAGTGTAGTTTATAGTCCCGCACCTCCTTTTAGCTGCCTGGAGTGCTAAGACTATGCCACCTTCATATAGTCACCTGGTCGGATCACCAGTGTATGGCTTCAATCAAATGCCATTCACCTTCCCTGGGAAGGGATCTCCATTCAATTTAACCAACTGAACTGCTCCACCATCGGTAATTTCCTTAATGACATAGGGTCCTAGCCAGTGCATCCTAAATTTCCCTGGAAATTTATCAAAATTGCTATCATATAACAAAACCAGGTCATTTACCTCAAAGGTGCGCAGCTTAATGTGCCGATCATGCCATGATTTTATGCGCTGCTTTTGGACCTGTTGGTGAAATCCAGCTAGAAATATTTCTTCCTCAAGCTCAGCAAGCTGTGCGAGCCTCTCTTCCGCGGCTTCACAGTCTATCATACCCATGAGTGCTGCTATGCATAGACTAGGCACAATGTATTCCATGGGAATCACTGCTTCAACACCATATACAAGCCTAAAAGGTGTCTGTCCTATCAACCTTTTGCATGTCATTTGATAGGCCCATAGTACTGCGGGTATACGCGGGTCCCAATCATTTCACTGAGCATTGCAAACCTTGGTCAGCACAATCTCCAGTACCTTATTGAATGCTTCTACTCTCCCATTAGCCTGTGGGTGATAAGGCGTGCTTTTCTAGTGATATACCTAAAATTCCTCCGTCAGTGAGTTGATCGTTTCATTCAGGCAGTGCGTACCACAATCACTCATCAAAATCTTTGGACACCTAAATCACGTCAGTACATATTCAAAGATAAACTTTTTAATGGTCATGCCTGTGCAGTCCTTCACAGGCTGTGCCTCCACCCATCGAGTCAAATACTCAATCGCGATGATAATGTACCATGCACCCATCTTCTTTCCTTGAGGCTGAATGGGTCCCACAAAATCTATCACCCATTTCTCGAAAGGTTGCAACATCATCTATGGTTTCAGAGGCAACTCATTCCTTCACGATGGCCTGCCATTCCTTTGACACATGTCACACGCCCTGCAGTAGGATTTTAAATCCTGATAGAAGGTTGGCCACCACAACCCTGCACACAGAATCTTCTATGTGGTCGCCCTTCCTACGAAATGCCCTCCCGCGGCGCCCCCATGATTGTCTGCAAGGATACTGCTTCTTTCAAACTATAGTACATATCATCGCAATACTTCATCAGACCCCATTTTGTACAGAATTCTAGCAATGACAAAAAAGTCTATCATGCACACCACTAACTCCTTTTTCTGCTAGACAGTGTACCCTTCTAGGGCAGTTCCTCTAGTTAGGAAGTGTATGATGTCTTCAAAGTGACCATCCATGATGCTCGCTGCAAAGAGCTATGTTTCAGGCAATCCCTCCTCCAAATTAGTGGGCTCTTCCACCGTTTCGATGCATGAAAGATGGTCTGGTCCTGCGTTCAGTCATCCAGGCTTCACAATAACTTCAAAATCATACTCCTGGAATAGGAATAACCACCTATAGGTTATCCTCCCCAACACAGGCTTGTTGACCAGGTATTTCAATGCAGAATGATCTATATACATCTTAAAATGTCCACCCAGCAAATAGTCTCTAAACTTCTGGAGTGCGTATACCATGGCTAGTCCTTCACACTCAGTGGTGGAATAGTTATTCTCAGCCTTGGATAACCTCCTGCTTGCGAACACTATAGGATGTCCAATTCTCCTCTACCAACCTGTGTCAGCATTTCTCTGAGGGCTATACATGACCCATCTACATGTACATGAAACTCCTTCTTCCAATCCGGGAAGACTAAAATCGGCACAGTGACAATTTTTCCCTTCAGCACATCCAATCTTTTTTGGCAATCCTCATTCCAACAGAACGTGACATCCTTTTTCAACAGCTTCTCCATAGGCGCAGTGATCTGCGCATAGTCCTTGATAAAGTTCTTGTAGTACCCAGTATGTCCCAAAGTTGCACGCAGCTGTTTCACACTCCTCGGCGCCTCCAGGTTAAGTATCACAACGATCATCATGAGATCTACCATCAACCCCTGTCTGCATACCGCATGACCCAGAGAAGTCCCAAAAGGGACACAAAATAGACATTTCTTTAAATTGAGTGCAATTTGGTACCTTTGACAGGTGTCTATCATTAAGCGCAAACTGGCCACATGGCATTTTACCAACCCAAACACAGTCTAGTCAACAAAGTACACCTCCAAAAACTTATGAATGAAGTCTTTGAATGTAGTAATGACTACATGCAAAAAATTTGCAGGTGCATTCTTTAATTCGAAAGGCATGAAAGTGTACTAAAAACATCCCCATTCAGTCGCAAAGGTTGTCTTGCTTCTATCTTCAGGCGTGATTTCGATCTGATGGTACCCAGAGAACCCATCAGTGAAGGAGTATGCTTCCTGGCCACCTACATTATCCAATACCTCATCAATGAACAGAATCGGGAAAGGATCATGCACGCAAGTGTCATTCAACTTCCTGAGATCTACAAATATCCTTTTTTCATCCTTCTACTTCTTTTCCTCTACCACCATTGGCCTTACCCAACCATATCCTTCTATGGGCTCAATGATTCCTACCGCGAGCATCTTATCTAACTCTAAGACAACCTTCTCCTTATACTTCGGATTGAGATGGTAAGGTCTTTTCTTAAGCGGCTTCGCGTCGTGTTTTAACATGATCTTCATAATTCCCAGATTTCCTATTATCCCCTTTAACTCCGTAAACTTGGTAGGGAACAAATCCTGGTATTCGTGAAGTAATTCAGTGACCTTATCTAGCATTGTGTCATCCCAGTAATCTCCAAGCTTCGCGAATTTGGGCTCTGCCTCTGTACCAATATTTATCTATTTAGTCTTCAGTGGCGCATTATATCAGGATTCTCGATTAGCAGTCCCTCGACCTCACGATGACCCTCAGTTTCATTAATATTAATCTTTCATGGGTCCTCATCTTCTTGTTTAGTAGTCATGTTATAGGATTCCAGTGCATGGCTCAACTGAGTAGTCTAATCGGGTTGAATCAGATCCAAAGGACGTTGTGGTATCCTAAAGATCGCCGCTTTAACTTCTTGTAGCGCTTCATCAATACAGCCAAACCCGTCTTCGAAGTTGAACGTCATTATGAACCCTTCACATAGAATATCCCATTCTCCTGTGCCATGGCAGAGCTCTATCTCCAAGTACCAGTTCATCAAGAAGACATCTAGGGAGTGACAGAACAGGTGTACCCATTTAGGTTGGGGCTTTTCTCCATAGGCCTTAGCCCATTTTGCCAAGTGTGAGCATGGGTCATCCTTCCCATCATACTTGTCTGTGACTCGTACCTTCAGCTTCCCAAAGTTCATTCTCATCATCCTCCTACACTTGCGCAATCATCAAAACTACCCTTATGCGTACCCCACCATCTTGCGGGTGTAATGCGCAGGGCCCAGTCCAAAGCCTAGAAGCACTGCTTCTCTAGTACTTCCCTCTCAAATGCATCCAAAAACACATCCACATCATTCAAGCCATCATACACTACAAGAAAAACGAACATTGGTGAGGGGCAAAAAATGTCACCATAAGCTCATTGGTGACGGTCAAAAGAGAATTCGTCACCAAAACCAGAACATCACCAAATTGGCGTCGCCAAAAGTATAGGTTTTGTAGTGATATACAAAGTTCATCACCAATAATGATTTATAATGACAGATAGCGATCGTCACCATTTCATATGAGCAATGGTGATGGACCATAGCCACCGTCACCAACACCTGAACGTCAGCAAAGGTGGCATCACGAAAAGTATAGGTGTTGTAGTGTCATTCAAATTTCATCACCAATAATGATTTATAATGATGGATAGCGACCGTCACCATTGCATATGAGCAATGGTGAAAAACCATAGCCTCGGTCACCAAAAACTGAACGTCACCAAAGGTGGCGTTGCCATAAGTATAAGTTTTATGGTGACATTCAAGATCTGTCACGAATACTGATTATAATGACGGATAGCGACCGTCACCATTTCATATGAACAACAATGATTTATTGTGATGGATCCTTAATGGTTGTCATTATTGGTGCATATATATGGTGTCGTTCATTTGACCGTCACCAAAAGACACATTACCAAAAGTATAGGTGTTGTGGTGACATTCAAGGTCTGTCACGAATAATGACTATAATGACAGACAAAAACCGTCACCATTTTGTATTAACAACAAAGTTTTATGGTTACAGACCTTTGAGGGTCGTCACTATTGATGTGTATATATGGTGGTGTTCATTGATCGTCACCATTTCATATTTTTTGTGAGGGTTGAAAAATGTCACCAAATCTCATTGGTGATGGTCAAAAGAGCCTCCGTCACCAAAAATTGATCATCACCATTCCATATGGACGTTAGGGTACAATGGAATCAAACCACCAACCTCCTGCTTGTAAAGAAGGTGCTCTTCCATTGAGCTAGCACCCTTTAAAAAATTATACTTTTAAATATTAGACCTTGAAACTTCATAAATTGTAAATTCTACAATTTTTAATAAATTAAAGTCTCAGCAATATTTTACTAAATAAGAAAAGTAGCATCAAAGTTGCCGGTCCCTACCTAATGGTTATTGAAGTTATGAAAAGTGTGTGGAGGGAAAAATAGTTATGTATAAGAGAATCAATATGTTCAGTTGAATACTCAATTAGATGTGAAACTATGAAAACATTTATAACCTATAAATGACCTATAACTAGAAAATGCAACAAATATTGCAAAAGGAAATGTCATAAGTGGATAGTATATGGAAGAAGAGGAGGTAGGGACTTGGAAACCTTATACATCTTGGCATGCCTTAGCACTTGGCACATCTTAGCTTGTTTGACATGTCTTCGTACTATCTGGCACATGTTAGCATGCCCTAACATTCCCTAACACACCTTGGCAATCATGACCTCACAACTAGCATTACATTTTTCCATGACTTTGGAACCTTAAATTCACTAGAACACCTTGGCACTACCTACTTGACATTCCCTTTGTTATCCTCCACAATGTTCAAGGTTGATGAGGAGATCGATGGAGGTAACCACAGACCAAGATTTTAGTTTGGTAGCCAGCCCTACCAAACTAGAGAGGGTTCTCTCTATGAAATCACAGCCAAGAGATGACTGGAATGTAAAGGATTTTAGGCTAGATAGCTAGGCTCAGGTGGGTTTTTGGAAAATTTAGAGACTTGGAACTCTCTCCACCAGTGTCTTGTCTGGTAGGGACTTTGTCAAGGAGGCAGGGACTTGGAACTCTGTCGAGGATAAAGCACCTAACATGCATGATAAAAGCTTCTTAGAATAGAGTACCTCTTACCTAGAAGAGTATCCCCTGTTCAAAATATAGAACCCTTCTCTACTGTGCACTTTTCTTAAAGATAAATCTATGCATAAAATAGTACTAAGAAAAACACCTAAATTAAGAAGTGAGCATCTAAGTCAAACTATAAAAGTATACTAAATATGGCTCTATATAAGTTTGGGAAACACTAGACAAGCATTCTTGCATACAACAACCATAAGATGCCTAAAATCGATGCGCTTCTTTCATCATTTCTATACCCTCACAACAAAACTGGAATCTGTAGCATGTACCCCAAGGCTATATGCATCTGCTAAAGGTGTAGATTGAAAGGATATCCTAAGATGAAGTACTATTGAAGGAGAAACACCTTCACAACAACAAATAAAGTCTACTGTGAATTCAACCCATTTGCACACAGACCAAGGCTGCTACTGGGTACACTTCTCTGCTGAATGGAAACTGCAATGTATTGTAGTGTTGCTGAAGAAAAGCCACATTTAGTGCAACATGGATAAAAATCTAATAGATATTGTCATTGTGGCCTCGATTGTAGCTGATCTCATTAATATAGGTAACAACTTCAATAATTGAAAAACCAAAAGGTGAGCTGCGTAAATGATTTGAAATGACAGATTTGGGCATACTTTATTATTGTTTAGGAGTGTTAGTATAGAAAATGCAAGGTAGTGTGTTGCGTCTTTATGTCACAGGCCAAGGATGAGAAGAAATACATAAAATATTAAATATCATGGTATAAGTCAATTGCAAGTTCTTTTGAAATGGGAATGGAATTATCCTTGAGCGAGTTCTAATCTAGTGGGTATAACTTTAAATAAGAAACTGATAGTTATGGGGATGGAATTGTCTCACAATTCATGAAAAGTCCCAAATTGGTTCACTAGAAAGAGGAACAAACATCTTTGCAATAGATTCAAGCTCCCTTTAGAGCTATGGAGGAATTCAGAAATTTTGGAAGGGTCAGTAATGCTATAGGTCAATTTTATCTCCTTGGAGAAAATATTTAGTTTCAAATATATGAGAGTGGTTAAAATGTTGGTAGAAGCTGATCTTCATGAAAATACTGAGATTGCTTGGATATATTGAGATTTCCCAAGGAAAATGGATTTTAAACTAGAAGTTGGACTTCTGAATAGTGAAAAATCCCATTTCATTGGGTTGGCTCTCATATAATTCTATTGGAAGATTGGTGTCTACAGATTCTAATTTTGAGGCCAGTTTGAAGTCTAGACAAGGTAGAAGAAAAAGGGAAGGCAAATCTCAAGACTATTGATTCAAATGTTGTTCCAACTTCTAGCTTTGGAAGGTGATAAGTGCCAATCTGAGGCATGTGGTCCGAATGTGGTTGAAGGAACACATGATTTTCCTGTGACTTTTCAAGGTAGGTCCCCTTTTATCATTTCCTCATGCTATCAAATAGTACTAAAAGCCCCTTCCATTATTGGATTCTTTTATTAACTAGTTACAAACAATTTTTTATAGTACTAAGAGAATCCCCTTCCATTATTGGGAATAATCTCACTATTCCACATTATCACCCATCATGCCCACTCGACCATCTGAAAAATGAAGGAAGAGTGTTTTTCCTCAGCTTCCTTGTAACTCCAATGTGCAACAACTCCAAAATCAACTTCTTGATGCATTTCTTTAGTCTATATTTGTATTTCAAATGGAAAACCATCATCCCGAAAAAAAACAGTATGCAAACACTGATACCTAAAGCTTTTGGACCATAACAAATGTTAGGAGAGTAACCCAAAAAATCCCATTGGTTTGTTCCTAAATTAATCTTCAAATGACGCAACTTCAATAGAGCGAAATGATGAATATCCCAAATCAAAGAAGGCATAAAATATATATCCTTTGCATAGGCAAATGTAGTGCTAAATTAAAATCCTATATTTGGGGAGTGGTAACAATGCAAAATATTTTCAAAGGGGATGTTGATGAATCATGTAAGTAGAAGCATTTGTTACCCAACATATCCAATGGAATTTTAAAAAAATAACAATATCTTATTAAGAAATAGTGAAAATTACGACACCACCACCATACAAAACATGTCGATATGCCACCATGCAAAACTTGTTGATATGATTGGTGATATGCCATTTAAGTTGTACATTCTCCTATAATACCTCAAAAATGTCATCCACAGATTTGTAACAATTGATTTGAATGCCCTCTTTCACGAGATATTTTATCATCTGATTTGCTACTTCAGAATGTATGATGATCATCAAGAAGGGGTTTGTTAAAAGAACCTTCCTTGCCTATACTACCACTATATGATCTCCCTTGTCATAATTTATCGACTGACTAGAAGCTCAAGCCTTTCATCTCAAGAATAAAAGAAAGGACAAAAAGGAATGCAACCCCAACAATGCTGACCAATACTATAAATGTTTTGGATGTGCCCAACACATTAATCAAAGATAGGAATCTCTCTGAAACAATCAGATTAAATATATAGCAAACTATTGCAAAAATGTTTCCACACATACTTCTATATTTTGAAGGATAAATTTCAGAATTGATTGTCCATGGAACTGGTCCCATGCCAGGTGAGAAGATATCTATATATAAAACCAAGCCACAAACAACAAGTCAACCATAGGGAAGAATTGAGGGAGCGAGGGTGAGATGGCTGAACCCTAGCTGCCTTTGCCCCTAGTTCGTGTCTTTCCTTTATTTCTTGACTAGGTCTTCGGGACTTCCTGACTTGTTGTTAATGTTGTTTCCTGTTTTGGGGCTGATTATTGCACATAGGTTGTTCATTTCTATGCCTACATGAGGTAGGAGTCGGGGTTTATGTTTCCATTGGTGTGTGTCGTTCGTGGTTTGGCTGGAGAAACATGTCACCATGGGCGCCTTCTTCTTCTGGTGCAGCATTTTTATGGTCGTTGCGGGTTTATTTGGGGTTTACGCCCTGTTTTTGGGTTTGGATTTTAGTTGGAGGGAGCTGCATTTTGCACTTGTGTCACTACATATTTGGGAGATGAGGGAGTGGGGATGAGGTGGCTGACCCTAGCCGACTTTGCCTTTGATTCGTGCCTTCCATTGTTTCTTAACAAGGTCTTTAGGGCTTACTTCCGACAGTATTCTTGGGTGCTCGTTCGCCATGGGAACCTATCTGGTGCAACGTTTTTTTGTTTTTCATTGTGGTTGTAGTGGGTTTCGTTGGGGTTTATGCCCTATTCCTTCTTCTGCCATGTTTTTGGGCTTTTTGTTCCGTGTTTCCTGGGCGGCCTGTGCCCAGGATATATTCTCAATTTTGGTAGTTTTTTTCCATAGCTATGTGTATGTGCCTGTGTCAAAGGCCGTCTGCTTGCTTTTCTTACCTTGATGGGGTTTTTGGCTCCTATTCTTTCAAGTTTTCTGTTAGGGTTTCTCAACCCGTTTTATAAACGATTTGAGGTCTGTTTTGTTTGGTCATAACAACACATAAATTGGCTTATGACCACTATTACTACATATTATATCATCATCTACAACATGTAATTTTCAGATATCAATGAAAATTATGATTTTTCCAGGGGAAAAAAACAAGTCAACCATAGCTAATTGGACCCACATCACTGTACCAAGAGAAAAAATGATGGGAATAGTATTGCTTGGATTTTGGCCTTTTTATTAATGAGGTCTAAGGGCATTAATTCTGCTAGAGCCTCCAATGTGGCACTTAGCCTTATACAAGCCCCCAAAATTATATAAGCCATCCATCAAACAGGCTACATTCCTAAATTTTGTACCTATGATTTACTTATTGATGGATACTGTAGAGAAAGTAGAGTGTCAGAGGCTCTTGATCTTGTGAATGATCTCATTTCACAAGGAGTATTTGTGCCTCAAATTAAAACTTACAATGCATTTATCAAAGGTCTTTGCGGGATAAGTAATTTGAAGGATGTCAGCTACCTCCTGCAACAAATTCATCAAAGGAGATTGAAACCAAGCTTTGAAATTTATATAGTCTTAATTGAAACTCATTTGCAGAAGGGAAGCCTTGGACATGTTACCGAGCTACAAAATCAGATGGTAGAACATGATCTTCTCCTTGACATGGCTAGCTATAGTTCATTCATTAGCATACTTTCTAAGCTTGGAATGGTAGAGGAAGTGAATAATCTTATCTTTCAAATGTTAGACCAAGAATTGGTTCTTACATCAATGATTTTCTCTGTAGTTGTGGAGATCAATTGCCTCAAGGGAAATGTTGAACAACTAAACATAATCCATGATGACATTATTAGAAAAGGTATAGTATTGAATGTTGCGACTTATACTACACTTTTTGAAGGGTTGTATAAAGGAGGACAACTAGAAGAAGCAAATGAATCGTTTAATGAAATGCAGGAAAGGGGTTTGACTCCCAAAAAAAGTAGCTATGTCAAACTTATATACGTCCATTACACCAAATATTTAAGTCTTCACTGTACTGATCATGCCATGAGATAGTTTTTGAAAAAGAGAACTACTCTTCTGTTGAATGTCTAGTTCTTTGATTACCATGCCCTCACTATGGTAATTGTGTATGCCACTATAGTCTTAGAATATGTGCAGATAGAAACCCATCCAAACATCATAGTGTTAATCATACTTTCCTTAATAAAATAATTTCTATTTTAAATCATGACATGATCAATTGTATAATGGTAAACAGCCAAGAATGATTTGCCTCTTAGAAGTACCAGATTGTGTAGGTCAATATATTGACCAAACACTAGAACACTAAATCATAGTGCTACTGATAGTCAACATTGTATCAGAAACATGCTTAAGTGTAGTAGGTCTTCCATCTAGTTACTTCCATAATCAGGCTCTCAAATGCACAAGGATCTGACCAAATCTACCAAGATATTTTTACATCAAACATCATCATCCCAAAAGAAACCTGAAACAGGCTGCTTTTTGATATGATAATATTGGAAAGCAAAAATAAATCTGCAAGCGTTAGTTCAGCTTCCTCCACTCCCAGTGCCATAAGTTTCACTTTCCTTGAACTGAAGTAAATTTCTCCCATACTCTAGTGTTATAATTATACGAAACATGATACTGAAACAAATGAGAGTGCAACCAAAATGATGTCAAACTTTCATTGGATCACAACAGTTATTTGTTGCAACCCATTTAATGCTATATCCCATACCTTTCCCACTATCTACTTCACCACTTCCATCTAAAACATGACTGCAGCCAAATAAATGGAAATGTGAACTAGCATGGTGGTAAAGATACCCTCCATTCCCTTGAGTATAGTTGTAACCTATTCCATCAAGAAATGATTATGACATGCTTGTAACTTCTAATCCTGACAACCCCAAATTACTATGTACCTCTAAAGAATTCATATTTCCATTTTTAGGCTGCAAGGCTTCAATGCTTGATGAACTAACAGCCTGTGCATGTTTCTCTGTCTGTTAATTTCCCATCATCAACATTAACCTTTTTTTGTCTCCAACAATTTTGTATTTAGGAAGTGACCACCACATCCCCTTGCTCTTTGCATTGCGTGAAGATGACAAGATTCATGGAGATGAGCTGAAGAGAAAACATCATAGTATGAGAAACAATACATTAAAAGACAAAAAACATGCCAGTATATTAATAACCAAATATGTTGACATGCTTAATTCAGAAGATGAAATCAATACAATCTAGCTTATCCAAAAGAGGATGAGAGAAAGTTAATTTGAACCAATGCCTTGAAGGAGCAGGGGTTCTGACACTGGGGAGTGGTCCTTCCCCAAGAAATCTAGGGAATGATGCCAACACGAGAGCATTTTGTACATATGATTATTAGAATGTGTGTGTGTGTGTGGTCCTAGGAGTTGTCCTGCGAGAAACTAGGAGTGAAAGGCCCTAAAATGCTCCAACGAAACATTGTTTTGAACAAACATGTTAGGTATTTGAGAAATAATCATAAAAACAATTGTTCCTTACCTTCCTTACTTTGATGAGCTTATTTTCTAATTCTGCTTTGGCTCGAGATTGTCGATGTCACAAAATTGCACGGTATTGTTTAGCATTGACATATACTGGTTCATCTTCAATCACATCAAATAGTGAAATCAAATGAGTTATCTTTCCAAATTCCTCATTTTCTTTATGGTCTCATATTACTCTAGGTACAAAATAGTCTTGATGACTCAAATTTGACACAACTAGAATTATCAAGTAAACTAGTCTTTCAACACCAATGTCTGGGCATTACAAAGGTGTCAATTATAATGTAAATTGTTATGATGGATAAAGAAATCATGCATCCTATCAGGTATGGGCAGCATGGAAGATCATACAATGGGATGCCTCTGCATATGACTGAGCAATGTAATCAAGTTCCACAAAAGTGACTCATTAATTGCCAGATAAGAAGTACAATTTCTTTCAATTATAATATATTACATATAGAGAATGTAGAACTCCCTCCAGACAACTGTATCTTTTCTACAACCAAGCTTCAAGGATATTAGGCATTTTAATATTCAAACTGCTTCTTATTCATAGCCTTCAAAGTCATGGCCACATGCAAACCAAATGCACAATGTACATTACAAGGCACATCATAAATAATTGAACTAAACTAGTGACTACTATGACAACTAGAATTGACTAGTTCACCTTCTTTTAGAAACATGACTAATGATGTTGGATTGACAAAGATCAAAAGCTGAATAATCTACCAAGTATCTTATTAAAATCGAATGCTATTCAATAGCCCCTCATTAGTAGGTGTAAAACTTTCCATTTATTTCAAAAGGGTGTTCCCATATTTAGTGAGCTTAATGTATCTAATGCCTCCAACAAGCTTGTCAAAATGCACAAATTAGTGTCTCCTACTTATAAAACCTTCACACGAGACTACATTGTAATCTCATTAGCAAGAACCAAATTACAATGAATATACCATAAAATCTGGTACAAATGAACAGTATTTCTGGTTTATTTGATGGACAAAAGCCTAACCTGGGAGATAATCAATGTTCTAAGAAATTATATTAGACAATTTGGAAGCCTATACGTAAATTTCATTTATCAACAACAACAGTCCTAGTAGATGTAATACGTTTGGTAATATCAAGAAACAACTGCAAGTCCCATGTAATTTCACTTCAGCTAGTGATTGGGAAAATAAATGGTAATGTGGATAAGGTTGAAGTTATGACCATCAAATGTGAGCAGGGAGAATAAGCCCTAGTGAATCAATGTACAAAACACACACCACACACACACACACACACACATATATATATATGAAAAATGTTTTCCATGACAATCTAGTCTGGAGGGAGTTCTGCATTCTCTATATGTAATATATTATAACTGAAAAAAATTGTACTACTTATTTGGCAATTAATGAGTCACTTTTGTGGAACTTGATAACATTGCTTTGTCATATGCAGAGGCATCCCATTATATGATCTGCCATGCTACCCATACCTAATAGGATGCATGATTTCTTTATCCATGATAACAATTTACATTATAAGTGACACCTTTGTAATGCCCAGACATTGGTGTTGAAAGACTAGTTTACCTGATAATTCTAGTGTGTCAAATTTGAGTCATCATTTTGTACCTAGACTACTATGAGCCAACAAATAAAATGAGGAATATGCAGTACAGTTTCTTTCAGTTATAAAAAAATCTTAAACAAGAAAGTTGATATGTGGTGACTCATAGCCTTACAACGTTTTCTGCTTTTCTTATTAAAACATAAAGAGGAAACTCAAAAGTATAGAAAGAGATTCCAAAGAAACCAAACTTCAGACCTTCTTAGCCCCAAGGAGGTCTAGTCTATGCACAAGGAGGCACCCAAAAACATACACCTACATTTCTGATAGTGTGAGGAGAATACTCTGTTCATTTTGGCTTGGTTTGAATTCTTAATGTCAGCCAGAAATGGTATGATTGTTAGGAAGCCTTAGGGACCTCATTTACAATTGGGAAAGTAATGGAATAAATAGATTGTCAAAAATAATTTTATTCCTATTTGAAGTAAATCTTGGATGCATAGAATGTAGTATGTACATGCCCTTCAATCAAGGGTTGGCCTAAAACTTGTAGAGTCTTTAGGTCCTTGGACCAAGGATTTGGCGTTAGATTTATGGAGTGACAATACAACGAAGCTAACTCACAAACTTATCATATACAACAACATCATTTAGTTGAGTGTTCTTGGTATCAATAATCATTACATAAATAAGAATTACAGTAAAAGAAATATTTTCATATCAACACCTTTAGTGTTAGGTTTTTGGAGTGACAATATAGCAACAACATCGTTTGTTTGACTAACTTGGCATCAACAATCATTACATGAAACAAAATTATAGTAAAATAAATATTGTCATAATAAAACCTTATACCTAGCAAGGTGACACCTTGTAAGTATGCAGGAAGTGCAATTGGAGGCCACAGAGACTGTTTACAAATTTATGTTTGCATACAGAGGAAGCCAACCATGAGTACATTAAATAATTTATTTCCATCTTGTTTTCTTTGTGCGCAGCAGAAACTAACAGATATGTCTAGAATTCAACACTGAGAGCATACCAACCCAAACTTCTACTCGGAACCTCCCAAGGAGAAGGTTATGGTAACTCCAGTTTATCTGCTACTCAATGAATTGAGGTGGAATAGTTAAGATATCTGAAGATAAGATGGCTTGTAGTTCAATATCCCTCATTCTAACCTCTAGCCATGCTTAACTCAGGTTGTTAACCCAATAAGTACCAGGATATGTAATGGCCCCTTAACAGAATTATAGCATACTTCCTATGGGCTCAGAATCTGAGGCTCTCATAAATACTCACATGTCCTTTTTTCATGGCTGCATTATGCAATGTTGCTTCTCTACCATACATTTCTCTCTCATAGATATATCATTTTGTATGGATAAATTACACACTTTTAATAATACAACATATGTCTCTCCTCTCTCTACAAGTGTTATTCATATGTGCAAGTGCAAGTTTGATATGGAAATGATGCCAAGCTACAAATTTAGCATCTAGAGACTAGGAGGTCAAAGCCCTAACTAAGAATTGAGAAAGAAACAAGGACCCCGAGTCACCAAGAATAGTTTCAAACTAATGAAGTTGTCCTTGAAGAAGCGCAGAATGTAAGTCTAGTACCCACCACCAACATGATCTACCAAAACTACACTAGCAAATACTGAGTACTTTTGAGTTACAAGCATTTATGAAGTGATTTAAGCATTCAATTCACATTTATTTTCTTTATGGTTGCATTATCCAGTGGCACTGGTCTACCTTACATCTCTCTCTCATGGAGATATCATTGTGTATTGATAATTAAACTTTGAATACTATATCAAATTTCCCTCCTCTCATTACAAGTGCTCTACATATGTGCATGTGCAACTTTAAAATGGTATTGATTCTAAGCTACAAAATCAACATCTGTCACATAGCAATAGAGGAAGTATATGAATGTGTTGTGAATTCAGAATTCTGCTGCTGAAACATGGGGGATAACCACCTGGTCTAGACCTTAAGAAAACTCCTGTTCCATTTGAAATGGTGACTCTGACTGGGGATAATGGGACTAGTTTCCCAATGTGGGTTTTAAGATGAGAGTGAGTAGTTTATGAATGTTTTGCAATAGAATAATGATAATCTAAGTGACTTATTCTACGATGAAATATCTTTAACTTAACTTATTCTAATATAAACCTAGGTTTTCTTGCATAGTATGCGATCTACAAATATATCCTTTTAACACGTATGTTAGGGACTAGATTTACCTCAGGAAAAAAAGGCAGGATCCAGGACCAACATCAAACCACGCTCAGCCTCGTAGCTAGCCCTACGAGGACAGGAGAGGGCTCTCTCCGGGTCAATCTTAGCAAATGATGATCTATGGGGCTTGAGATGACTGAAATATCTTCTTATTTTAGGCTAGGTATGAAGTGCAAGGATTTGATTTGATTTTTTGGGGGTTTTGTTGGAATCAAGGGAAAGGCAAATTTGGGTCTGGGGATGAAGGTCAGTTTTGTAGAGTTATGATTGGGGCAAGAAAGGAAATCATTTTGATGCTTTGATTTGTAAAGATGAAGGGTTCAAACTGGTGAGAAGCTGAAGAGGGCAAGAGGGTATCAAGAATCCTCTTCAAACTGAAGAAAACATTGAAAATTAAACAAGACAGGCAGAGCACAACAAGCTAATGAATTCTACCTTTGTCACTCATTTTTTTAATTTTAGAAGCAAAAGAGAAAGGAAATGGTGCACATAAATATCATTGAACTTACAAATTACATAGAGAAGAACACCATCAAAACACAGAGCCACAAGGATCCCAAAAAGTGTTGCAAACACTGGCTTTTCCTTTGCCAAAAATGCAAAAATCAAATGTACAATGGAGTGCCTAGCAATCCCAAGTCTCCAACCCTGAAAATGACTGAGAAATTACATGATATAGACAAGCCTAACTCCTTCCCATGCCTCTAGGGGTCGAGCTCATCATTCTAGGAGCTGTTTCAACCATATTTAAACAAGGAACTGAAAAATAGGCAATGAAACAACTTGCCTCTATATAAAAGGAAACTAATTCATTCACTATCTTTTCACTTTTTAGTGAATGAATCTACATGGATGAGTAACAATGTGCCAAAATTACATCAAATTCATGAATTTACATCAAGATAAATCAAGAGTTACATGAAAAAGTGAAACTAGTCAAAACTAGGCGAAATTCTGAGCTGCTGAGTGAAAAATATGCCAAATTTCCCTATGCATCGTGCCTAAAACCTGTATGTGTAACACAACTTTAAGGCTAATTTTGAGGGCCTTCGCAAAGTCCAAATTGAGCTCATGATAACTTGCTAGAAAGCCCTGCCTGTCTATTTTCGAACTCAAGTAGAATTTTTGGATTTGGTGTCCATTTTTCCCTCCAAAAATGCAATCTCCCCACACTGCTTCCTGTGGGTGCAAAAGATGGCAGAAAGGTCATTTTTTGTGTGTTTTTGACCCTTTAGGTGACCCAGAACTTGATGAAACCCTTCGGTAATTTATGAGCATGCATAACTTTTCATAACAAATCCAGAAATGCAAATTTTTCCTCCAAAGGATCTCCCAATTATAAGCGCGTGCCAAGTGGCGCTACGCGTTGGGCAAGAAAAACTGTTTTGAAGACAAAAAATTTCAAAATTGACAAAATTTTCTCCAAATTTGCTGAAATTTGGTCTAAAGGTCCATCATCAAGTATCATGCTCATCCAAAGAAGCTTCGGCCAAGATTTGGAGCCTATCATGCCTTTTGCGTCGTTTTAGTGCCCTCCTTAGTCTTGCCTTCAGGGTTTTGATCCTCGCTTTGCAAACATAAGCTTATGCCCAATAATGGTTTTTCAAGTGCCTGAGCATGTCCTTGTCCTTGTTTGCCTTCACCAACAGCTTCTCAAGATGAATGTTGACTCTTTTAAGCCAAGACTCCCGATGCTTGCTAATGTGTGAGGTTTCTTGATGAGATTTATGGTGATTAGGTTTTTGTTGCCAAAGGTATGTTTGTATGAGGGGCTGTGGAGGGAATGTGGAAGAACTGTGTATGAGAGGTTGGGTAGATTGTTTGTAGGGTTATTGAGGGAATTAGGGGGTTTTAGGGAATTATATTTAGATTTTGGGAAAATAATTAGAGTTTAGGGAATTTTCTGGTTTGTATTTGGGTTTTAGGAAATAGGAATAGGGGTATATGATTAGTGAATTAAGGGGTATGTAAACTTGGGAAATAAGGGAAGCAAGGGGAGTATGGAACTAGGGAGTGATGAGGTGGGGGGATATTGCTAGTAAAATGACCAACACAAAACCATAGCAGAAATCTCCTTTGACAACTTTGAAGGGATAGGGTTTTCATTCCTTAACACACTTCACCATTCATCAAGCACCATCAACAACCATCAATCCTGGATGAAAAACCATGAGAGAAGTTCAAACTACTTGTACAAATGATGATCAAAGCATATTGGGCGATTTTGGAGCAAATTTTTGAAGTTTTTGGGCTTGTTGGCTGTATGCACCGTGCATCAAACCCAATGCGCTGTGCCCTATCTATGTGCTACGCCAATGTAAATTTGCACTAGAAGTTGTAGCCCAATGCATCGCGCCAGTTATGTGCGCCGGGCCACCTGCCCAATGCGTCGCGCTTTTTCCAGGAGAATTTTGGAGGCCTTCCTAGTGTCCAAATTGGGCACGGGATAGCGCTTTGGAAAGGTCTTTGAGTCTACTTTCCAACCCAACTAACATTTTTCAATTTGGAGTTCATTTTCCTTGTCAAAAATCAAATCTCCCAAGACTGGTCAAAATGTGCAAAATGAGGTTGCCTAAAGGCAAAGTGCTGTTGCAGTCAACTTTTGTAGGGCTTCTTCAACTCCAAATTGAGCTCATGATAGCTCATTAGAAATATCTTTGTGTTTAGTTATCTTTTGACTCATCAATCAAGTCCTTTTGCCAACCAAGCTAGGAGAAAACTTGATTTTCCCAAGGTCCATTCAGAGGTGCATCAATTCTCTTGAGGCAACTGTATTTTTGATATTTCTATAAAACCACGACACTTGTGTAAAAATTGAAGGAGGGTTTTTTTCCATGGCCTAGTATGGACAAACACCTCTCTCAGTTTTCCAAAATTCATCTTTTCTTGCTCAGAAACATCATTTGAGTAAAACCTACCCCGATGTGTGGAACAGGGGATTTGTCGAAATGAAGTGAAATGAAGGGGATAAAGGGCTTCTAAATTCTTGAGAAAATTTTGGGAAGTAGGGAGGGATGCTAAGAAGTAGGGGAAAGTGGAATTTCAAATATTGAGAGAGGGGAAGGGGTCCAAAAGGGCAAAACACAGGCCTAGCCTAGAAAATTGTCAAGTTGTAGCAAGAAACTAGGGTTTGTGGAAAAATGAGGAATTTTGGGGATCTCAGTGATGGAAAGTGTTTAATAAGGTACATTAAGGATAGGGGAAGGTGTATGAACATCAGGATGCAAGTTTTGTTGATGATTTGATCATCCAAGAGAAATTGCCTTCAAAACCCTAAGAGAGGGAAATGAACCTTACCTAGGCGCAACTGAAGCATGAACAAGGTGTAAAATGACCCAGTGGAACTTCACATGATTATGAAAACCCTATAAATGATGTTACACTTAGTTGAATAGTGACATGGACCGAAATTTGGAAAAATTTGAAATGAGTGAAAGAAAACCCTAGAACTAATACCTAGTGACCAAATTTTACTTGAAGACTCACTGAAATGAAAAAATTTGACCTTGACACCTTAAAATCACTTTGTACGAGCATGTTTGATCACTGAAGGAAGGCTACACATACTTACACTAACAACGTGATAATAAATATTGAACACAATTAAATGGAGATGATAATGTAAAAGATAATTCCTTTGACCAAATAATTAGTCAAATAAATTTATAAAATATATCACATGTCTAATCAGTTATATATGAAAATTAAAAACTTAGTTATGGTATCAATACAGAAGTGCAATTAATGCTTCACAGAAACAATAAATCTCACATATAATTCATGAAAAGAAATTTTTTCCACTAATTAAATGTTAACAGAATTATGCATACACGATAATAGTACCAAATATATGAAGTCATGCTCATTTGATGAATGACATAGACCAAATTCTTCCTTCAAATCAAATTATCTCCCAAGAATACAGAAGTGCTTCAACAAAGGAAAGTAGTCTGATATCTAAAAGAAAAGATCATGTTCCATCATTTTACCAAAGCATTCACAAACTTGCAATAGTGCATTCTTTGCAAATGTTTTTTATAAAATTCTAGACCCTTCTCTAAATGCATGAGAAGGGTATACATACTATTCTAACTAAGTATGCAAAAATAGATTATACCAAATTTGAGGAGGTTTCAAACAAACTTCCTCATTCATAGGTAACTAACTTCAAAAATAAATAGAGATCAACTAAACAGAGCTAAGAGGATGACTTGATGTCTATCAGCTTGTCCTTTAAATCACAAATATCGATCATCGGTTGAATTTGAGGAGGTGGCTCGAAATGAGATTTGAGTTGTCCTGTAAAGATTACATCAACAAGAGGTGGAAACATCCTTTGAGTCACATGGAGGGAACAATTGAGGGTCATGATTTGGCTATGCGACTTGACCAAATACTACCAATACGACTCCCAGTCAGTCATAGTTAGTTTCATAATTGCATCTCTCTATTTCCCCGCTTTCTCTTGCTAGTCTTTACTCAGGACAGTTAAGTCATGCATTTCTTTTGAATTACCCTCCTTCATGAGATTGGTAGTGAACAGGGTATGATTCACTGCCTTAATGATGTTCTTTGATACTGAAGCTGCCCTTGCGACTGCTAGCTCAGCTTGTTTTATCTTAGCATCCGAATCAGTAAAGGGGATATCTTTGTGAGTTTCCTCAATCTCGGGTAGATTGGCCTTCTTTCCTTCTTCTGATTCTTGCCATTCAATGAATTCGAAGATCTTTTTGTTTAAAACGTTAAACTTTGTTCTCTGGTCAATGGCTCTGTCTGTGAGCTGGTCATTGGTAATCAAGTAGGGAGTGATATGTGACAGCTTCTGACAGAAAGACTCTTGCTGCTTGACTAGAAGAGAATTTAGTTCTAGAGCATCTTTGATGAATTCCTTAGGAGTGGGAACATCCTTGTACCTGTCCAAGGATTGCTATAATTCCCGAAATGCACGTTTTTGGCTGATAAGTCAACTTCATGGCTTATTTTCAAGACTTCCATGTCCTACTACAATTATGCAAGTTGCTCGGATGCCTACTTGTTTGAGCTTGCTTTTTCTATCTTGAACTCTTGTTCGAGTTGTGCAATTATTTCTTCCCTTCCCTTTAACAGAGAAGACACCTCAATGGCCTTATCCATAGTGCCTACACGTATGTGCCTGTGAACTATGACAGTCTATTCAAGTTCTCAGCCGGATTAAAAGGCATGTCCTTCCAAACAACGTCCATTGCTCATCTCTAGGTGAGAATTATAGTGCATCTACCCTTATTCTTTTCCTTTTCCTTTGGAATATAGCCTTGTGGAGAGGGCTATAGAATACATCAAGTGGAGTTATCTCCATCACTTTCAGAACAATTTCTGATATGGGCAGAGCAAGGATAATTTCGGCATGTTGGGATTGTTGCTTCATGATCCATAGGTGTAGACCGTTTGCTGATAAAAATGAGCTTTGTATCTTGATGAATTTTCGGAGGAGTCTTTAATTCCTCCATTTCTTGAGTATTTGGAGT
Organism: Pinus tabuliformis; assembly: GCA_031772625.1. Classification (NCBI taxonomy): domain Eukaryota; kingdom Viridiplantae; phylum Streptophyta; class Pinopsida; order Pinales; family Pinaceae; genus Pinus; species Pinus tabuliformis. Next base: position 925,068,517 of record CM062816.1, read on the forward strand.
TTTGGGGGTGACTTGCAATTTCTGGTTGAATTGATCTCATTCCTTCTCCAAACTAGTGCCTTGGGCTTCTCAACTTATCTCTGTGGTCAGAGAGTCTATTACTTGTTTTTACGCTGGCTTCCTACTAGACTCAGCCATATTGTCTGCATCCTGAACTTTCCCTATGTCTGTTGTATTCTCAGTGTTCACCAAAGAATCATTTTGAGAGTTAGGGGTTGCGTTATCGACAGTGTTACTCGAGGTAGGCTTATCCTCGGGCTTTAATAAATGCATTGGAAAGACCCAAAGCCTCTCATTCCTAAATTCCTGAAATCTTTGAAAATCTTCAGGTTTCAGGTTAGCCTTTGCCCATTCAAGTGATTGCTCAAAAGAAACTGCTGACTGCAAAAAATCCTCCAAATAATTTTCCCCTTGATTCTATGCCTTGAGATTTAGTCCTGTAGTGACATTGTATGCCACATTGTTTGGATTGAATTGACTTGTAGGAAATGTATGAAGCTTGAGGGCTTCCATTTGTGTTGATTTCTTCGCAGAATGAACAAAATTAGATAAATTAAAAGAGTTTCATTTGATAGGGAAAGTAGGCCATAGTGACTTCTTTCCATCTTTAAGGACTTTGGTTAGGTCCTTACCCACAGTCTGGTAGGCAATCTACCTTGCTAATAGCTTATCATAAACATATAAGGGAAGGACGTGTGGATCATCAGTGCTACCAAAAACCCTAATGTAGGTGAACCATTCCTCAATGAAATACTTTCCTACAGCAAGTAGGTGTATTGCAGCTTCTTGGGAAAACCTAGGGGCTTTCTTATTTAAAATCATTTGGTATAGGGGAAACACGATAGAATGAAATATCTTGTAGAAGTGAGGCATATAATGTGATTCCTGTATTTGCTTATGACTGACATGGATTGGGTAAGGATCTTCTATGGTCCATTTCCAACCCATGGTTGGAAATGTCGTGCAAAAGCAGATAACATCCATAATATAAGCATAGAAATAAAAGGGAGGAGGTTATCTAAAGAGAAGGATTTCTTTTGTCGATATTCAATAATGGAGGTGGCTAAGTTGTTAGATAGGATATAAGGCCAATTCATGATATAGGAATTAACACAAGCATCTATCAAGGGAATCCATTCTATTGAAAACATAGTGTTATTTGGCAATCCATACAGTCTAAATAACATTGCTGCTACATAATTGTAGGGGTTTTCCAAAGAGGCTATTACATACATACCCGATTTGTCATACTTGAATTTGTTGTCTAACATTCTATAAGTCTGAATTAATTTGAAGGGGTTTGGATTAATTTTTGTGAAGTTAGCCATAAATGTGTTGTCATAGATTTCCTAAGGGTCAAGTATGTGATACATAGCCTTCAAGTCTTCTTCCCTGAATGATCCTACAAGCTCCATCCTTGAATTCTTGAGCTGCATATCTTCAGTGATAAGGTTTTCGACCACCCATCTGATCATGTGTGTGTAGGGAAGGATATTGGCTCTTGCTCCTATCCTATGAAGGAAAGAACAGGAGGCATCCTTGCATTGGGGTCCTAAAGGCTTTATCGACCCAGCTGTTGCTCTCGTAATAGTAATTTTAGGATGGTCATCCTCCATTCTGTTGTAAATTTCTTCCCAAGTTGTTGTGCCTCCAGCTACATCGCAAATTGTATCAACAAAGATAGCAGCCATCTCTATATGCTTTGTCTCAACAATGGTCTTCTTAGTTTGCTTCTGCATCACCTTTCTTAATGAAATGTATTTTGTCGCTTTCCTGAAACAGACAAGAAATATCATCGTAGACGATATCAAGTAATGAAGATTGAAATCCTTTATGAAATGAATTTGGATGGTGAGAAAGGTTTTTATGGGATACTCGATTATAACTACCCATAACATAGAGAATGATTATCCTCCCTTGGGGTGCTAAACATTTAATAGCCTGTCAACTCATTTGTTTTCATTATTTAAAAGGTAATTATTCCACATGCTTTACCTCCTTAATCGCAAATTATGGTTTTTAAAGGGGTACCGTGTAATGCTTTAACAAATATAGGGAAAAATGCGATTGCGAAATTTGCAACATCAAATTTCGCAAATCATTAACAGTTGTCATATGGCATGTTCAAGTTTTTTGTAAATTGCGAAATGTGATTACGTAGTGATGAGATGAGGTTATCACAACAGGAGACCTTTTCGTATATTGCAATTTCGTAAAGGATTTATAAAATATGATGTGAAAACGTGTGATATGTGATGTGTGTTATAAGTTTCCTCCTTAGCTCATTTGCAAGGCTTTGCTAAGTTCTTCTTTAAAGTTAAGTATTATTGTCCTAGGCTTAGAATTTTAAAAGGGTCACCATTTATAACTTAAATGCTCACAATTTTTAGATAAAAATGGGGGGGTTGTTTCATAGTACAACAATTGGAAATTCACTTGGGAGAACCAGTTGTCTCTGAGTAGTTTTCTAAAATTTCTAAAAACTTTCAAAGTAATTGGAGTTATAAGAATAATGAATTCATGAGTCATAAGGTAAGCAACATTTCTCTTGAACTACCATTACTTGCTCAGGCCCATCTACTTAATTACTTCACCCCTGAAATGATAGAAATATAAATGTTAGCATCAATCAATAATAGGGTTTAAAATAATATGGTAGGTGTCTCCTGCAAATTAGTTTTTTGGTTTTATACTCATTTATCACAAATAGAGCCTCTGCTACCAGCAAGTGTTCATAGCCTCAACAGGGTTACCTTTAAACCAACAATGATCCATTATCCCATCTGTATGAATTTTTAGATTTCAAAAATGATATTCATTTGAATTGAATCTCTTTTGGACTTTGTCCCTCCTTTTTTACCTTTTGAGTGTAATCCCTTAAAAGTCATTGTCTAGGCGTGGTAACCTACTGATGATAATGCCATTCACTGGTTGTAAATAAACTGAACAAGTTGGCACTTGATGAGACCCCTTGTCTTGTAATCGAGAAGATCATTAGCTATTACCCTATTTTGATATGCAGTATTGGTAATATCAGTTTTAATTACTTCCCTATGAACATGGTAAATAAGATCATGATGAGATTCTTTATCTTTTAGTTTTTTGTATTTTAGAATTACACTCTGAAAAAAGAAAATTTTAACAGATGGGGTGGGCCATTGGCAATTTTAAGGGCCCTGCATGATAATGATATAGTTTTTTAATATACTGATCTGCAGGAAGTCCTTGATAGGTTAAAGATTCTTTTCTTGACTGATAACAAAACCTTCATATCCTATAAAGATAAGAATTTTTCGTAAAATAAATGTTTTTAAGTAAGATCAAATTTTTCTAGAGGGATGAAGTTTATTTTAGTACTCAAATGTCCTAATTGTTCCATTAAACTCCAACCTTCTTATAAAAGAAAAAAATTAGAAATGTCATCAAAGACTTATTTTGAAAAGCAAGGAGTAAATACTAGTTTCATTATTTTCCTAGAAAGAAAATACATTACAAAAATGGAAGAGGTTATCTCCTAAGAAAAGTACTTTTTCAACATTTTCCCATTGGCGGTGAAAGAATCTTTCCTACCAAACAAGTCTTGTAAAAGAAACGTTGATGGTCTAATTTTTTCAATAATCTGAAAAGGGCCAAGCCATAGTCTTTGGAATTTGGTATGTCTACCCTTTTCCTCATGTGTCTTGTCCCATTTTAGGACTAAGTCACCTACTTCAACGGATTTTTTACTGGGAGAAGTTGTATCAAAAGAAGCTTTGACTATTTGTTGGTGATGGAAGTGGGCTGCTTTAGCCTTTTCTCTTTCTTCTTCGAGTTTAAAAATTTGAAATTGTCTAGCTTGGAGAGATGATGAAGGGTTTTCATTGATAAATTGTACTAGGGCAAGATATGGTATTGCTACTTTTGTGGGAATAACAACTTCTTTTCCATAAACTAAAGCATAAGGAGAAGAACCAATAGAGGCTTTCTGAGTAATCTTGTCTACCCATAGAGAAAATGTTAATGCTTTATACCAATTTCTATGATTTTGATCAATAATTCTGATGAGGTTTTTGTTTATTGATTCTGCTAATCCATTACCTTGAGGATAGTAATTAGTTGAATATTTTAACTTGAAACCTCACTTAAGAGCTTATTCTACCATTGCATTCCCAGAAAAGTGAGATGCATTGTCAAACATTAAAGCTGAGGGTAAGCCAAACCGGGTAATTATGTACTGATCAATGAAATCTGTGATGTTTTCCGTATTAGCTATCTTTAATGGGAAAACTTCTACCCACTTAGTAAAGTAATCAGTAGCTGTGAGGATGTACCTATGCTACTTGGAAGAGTTAGGAATAATCTCAAAATTATATCTAATCCCCATTGTTCAAATGGCTGTTGGATGTTAACTGGTTCTAAAGGGAATGTTGGCTTTCTTTCTCTTCTGGCTATAGTTTGACAAGTTTTTCACTTCCTTGCATATTCATGTGCATCTTTAAATATCATTGGCCAGTAATATCCTACATGTAGGATTTTATGAGCAGTAGTATTTCCTCTAAAATGTCTAGCAGTTGGTCCATTATGTAATTCTTGCATGACCCTCTCAGCTTCACGTTTCTCTAAGCATCTTAACAATACTAAACCATAATTCTTTCTAAACAATACATCATCGACTAGCTCATACTGATTTGACTTTAATCTTAAAGATCTCTTTGTTTTGTAATTAAGGTGCATAGGAGCATATCCCTTTTTAAGATAAAATTTCAAACAACATATTGTGATTGTGTATCATTGAGGCTTACCTCTAATATTTGCAATCCATTACCTTGATCTTCTTCTAATGGAAACTACGAAACTCCTATTATCATCTTGCAAAAACCTTGGCCCCTGACAATTTTAGCTTGTTGAATTTCTGCATCATATTCTTAGAGTGCAGTTACCCAAATAGCTTTTTTCTCCCCTACTTCTTTTTGAATCAATAGTTGTCTTACTGCAGGGTAGGGTACAACTATATTTGTATGGGTTTTAAGAAGAAAAGGTCTGAAATGCTTCATAGTTTTAAAGACCATAAATGCTTGCTTTTCTACATCTGAATAATTTAATTCGGCGCCTTGTAAGTTAGATCTGAAAAAGGAGATGCATGCCTCGACGTTTTCATCATTCAGCTGTGTCAAAACTGCAGCATATGAAGTATCAGATGAAGTAGTAGCAAGTAGAAATTCTCAATTTGACAAACTACAACATTATGTAAAAAGGGAGACTTTTGATCATTAAAAGATCCTAAATAGGACTCCGCTGAATAGTTTCCAATGATGTTATTAGTGAAGGCAACAGGTTCATTGCTTCCCTAAAGGTCTGTGACTGTATACTTCATGAATTTTTCTTGGTCTATCCTGATTTGGTTTGGTTTATCGTTATGTGGCAACCACATGTGAGACCAGTCAGTTGCAAAAGAACCGTGCAACTTTTCAGACCAATCCCTGTTGAGAATCAAACCATAAAATTCAGGAATACCAACCACCAATATATCAATTATTTGTGAGACTTTTGGATTAGAGGAAGCCTAATTTAAACTGATGCTATTTCTCCAAGTATCTCTACTATCATCCTGTCTCACTAAAATATGTGTACTACAAATTTTTGAGGTGTAATGTTTAATTTAGCACACACAGTTCTTGGAATTATGTTTGAGGAGGCTCGTAAGTCAACAAGGTAGTTATGGACATTCCTGTTGAAAATTTCATAAGTAAGTAGAAAGGGAGGGACATGAGAGATAAATCAATGGCCAATCAGAACTAGATCTGAAGGATCTACTTTGTTTGAGGATGAAGGAGGTTTTCCGATATTGTAGGTAGCTTGAGTAACTATAGCAGATGGCAAGGGAGATACTGGAACTTATTTTAATTCTCTTAATAGGATCTTTTGTTGTTGTTTGAGTTTGTGAGCTCATGCAACGTAATGTTCACTCTGGTCTTTTTCATGTCTTCCACTATATTGTATTCGACTATATCCGAGCTTACCAATGTTTTTTAAGCATTCGGGGAGTCTGGAGGAATAGAGTCAGTTTGGCTGGTTTTAAATTTCTTAGTTACTATTTTCTCTTTTGCAGGAGTAGTAGCTTTTTGCTTCTGATTAGTTGTAGATGTGTCAGGAGAAGTTTTGCTTCTAGTAGTTACTGGCATTTCTTGTGCCTCTTCTTCTATTGGGAGAACAAAATCCCACATCCCATTCAGTTCAATTTCTTCTTCTGTTTCAACTTCTTCATCGTTTGGTGAATCTTTTGTTGATTCTTGGTCAGATTCAACATTTGAAATGGTGTTTGGAGGTTGTGATGTAGAAGAGGAGTTCTTTTTTAATGATCAGAAAGGTCTTTTAGGAGCAGAATATTCTGCTACTTGTTTATTGATTTCTACCATTTCATTTGATATTGTTTTTAACACTTTCTGAAGGCCTTCTAGATTGAAAGGGTCCTTTGAAGTTTTCTTTTTAGAGTCATCTTTAAAAGTTACTTTCTTGGTCTTCCTTTCATTTGTTTGTGATCTTTTTTCTAAAGCTAATATTCTTCTTTCCACAGACAGGGCTTCTTTCATGTTTTCTACAAGGGTAACCTTATTGGCCCTATCTACAAAGATTGCAATATTAGAAGGAAGAGATGATATATACCATTCTATTTGTACATCTACAATAGGTTTAGAGGCAGCTCATATTTTGTTTAGCAATTTGTTAAATCTAGAGTTGAAATCTTTGATCTTTTCATCTGTATTAGCTTTTAAATTAGAAAGATCATTGATCAAGGATGCTACAGTTCTGTCATCACCAAATTTTGCAAGAAATACTTCTTGAAAAGTATCCCAGTCTCTAATTGAACCCACTAGAAGGGAAAAATACCAAGATCTAGTAGATCCTTGGAAGGTATAAGGAAACAATATGATTACAACATCTTCATGTGCAACCCCATTGAGATTCATGGCTAACATAAAAAAAAATTATATGTTCTTTGGCCGGGAGAGCATCATCAGGATTATACTTAGGCAGCCATTTTTCTGGATTTGCTGGGAGCGCATTTGGATTTGCAACGAGGACAACACCAGGATTTGTCCAAGGTTGAGCAGGTTGATTGGCCATAACTTGAGTTAAGGACTGAGAAAATGGGAAGGTCAGTCCAGAAGTAGGTATAGATGGCGAAGAACTTACTACTGGGTTAGTACCGATAATTGTAGTACTAATAGGGGAAGTGGATATTTGAGAGGTAGTGGATTGAGTAGAAGTGGATGAAGGAATAGATAGGTGGAAAGGTGAAGTGATCTCGCTAGTATCTGATTCAGATACTGATGAAGTGACTTTCCTACATCATGGAGGGATAGGGAACTCAAAAGGAGTGACCCCAAGTTTCTCACTTTGCAGTCTAGTCAATACGCCAATTTTTTGTAATAAGGAGGTAACACTTTCTTTAGATAATTGGGGTCTCTCTGGCTTCTAAGTAGAAATGGATATCTGTTCCAGTTTCTATATCAAGGAATGAAATTTGGGAGATTTAGGAATATAATCTGGAGATTTTGGTTTCCTTACTACTTCAGGAGATGAGGGATATGTTTTTACAACTTCAGATTCCTTGTCAGGGGATTCTGAATGAGATCTAGAAGGTATAGAAGTGGTGGAGGGGTTTTGACTCTCTTGAATGTTTTCCGAATGATATTTAGGTTTATATGCCATTCACAGCTGAAGGCCCTCCTTCTGGTGCCCAAATTTTGCGACTTCAGAATTCTACTACCGAAACATGGGGGATAACCATCCGATCTGGACCTTAAGACAACTCCTTTTCCATTTGAAGTGGTGGCTCCGACTGGGGATAATGCAACCAATTTCCCAATGTGGGTTTTAAGATGCGAGAGTGGGTATTTTATGAATGTTTTTCAATAGAATAATGATAATATAAGTGACTTATTCTACGATGCAATCTCTTTAACTTAACTTATTCTAATATAAACCTGGGTGTTCTTGCATGGTATGCGATCTACAAAGATATCCTTTTAACATGTGATAATAAAGATTGAACACAATTAAATGGAGATGATAACATAAAAGATAATTCCTTTGACTAAATAGTTAGTCAAAGAAATTTATAAAATATATCGTATGTCTAATGAGTTATATATGAAAATTAAAACCTCAGTTATGGCATCAATACATGAGTGCAATTAATGCTTCACAGAAACAATAAATATCACATATAATTCATGAAAATAAAGTTTTTCCACTAATTAAATGTTAACATAATTATTCATACATGATAATAGTACCAGATGTATGAAGTCTTTCTCATTTGACGAATGACATAGACAAAATTCTTCCTTCAAATCAAATTATCTCCCAAGAATACAGAAGTGCATCAGCAAAGGAAAGTAGTCTGATATCTAAAAGAAAAGATCATGTTCCATCATTTTACCAAAGCATTCACAAACTTACAATAATGCATTCTTTGCAAATGTTTTAGATAAAATTCTAGACCCTTCTCTAAATGCATGAGAAGGGTATAAATACTATTCTAATTAAGTATGAAAAAATAGATTATAAAAAATTTGAGGAGGTTTCAAACAACCTTCCTCATTCATAGGTAACTAACTCCAAAAATAAAAAGAGATAAACTAAACAGAACTAAGAGGATGACTCATTTTTTGCCAGCTTGTCCTTTAAATCACAAATATTGATCATTAGTTGAATTTGAGGAGGTGGCCTGATTTTGAGTTGTCTTGTAAAGATCGCGTCAGCAAGAGGTGGAAGCATCCTTTGAGTTGCATGGAGGGAACAATTTGAGGGTCATGATTTGGCTATGTGGCTTGACCAAATACTTCCAATATGACTCCCAGTCGGTCATAGTTAGTTTCATAATTGAATCTCTTTGTTTCCCTACTTTTTCTTGCTAGTCTTTACTCAAGGCAGTTAAGTCAGGCATTTCATTCGAATTACCTTCCTTCATGAGATTGGTAGTGAAAAGGGTATGATTTACTACCTTAATGACGTTCTTTGATAATCAAGCTTCCCTCGTGACTACCAGCTTGACCTGTTTTATCCTAGCATCCCAATCAGTAAAGAGGATGTCTTTGTGAGTTTCCCCAATCTCGGGTAGATTGGACTTATTTCCTTCGTTTGATTCCCACCATCTAATGAATTTGGAGATATGGGTGTTTAAATCATTAAACTCTGTTCTCTGGTCAATGGCTCTGTCAGTGAGCTAGTCATTAGTAATCATGTAGGGAGTGATGTGTGACAGCTTTTGGCAGAAATACTCTTGCTGCTTCACTAGAAGAGAATTTAGTTCTAGAGCCTCTTTGATGAATTCCTCAAGAGTGGGAACATCCTTGTACCTATACAAGGATTGTTTTAATTCCTAGAGCTACACATTTTTGGCTTGTAAGTCGGCTTCATGGCTTATTTTCAAGACTTCCATGGCTTGCTGCAATTGTGCAAGCTGCTCGGATGCCTACATGTTTGCGCTTTCTTTTTCTGTCTCGAGCTCTCGTTCGAGCTGTGCAATTCTTTCCTCCCTTTCCTTTAGTAGAGTAGACACCTAACTGGCCTTATCCATAGTGGCTGATGCGTATGCTCTTGTGAACTGTGACAGTCTAGTCAAGTTCTCGACCGGATTAAAATGCATGTCCTTCCAAACAATGTCCATTGGCTCATCTCCAAGTGAGAATTCGGGTGCATCTACCCTTATTCTTTTCCTTTGACTTCAGCCTATAGCCTTGTGTAGAGGGCTATAGAATGCATCAAGTGGAGGTATCTCCATCACTTTCAGAATAATTTATGATCTGGGGCAGAGTAGGGATAATTTCGGCATGCTGGGATTTTGTTGCTTCACGATCCATAGGTGTAGACCATTCGCTGACAGAATTGGGTTCTATATCTTGATGAATTTTCAGAGGAGTCTTGAATTCCTCCATTTCTTGAGTATTTGGAGCTTTGGGGGTGACTTGAAATTTCTGATTGAATTGATATCATTCTTTCTCCAAACTGGTGCCTTGGGCTTCTGAACTTATCTCTATGGCCGAAGTTTCTATTACCTGTTTTCCGACTGGCTTCCTGCTAGATTCAGTCGTATTTTCTGCATCCTGAACTTTCCTTATGTATGTTGTATTAGCAGTGTTCACCTAAGAATCCTCTTGAGAGCTAGGGGCTACAATATCGACAATGCTACTCGTGGTAGGCTTATCCTCGGGCTTTAATAAATGCATTGGAATGACCCGAAGCCTCTCATTCATGAATTCCTGAAATCTTTGAAAATCTTTAGGTTTTAGGTTAGCCTTTTCCCATTCAAGTTCTTGCTCAAAAGAAACTGTTGACTACATGTTATAGAAATATTTGGGCACATCAACCCCAAACTTATATGTCGTTGTATTAGGGCTCATTAACCCCTAAAAGAGTTGTTTCATACCCTAAAGGAACATAGTCATCTAAATACATCATTCCCTAAAGGTTCCATATGAGAAACCATCCAGAAATTGCCTAAATTAAACCATACTGATTGCTCCACTGGAAAAGTGTGATGCATACTGAGTGGTACACTACCAGGGTGCGATGCATACTGTTTAGGCCTTCTACAGGGTGCGATGGGTGAGGATGGACAAATGTCCGAGATAGTTTGATGGGCGTCTCCCCTATCATCATTGATTGGATGATTCCTTCATATGTGGAATGTATATGAGACCAAGGATCAGAAGAGGTACCATATTCTAAAGACCTATCTACCCAAACACTCATTGAGTGCAAACTCGGGTTTGCCGTATAAGCCCAGAAAATTGACTACTACAAAGATTCGATGGGGCTTAGTGGCAACACTTCGCAATGATCCTCACTATCAAAATGGTCGGAACTCTTGTTAACTCAGATGATGTAGAGGAGATCATGTGACAGGTTTCCACTATGGCCACTAAACTAGATGGAGACGAGAGGGAAAAAGTACCCATCGAGGAAGGGTCTTTTAGGAGACCTACTCCAACATTTTGAAGCGATTGTGAACTTCCATGGATCAATGGAATGCTTCTAGTAGCTTGTGAACTGTTAGCAAAAGAGGCTAGTTGGTCAACGATTGTGATTCCACCTTGGAAGGGAAATGCAATCTTTCTAAAATATGTAGACACAATGGCAGCCATAGCATAAACCTAGGGCCTTCCTAGTAAAATATTGTATTCAAGGAGTCCATAAATGACCTCGACTTCAATTAAAGATAAGTTTCCCTATAGGTTATGTGATTGGTCTTTCATACCATTCACCTTTGTCTATCTGAACGAAGCCAAAGAGGCGTCGGATAACCATCCTGCTTCACTGTAGTGATTTCCATCTAGTTACAGGAGACTTTCCTTTTCATCATGTTGGGGGCATGCAAACCAACTCAAGCATAGTTTCTTCGTTTCAAGCTTGTGTAAAAATGAAACTGAAGCCAAGCATAGTTTGTTCGTTTCAAGCTTATGTAAACATGAAACCGAATCCAAGCATAGTTCCCCATGGTTCAAGCTTGTCTAAAAATGAACACATTTTCAACTTTTAAACCCCTGCGATTGCCATTCTATCAGCCTTTTGAGCCTTGTTTGTTTTCATCTCATCACCACCATCTCTTTGGCTGATAATACGCTTTCACTTGGTTGTTTTACCCTTTTTGAGGAACAGTTGCAATGAGTGGTCTTATTAGCTAGCCTCTTCACATAAATCAACATGTTTTGAGAAGTTCCAAAATCACCGGAACCAGTTGCTACCCTAGACACCACTCATTCCTCAAAATACAGTCCTCTTTAAACCCTTTTCAGACTCGTTAAACATGAAATGATCGTCGAGCACTTGTCTTTTCCAGCTCGATAAAGTATTGGAAATGTCATCCCTCCTATATTATTTTATCCTTTTTCAGACCTAAGGGATTATTTTATGAAAAAGAACTTACAGAGTTTTCTTTTTGTCCCTTTTCAATCTCTCTAAACATTAAAAGGACCGAGTTATCCTTGTCATTAAACTCGTTAAAACAATAGCGACAAACTTGTCCATCTAGATGAGACCAAGTTTCATTGTCACTAAACTTGTTAAAACATTAAATAGCGACAGGTTTGCCTGAAGGGAAAATTATAGAACAAGCATATGTTATCCTCCTCAAGATTGACAAAAATAAAGAGTTACTGGTCAGAAATGACCACGGAAAAAAGGGGAAAAACTTGAAGAATTTATGGTAGCAATTCGCTCTTGAACATGGCACTTTCACTTCATCACCATTATTGAGTTGGGTTGGGTTATTCCGTTCACCGATCATCTTAACATTGGTCTTTCATACCCTCCATATTTTGGGGTTAATGCTACCAATTCATCTCAGTGTCACCAACATGTTCAAGAGAAGTCATTCAGTTGAGAAATCACCATCCAATTAATGTCCCATACAATGCAATACCTCCAACCTTCATTTTTTCATGACCACCATTCTTGAATCTTGTGTTGTCAGTTCATTTTCACTTCCAGAAATCATTTTCTTCGTTTCGTGTCATAGATGTGGGATACATCAAGGCCCTCCTATGATGAGTCACTACTTGTCGACATCAGCTCATTATCCAAGAAGTTGACTTAGAAACACCCCTTTTAGTGCTTTGAAGCTTGCATACATCAATGGCAAGTTTCTCACTTCTGGCGACAGGTTGACATCAATGGCCTTAGACCGAAAGATTTTGCGTGGTGTTCGACATCGGATCATATACTCACACCACGTGAATTTTACTCTAGTACCTTTAGGATCATTATCATTACTGGTGATCCCTCTTGCGTCTGTTAACAGCTTACATCATTGGCTGGTAATCAGGCGATGTCTTTCCATATTCTACTTCAGAACATCTCTTCACATGGATTGACTTGTACATTGAGCGAAAATTGAATGAGTTTGAAGACCTTGGATCTATTTTCATCCATCCCGGCTGCAGTATATTCAGGGATATAAAAACATCGAATGTACAAAGGCTCTGCACAGATGGTCATCCTAACCAAGGATGATGACTCTATATCTGAAGAATCACCAGTTTATATCTGTAGACAACTATCTGATCTATGTACATGAAATGAAATTTACAAAGCTGAGCATGGGAATGCCTCCCTCAGCTAGATCATGAAAATTATATTATGATGATGTATTGTGTTGTAACTTATGCAGGTCACCTTCCAGTTCGAAACTTCAGATCCTCATGATAAAGAATTTCACCCGACATGAATATTTACGACCTCATGCTTTAGGGGGAAACTGTTATAGACATATTTGGGCACATCAACACCAAACTTATATGTTGATGTATTAGGGATCATAAAGCCCTAAAAGATTTGTTTCATACCCTAAAGGAAAATAGTCATCTGAATACATCATTCGCCAAAAGTTCCATCTGAGAAACCATCCAGAAATTGCCTAAATTGAACCATATTGACTGCTCCATTAGCAAAGTGCAATGCATACTGAGTGGTACACTACCAGGGTGTGATGCATACTATTTATGCCTTCTATAGGGTGCGATGGGTGAGGATGGAAAAATGTCCGAGACAATTTGCTATGTGGTTGCTCATGGAATCTTCTAGAAACTTCTCCTATCCCACTTGCCTCTCTGAATTCGCCCAAGGATGAGTAAGGGATCTAAGAAAATATCCAATCCCTCCTCTTATGGAATCAACTGTAACAAGTGGAATGAAACTAATCAAACACCATGGATGACTCACACCCTTGCACACATCTACAAATGGATCCCTCAACCAAGAGATCTAGAGGATGGAATGTTGTAAATTGCAAGTAAGTGTTGATAGTTTGTAATTGAGGAGATAGCATTGTATTCTTGTTGGGCTGATCTTGCTATTTCATGAGGTGAAGAAGGATTGAAGATGGGAGGATGGCACTGGATCAGACAACTGAGTTGTAATTCTCCTTTCTATTAATAAAGCTCTTCAAGTTTTCTTCCATATGATTGTGCAATTGTGAATGTTATCATTTGTGAATGCTATCATTTGTTCATTATATATCTGATTCTGTAATGTTTATGTTGTAATAGATCACAATGGTTTGACGGTTCTTTGTTGCTGTACTTGTGCAGGTACTCTCCAACATAGAAAATTTTAGGGGCGAATGTTCTCCCTTTGGCGAAATTAAGGGGTTTTAAATTTTTAGTGGGCGAATATTTTGTATCATAGCGCATTTTTATAAATCACCTCAAATAGCCCACCTTATTTTAAGGGAGAGGGTAAAAAAGGTAAATTTAACCCTTGAAACTAGGAGTTACAACCTTCCATTCACCCATTTTGAAGAATAGGTTTTATTTAAGTGAATCCTATGGGCCAAATACCATATTTATAAAAGAGGTATGGTAAATTAATAAAAATATAAATAAATGAGAGGTATGGTAAATAAATAAAACATTTTTTATATTTACTCCATAGGTCACCTTATATACATGCAAGGGTGTAAACAAATAAAAACATAAGTAAAGTGGAGGTATGGTAAATAAATAAAACCTCTTTTTACATTTAGTCCATAACCCTCGTTCTATTTATGAAGGCTCAAGAAAGAGGTTTTATTTAAGCGAATCCTATGGGCCAAATACCATATTTGTAAAAGAGGTATGGTAAATTAATAAAAATATAAATAAATGAGAGGTTGTTGGCATTATGATTCTGGTATGGCTCTATGATACAGATGTTGTACTTGATGGCAACACCCTCAAGTGGCAATGCTCTGATCAGGCTCTCAAAATGTTGGAAATTAAGAGGTACGCAAGAGAATAGTTCAAATGGTGCGTACCCGCAGGTACACCATGAAGGGAATGCGGCCATACACGCAGGTCACCCGTTCATGAGGTGCGTACCCCCAGTTCACTTACTTCAAGGCAGAGAAGCGCGCTCACATGGGGTTTCTTATGTTTGGCCCGTGGTATTTAGCCCGCCGTTCTTGATTCTATGGTTTTGGCCCGCGGTATTGTTTTATATTATTATTATTATTGAGCCCCATTTTTTTGGGCCCCTTGTATTGGTTATCTATGGTATTGATCCATGATTTTAGGAAGAGCTTGCCTATATAAAGCAAAAGAGATCACTTGGCTAAGTATCTTTTGCAAATTGAATATCTTAAGATCTGAAATATTGGGTTATTGTTTTAAAAGCTTGATCTATATAAAAGGGAAGTTGAAAGCGAATCTATGAAGGGTGATCTCTCGAGCGCATGATCAGATCTGAGAATCTGATTATCTGTGGCACATTGGGGGACTTCCAATTCGGCCCTAATCAGAGGTACGCAGGTGATTAACGGTGCAAGTTCTTGGGTACGCAGAGCAGAAGAAGGAGCAGTGCGTGGGTACGCAGAGCAGAAGAAGGCGCAGTGCGTGGGTACGCAGTGCGACAGAGGTTCAGGTGTGTAGGCACAATGAAAGTACGTGGTGGTTCAGAAGCCGCAGGTGCGTAGGTACGCAGTGCGATCGCATCTGTGGGTGCGTGGCTACAGTAGTAGTACGCGGCGTGATAGCATTTGTGGATGCGTACCTACAGTAACAATACGCTGCATGATTGAAGAAACAGTGCATGGATACGCGGTGCAATAGAAGGTTCTCTGTGGGTATACGCAGGGGAGCAGAAGGTGAAGTGCGGAGCCACGTAGGCCAGATAAAGAAAAACTACGGATCTTTCTTAAGACCTTTTGTTGGCTGAATTTTTTGTTGATAAGGTGTTCTGGGTTTAGTTTACTGTTATTGTTGATCTGGTTACTGCAGTTGATTGGGTGATTTACTTGTACTTGATGATCTCTTGATGTTTATGGATCCAGTTTGAAAATTTATGAAAAGTGGTCCTTGAAAGGAAAGAAGTAGGGGGTTGTAGCTCCCTTCCAAGAGAAACTGGAAAAACGAGAGAGAGTTGTAGCTCTCTGCAGGTTGCAGCCTATGTACTGGCAAAGGACTGCACCAGTACAAAACCATTGTAAAAGGAGTTTCTAATTTGAAAGAAGATAGAGACATATTGCAGCAGGTGGTTTTCACCCACATTGGGTTTCCACCTTACATCTGGTGTTCTTTGGTGTGACTATCTGTTTTCTTTGTTCATGCTCATTATTTTATGGTACTGACATGAAAAAATAATTCAAAGTATAAATAAGGAAGATTTATTAAAAGAACTTGATAATACTGATTCACCCCCCCCTCTCAGTATTATTTCCAACAATTGGTATCAGAGCAGGTCCTTCAGAGAAGCTTGATCGCTTGAAGGAAGATCATTCATCATGAGCAACTACGAGAGGGAAGCATCAATCAGGCCACCAATCTTTGATGGGACAAACTTCAATTATTGGAAGGTAAGAGTTACTGCCTATCTTCAATCTCTTGGTACAGAAGTTTGGGATATCATAGATACAGGCTACACTTTTCCTTCAGCTACTCCTACAGATTCGGCCGAGAAGAAGAAATATGAAACAAATGCTAAAGCAGTCAATACTCCGCTAGGATGCTTATCTCAAACAGAATTCGTAAAGGTTATGCAATATAAATCTGCAAAGGAAATATGGGACAAGATTGTCTTGAGTTACGAAGGAGATGAACAGGTAAAGCATGCTAAACTTCAAACCCTCAAGATTCAGTATGAGAATCTCAGAATGTATAATGATGAAAGTGTGGCTAACTATTTTCTTCGGGTAGACGAGATTTTTAATTGCATGAAAAACTTGGGTGAAGAAATAAAGGAGGCTATTGTGGTTGAAAAAGTTTTAAGATCATTGTCCCCCAAATTTGAATCTAAAGTATCTGCAATAGAAGAAAAGGAAAATCTACGAATTCTTACTATGTCTCAGCTACACGGAATTCTAACTGCTTATGAAATGAGAAAGGGAGGTCCATCAGACAAGAGAGAAGTTGCTTTCAAGGTTTTAGGCAAAGGAAACTACTATGAAGCAATTCACATGCCAGAAGAAGAAGAAGAATCAAATTTTGTCAGAAATCTTCAACGGGGTACTGGAAGGTTCAGAGGTAAGTTACCTTTTAAATGTTTTGCTTATGGAAGAGTAGGTCATTATGTTGCGAAATTCCCTCATTAGGATAAGATTGACAAAGGAAAGGAACCTGCTAGATGGAGCAAGAAACAGAATGCAAATAAGAAAAGCTACTACACTCATGAAGATAGTGATGGTTTATCAAATAGTGATGAAGATGAACGAGGTAATGACTATAAACTTTTAATGGCATTTGAAGATGATGATTACATGGATGCTATAGATGTGGATAGCTTTCATGAAGAAATTTCTAGACTCAAGACATGTATAGAAGAAAAGAATATGATCATTGATACTCTACAATTTCAGATTGATGAAAAAGAAAAATATCTTGAAAAGTTAGAAGGTGAAATTGTTGGTCTTAGAAAAGAGATTGAGAAAACAAAGGCTATTAATCTTAAGTTTGTCAAAGGATCTGAAACTCTAGATGAGATCATCAATGTATAGCGTTCTCCACTAAACAAGACAGGTATGGGGTATAATGGAGAAACTTCTCAAGCATCCACCTCAAAGAGTTATCTTGATGCAGCAAGAAGGAATGAGCAAAAGCACAATGGAGATCACCAGGTAAAGCAGGGACCAATTACAAACAAAGACTATCAGGCAAACCAGGGGCAATCCATCTTAAGGATGAACAAAAGCTACAACCAGCCACAGGTAAAATCCTCTCAATTTGCTTCAAGAATGAATGACAATAAAAATTACAATCGTTTGGCCGGAAGATTTGATAACCGCAGAAGTTTCTTCAATGGACAATGCTTCTCTTGCCATAACTTTGGTCACAAAGCAGCTCAATGTGTTGCATATAAAACGATCATGACTAGAGAAGCTCAAAAACAAAGAAGTATGACCGGGATTACAAAAAGGACCTATAACAACTTTTCGGTTCTTGAAAATGAGGTTGAATGTTCTATTTGCAATAATTTTGGTCATGAAGATTCTGAATGCAGGAGCAGGTTTCAACAGACAAAGGAACAAGCCTCAAGCACCAAAACATGGAGAATAAAGGAACCACAAACAGAAAGATGTGGGATAGCATTTTATGCAGAGGGACAAGAAAATCTATGGTACATTGACAGTGGATTTTCGAAGCATATGACAGGTGATAAAGAAAAACTTGAATCATATTCTGCTCTAGAAAAAGAAAAGAAAGTTTCTTTTGGAAATGATACTCCTGCAGCTATAAAAGGAAAAGGCACTGCTCAGTTAAAAGAAAGGTCAAAGCTGGAAATGTTTTGTATGTTGATGGATTGAAACATAATCTTCTAAGTGTCAGCCAGATGTGTG
This sequence comes from Pinus tabuliformis, assembly GCA_031772625.1. Taxonomy (NCBI): domain Eukaryota; kingdom Viridiplantae; phylum Streptophyta; class Pinopsida; order Pinales; family Pinaceae; genus Pinus; species Pinus tabuliformis. Next base: position 925,086,809 of record CM062816.1, read on the forward strand.
GTCAAGGAACCGAGGTGATATTTAGAACAAATGGATGTCTTGTTCGTGATCTTGATACAGGTAAAATGGTGATCAAAGGTAAAAGAACTCCAAATAATCTATACATATTTGAAGAAGGACAACAACAATGCTATCTAAGCAAGGATGATGAACACTGGTTATGGCACCAGAGGTTGGGGCATCTAAGCTTTTCACAAATAAGGAAAGCATGCAAATATCAGGCAGTTCGCGGTCTTCCATATATCAAAATTCCAGACAACACCATATGCAAATCATGTCAGTTTGGAAAGCAAACCAGAACTAACTTTCCAGAGAAGGAAGGATCAGCTAGCATGCCTCTTGAGCTTGTACATACAGATGTATGTGGACCATTCAGGAAAAGGACACCTCGAGGAGAAGAATACTTGATATTATTCATTGATGATTTCTCCAGGTTTGTCTGGTTAGGACTTATGAAGCACAAAGATGAAGCATTCGAAAAATTCAAATCCTTTAAAGCCTTGGTTGAAAATGAATCAGGATACAAAATTAAGTGCCTCGGATCTGACAAAGGTGGGGAGTTTACCTCAAATGAATTTTTCAATTTCTGTGAAGAACATGGGATAAGAAGAGAATTCTCTACAGCTAGAACTCCTCAGCAAAATGGAGTAGTGGAAAGAATGAACAGAACAGTCCAACAAATGGCTCGTGCTATGCTTGATGAGTCTGGAACTCCTGCAACTTTCTGGGGTGAAGCTGCATATGCTGCGGTTGTTATTCTCAACAAAACAAATGTCCGGGTGAACAACACTCAAACTCCTCATGAGCTCTGGTATGGTGAGACTCCTTCGGTAAAGCACTTCAAAATCTTTGGGAGAAAATGCTATATTAAGAATACTGATGAGCAACTTGGCAAACTTGAACCTAGAGTAGATGAAGGCATTCTTCTTGGTTATTCTCCACACAGCAAAGCATACAAGTGCTACAATAAAAGACTTGGAAGAATTTTTGACAACATTGATGTAGTGGTTGACGAGAAGGGATACATTCCTAGGCAAGTAAATCATGAAGATATCGAAGAAGATGAAGACTACCCTCAAAGACAGAATGATGAAGAAGAATAACCTCAAGAAGAACCAGAGGAGCAGATAAGGATAGAAGAGAAGACTCCATCCAGATATGTTCAGAAGAATCATCCAGAATTTTAGATTTTGGGGCAGAAAGAAGCAGGTGTACAAACAAGAAGAACAATTGCAGAAGCTTCAAGCTATTTGGAATTACTCTCTTCCACTGAACCACAAAATGTGAAAGAGGCATGCAAAGATGAATATTGGGTGAAAGCAATGGATGAAGAACTTGAGCAGATCGAAAAGAACAACACTTGGGAGCTGGTTCCTAGACCAAAGGATAAGAATGTTATAGGGACAAAATGGGTCTTCAAAAATAAATTGAATGAAAATGGAGAAGTAATTAGAAACAAGGCAAGACTTGTTTGTAAAGGGTATGCACAGCAAGAAGGAATAGATTTTGAAGAAACCTTTGCTCCTGTTGCAAGACTTGAGGCCATCCGAATGTTCCTTGCTCTCTCAAGCTTTCAAAACTTCAAAGTATTTCAAATGGACGTGAAATCAACCTTTCTGAATGGAGAGTTGGAAGAAGAAGTATATATTGAGCAGCCAGATGGTTTCATTCTTGGAAATGATCCAAATCTTGTATGCAGATTGAAAAAGGCTCTCTATGGTCTCAAACAAGCTCCAAGGGCTTGGTACTATCGTTTGGACAAATATCTTCATCAACAAGGTTTTTCAAAAGGATCAGCAGACAACAATCTTTATATAAAATTTGAAAATGACAAATTGCTAATACTTGTTGTGTATGTAGATGACATTATCTTTGGCAGCAATGAAGAAACTATGAGTCAAAGCTTTGCCTTGGTGATGCAGAAAGAATTCGAAATGTCCTTGCTGGGACAACTGACATATTTTCTTGGTTTGCAAATCCAAAAAAAAGAAGGAGGGATCTTTTTGTCTCAAACCAAGTATCTCAAGTAGATTTTGAAGAAATATGGCATGGAAGATGAAAAACCAGTATGTACACCCATGGTCACAGGAGTTAGCCTCAGTGCAAATGATGAATCAGCAGCAGTGCATCAACCAACCTACAGATCTATGATTGGAAGTCTACTTTATTTGACAGGTACCCGACCAGACATCATGCATGCAGTGGGAATAGTTGGAAGATTTCAAGCAAATCCGAAGGAAACTCATCTTCAGGCAGTGAAGAGAATCTTTAAATATCTTCAAGGGACTCAAAATTATGGCTTATGGTATCCTAGAGATACAGATCTCACACTTCATGCTTATACAGATGCAGATTGGGCAGGAAGTGTGGATGACAGGAAGAGCACAAGTGGTGGTGTGTTCTTTATGGGTTCCAGATTAGTATCTTGGTTCAGCAAGAAACAGAGTTCGATTGCCTTGTCTACAGCTAAAGCAGAATATGTTGCTGCTGCATCTTGCTGCACTCAACTCCTTTGGATGATGCAGACCTTGCAGGACTTTCAAATCACTTGTACACCACCTATCTCCATCTTGTGTGATAACACAAGTGCAATCAGCATTTCAAAGAACCCAGTCATGCATTCAAAGACCAAGCACATACCGATCAAGTATCATTTTCTCCGGGAACAAGTACTTGAACAAAAGGTCAAGTTGGAGTATGTTCCTTCTAAGGAACAAGTTGCTGATATACTCACCAAACCATTGCCCAGGGAGACCTTTGAATACCTCAGGCAAAAGCTGGGGGTTGTTGATGCATCATCTTGTTGAATCTCTTCTGATGGTTGGTTGTACGCAAGGCTCATCTAGGGCATATGCGTACATGTGCTGGGTTGCGGATTGGTTGAAGATCGAATGGCACAGGTTCAGGGGGAGCATATAATGCATTGTTGGCATTATGGAGGATGTACAGAAGGAGATCATGGATGCTGGTCTGAATATTGCTGCAATATGTCTCTATCTCTTTCATGGTGTTTGGTGGATTATGGTTCTTCTTTGCAGATCTGGTTTATATTCAGGAGGAGCATGTTCTTAGGGGGAGCATAACCCTTTGCCCTTGATGTCAAAGGGGGAGAATGACTTTGAGGATCTTGAGGTTGCCATCAAGTCCAAAGGGGGAGATTGTTGGCATTATGATTCTGGTATGGCTCTATGATACAAATGTTGTACTTGATGGCAACACCCTCAAGTGGCAATGCTCTGATCAGGCTCTCAAAATGTTGGAAATTAAGAGGTACGCAGGAGAATAGTTCAAAAGGTGCATACCTGCAGGTACGCCGTGAAGGGACTGCGGCCATACACGCAGGTCACCCGTTCATGAGGTGCGTACCCCCAGTTCACTTACTTCAAGGTAGAGAAGTGCGCTCACATGGGGTTTCTTATGTTTGGCCCGTGGTATTTAGCCCGTCGTTCTTGATTCTATGGTTTTGGCCCGTGGTATTGTTTTATATTATTATTATTATTGAGCCCCATGTTTTTGGGCCCCTTGTATTGGTTATCTATGGTATTGATCCATGATTTTAGGAAGAGGTTGCCTATATAAAGCAAAAGAGATCACTTGGCTAAGTATCTTTTGCAAATTGAATATCTTAAGATCTGAAATATTGGGTTATTTTTTTAAAAGCTTGATCTATATAAAAGTGAAGTTGAAAGCGAATCTATGAAGGGTGATCTCTTGAGCGCATGATCAGATCTGAGCATCTAACTATCTGTGGCACATTGGGGGACTGCCAATTCGGCCCTAATCAAAGGTACGCAGGTGATTAACGGTGCAAGTGCGTGGGTACGCAGAGCAGAAGAAGGAGCAGTGCGTGGGTACGCAGAGCAGAAGAAGGCGCAGTGCGTGGGTACGTAGCGCGACAGAGGTTCAGGTGCGTAGGCACAGTGAAAGTACGTGGCGGTTCAGAAGCCGCAGGTGCGTAGGTACACAGCGCGATCGCATTTGTGGGTGCGTGGCTACAGTAGCAGTACGCGGCGTGATAGCATTTGTGGGTGCGTACCTACAGTAACAGTACGCTGCGTGATTGAAGAAACAGTGCGTGGGTATGCGGTGCAACAGAAGGTTCTCTGCGGGTATACGCAGGGGAGCAGAAGGTGAAGTGCGGAGCCACGCAGGCCAGATAAAGAAAAACTGCGGATCTGTCTTAAGACCTTTTGTTGGCTGAATTTTTCTGTTGATAAGGTGTTCTGGGTTTAGTTTACTGTTATTGTTGATCTGGTTACTGTAGTTGATTAGGTGATTTACTTGTACTTGATGATCTCTTGATGTTTATGGATCCAGTTTGAAAATTTATGAAAAGTGGTCCTTGAAAGAAAAGAAGTAGGGGGTTGTAGCTCCCTTCCAGGAGAAACTGGAAAAATGAGAGAGAGTTGTAGCTCTCTGCAGGTTGCAGCCTGCGTACTGGTAAAGGACTGCACCAGTACAAAACCATTGTAAAAGGAGTTTCTAATTTGAAAGAAGATAGAGACATATTGCAGCAGGTGGTTTTCACCCACATTAGGTTTCCACCTTACATCTGGTGTTCTTTGGTGTGACTATCTGTTTTCTTTGTTCATGCTCATTATTTTATGGTACTGACATGAAAAAATAATTCAAAGTATAAATAAGGAAGATTTATTAAAAGAACTTGATAATACTGATTCACCCCCCCTCTCAGTATTATTTCCAATAGAGGTATGGTAAACAAATAATTTTTTTTTATACTTACTCCATAAGTCACCTTATATTTATGAACACTCAAAAAATTGTGTTATATTTAGGTGAAACCTATGGGCAAAATACTCTGGGACAAATACCATGGACTAGATTGTTATTAATACCATGCAAAAAAACATTATTAACCCTAATATTAGTATTAATAAAAATAAAAATGGCACATGGTATTGACTCTAGGAATTTACAGGGTAAGTTCCTCAAACAGAACACCAAAGGACACCGCTCACAAATAGATCGCAGATCAATACACTAGTACTTTTGACGTGGTTAAAACCCTCAAAGAGGGAAATAGTCCATGGCCTGAGCCAACGTGGCCACTTCAAGCAATTTATTAATAAAAGAATGAAAATTTACATAAGCTTCTCTCATGAACGGTTAAACTACAAATGGCCCTCCATGCTCTTTAAATAGAGATCATGGACCAATCGGGTGTTAAGCCACGAATCAAGTGTCGATAATACCGAGGAGAAAGTGAATCATCGGATCACTACATATCATGACCGTTGGATTGTAAGTTACAAAATGTACATAGTAAAGAAACACACTTTACCTAACTCTATACTAGACCAAGTTTTTAACTATTTCCTATGTGTCGGAATATCCTAACATCCCCCCTTAAGAACAACTTGGGATAGGATTGAAGGATTTAAAAATTTGACACAATAGGAGAAGGAAGGAGGCACTAGAGCCTATCCCCCCTTAGTGACAACTTCCTGAACTCCAACCATAAATCGAAGTTTAGTGAACTTCGCCTCTGTGAGAGCCTTTGTAAAGATGTCTGCAACTTGATCATCTGTTGAACAATATTGCACTCCAAGAACATGGTCGTGGATGAGCTTTCTGATGAAGTGCATGTGCAGTTCAATGTGTTTGCTGCGCTAATGTTGGACTGGATCTTTGCATAGTTGAATGGCACTTTGATTATCACACCAAAGTGTAGTCAGATGCGGCTGCTGAAAGCCAAACTCTGACAGGATCTGACGAAGCCACAAGGCTTCCTTACTAGCTTCTACGGCACCATGATACTCTGCTTCTTTTGAAGACAGAGAAATGGCACCTTGTTTCTTGCAAGCCCATGTAATAGGTCCTGAACCAAGAGTGAACACATAACCTGGAGTAGACTTTCGATCATGAGGGTCACCAACCCAATCGGAATCAGTAAAACCAACCAATAGAGGAGATGCTTAGGCACTATAATGAATCCCAAACTGAAATGTACCTCGAACATAACAAAGTATTCTTTTAGCTGCTTTCCAATGACTTTCACGTGGGTTTTGCATAAACCGAGCAACAAGGCCAATAGCAAAGGAAAGGTCAGGACGAGTATGGGTTAGATACAAAAGTTTTCCTACAAGTTGACGGTATAAGGTAGCATCAACTTCAGGAGAAGTACAAGTGACTGAAAGTTTGACTCCAGACTGAAAGGGAGAAGGGACTGGGTTACAGTCTTCCATGTGAAAATGGCGTAGAATATCACAGGCATACATGGACTGGGGAAGGGAAACACCTTCCTTGGATTGCAAGACTTGAATACCAAGAAAATAATGTAAGTGTCCTAAGTCTATCATTTCAAACTTCCTTTTAAGGCTAGTCTTCACATGGTTTATAAGGTTGGGATCACTACCAGTCAGGATAAGATCATCAACATAAAGAACAATAATGATAAGAGACTTGCCCACTTTCTTGGTGTAGACAGTATTGTCAGAATGACACCTAGAAAAGCCATTTTCTAAAATAAAGTTATCCATTTTGGCATACCAAGCTCGAGGAGCTTGCTTGAGACCATAAAGGGATTTCTTAAGCTGACATACAAGGGTGGAGTCTGTTTTTATAAAACCAATAGGTTGTTCCATATAGATTTCTTCATGCAAGTCCCCATGCAGGAAGGCAGATTTAACATCCATTTGATGGACTTCCCATTTGAAAGAGGCAGCAAGGGAAAGAACAAGGCAGATAGAGTTCATTTTGGCAATAGGGGAGAAGGTTTCAGTGTAGTCAATGCCTTCAACTTGTGAAAAACCCTTAGCAACAAGATGATATTTATGTTTATCAACTTTCCCATCTGGTCCATACTTGGTTCTGTAAACCCATTTGCATCTAACAAGCTTTCGTCCCTTTGGTAGAGGAACAAGATCCCATGTATCATTTGCCAATAATGAATGATATTCTTCATTCATAGTTGCTTCCCAATTTGGATGGCGTGAAGCTTCTGCAAAGGTGTCAGGATCATAATTCACTGAAGCTTGAGCCAGTAAAGAAGAGGCTCTATCAAACTGAGAATGTGTACGTCGCTGATCTGTAGGATCACCGGCAAGATCACCTGCTGCATCCCGAGTAGCACGGAACCATTTTGGAAGCTGAGGAGCTGAAGGAGGATCTTGAGAAGGTGGGGGAGGAGTTTCATCCTCACTTTCATCATATGAAGAAGAAATATTTTCAAAAGTAGAAGAGATAGGGAGAGGTGACACATCCGCTGAACTAGGCTCGTAGGCCGATATATTTTCAGCAAACTTTACATCTCTTCTAATGATAACATTTTTTGACTTAAGTGAAATAAGTCCATATCCTTTGACATCTTCAGAATATCCAACAAAAATACATTTTTCACTCTTATGTTCTAAAGCTTTATGTTTCTCATCTGGAATATGGGCCCATGCTTCACTTCCAAAAACACAAAAGTGACTTACATATGGTTTGGTTGAGCTCCATGCTTCTTCTGGAGTGATATTCTTTAAAACCTTAGTAGGAGTGTGATTTATTATGTAATTTGCACAGTTAATTGCTTCTTCCCAATAATTAAGACTAAGTCCTTTAGATTGAAGCATACAATTAGCCATTTCCTTTAAGGTGCGATTCTTCCTTTCAGCTACACCATTTTGTTGTGGAGTATATGGAATAGTATGTTGCATTTTAATTCCATTCTTAGTGCAAAAGTTGATGAATTTGTTTTTAACATATTCTCCGCCATTATTAGATCTTAGCTTAAGAATTTGATGTCCAGATTGTTTTTCAACAAAGGCCTTAAAGGCCAAGAACATGTTAAATACTTCACTCTTGAGTTTTAAGAAGTATACCCAAGTGTGTCTGGAGAAATCATCAATGAAAGTTAAGAAATACTTGTAGCCAAAGAATGAAACAACTGGAAGTGGACCACATAAATCACTATGCACGAGCTGTAAAGGGGCTGAGGCGTGCCAAGAGGCACGTTTTTCAAAACTGTCCCGATGATGTTTTCCGAGTACACATCTGGAACAAACACCATCTCTGAAAGATACCATTGGAAGACCTGTCACCATATTTTCTTTACATAGATTCTGAAGGGAGCGATAGTTTAAGTGACCAAATCGCTCATGCCAAAGTTTGCTCACTTCATCATTATGAGCAACAAATACTGAGGGAAGATTTGATGACCCAAAGTTGTGAAACTTATACAACCTTGTAAAATCATCAGCAATGCCAGTAGCTAAAATCTGTCTAGGATCTCTTAGGTCCTTAATTACAACATCGTGAGGTGAAAGTTCAACGATTTTACCTTCACCTGAATGGGTTATCTGATATACAGATAGAATGTTGCAGGATAAGGTTGGAACACATAATACATCATTAAACTGACCATTGTCTATATGAACAGTTCCAGTCCCTACAACACTAAGAGATCTATCATCACCAACATATATATTTTTGGTGTTACAATCATTTAAAGAAGAAAACATGGCTTTGTTTTTGGCCATGTGATAAGAAGCTCCAGAATCAATGAGCCACTCATGAGAACGAGAAGAAGAAGATACATTTAGTGCATAGCCAGACCAAGATGCTTGACAACCACATGCAGAAAGTGCCATTCCTGAAGATGAAGTTGAAGTTGAAGAGTGCTCCAAATGGATGTTATGCTTCTTCATTGCTGCTTCCAAGGCTTCCATCTTATTAAAGCATTTGGATTCTAAGTGGCCATCTCGATTACAAAAGTTGCAATGTCTATCAGTCTTCTTCCCTTTGTTTTTATTTGTCTTATCATTTTGTTGAAATGATTTTTCATTTTGAGGCTGAGATTGCTTAGGACCCCTGTTTGGTTTAGGACCAGTCCTTTTAGGATACAACTTCTTAGGATTCTTTGGATTTGGTTGCTGCTGGGCAGCTAACGCTTTCTTAGAAGAGTTTCCAAGATTAAGAAGACCAAGGTGTAAGAGTTTTTCTTGTTCTCTTATTAAAGAATCACAAAAAGAATCAAAGGAAGGGGACTTGTAGTCTTGTCCTTGAGAAATGAAGGCTTCTCTTGTAGAATGGAAGGTGGAAACAAACACAAATTAGGCTGGTCCCAACTTAGTAAGAATGGAATAGATAAGGTTACTATCTTCTTTCTTAACCTTAACACCTTCCAAGAGAAGTCTAAGGGTCTTGAACTTGGACAAAAAATCTTCAATGCAAGAAAAATTATTGGGGTCCAATGTAAGCAACTCATTTTCAAGTTGATGGGCTCTAAGTTCATTTTTTATTCCAAAAACTTTAGTAATATGTTTCAATGCTTCATCAGGAGTATCAAGTTCTACAATATGGAATCTAAGATCTGGAGAAATAGACATCCCTATCAACCCACATGCTTGATCTTGCCTATTTTCCCATTTAGCTGCCTTATCTTCATCTTTCGGTTTGGTTTCTTGGTCTGTGGCTATTCTGTAGAGACCTTTACTTCTAAGTAAATCCACAATGTAGGACCACCATTGGAAGTAGTTGGTGTTGTCAAGAATAACTTGGCATGAACTTTCCATTTTAATAGAAACTGAAGCTATAGATGCTAAAACTAAGTGTTCCAATGGAAATATCTCGAAAAATTGGGCTGTTTCAAAAAAAAACGGTTCTGAAAACGGCTTCCGGATGAAGAAGTTATGGCTTTTTGAAGAAAATTCGATGAAGATGCTGACGAAGTGCGGGAATGTGCGGAAATGAAAAATCTGCCCCCACAAAAAGGAGACTTGAACTCAAGACCTCTACTCTCATAAATTACCTTTGGACCAAGTGTGCTATACAAAAAGTTTGAGAGTGAGAGAGAGAGGGGGGGGGGGTTGAAGCTTTGGGTTGCGTGCTTGCTTTGAGAAAGCTCTCTTTCCCTACAAAAAAAAAAAAACCCAACAAGGACATACAAAAAAAAAGAACCTTGCGGCTCGAAGTTAGCTTTAGTCGGAAACTAAATATTTTCCTTAATGTTTCTGATTTTCCGAGATCACACTAAGGCGCAGCAGAAAAGAGCATACGCATGAGAAAAATCCTTCCTTTCTATTTCTGATTTTCCTAGATCGCATAGAGTCATGGGGCAAAGAGCATACGCAGAAATGAAAGGTATAGATCCAGTAATAAAAAAAGCTAAATAAACTGAAACCGAAATAAACAGAGAGAAAATAACTGTAAACTGCAAATAAACATTGTATACCTCCAGATCTTAAAAATGACGTAGCTAGGGCTACTAGAAACCTTTTCGCATGAAACGAAAGGGGTTCCTCACTAGAACAGATGCTCCCAACACAATAGAGCAGTCCTCTCGGCCCGAAAGTAGTCAGAAACAGTAGATATAGGAAACGTCAGTCGGATGCAGTTCTACCGGCTTCAGATTTGGATCACCAACGGACACGGCCCTCAAATAGCTCTGATACCATGTAGGAATTTACAGGGTAAGTTCCTCAGATAGAACACCAAAGGACACCGCTCACAAACAGATCGCAGATCAATACACCAGTAATTTTGACGCGGTTAAAACCCTCAAAGAGGGAAACAGTCCACGGCCTGAGCCAAAGTGGCCACTTCAGGCAATTTATTAATAAAAGAATGAAAATTTACATAAGCTTCTCTCATGAATGGTTAACCTACAAATGACCCTCCATGCTTTTTAAATAGAGATCATGGACCAATCGGGTGTTAAGCCACGGATCAAGTGTCGATAATACCAAGGAGAGAGTGAACTGTCGGATCATTGCATATCGTGACCGTCGGATTGTAAGTTACAAAATGTACATAGTAAAGAAACACACTTTACCTAACTCTATACTATACCAAGTTATACTTAACTATTTCCTATGTGTCGGAATATCCTAACATTGACCCATGGTATTCACCTGGAATGTAGCCTATTTAAATGGGGGAATTAAATCAACATAGATCCATCTTTACTCTAGATCTACTAACCCTCGAGAGGTATCAAATATCGTGATATGCAAACTAGCATAGAGTGAAAAAATATTTGATCCCTCTCGGGGCTTGGTGGATCAAGAGTAAAAATGGATGTCGTAATTTAATGTATGTTAAACATTTTAGCTTGGTTAAAATAAAAAATAAAATAAAATTCAACTATTAATTTTATTAATTTTTATAAATTACTAATAGTAATTTTTAAGCTCCAGGTTTATGATAACCGATGGTATTGACCCATGGTAATACCATGGTATTCATGTGAGCATAGACTATTTAAAGGGGAAATTCTATCATCTTAGATCCATCTTAATTATAGGTCTACCAAGTGCTCAGAGGGGCAAATATATTTCATCCCCCTAAGAGCGGTAGATGTGGAGTTAAGATGGATATAGGTTGGTTTTTATGATAATGAATATATTAAATAGACTTAGGAAATTATATTGTAAAAACATCTTAAGGTGAATGGTTAAAGCATAGGCATTGGACAAGTATATTTGTATACTTCTGTTTTAAACTGAAACAAATCGAGAGCTAAAAGGAATGGATTGATTGCACTAGTCATCCTTCTATAACTTTCCAACATATGCTGGAGTAAACAGATTGTAATTTGGGTAATTTTTCTAACTGCCAACAGGAACATACTTGTGTATTGGCAGGGTGGTTATGAGGTCCCTAGAAGTGATGAATTTGAATTTTTCTTGGTTTTATATATAGTATTAGGTTTTTTCTCGTGCTTTCTGTGAATGACACGGGTGAATTTTATCCTACACCCACTACGTTATCGATTATGTAATTTCAGTAATTTTGATTTCAAAAGATATTTTAAAGAAATGCAATGATTTCATTTGTGTATTCAATAAACACAATATTCTAATGGAATTCTGCATTTGTGGTTTACCTATATAGATTCCATGGAGAAGTGTTAGTGGTGTGACATCAATTGTCCTCAAGCAGAGGCTTTAGTTTTACTCTTTTTGGAAGAAAATACTTTCTTCCAACATTTTTGAGTTCCATGAAAAATTTGAAAGTCCTAATAGTATTCAATTATGGGTTCAAGAGAGACATAGTATTCAATTATGGGTTAAAGAGATCCACACTGAATGATCTATCGACCTTATCTTCACTTAGTTTAAGACTATTCACTTGGAGAGCCTGCATGTGCCCCCACTTCAAGAGAATAGTAAAGTCATGTAGAACTTAGAGAAGCTATCCTTAAGCGTTTAGTGAAGAATGGAAAAATGTATGGGTTCAATAACAACCAGTCGAGCATTAAACTTCCAATAATGCTAGATTTTAACCTGGAGCACTTTTGTGATTTGGAGGAGATGCCCCCTCGTATTTGTGACACATCTTCAGTTGTGAATTGGACTATTACTAACTGTCATTTCCTTCGAAAGTTACCTGATGACTTGGGGAACCTCAACTCTTTAAGAATGTTAAGGAAGGAAAGAAAGTACATTATGCTAAGTTATCTTATGCTTTTCAAGTTTTTCTTGGATATCTACAACATTTCAGGTAGGAAAGTACATTCTGTTAATGAAAATTTGTCTTGATAGAAAGGCCCAATTTCAAATTCTAATGCTTTCAAAAAACATTGTATAACTGTAATGTTTCTAAAAGGAAAGCATATTTTTTAAATTTAAGTATCATGATCCCATATTCCAACTTATTTTTCAGTAACCCATTAGGATTTGTAACTTTGAATAAATCCATGTCTTTTGATAAGATCCTCTTCCAAATTAGAACATAGTTTCCTTTTGGAAATAACCACATACAATGTCTTGATTTTGTTATTGAGAAAATATAGGGTGTGAAACAAGCTTGTGCCATACAAGGACTTGATTCATAAATTATGTATCAATTATGGCTCTTGATGTAACAATGTCTTGATTTTGTTGCTTGAAAATAGAGGTTACGCTTTACTATTTCACATAATTTCTTACAATCTTTCCATAAGTTTTGATTTGTAATCTCAGTCACTGAGGGATGACAGTAATGAAAAAGGTAATATTTCATGGTTTGAAGTTACCCTCTTACTAAATATTTAAATATATCACCACAATTTAACTGTTAGTTAAAGGAATTGTATTTGATTTGTAAACAATTCATTGCTTGATTTATAGATTTCGATTTTTTCCCTTTTTTATTTTTTTCTCAGATTTGGTATGAGATATCTTCCAATATTTGGGTTCCCTAGTTTCCCCACCATAGCTATGAGGTTTAGATGCTATCATTAAATATTCTCAGAACGTCACAAATTTTCTAGTAAGTGTACTTTGAAACAATGTTGTTGCTTTTCCATGGTGTTAATGCAAATAAGCACTACAACTAGTGCCATTATTTAGATTAAGTGTCGAAATCTAGGTGGTCTTGTAATGATGGAGTGATTGTTTTCTAGCTACTAAGGCCATATGCATTTTTATCTCTTATGTTGTCCTGAGATATTCAAATTCAGAATAAGAATTGAGGTCTCATTTCCACTGTAGATTGCAGTCAGTTTCTTAAAGATAATATATAGTAGATTATATTTTACTAATCAACTATGGATGTGATCCCTCGTAGGAAAGGAAATTCAAAGTGACTTTGATTTCACATTGATTTGTCAAAACATCCACACAGGAAAGGAGATTCAAAGTGACACTGAGTTCACACTGATTTGTAAAAATGGAGGCAAGAGAAAAGGAAACTTTGTATTCAACAATGCTCTTAATTTCATATGTACATGCACAGACATATTAGTAGAAAATATTGAAGGGTTACCTAAGTAATATTTTCCATTCCACTACATTCTTTACAACTTGTAAATAAATAACTAGGAACAATTCATTACACTACTTGTTATTCTTTATTAATCAGTGGTTAAGATTTTGATATTGAACTGGCTAAGATTTTTTTTCCTTCTGTGAAATTGTGTGTTCTATAATGCTTCTTTTCCATTCACTATGTATAGCATATAAAGTGTGTCTAATGGAGTAGGAAGATTGGAAAGTCTTGTCATCCTTGAACTATGTTACAAGGCAGAAACCCAATGGGGCAGGGTAGGTGCATCCCCACAAAGGGGTCACAAATACCAAAGTTGGTATTGGCTAGTGCCTTCAGCTAGAAAATTTCCTTTACCCTTGTATTAACAGTGAATCCGGAGAGGATTCTAATATTATCTTTATAATATTTATATTAGTTAAGGTTGATGAATAAAATTCATGAGACATGAGCTAGGATGTCCTTGCAATGTGGTTGTTGATTATTGGAAGCTATGATGGCCATTATGTCAGGCTAGGTGGTCACACTCCCTTGATCATGAGCACGATTATGATCAAGATGGAAGACTTCAGAGTCTGGATTGATTGTTTAGTAGTGATAATTAGTGGGCTCATTCACAAAAGCTTCTATTTCACTAATCCTTTTTATAGAGTTGTCAGATTCAATTTCCAAAGGTTTTAATTACACTATAGAGTTGAGTTCTGAGAGAGTTGTGATTCACAGTGTTAAGTATAGTAGCTATGACACTTGAATGAAGACAAGCATAGTAGATGTATCGTACTCTGTTATAAGCTTACCTGCATATTATAAGGGACTTGGTTGGATTTTTAATAATTTTATAAACAAGTTCCATTTCGTGGAAATGTGAAAAAAACAGTGATATTGCCACCATGTGGCTCTTGTCATATATGGTTTTATACTTTTTCAAAAAATTATCTAAGAGTTCACAATGCTAAGATTCACTAGGACCTTACAAAGTTTTATTATTTAGTGAAAGACTCACCAAGATCTTACAAGATTTTATAATTGAGTAAAATATTCGCCATGCCTGGTGAGAGATTCGCCAAAAAATTATATATACATATTATATTATTAATAAAATCGCCTTCCATTTTTCCTATATACCATGGAGATTCGCCCATTTATTATACATATAAATTTAGGGGGGGTTCTTAAAATTTTCCCTGCTCTCCAATCGTGTTAAGTACGGGGAGGAGTTGCAGGATCTGTCAAATGGGAGAGAGATCAAGCAAGGGATTAAGGGGAAGTTCCGGGTTGGTTCCATTATCTTTCTCTTATCTGTTACACATAGAAGAAATCATTGGATTGTTTAAATTGTTGTTTCTAGGGTAGCTGCCAAACCTAGAGGGCTAGCATTCTTTATGAATACTAGTTTTCCCACAAACAAATTGGTGACTCCACTGGGGAGTGAAAAGATGTTTTTTTGTTGTTATTGTTTGTTTTATAAACTATAGGCAGAGTCTGAAGTCATCCAGGTAGCCTTCAAACTGCACTTGCTCTGCAATTGCATAGTAGATGAATGTTGCTTCAGTCAATCTCTAGTTTAGTTTATGAATTAAAAATTTAACTTACAAGCACATCTAGATGCCCTTTTGGTAGCTCAGTAACATCTCAAGACATTCCAACATACTTTTCTCCTCATTGTTCATCAAAACCCAGCTTAACTCATTGAAAACAGCTCCACATTTGAGCCAAAACCCATTTCAGTTGTGCTCCCTGGACCATCGCACTGTCTTCCACTGTGACTCAGTATGCATAGCACCTCCCGAGTGTAGTAAACGTGATGCATCTCAGTTTCTATGAAGCCTAGGTGTGATGATTGACTGAACTCTTTTTCCATCTAGAAATTGAGGGTTTTTGACCTTGTTTTCAGTTTCGTTTGGTTGTTTTGCTGCATATGAATAGTGCCACTTTACTAAAGCTTACTTGCGTCACTTAGATCAGCCTCGATTTCATTAGGATTAGTGAATTTTTTTGTGTATTTGTTCCTCATTTACAATCCTTTGTCGAAAATTTGTTTAAATCGATTTGTCGCTTTGGTACAAAAAGTGTCGTAATTGTCGTTTTGTGTCGAAAAGAGAAGTGTCATAAATTCTTCCTTCCCTTGATAATCGATTAAAATTTTCTTCATGTATTTGGTTTGATTTGTTTATATTCGAAGTGTTGAAAGCATTTTTATTCAAAATTGAAAAGTTTCAGTTTGAGTCTTCCTTTCTCTTTTGAAGAAGAAATTGTTGAAAATGTCATTTTGAGTGAAATATTTCAGATCTTTGTTGCATTTAGTTTTCCTTTTTGGCATTTTTCACATTAAGGAGAACGAAAACAAATACATGCATTTGAATTTAGAATTTTTTGATTTGTGTGCGAAAAGATGATTTAGGGAAATGCACTAGTATGTTCTCTTTTCTCTTTGCTTAAAAGCATTGTTATTTTCTTTCCCTAGTAGCTAGGATTTTGATTGCTCAAATAAACAAAGATTGTTTATCATTGTAGATTGCATCGTAGGAATTTCAGATCGTCATCACACGGTGAACCATTGAAAGGAAAACTCTAAACAAGATCAACTTTAAAATGAATTTCAATGAATATAACAATGCTTTGGAACTTAACGCAACATATCTAGAGGTCTAGGCTAGAGATGTGTTCCGGCATCGTTAAAACTAGTGGCTATCGTTTTCATTGAAGGTTGGGTGATTCCTCCTCCTTGATACGACAAGTTCTAGCATGGACTTGTGCTCCTCGTACCATCATGTATATGTTGGGAGACCACAATAGGCTTAAATTCTTTATCCATAGGAAACTGAGTTTGCCACCTTATTGATCGCAATGCACTGAACACAACATTCAGAAAGATTGACTGTTGTACATAAGTCCTTGGTAATTTCTCTTTAATTTATCACCAAGGTGTATATTGCATTTTTTCAATTGGTTTGGTAATCCCTCTATCTAGATTTTCTAGAGTAGTCACTTCCGTTCCTTTTCGACTCTTTAAAAGAAAAGTTCCATCTAATCACTTGTCCTTTCAGGCTCATTAAAAATCGAAGGAGACTAGAGTCATCTTTAGCTTTTTCTTGACTCTTAAAAACCAAAAAAGCAAAGTTATGTCCAAGCATCATTAAAATTAATTGATTTCGGAATAACATCCCTGTCCCTTAGTTTATCATAGGTTTAGATATATGGAGACAAATCCAAAGTCCACTGATCAAGGAATCCCTTTTGAAGGGGATCCTAGTCCTTTTCCTTCTTTCAGAAATATTGGTGCTCCTTATATGGCCACATTATCCCTTCCGGGATATACCATTAGCCTGCCAGTATGGTTGTTTTCAACATCTTTGGTTCAAAATGTCGTGATTTCTTTGCAATCAAGTACACCTTCAACTGGACAAAATCAACCTCCAGTTGATCTTGAAGTGGACTCTTTGCCTTCTTCCTCGTTTATTTCTTCGTCCCCTTCTTCCTCTTCGCTTCGTGAAAGTGTTGATACTAGTAACCAGGTGGCTAAGAAGAAGAAGAAAGGGTAGGAGAAGAAGAAGAATCCAATTCAACAAGGGGACAACCAAGCAACCATTGCTCCCAAACCCAAATATCCATGCATAATTTTTGCGGGAGACAATTTTCATCGAAATTGTCCTTTACTCGAATCTTGAAAGAATGGTCTTCCCGTTCACACCATCCCGTGTCATCAACCTCTAGAGATCATGTTGGTAACACACCATCAACTAGTGATAGTAAAGTTCATGGATAGAAGGGAAAAGTCAGAATTCCATGTAGGTTATGTGAAGGTAATCATTCCCTTCACCTTTGTCCTTTTTTGGATGAAGCCAAAAGAGTGTTGGATAACCGTCTTGCTTCACCGTAGCGAATTCCATCTGGTTACAAGAAACTCTCCCTAAATCCTTCACTAGTTGAAGAACTAACTGGCCAAAATCAACCATCAGTCGAAACCACTCTCTCTGAAAGTGAATCCTATGAGTCAATACCCAACCAAAATCAATAGGTCGAGGTAACGGTTGACCTGATTTCTCCTTCAGCTAATCATACCTTTCCCGAAGAGAGTGAAAATGATACCATTCAAGTTCCTTTTGTTACTTCAGATTCTAACGACCTTGGAGTAAATCTGCCTGTTCCGTCAAGACAGGAGGAAAACCCTCCAGTTCTCGTAACTCAAGAGGTTAATTCTCTCATTTCTTCGGAACCCCCTCCAAGTAGTCTAGTCACTTCCTTTGATTGGAATCGACTGGAAGGATCCTGCCTTCCTTCTTATGTTCCTTTCCAGGTCATAGTACAAGTTTATAAAATGATTATGTCTAGCACTATTATAGATGAAGGTACATCAGTGAGTATCCTTTCCTCAACTGCTTGGAAAGTGCTTGGTTTGCCACCACTTGTTCCTATTACATAGAATCTGTTAGGCTTTAACAAAGGAATCAGCCGAATATTAGGGATCCTTCCTAAGTTTACTATTACTTTGGGAGGAAGGATCGTTTATTTGAATGTGATGGTAATCCCAAGACCTTTAGATTACAATTTACTTCTTGGGAGTGACTATGTTTATAACATGGAAGTTATTGTTTCAACACTCTTCCGAGTGATGTGTTTCCCGCATGAGGGAAAGATTGTCACCATTGAACAACTTTCATTTCCCCATCCAAATATAACTCCAAGTCAACCATTGTCCCTAAATAGTCCACTTATGCCAATGGTATCATCCCCACCATGGGTTAATTATGTGACAACCTGTTCCATACCTACATCGACTGATGATCAATTCAATGATGTTGTACATTATGTACTAGGGGCATTAGAACTAGATCTTACCTTCACGACCACTTATGAGTTGTGACCGAGGGGTCTCAGAGGATAGTTCGTTATCTTGGGTCAACCTCGTTAAAAAATGAAACCAAGGGTCTCTGAGCATAGTTCCTTGTCTTGTGTCAAGATATTTTAAAAATGAAACAAGGTCCCAATTTCAAAGTCGTGTCTTTCACTTGATCTCGTAAAAGAACCTTCATTCCACCCACCTGATAGCCATGATGAGTCTAATTTGGTGAAAGTAATGAAGCTTTGGGGGAATGCACCTTGTGGTAAAGATAAGTTTCCCTATAGTTTATGTGATTGGTCTTTCACACCATTCACCTTTGTCTATCTGAAGGAAGCCAAAGATGCATTGGATAACCTTCCTGCTTCACCGTAGTGATTTCCATCTGGTTACAATAGACTTTCCTTTTCATCATGCTGGGGGCATGCAAACCAACTCAAACATAGTTTCTTCATTTCAAGCTTGTGTAAAAATGAAACTGAAGCCAAGCATAGTTTGTTCATTTCAAGCTTATGTAAACATGAAACCGAATCCAAGCATAGTTCCCCATGGTTCAAGCTTGTCTAGAAATGAACCCATTTTCAATTTTTAAACCCTTGCGATTGCCATTTTGTCAACCTTTTGAGCCTTGGTTGTTTTCATATCATCACCACCATCTCTTCGGCCGATCATATGCTTTCACTTGGTTGTTTTACCCTTTTTGAGGAAGAGTTTCAATGATTTGTCTTATTAGCCAGCCTCTTAACATAAATCAATATGTTTTGAGAAGTTCCAAAATCACCGGAACCAGTTGCAACCATAGACACCACTCATTCCTCAAAATAGAGTCCTCTTTAAACCCTTTTCAGACTCTTTAAACATGAAAATATCATCGAGCGCTTGTCTTTTCCATCTTGTGAAAGTATTGGAAATGTCATCCCTCCTATATTATTTTATCCTTTTTCGAACTTGAGGGATTATTTTACGAAAAAGAACTTATGGAGTTTTATTTTCGTCCCTTTTCAAACTATCTAAACATGAAAAGGACCAAGTTATCCTTGTTGTTAAACTCGTTAAAATAATAGCAACAAACTTGTCCATCTAGACAAGACCAAGTTTCACTGTCACTAGACTCATTAAAACATTAAATAGTGACAGGTTTGCTTGAAGGGCGAATTATAGAACAAGCATATGTTATCCTCCTCAAGCTTGACAAAAATAAAGAGGTACTGGGCAGAAATGACTGGGGAAAAAAGGGAAAAAAACTTGAAGAATTTATGGTAGCAAGTCGCTCTTGAACATGACACTTTCACTTCATCACCATTATTGAGTTGAGTTGGGTTATTCCGTTTACTGGTCATCTTACCATTGGTCTTTCATACCATCCATCTTTTGGGGTTAATGCTATCAGTTCATCTTAGTGTCACCGACAAGTTCAAAAGAAGTCATTCAGTTGAGAAATCGACATCCAGTTAATGTCCCATACACTAAAATACCTCCAACCTTCATTTTTGATGACCACCATTCCTGAATCTTGTGTCGTCAGTTCATTTTCACCTCCAGAAATCATTTTCTTTGTTTCTTGTTGTAGATGTGGGATACATCAAGGCCATCCTATGATGAGTTTCTTCTTGTCAACATCAGCTCATTATCCAAGAATTTGACTTAGAAACATCTCTTTCAGTGCTTTGAATCTTGCATACATCAATGGCAAGTTTCTCACTTTCGGCGACAGGTTGACATCAATGGCCTTCGACCAAAAGATTTTGCATGGTGTTTGACATCGGCTCATATATTCACACCACGTGAATTTTACTATAGTACCTTGAGGATCATTATCATTATCAGTGATCCATCTCGCGTCTGTTAACAGCTCACATCATTAGCTAGTAACCAGGCGATGTCTTTCCATGTTCAACTTCAGAACATATCTTCACATGGATTGACTTGTACATCGAGCGAAAATTGAATGAGTTTGAAGACCCCGGATCTAGTTTCATCCATCCAGGATGTGGTATATTCAGGGATATAAAAACATCAAATGTACAAAGGCTCTGCACACATGGTCATCCTAACCATGGATGATTACTCTATATCTGAAGAATCACCAGTTTGTATCTGTAGACGACTATCTGATCTATGTACATGAAATGAAATTTACAAAGCTAAGCATGGGAATGCCTCCCTCAGCTAGATCATGAAAATTATATTATGATGATGTATTGCATTGTAACTTATGCAAGTCACCTTCCAGTTCGAAACTTCGGATCCTCATGATAAAGCATTTCACCCGACATGAATATTTATGACCTCATGCTTTAGGCGGCAACTGTTATAGACATATTTGGGCACATCAACCCCAAACTTATATGTCGATGTATTAGGTCTCATCAAACCATAAATGAGTTGTTTCATACCCTAAAGGAACATAGTCATCTGAATACATCATTCCCCAAAAGTTCCATCTAGGAAGTCATCCAGAAATTGCCTAAATTGAACCATACTGACTGCTCCACTGGCAAAGTGCGATGCATACTGAGTGGCACACTGCTAGGGTGTGATGCATACTATTTAGGCCTTCTATAGGGTGTAATAGGTGAGGATGGACAAATGTCTGAGACAGTTTTCTAGGTGGTTGCTCATGGAATATTCTAGAAACTTCTCCTGTGCCACTTGCCTCTCTAAATTCGCTCAAGGATGAGTAAGGGATCTAAGAAAATCTCCAATCCCTTCTCTTATGGAATCAACTGTAACAAGTGGAATGACACTAATCAAACCTTATGGATGACTCACAACTTGCACACATCTATAAATGGATCCCTCATCCAAGATATCTAGAGGCTAGAATGTTGTAAATTGCAAGTAAGTGCTGATAGTTTGTAATTGTGGAGAGAGCATTGTATTCTTGTTGGGGTGATCTTTCTATTTCATGAGGTGAAGAAGGATTGAAGCTGGGAGGATGGTGCTAGATCTGACAATTGGGATGTAATTCTCCTTTGTATGGGTATATGATTCTGTAATGTTTATGTTGTAATAGATCACGATGATTTGACGGTTCTTTGTTGCTGTACTTGTACAGGTACTCTCCAAGCATGTTAAGTACAGGGAGGAGTTGCAGGATCTATCAAAGTGGAGAGAGATCAAGAAAGGGATTAAGCGGAAATTCCAAGTTGGTTCCATTATCTTTCTCTTATCTGTTACACATAGAAGAAATCATTGGATTGCTTTAAACTCTTGTTTCTAGGGTAGCTGCCAAACCTAGAGGACTAGCATTCTTTAGGAATACTAGTTTTCCCAAAAACACTACAACAAATCCTCAAAATAATTTTACCCATGATTGTATGCCTTGAGATTTAGTCCTGTAGTGACATTATATACCACATTGTTTGGATCGAATTTCCTTGTAGGAAATGTATGAACCCTGAGGGCTTCCATTTGTGTTGATTCCTTGGTAGCATGAAAAAAATTAGCTAAAGTAAAAGAGCTGCATTTGATAGGGAAAGTAGGCCATAATGACTTCTTAGCATCTTTAAGGACTTTGCTTAGGCCCTTACCCAAAGTCTGGTAGGAAATTTCCCTTGCTAATAGCTTATCATAAACATATAAGGGAAGGACGTGTGGATCAGAAATGCTACCAAAAACCCTAATGTAGGTGAACCATTCCTCAATGAAATACTTTCCTAAAACAAGCAAGTCTACTGCAACTTCTTGGGAAAACCTAGGGGCTTTCTTATTGAAAATCATTTGGTGTAGGGGCAACATGATAGAATGAAATATTTTGTATAAGTGAGGTGTATAATGTGATTCCCATATTTTCTTATGACTGACATGGATTGGGTAAGGATCTTGTATGGTCCATTTCCAACCCATGGTTGGAAATGTTGTGCAAAAGTAGATAGCATCCATAATATAAGCACAGAAATAGAAGGGAGGGAGGTTATCTGAAGAGAAGGCTTTCTTTTGTTGATATTCAGTAATGGAGGTGGCTAACTTGTCAAATAGGATAGAAGGCCATTCATGATATAGGAATTAACAGAAGAATCTATCAATGGAATCCGTTCTATTGAAAACTTAGTGTTATTTGGTAGTCCATACAGTCTACATAACATTTTTGTTGCATAATTGTAGGGGTTTTCCAAAGAGTCTATTGCATGCATACCCGATATTTCATACTTGAATTTGTTGTCTAACATTCTCCAAGTTTGAATTAACTTGAAGGGGTTTGGATTATTTTTTGCGAAGTTAGCCACAAATGTGTTGTCGTAGATTTCCTACGGGTCAGGTATGTGATACATAGCCTTCAAGTCTTTTTCCCTGAACGATCCTACGAGCTCCATCCTTGAATTCTTGAACTACCTATCTTCGATGATAAGGTTTTCGACCACCCATCTGATCATGTCTGTGTAGGGAAGGATTTTGGCTCTTGCTCCTATCCTATGAAGGAAAGAATAGGAGGCATCCTTGCATTGAGGTCCTAAAGGCTTTGTCGACCCAGCTGTTGCTTTCGTAAGAATAATTTTACGATGCTCATCCTCCAATCTGTTGTAAATTGCTTCCCAAGTTGTTGCACCTCCAGCTCCATCATAGACTATATCAGAAAATATAGGAGCCATCTCTGTATGCTCTGTCTCAACAATGGTCTTCTTAGTTTGCTGCTGCATTGCCTTTCTGAAGGACATGTCTTTTGTCGCTTTCCTGAAATAGACAAAAAATATCAGCACAGACGACATCAAGTAATTAAGTCTGAAATCCTCTGCGAAATGACTTTGGATGGTGAGAACGGTTTTTATGGGATACTCAATTATAACTACCCATAACCTAGAGAATGATTATCCTCCCTCGGGTTGCTAAACATTTAATATCCTGTGAACTCATTTGTTTTCATTATTTAAAACATAATTATTCCACACGCTTTACCTCCTTAATCGCAAATTGTGGTCTTTAAAGGGGTACCGTGTAATGCTTTAACAGATATCGGGCGAAATGTGATTGTGAAATTTGCAACATCACATTTCGCAAATCGTTAACGGTTGTCATATGGCATGTTCAAGTTTTTTACAAATTGCAAAATGTGATTGCGTAGTGATGAGATGAGGTTACCGCAGCAGGAGACCTAAAGGATTTATAAAATTATGATGTGAAAAAGTGCGATATGCGATGTGCGATATAAGCTTCCTCCTTAGCTCATTTTTCAAGGCTTTGCTAAGTTTTTATTTAGAGTTAGGGATTATTGTCCTAGGCTTAAAAATTTAAAAGGGTCCCATTTATAACTCAAATGCTAACAATTGTTAGATAAAAATGGGGGGGGGGGGGGGGTTGTTTCGTAGTACAACAAAATGTTGAAAAGTAAGTGCAAGGGTTTATCTTTTAATAGTCAACTTTGTGCATCAGGTTTTTAGGTTTTCTTCCACTGAGGCTCCTCCCCACATACTAGATATTTTTTTTGTCATATATATGTAAAATAGGAAAGCCTTGATGGTTAATTTATTGTATCAATTCCACAAAATGTTTTTCAAAAAGATATATCTCTATCAAAACTTCAAATCTATAACTCACATAAATGAAAATTCAAATTTTTGATGCTTCCGTTGATGTAATTCAATTTAATCAAGCTGAAAGTGGAATGGAATGACCATTGGAGGATTTTTTGGTTGTTTTTTTTTGTCATATATATGTAAAGTAGGAACTTGATTTTACTGGGAACTCATCCTCTTTAGATGGAACCATAGAGAGGGTAATAGTGCTTTTTTCCACTGATTGAACAATTTCAGTGCTTGCATTTTCGGTTTTAACCCTGTATAGAAATTACCTGCATACGAATTCTAAAACATAGAAAATAAACAATGCGAGAGCATAACACATAAAACACATATAGATAGATATTTTCCCCTGGATCCCAAAACCGAGACTACCAGCTTGACTTTTCATTATGTTCCTTTCAATGTTACAATACATATTTATACATGCTGAAGCATCCAATACCATGGACCGAAAACCATCGCGTCCAAAACCATGTGCGAAAATCATGCACAAAACCATAGGTAGGTCCACCCAACCTAACATAGGGTCCACAACAAAAATTCTCCAGGGCCCTGCGTTGGACCCATAGAGTGGGGTTACTTGCACCCCTCAAACCCCCTGTGACTCCCCACGCTATGCAATCGGTGCAATGAATGGGGGGCTCCACCTGCCTTCTAACCCCCCGGTTAACTACGTGGGCTAGTCATGTAAAGAATATAACACAACCCAACATTCTTCCACTTGTTTTTTCTTTCTACAGGGGGCCACAAGAGAGCTTAGTCATTTATCCAGCCCTGCAATGCCCATTCTTTCTCTACACCAAGAGAACTTCTCAGAGCTCACAGATTTTGGCAATGCATCTGCAGTATTCTTTAAAGTGTCCACCTTTACCAGCAACACCTTTTTGTCTTCTATCATATCCCTCACAAAGTGATACTGAACATCAATGTGCTTTGTCTTTGAATGGTAAGCAGGGTTCTTAGCCAAGAAAATTGCACTTTGGCTGTCACAGTCTATCCATATAGCTCCCTATACTAACCCCATAATTGAACACAATCTCTGCAACCAAACTGTTTTCTTGCTTGCATGAGTGGCCGCCATGTATTCTGCCTCTATAGTTGATAGTGCCACTATAGATTGTTTCTTACTCATCCAACTGACTGCACCTCCAAATAGGTTAAACACATACCCACTTGTAGATCTTCTCTGATCTATATCTCCAGCCCAAAATGCATCAACAAAGCCATGAATATCCAAAAATTTGTCCAATCCTGGTCTTCCTTGGTAGCACAAACCATAATCACTAGTGCCATGCAAATACCTTAAAACCCGCTTCACTGTTGTCCAATGCTCCTTCCCTGGTTTTGACATAAACCTGCTCAACACTCCCACTACATGTGCAATGTCTAGTCTAGTACAGACAATCGCATACATCAGGCTACTGACTGCACTGGCATATGCAACACGGGACATATCCTCTTCCTCTTCTTGTGTCTTGGGATGTTGTTCAACAGATAATTTTACCCCTACAGGAATAGGAACATTCACCGGTTTACTATCCTGCATATTAAACCTATGCAATATTGTCTCAAAATACTTCCTCTGGTTTAAACAGAGCTTCCTCTTCGCCCGATCTCTTTTAATTTCCATGCCCAAAATATAGTTTGTAGCACCAAGATCTTTCATGTCAAATTTGGAGGACAACTGGGTCTTCAAATCCCAGATAATTTCTTTGTCATTTCCAACCAGCAACATATCATCCACATACAAGACCAGATAAATAACACAGTCACTAATTAATTTAAAATACACACAATGATCTGTTTTGCTTCTGGTAAAGCCAAGTCCCCATATAAATGTATCAAATTTCTGATACCACATCCTTGGTGACTATTTTAACCCATACAGGGACTTCTTTAACTTGCATACCAGTTCTTTCTTATCCTTCACCGCAAAGCCTTTAGGTTGCTTCATGTAGATCTCCTCTTTTAGATCCCCATGAAGAAATGTTGTCTTCACATACATCTGTTCTACCTCAAAATCAAAAGCAGAAGCAATAGATAAAAGTAATCTAATAGAAGCTACCTTGGCAACAGGAGAAAAAATATCACCAAAATCAATTCCTGGCACCTGGGAATAACCTTTTTCTATCAACCGAGCTCTGTATTTCTCCACCTTTCCTTCTACATTTTTCTTCTTCTTGAACACCCATTTACTTCCAATGGGTTTCCTTCCAGCTGGCAACTCCACCAGATCCCAAGCCTCATTTTTGTGCAAAGATGCCATTTCATCAACCGTGGCCTCTTTCCATAGTTTTCCATCCTCTGAATCTACTGCTTCCTTCACAGTTCTGGGATCATCATCAGTAATAGATAAAGCAAAATTTGAATAGAAAGCAGATGGACTATACCTTTTTGGCTACCTTCTTTCTTGAACTAATCTTCTTACACCTAAAGTTTGTGGCTCTTCATATTTTTATTCCTCCTCTGCTGTAGAGTCTGATTCTTCCTCCTTTAGCTCAAACTCTATCTTCTCAGGTTCCTTTGGTTGGACTTCATGTTTAATAACATCTTTCACCTTTCTGAACACCACATCTCAGTTGTACACAACCTTCCTTGTTGCTAGGTTCCAAAGCTTATAACCCTTTAAACCATCCTTATACCCAATAAATATGCACTTTTCAGATTTACTATCCAACTTGGTTCATTTCTCGTTTGGAACATGTACATATGCATCACATCCAAATACCCTCAGATGTGAAAGAGAGGATTTCTTACTAGTCCATACCTCTTGTGGAGTCTTATCCTCCAACACTGATGAAGGTGATCTATTGACCAGGTAACATGTTGTCTCCACCACCTCTGCCCAGAATTCCTATCCTAACCTGGCACAACTAAGCATGCTTCTTGCCCTTTCCATTAATGTCTTGTTCATTCTTTCTACAACTCCATTTTGCTGAGGTGTATATGGAGTAGTCTTTTGTCGTGCTAAACCACACTTCTTACAAAATCCTTCAAATTCCTTATTGTAAAACTCTCCACAGTTATCTGTCCTCGGCACCATTATCTTCTTCACTGTTTGGTTTTCCACTAGAGCCTTAAATTCTTTAAACCTGTCAAAGACTTCACATTTCTTCTTAAGGAAATATATCCATGTATTCCTTGAGAAGTCATCTATAAATGATACATAGTACACAGACTTACCCAGTGATGGAAACTTCACAGGTCCAAACACATCACTGTGCACAAGCTCTAATATCTGTTTTGCCCTCTTACCACCAGAGGGGAAACTCACCCGATTCTACTTCCCATATACACAATTTTCACAGAAATCAGAATACAAAGAGCTATTACTCATACCTTCTACCATACTTTTACCATGAAGTATTCGAAGGCCCTTCCCTCTAATATGTCCAAGCCTTTGATGCCACAACATGGTCTTCTCTCCAGAGACCATTAGATTTTCTACTCCATTTTCAGGAACCACAAAACTGTTGCACCCATAAACAACAGTGCTACCTTGCATCTTGTACAAAGTTCCAATCTGAAATCCCCACATCAATACCAGTTCTCCCCGAACCATCTTGTAGGTGTCCTTCTCGAACACTATTTTTACACCTACATCATCCAACTTGCTTACATAAATCAAATTTCTGGCCAATGCAAGAATATACAGAACACCTGGAAGTGTTATAACCTTCCACCTTGCAACTTCAACTTTACTTTTCTGAGACCAATGATTCTAGCCTTCTTATCATCCCCTAAGAAGACATCAACACCATCGTATTTCTCATACTCGCAAAACCACTCTCTATGGGGAGTGAAGTGAAAGGATGCACCTGAGTCAATCAACCATGCCTCATGACCTACATGTGTACTTGAAGAAGCCAAGTACACATCCCCACCTTCATCTGAGGTGGTTTTCATCTCTGCAGAAGGAGCATCATCAGATCACTTTCCTTTATCAGGAGCTTTATATCTATATTCATTTTTGCAGTGCCCTTCCTTTCCGCATTTCTGGCAGACCACCTTTACAGGTTTTCTTGGAGATTTAGATATCCCTCTAGATTTAGATCTCCCACTCGATGACTTATTTTTTTTTCATTCTGGGACCATCCTTGTACAGACAACGCATCGCCATTCTAGCTCTCCATATTTTTCCGTCTCATCTCCTCCATCAACAAGGATGAGACTATTTCATCAAACTACAAGGCAGTTACATTGCTACCTATTGCAATAACCAGACTATCCCACGAATCTAGTCGAGAACACAACAAACTAATGCACTTATCTTCATCTGAAATTTTGATATCAACAAATGATAACTGACTTACCACAGTATTAAACATATTTAGATGCTCTGTCACCGAGTCTCGATCTTTCATCCTCAGGTTATACATCTTTTTCCATAGGAACATTTTATACACCAGAGACTTAGATTGGTACAAAGTCCCTAACTTGTCCCACAAAGCCTTCATCGTAGCTTCCCCTGATACATTCAGCAATACTAAATCTGAGACACACAATTGTATTGTGCTCTTTTCCTTTCGATCCAACTTATTCCATTCTTCATCGGACACTCCTATTGATTTAGCACCCGGATCTACCGTGATCCACTTATATTTATCCACCAACAGATCCTCCATCTTGAGTTTCCACAACTCAAAACTCTGACCATTAAATTTCTTGATCTCTATCTTTCCACTGCTCGGCATCTTCTTTCACCACCATAATTGATCTCATAGATCTCCCACTGAACAGGGTCTACCACAAGCCCGAGCGAAACCCCTCAGCAACAAAGGCATCCCCTTGAAGCCAAAACAACTCTGATACCAAATTTAGGTTTTAACACCGTACAGAAATTACCTGCATACGAATTCTAAAACATAGAAAATAAACAATGTGAGAGCATAACACATAAAACACATATACACAGAGATTTTCCCCTGGATCCCAAAACCGAGACTACGAGCTTGATTTTTCATTATGTTCCTTTCAATGTTACAATACATATTTATACATGTCGAAGCATCCAATACCATGGACCGAAAACCATCTCGTCCAAAACCATGTGTCAAAATCATGAAAAAAACCATAGGTAGGTCCGCCCAACCTAACATAGGGTCCAAAACCAAAATTTTACGGGGCGCTTGTCTAGTCAATTTAACATCTTAAATTGCTCTACAGAAATTATCAATCTGGGTATCATAAACTAATGAAGTGTGTTGCACTATATGTGCTTAGTTAACATTTTTCTTACTTCGTTGTTTTATAGATTTTATTTTTTTTTGGGGTTTTGTTTTTGTTGGTTTCCTAAATTGTCTAATGCAAATGGAAATCCTATTCTAAGGTCTTAAGAATACTTTTAAAGGACCAGTATGGATAGAGATTTCAAGACAAGGCCTATGTCCCTAATGGTAACTTCCAAAACTTAGCACTTCAAAAGATCTCAAAACATGTTATTGATGGAATTAGTACTTAAACAAAAGTGTAAATATGCAGATACTTCAATCAAAATGGAATGCAACAACCAATCAATGAGCTAGTGACTATGAAACCCAGTATCTTTGCTACTGTATAAAAAGAAAACTGAACTTAAAGCAATTCAAAAACTGTAAGCAAAGTAAACTAAATCATATTACATCAACTCATATTCTGACCCCTCACCTTTCGACTCGCTCTGGCTATAGGAGGAAATCATAAACAAATTGAGTAATATGATATCTAAATTGCATAAAATGAAACTAAGATCAAACTACGCATTTATACTTCAATCCCTCACCATTCGACTCGCTCTGGCTATAGGAGGTAACCGAAAATGACATGAGTAATCTAATCACTAACTTGCAGAAAAGTAAACTAAATCATATTACATCAAATAATATTCTGATTCCTCACTATTTGAGTCGCTTGGCTATAGGAAGGTAATCATAAACAAATGGAGTAATATGATATCTAAATTGCATGAAATGAAACTAAATCATACTACATCAAATAATATTCTGATTCCTCACTATTTGAGTCGCTTGGCTATAGGAAGGTAATCATAAACAAATGGAGTAATATGATATCTAAATTTGCATGAAAGTAAATGAGCAAAACAAAACTGAAAGAAATAACAATGCTGGAATTAGAACTCAGAAAATAAATCAGCAGAAGGACAAGATGATTCCATCATGTCATTAGTCATTAAAAAGCTATGTGCATTACTAATCTACAATCAACCGGTTGAACACACTTGCATGAATTAAAATTGCATGAATGAAAAATCTAATCTATCAAACTTGAAAGAAATCAAATAACATAATGAAATCAAAGCAAAATTTACAAAATGAAATCTACTCTACCTTACATTCTAATATGCTCCATGAAATCTACTTCACATCTCCTTCCATGTTGAGAACATCAAAGCTTTTTTCAAATTCTTCAAAATTACAAAGTACAACAAAGTTCTCCAAAGCTTTCAAAATCCATCAATGAAGAACTACAAACTCCAAGCTAAAGAACTCACAAGATAAAAGACTTAAGAACTCCAAACTCTAAGCTAACAAATGAAGGAGAGAGATCTCCTATTTATACAAAAAGATGAGAAGCCATCTCATTAATGAGAGTCCATGAATTTCTCCCTCTACCTCTAGAGTCCTAATCAAAATAGGAACTGATAAAACACATGTCTTCTTAGAGTTACAATACAATTAGGAGATGTGACACATATCCTCGTGATCCCATGATTCTTTTCCCTCAAATTCGTGTTTGGCCTTAGAGTGCCACATAAGAGTCTTCTAGAAGCCTCGTTTCAACCTACACATGTCAACAATCTCAACCCATTTGTTAGGTATACGCATATGCACATTACTTTCTAATTTTTAACCACAAATTCACTTAAAAGGCTTATAATTAATAAAGATTGGAAAAACATAAATGTGGTCCAATGATAATGAAAGTGGGATGAATGTGGTGACATAGTAGTGAAATGGAGGTGAAATGGAGGTGATATAATGGACATAATAGTGAAAGTGTAATGGAAATGAATGACATTTTCAAGACTCAACATACCCCCCAACTGAAGCTATTGAATGTCCTCATGCAATATATATTACATTAACTCTTTTGATCCTTGAGCTTTGGCTTAACTTTGCATGATATCATTTGATAACTTCATATTTCTGCAAAATGTTTCACTTGAATTGCAACATGGTTGGTTCTTGTGTTACAACCATTTTTTTGTTGTTGCCTTCTATTTTGATCTTTGAACTTTTCATAATGATATTTTGATTATTGTTGAAAAGTATATCTTTATTGGATTGCATGATGGTTGGTTCTTGTGTGACAACCATGATTTTGTTTGTATCCAATTTATCCTTTAAGCACTTTTTCAAAAGCCATTGTATGCTGATAATAGCAATGTAATAACTAATATACGTTGGAAGTATGTGGGCTCCTGAATATGATATGGACATGGCAAGATATGAATATGAATGTATTCCCCCCCCCCTAACTGATGGTATTGGAAATTTTATGAAATGAGGAAGAGAAATGTTTTTCCAACAATTATCATTCTAGCTTTTTTATCGAATTCTATGGTCAAAAGTTAGAAAATGACGTACCTTCACTTACCCTTTGGAATGGATGAGTTGTATGTGTAGTGGCTGAAAATTCTGATCATATTCTTCTTCAAGTGGTTGAACAAGAGGAGTCATGGATAGAGAGATAAGATGACTTTTTATTGCTTCTACTAAAACTTGCTGAATCTGCTCCAAAATGCTAAAAATAATAGTCTTCATGTCTTCAAAACTCACTGGCACAATTCCTACTATGTGAAAAGATGTTTTGATGTCGAACATAGTAGGAAATTGTTGGCTTAGTGGCCATTAATGGATGCCACTAGTCAACACGAGAACTCTCACCATTGATGACAATGAGAGTCAAGATGCCCAAACACATCTTGCTAGGTACGAATGAATTTGTTGATGTCAAGTCACCTAGAAGATTTGATGAACAAGGGACATTAATGTATTCCCATTGTTTGTCAGCATGAGGACTTGCCATTAAGGCATGCAAGCCTCAAGTGTTTTTACAAATAACTTAGACTCAAAGGACTATGGACTCAATAATTTGCATTGAAGCAGGGCTTATTTGCGGAATGAAAATGACAAGGAATGGAAGATGAAAATGGAGAACATACATGGAAATGGGCAATAAGCATGTGAATGAGCCTCTTGATTTTATTTGTGGGTTATGAATGGACAAAAAGAGATGGAAAGTGTATGTGAATGTAAGTGGAAAGTATGGAGTGGAATGAGGTGAGTGGTTTATTATGAAGTGTGGATGTGATGGATGGATGTGATGGATGGATTTGATGGAGACAATAGTATCTGAAAGTTTTTTTTTTTTCAAGTGTTTGGATCTGATTTTGCATCAGCAAATTCCCTCTTTGTTGCTGATCATCCTCTTATGAAACAAATTGGTCTCTTAGAGAGACACCATTCTCTTGTAGTCATTTGTTCTTCCTCCTGGAACCTGCAAAAAAACTAATACTTATTCTACAATAGAATGTAAGATTATAAAAGGAGAGAGGTGATCAATCTCTCTAGTTATGATATTTAAACACAAAACTAAGAATTTGTATTAATGAAACAAGTTCTCAAAGGAAAAATCAAAAGAATTTATACCTGCTTTGGAATTGGTGCCCAAGTTGAATGTTTCTTCTTTTCAGCAATTTATTTCATTATTTGGCATTTCAAACTCTAATGATATATTTCTCATTGTGTAGATATTGTTGAGATCTTTCCAACAATACTTAAATCATCAAAATCTGATTTTGTATGAGAAAGATAGGTTGATTTGAACAATGAGGTTTTTCTGGCTGCGGAATTAGACTTTAGCTGCGGAATGTGCACGGTTCTGTAGCTAAAAATCCTGGATACAAAGTTAGCCATTCATCTTTTATCATCAGTCCAAAATTAATCAATAACTTTAGAAAAGTGAGAAAATAACTTATTCATTTCATTGATTGAAAATTATTATTTTTTTTTCTTGACATGCAGCGACTTAGTGTGGCGACTTTATAATAACACTCAACTTGACTTCCCTTTGACCAGGGTCTTTTTCATTGAATTGGATCAAATGAATAGGAAACCATCCATGTACTGACATTCCCCCAGCTACCCATGTGGCTTGTTTTGCTTGATGACACCTGCAACCTATAGTTTAACAAAACAGCTGCGGAAAGTTGAACCAGCTGCGAAAAGTGGCTAGATTCCGCAGCTAATGAAAACAGAGTGTAGAAAATACTGTGAAATGGAGTGGCTGTGTGCGTGGAAAAGAAAAAAAAATGTGGAGGATGTAACTCAATTTAACTCAAGTTTCTGCCCTCAACAGCCGTCCCATCCTTCCTTCTGTTCTTTAAAACTCGTCTGAATTAGCAGAGATGGTCAGGGTTTATGAAGGAGACCAGCAACTGTAAGCGGATATCAGAGAATAGGTACACGGAATGAAGTGGAATAGAGAACAAAATGGGGTGAAGGCTTATGTGAGCACGGTGGAAATGAAGCCGTGAGGTCAATAGAACAGTAGGGGGAGAAAGTGCATCCAGCAGTTTTTAAAGTTGGGTGGCTGTAGAATGGACGCAAGCACGTTTATAAAATAGCTGCGGATTTTGTGCAGCTGAAAGAAGCCGTAGTCAAATCAACCACGATCCATAATCATCAGTTAAAAATAGAGTGATGCTGTGAAGAGCCGTACCCAACCAGATCACGTAATGGAGAGCCGTCTTGAATTGGAACTGTTGTTTAACGGGTGTTAATGAATTGTAAACGGGTGGCATAAGGGCAGAAGACGTGGTGGAAAAGGGTGGAAGACATGGTAGAGGTAGAGTAGGTGCCAGCATAGAACCAAATTAGAATTCCCCCTCTCAGGCATGCCGAATTCAATCACAATCTGTTCATCTAATTGAGAATCCATTTTTTTTACACGCGGTAGGAAAAAAGGGGCTCCAAAGAACCGAGGATTTCTCCCAGACCGCCATAAATTTCTTCAAACAGTTTTTGGGTTATCTACCTGACCTAGCTGGAGAAAAAACCCATGTTTTTTTTTTCCAAATTCATCTTCGTTTGTCCAAATCGTGCATTTGAAGTTAGACATTTTTTTGTTCTGCGTTTTCTTGAATTGCTACATTCGACTATGAAATTTCGAATCAGAGGTAAGACAATACACCTTTTTTGATAGTGGTAGTTTACACACTGTTGATCCTTATTGGAAATCTATGTGGGAGACAAGAAATTTCCAATCCAACCACAGGAAAGGCACACTAATGAAGAATGCACTATTTGAAGAATCGTGAAGCCATTTCATAAAGAAAAGTGGGGAATCGCTGAACAAAACCACAATCGAGAGACTACACATGGGGTTTGTAATGTTGAATTGAAATCGTTGGATTGGGAATAATTGACATGTTGAAGCCATGGAAATCATATTGTAAGGACAGCGATGCATCGGTTTGACTTATTGGCAGCATGAGGGATCCATACAAAGTGGACATGAAACTGTTGTGGAGTGTATTACAAGGCGAAGATATCATCAATAAAGACCACAAGAGTCGTTCCATTGAGTTGTTTTTTCTTTCTTCTTTTTTTTTCTCTGAAATTGTAAATTTTTATAATAAGAATTAATGATTTTCAATTTCAGACAGCAAAGACTTCAAGAAAAACATGCTAAATCAGGACTTTGACTGAGGTCTTAGGCTGGTTTTTCATCGATCTAAGCTGGGTGACTAGGATAGGATCCATGTCGAGACAATTTTGGAGATGCCCATGTGGTCGGTTTTTTCATTGGACATTTGTAGCTTGCTAAACCTTGAAACAACTGCGGAATTCTCAACTAGTTGCGGAATCATGGCACTTTCCGCAGCTAAGTTACAAAACCTTATTAAAACAGGATACAGTGTTTTGAGGACCACTACAAACCAGAATTAGTCAATTTTGGACAATTTGAAACTATCAAAGCAGTTGAGTTCCATTTTTTTTATTTTTTATTTTTTTTAAATCAAATGAAATGATGAAGTTTATTTTGTCTCCTTTTTTTTTTTTTTTACATAAAAATTCTTTTTCTAATTCTCCAGATCACACAAAGTGCAGGAGGAGAGCATACTCAAGAATTATTAATTATTTTTTTTACTTAACATTCTTTTTTCTGGTCCTCCAGATCACACGAAGTGCAGGGGGAGAGCATACTCAAGAATTATTAAATTTTTTCAGATGTAAGAAATAAGGTCTCCTAATTGCACTTCCCCGGCAACGGCGCCAAAATGTCTAGTCAATTTAACATCTTAAATTGCTCTACATAAATTATCAATCCGGGTATCATAAACTGATGAAGTGTGGTGCACCATATGTGCTTAGTTAACCTTTTTCTTACTTCGTTGTTTTATAGATTTTATTTTATTTTGGGGTTTTGTTTTTGTTGGTTTCCTAAAGTGTCTAATGTAAATGGAAATCCTATTCTAAGGTCTTAAGAATACTTTTAAAGGACCAATATGGATAGAGATTTCAAGACAAGGCCTATGTCCCTAATGATAACTTCCAAAACTTAGCACTTCAAAAGATCTCAAAACATGTTATTGATGGAATTAGTACTTAAACAAAAGTGTAAATATGCAGCTACTTCAATCAAAATGGAATGCAACCACCAATCAATGAGCTAGTGACTATGAAACCCAGTATCCTTGCTGCTATATAAAAAGAAAATTGAACTTAAAGTAATTCAAAAACTGTAAGCAAAGTAAAATAAATCATATTACATCAACTCATATTCTGACCCCTCACCTTTTGACTCGCTCTGGCTATAGGAGGCAATCATAAACAAATTGAGTAATCTGATATCTAAATTGCATAAAATGAAATTGCATAAAATGAAACTAAGATCAAACTACGCATTCATACTTCAATCCCTCACCATTCGACTCGCTCTGGCTATAGGAGGTAACCGAAAATGACATGAGTAATCTAATCACTAACTTGCAGAAAAGTAAACTAAATCATATTACATCAAATAATATTCTGATTCCTCACTATTTGAGTCGCTTGGCTATAGGAAGGTAATCATAAACAAATGGAGTAATATGATATCTAAATTGCATGAAATGAAATTGCATAAAATGAAACTAAATCATACTACATCAAATAATATTCTGATTCCTCACTATTTGAGTCACTTGGCTATAGGATGGTAATCATAAACAAATGGAGTAATATGATATCTAAATTTGCATGAAAGTAAATGAGCAAAACAAAACTGAATGAAATAACAATGCTGGAATTAGAACTCAGAAAATAAATCAGCAGAAGGACAAGATGATTCCATCATGTCATTAGTCATTAAAAAGCTATGTGCATTACTAATCTACAATCAACCGGTTGAACACACTTGCATGAATTAAAATTGCATGAATGAAAAATCTAATCTATCAAACTTGAAAGCAATCAAATGACATAATGAAATCAAAGCAAAATTTACAAAATGAAATCTACTCTACCTTACATTCTAATATGCTCCATGACATCTACTTCACATCTCCTTCCATGTTGAGAACATCAAAGCTTTTTTCAAATTCTTCAAAATTACAAAGTACAACAAAGTTCTCCAAAGCTTTCAAAAGCCATCAAGGAAGAACTACAAACTCCAAGCTAAAGAACTCACAAGCTAAAATACTTAAGAACTCCAAACTCTAAGCTAACAACTGAAGGAGAGAGATCTCCTATTTATACAAAAAGATGAGAAGCCATATCATTAATGAGAGTCCATGAATTTCTCTCTCTACCTCTAGAGTCCTAATCAAAATAGGAACTGATAAGACACATGTCGTCTTAGAGTTACAATACAATTAGGAGATGTGACACATATCCTCATGATCCCATGATTCTTTTCCCTCAAATTCGAATTTGGCCTTAGAGTGCCACATAAGGGTCTTCTATAAGCCTCCTTTCAGCCTACACATGTCAACAATCTCAACCCATTTGTTAGGTATAAGCATATGCACATTATTTTCTAATTTTTAACCACAAATTCACTTAAAAGGCTTAGAATTAATAAAGATTGGAAAAACATAAATGTGGCCCAATGATAATGAAAGTGGGATGAATGTGGTGACATAGTAGTGAAATGGAGGTGAAATGGAGGTGATATAATGGACATAATAGTGAAAGTGTAATGGAAATGAATGACATTTTCAAGACTCAACAGTGCTACCCCGAACCCCATAGGGTGGGGTTACTTGCACCCCTCAAACCCCCTATGACTCCCCCCGCTATGCAATCGGTGCAACAAAGGGGGGGATCTGCCCCCTTCTAAATCCCTGGTTAACTACATGGGCTAGTCGTGGAAGCAATATAACACAACCCAACATGCATTTTGGGGATGGTGCTGCAGTGTGCTACGGATGGTTTCCACTTGATTTTGAAATGACACAACGTAATCTCATTATGAATTTCATTTCAAT
This sequence comes from Pinus tabuliformis, assembly GCA_031772625.1. NCBI lineage: Eukaryota > Viridiplantae > Streptophyta > Pinopsida > Pinales > Pinaceae > Pinus > Pinus tabuliformis. Next base: position 925,124,334 of record CM062816.1, read on the forward strand.
TTGGGCTAGGTTTCCCGATCTATATAAATACTCACTCGTTTGAAGCCACCCACCATTTTTACAGTGTGTGGGCTCTGGAATTATATCCCTGGATGGTTGATTTGAAACTCCTGCGTCCTTTCCTTTATTTGCTAAGGAAAACTACTAGTTTCACAATTTCATCCTTACTTATAACTTTGTGCTTTTAGGTTGAGTTTGAACTGCGCCTATTAGTTTCAATAAGTTATTAACAGTGGCCTAGTTTCATTCTTCAACCCATACGTGGCTTCTGAAGGTCAACCGATATATGACAATGTGCAAACAAAGTGAGATGGTTGCACAAGGATATCCCCGTCATATCTTATTTTTCCCCATGATATGGTTGCGATATGAACCCCATATGCTCATTCTCACCATGTTTAAATAATCATGCCTAATATTAGTTAGAATGTGTGCTCTCTGTTAAAAAAAATCTTGTTTGAATCAGAGGTATTGGAGGGTTGACCTATTGACGCTGTAAGGAGTAAGTTAGGTATCAGGGTACCAGTGTGAAGCCCGTCCCAATCCCCCAAAGGGAAAGGGGTTGAAAGAAGAAAGAGTGAAATTAGGTGCATGATGATGATTCATTAGTTTCTACCATTCAGATAATGAGAATCTATGAAGTTATGTGGGTAATGCAAATCCCTTTCAAGAGTGAAGTGTCACAGTGACCCTGCCTTATCCACCGAATGAGAGATCTTATTTGGGGAAATGTGGCTTGGAAATGATGTGATCGGAGTGAACGCGAGGATTAAAACAAGCTATTCATATCTTTCTTTGAGAAGGATTTTGGAAGCTTTTGCTGGGAGTTGTGGAGAGTGAACACGAGAGATTAGACAAAAAAACTATAGAAATTACTAAATAAGGAAGGGTAGAAATTCTACTGCAACTAAAGGTGGTATCACTTTCCATCGATGCAAAAATTGGGGATGACGATCAGCTACTATTTACCGAATCAGGGAATTATTCATAGTTTTTTCTGATGATGAAGGAAGAGGAAGAGACCATAGCCTTTTTACCTGTTCACGGGGTCGAAGAAACCATTTTCAAAAAAGATACTGAGTACACATTATTTCTTATAACCCATTAATACAAAGACCATGCTAGAGAGAATAAACATAACTAGATGTTTCACGAATGCATTTATTATGAATTTCGATAGCTTACTCAGTTCCACCACGGAAGTTTTCTCCGAGGTCTCATTAGGGTTTCCAGTGCCCTTTTCTTCAGCGGATTTTTTCTCTGAGCTCAGTGTTTCTAATGCTCTTTTCTACGGCAAATTATTTTATCCATTGTCTTGCTAGGGTTTCCAGTACTCTTTTCTGTAGTGAATTTTTTCTCTCGGGTCTTATTACTATTTTCAGTGCTCTTTTCTGCTACAGATTTCTCCTTTTCATTTTCCTTCTCTTGTTCTTCGAGCTCTTTGAAGCGCTTCTGCATGCCCTTCTCCAAGCCATTGAAGTGGTCTTCGAGATATTTCCACTAGACATTGAAGTTTTCCAAGGCCAAAGAATGGAATTGTAGATCAAGGAATGCCTTGTGGAGCCGCTCCTTCTTGGATGGCACCTCATCCATGGCTGTCAAGATCAAACTCGCTACTAAGTTTTTAGTTTCATTTTATAAACTAGCACCCATTTTCACTTTCATACTAATTTTTTAGTTTCATGTGATAAAGTAGCACCCATTTTCACTTTCATACTAAGTTTTTAGTTTCATTTGATAAAGTAGCGCCCATTTTCAATTTCACACTATGCTTTTAGTTTCATTTGATAAAGTAGCACCCATTTTCATTTTCATACTATGTTTTTTAGTTTCATCTGATAAACTAGCATCCTTATGCATGGTTTTGGTTGGATTTGAAAGATCATCCTGCCAATAATTTAATTTTAAGATTATCCTTTTTATGTAACGATTTTGTTGTTAATTTTAAGATTATTGTTTTTATGTAATGATTTTGTTGTTAAAGTTTATGGAGGTAGATGTATTGTATTTTTGGAAAATTTGAATGTTGTTTTGTTATTAAAATTTATGGAGGTAGATATATAGTATTTTTGGAATTTGAATGTTATTAGAAGGAAACAATTTCTTTGTATTGAAAACATTTAAGTGTAAGAAGGAAACATGTGCTCTTAATTTGTTTATATTGAAAATATTTAAGTGTTCTTGCATATTAGGTGGGTGCAAACAAAAGAGAGTTTATAGTAAAGATTTAATAATTAAAAATATGTGTTAGTTTCTTAAAAGTTATATGAAAAATTTGGAAGGAGTAGGGTATGTACCTTTATTTAGTTTAAATATATTCAAATTGTTGTGTGAATGGGTTTGTAAGACCTGACGTTTTTATCTTGAGAAAATGGAGTCCTCTCCAAGTCACTTGCATAGTTTAGGTTGTCATAAGAAAGGTAGATGTTTTTCCTTAAGATGTAAACATTTCATTTTAAGAAGTGTGATAATGTTGTTTCAACAAGGCATTAAAAGATGGAATGAGCATGTAGGTTTGTGATGCTAGTGTTGTGTTCTACTTGAGGCATGGGTGCATGTCCAAAAAGACTCTAACAAGGGTTGAAGAGGTGGAATAGTTAGAGGGGTTGGGGGGTTGTGGTCTCACTTAGAGGTGTAGACAAGCACATTATGCACCATGAGAATTTGTGAAGCTAACTTAAGAGATTTGACAATTTGTGGGAAGGCAACTTGGTAGTGGTACTAAGTGACCTTGATTGAAGTTGATACCCCCTCCTTGCACTACCACTTTGCAAGGTGAAGAAGAAATGTGAAATATATGTGCAACCCACTAAAGAAGTTGGCAAGGTTGTTGCAACATATATAGGTGGTTTTTTTGTGTTGCAAAAGGAGGAGTTGGAACTTGGAAGGTGACCATTCAAGTAGATTTCTCATGGAGCGTTAAGGAGGTGCAAGGATTTGATAAGGAGTGAATTACACAAATATAAAAAATAGGCCATATTGGGTTAGGATATTATTGTTTTTGGACATCCAAAGTTGAAGGTGCATTTTATGAAGGTGTAGTCTAAGTGCTTGGGTGTGGATCACATTTTATGAGTATCTTGGAATTTTGGTGTGTGTTAGTGGTGTTAGTGCGTTATGTTTGATGAGAACTAGCTAGAATGTGTTCCATGAAGGAAAAAATCCCATAAGTTTTAGATGGCTTGACCGTTTTGCATTATAAGGTGTCTTATGCCCTAGTTTTGAGGAGACAATTAGAAAAATGTTAGAGTGTGATGGGTTGTACCATGGACTTAGGTCCACTTGCATGGGTTGAGGTGTAAAGGTTCCCCATGAGTTGAGGAAAATTATTCCAATTCTTATCTACATAAATTGTTTATGACAAAAGATTAATGATTTATTTGTTTGGGAATGGAAGAGGAAGATAAGAAAGAAGAGGCATTGAAGTTTGTTGTAAATTAATCAAAAGAAAGGAAAAATGTCTCCTTTTAGCAATATTATTCAAGTTCCCTCTTCAATACAACTAAATTTTAGTTGGAGCTAGGGATTTGACCTCTCAAAGGCATTGATTGGGTACTCTAGAATTCCAGGACGTAACATATCTACAATGGTCAATTAGACAGATTTGTCTTGGACAAAGGTTGAAAAGGCTAAGGTGAAAATCTCCCCTTTTTAATGTGGGTTTTAAACCTTCCTTTTGAGAATGTTAAAAGCAAGGTCATGATCTTGAAAGGAGGTCCTTGGTTTTCCCAAACCAAATTCCAATTCTTAATCCATGGTGTGATTCTTTCTATTTGAGTTTGGCCTTGAATGTTGAGATCTATCTTTAGGTCTAGTTATCACTATGTTGTTTCACTTATGCATTGAGAAGGTATTAAGGGCTATAGAGGATAAGATGGTTGGTTTCCAATACCCTTCCCTTGAATACTTGTTAATAGATGATGTGCCCCATCTTTTTATCGTAACATTTCAACCACAAGCTCTTCCTATGAGGATGCCCTTAAAGGGAGGGTTTGTAAAGGAAGTGGAATCATGTTGAGTCAAGGGAGGGGTATACATTATAGGTGTCTCTAGAGATATTGACAAAGGTGAAGGGTAATGGAGTTTACCTCCTATTGCAATGCCTTCTATTCCACCATTCAAGGTGATAAAGGGAACTAACTTTAAGGTGCATAGGTGAAAGCTCACGAAGATATTAAAAATGAGAAGGTAGGTGTAATTTAGCATAGGATTGATTCTTCAATGTTTGACTTTTTGGGTGCAATTTCCTAGTAAATGGAAAAATTTGAAGCCCTACCGCTTATATATTAAGTAGATTACAATAAAACATTTCCTGAGATTCAAAGAGTCTCTCCATATTTTGTCCATGAGATCCATGGAAACTATGTTCAAGTGTCGATAACTTGTGTTAAGATATCATCTTTGATTCAGGGCACCTATACTTCTTCAACTAGTGGTAATTAATATGTGCAAACTAATTATCTAACATATGTGTTAAGTGATCAGATCATGGACACACAGATCAAGAAAAATCACCAGCAGAAGATCCAATTGTATCGGGTTGTCAAATTTGGCCAACTCCTGCACCAAGGCAAGTGGCTCACCAGGAACTAAGTTCAATAGAAATTTTCCCATCTCATGGAGGCACTCAATGCAATGAGGACCATTTCTTCCTAAGGAGGGAGGAATGATCCAAGTGGATATTGGTGGCCACTCGCCTATTCCACTTGGACCCCCACCATTGTTTCTTTCAGTTTCTCACTTTCCTTAATTGTAGCACAAGTTACTATTTTTAGTAGTTTTTCGTGTCCTAAATTTCCGAAGTGATTTTGAGGCCCTAAACGACGTTTTTTTGGAAAACGAGAAAACATCAATCTTCAACTAGCGTGAGGGAGTGACATGGCATGCTAGGCAATAGTAAGTCATGCTAGAATGCCATGGTCACATGTGGCCAAGATGTGTTAGGTGCCAAGGTGTGCCAACATGTGCTAGGAAGTGTTGGGGAGTGTCAGGGAAACAAAAGGGAGCACTAAGTAAATTAATGCATGGAAATGAATGAATAAGAGTTTGTGACAAGAAGTGTCAGTGAGCTCCAGGTGTTCTAAGGAGGGAGTGAAAAGGTATGTTGGGTAGTGCTAAGGCATGCTAGAGTCCAAAGCAACATGCCAAGATGTGTCAGGTGCTATGGTGTGCCAATGCATATCAAGGAGTATTATGTAGTGCCAGGGAAACACAAGGGAGAGCTAGTTTCAAATGCATGGAAATGAATGAATAAGAGTGTGTGACAAGGAGTGCCAGTGAGTTATAGGTGTGCTAAGGAGGGAGTGACAAGTTATGTTAAGTAGTTCTAGGGAATGCTAGAGTGCCAAGGTGGCATGGAAATATTGAGCCAAGTGGCAGAGTCTGACAATGTGTGTTAGGGAGTATTAGCGAGTGTCCCCTTGACTTTCTTTAAGGTTGAGGAAGTTGGATATTTTTTGTATGGTTGTTTGGATAACCAAATGTGTTGTTCCCATGAAGTTAGTGAGGTTCAACAAAACAAATAGGAGAGCCTTTTAGTAACCGCATAGTTGATGAGGTGGTTAAACTGAACTATCCACCATGAAAGAGCACCACCATGAGAGAAGTTTGTAGAAATTTTGAATTATTTAACACATATTCACAGAGATTATCCTGATCATACAACTATAAGCAGAACATGTATAATACATAATCTCCTCTACATTGATCATCAATTTACAGAAGCAGAAACATTCACAGGCGCACATAGAAGCATCAATCAAACTCATAAACACAGTATGTATCCCGGGGAAAACATCTCGCTAAAAACCCCACACTATCTGTATATTATATTGATTGAATCATGTAACAATACAAATCATAATACTTCTAACAAGTATCTCCACCTGTTACACACAATACAGCTCAGATTTGATCTCCAAATCTCCCCCACTGCTTGCCTGCCTCCACTGCTCAATACCTGCTCAAGAACTGATGAGAATAGCTTCCCAAACTCGTTTTTCACCTGCAAAATAGTCACTCACTCTTTGTGGACGTGAGCAAAGGCTAAAATGTGGGACAAATACGTGAGCAAACTCATTGGCATACTCAATCCATTGATTGTGCAAGATCTGATGCACAACTATAGTCACAACTGATAGCAATCTGATTCTCTACCACTTGTCCCTGTTGAACTGAACATGCACTGACATGCAACTGAGTTAACTGATGTATTCTTTAGTTATATTATGAGTTAATAATTAGTTTAACAACTCATCATTAGTCTATCTGTAGTTAGACTAACTACAACTAGTTTAACTAAGTCAAACTGAACACAACTCCATCAACTGTACCTCCAGTCCACTAAACTCAACTCACTTGAGTTCTAACTGAAGTCCTGCATGCAAATATTAGTCATCCCATAGGTAACCACGTATTTCCTTGTGGGATCTGCATGTACCACATCCGTAGCTCATTCTGAAGTGCTCCAAGAGAATAAGATCAAGTTTATAGTCCAAATATTATTGTGAGATAATAATATTTGACTTTTCTATTTTTGACAGCCAGTCTAAAAATAGACTTTGATCACTCACACTGTGATCATTCACATTTTGATCAAAAATAGAAGTCCATCTATTTTTCCCAACTTGATCAATCATCCATAAACATAGACATGATCCATATGTCTAAAAATAGACATAGTCTAAAAATAGACTTGCGCCAAAAATAGCCTGCGGGCCCACTTAGTGAAGGCGACTCTTTTCACTAAGCTCCATCATCTTGTTGTATTCTCAACAAGCATTTCTTGTTGCACACTTTTCAACACTCCCTCTCAACAACAAAGGCTTCCTCTCAAACCCGATCCTGTAACTCTGGAATGTTCTCCATGCAACACATCTGGCTGGTCCACTTGCTCTGTCATCAAAGTCTCTGACTGTTATTGCCTCTGTCGACTGAAACTCTGCATCTCTGTGCTCTTCAGTATCTGACTACTCTAGCCTCTGTCACTTTGATCTCTGACTGCATCCGTGCTGCTGCTGGTTCTATCTCCCAGCATTGCATCCGCACTGCACCTCCCAACTGACCTCCCTGTTGGGATAGAAACACCCTCTGATGCTGAAGCTCTACATGCTGCTGACAAGTTCTCCCTCTCTGACATCTGCGCTACTGCAACATCTCCATGCATCTCGCACCATTGCACACCTCTCCGTGCCACCTAGCACTGTGCAAAACACTTGTGCCTCTCGCATTGCTACAGCCTGCTAGCTATGCGCTGTCCTGGGATTCCCTGCACTGTCGCTCTCTCTGCCGCTCCATCCGCATCTGTCTCTACCCAATCAGTCAGTTCCTGCTACTACACATCGGGGCTCTCGTAGCAAGGTCTCATCCAAGAGGTTGGGTACCTCAAGGATCCTGCCCCTCCTCCTTGGGACAATCAATCCACATCACCCCACCTCCTACCTGGAGGTATGGCTGCATGCGATCCCTCAGCCCACCTGGCTTGAAGTTTCCCCCTACTGGAGGTCTCTGGATGAGTAGATGTCTCTACTCGATCTCCTTTCAGCTTCCCCTGTTGTGGCTCCTCCACAACCTCCTGAAGCTGCTGCACCAATCGTGGCTCCTCCACAATCGTCTGAGACTTCTTCTGGCTCTGCATGTTGAGAGGTAATATACGCTCCCTCTCAACCACCAAGTCTCCATCAGTTGCCTCGCTGCTCAAGGCTTCGCATGCATCTTGAACCTCAAGAGCATACAGGTTCCTGACCCGTGAACCAATCTCATGACAACGAAAGCATCTCACCTGCGACTTGTCAACCTTCTTCCCACCACTGGAAGAACTGGATTCAGAAAGAGAAACCCTCCCCTTCCCCTTCTTCGCCTTACTCGCTAAGGCACAGTTCTCCTCATCCTGCATGGATGAAGAACCGTCTCTGGTGCTCCGTCTAATCTCCTCCTGCATCAAATCCGACCATAGTCGTTCCCAATTTGGCAGTTTCTCCCTTCCATTCACCGAGTCCTGGTAGCTATGCCAACTCTTAGGAAGGTCAAGGAGTGCTAGACTCACCATCCTCATCTGACAGTCACCCCCACACTTCCCAGCTCATCCCGGCATTAGGTGAACTTCGTGAGATACTGGGGCATACTGTCTCCATTCTCAAACTTAATGTTTCTGAGTTTTATCTCTTGCTTTGGAATTAAATTCGAATTCCACCAGCACAAAAAACTCAACCGCTTCCGATCTAGAATTCGTGAGAACACAATATTTCTTGTACAGAGATTGACTGTATGGGCTTTCACCGGATATTTCACCTTCCAAAGGAAGGATGAATCCAGAGGCTACCTGGCCCGATTACAGACTCTGCCTAGAGAAATAGAATGTAAACACTTCTTGAATAGTAGATCTGATGATCAACCCTCGCTTGATATCCTGTAAAAATCTCTTCTACAAATCAAGCTGCTCCGATACCATGTAGAAACTTTTTCTACAATTATCTAGCTCGCTCCGATACCATATGATGATCAATACAGCGCTGATATCATGTAGAACTTCTTCTACAAATCAGCTCGCTCTGATACCATGTAGAAATTTTGAATTATTTAACACATATTCACAGAGATTATCCTGATCATACAACTATAAGCGGAACATGTATAATACATAATCTCCTCTACATTGATCATCAATTTACAGAAGCAGAAACATTCACAGGCGCACATAGAAGCATAAATCAAACTCATAAACAAAGTATGTATCCCGGGGAAAGCATCTTGCTAGAAACCCCACACTATCTATATATTATATTGATTGAATCATGTAACAATACAAATCATAATACTTCTCACAAGTATCTCCACCTGTTACACACAATACAGCTCAGATTTGATCTCCAAATCTCCCCCGCTACTTGCCTGCCTCCACTGCTCAATACCTGCTCAAGAACTGATGAGAATAGCTTCCCAAACTCGTTTTTCACCTGCAAAATAGTCACTCACTCTTTGTGGACGTGAGAAAAGGCTAAAATGTGGGCCAAATACGTGAGCAAACTCATTGGCATACTCAATCCATTGATTGTGCAAGATCTGATGCACAACTATAGTCACAACTAATAGCAATGTGATTCTCTACCACTTGTCCCTGTTGAACTGAACATGCACTGACATGCAACTGAGTTAACTGATGTATTCTTTAGTTGTATTATGAGTTAATAATTAGTTTAACAACTCATCATTAGTCTATCTGCAGTTAGACTAACTACAACTAGTTTAACTAAGTCAAACTGAACACAACTCCATCAACTGTACCTCCAGTCCACTAAACTCAACTCACTTGAGTTCTAACTGAAATCCTGCATGCAAATATTAGTCATCCCATAGGTAACCACGTATTTCCTTGTGGGATCTGCATGTACCACATCCGTAGCTCATTCTGAAGTGCTCCAAGAGAATAAGATCAAGTTTATAGTCCAAATATTATTGTGAGATAATAATATTTGACTTTTCTATTTTTGACAGCCAGTCTAAAAATAGACTTTGATCACTCACACTATGATCATTCACATTTTGATCAAAAATAGAAGTCCATCTATTTTTCCCAACTTGATCAATCATCCATAAACATAGACATGATCCATATGTCTAAAAATAGACATAGTCTAAAAATAGACTTGCGCCAAAAATAGCTTGCGGGCCCACTTAGTGAAGGCGACTCTTTTCACTAAGCTCCATCATCTTGTTGTATTCTCAACAAGCATTTCTTGTTGCACACTTTTCAACAAAGTTATGGTTGAGAGCTATGCAAACACCAATTCCTTCATGCCTATTGTTATGGTCCATTATGAGAACCCCTCATTCCTTGTAAATAGTTAGCATGATAGTTACTCCAACAGATCCCTCTCACTTCACATTTTGCCATAGTTTCAAAACCTAATTTTGAGTGGTTCAATGAGGAAATCCCCCATTGGCAATATCAAATGGGAAAAATGACATTTCTGGGGGTTCCCATAATAGTACAGGATGCCTTCGATTGAGAGGCAAGAAAAAACTTACATCAAGACGTTGAACTTTTCCCATCTAACTACGATGGTCCGCAACCAAAATGCAAACCCATCCTTCCTTCTTTACTTCCGCTGTAGGGTTTCAACCTGTCAAATGTTATATGGAGGGAGGTCAGAGGCTTGTCAGAGCAATTAAGGGTGTCCTTGATTTATGAGGGTTTCACCCTGTGCTAAGGTGTGTATCTATGCAAGAGGATCATTTCAAACCCATTCAGTGTGTCTAATGTGCCATATGATATTATTATTTTTCATAGTCTCCACATCAAAGCCAATTTACATCGCTGATAAGTATCTCCTTAGCCTAGTCATAAGAAACCCATACCATATATGTTAGGGATTAGTGTACTCATCCTATGTGTGTGCGGATTCTTCTCTAACCTTTTGTGATAGGAAGATATAGAGCTTGCATGATATCTACGTTTTACTCATCTTCCTTTAAGGGACAACAATAAGCTTCTATGGCATAAAATAAGGCATAAAAGAAGCTAAGCACTAATAAGGGGTGCAAACAAGTTCATCCAACATATAGTATTAGCCAATTGGGATGATGTTACCACTACTAGTTGATTAGATTCAACCAAGAATTCCTTCCTGCTAGCTAAGGTTTGTAGTGAAAACCTCTTCTCATCCTTACACCTATGATGAAAAGAATCCATCAGTGGGACTAGATCATCTTACCTTAAATCAAAACCCTTATCATTTGGTATTTTGAAATAGCCAAAATCTATTGTCGATGTTTAAGATGACCATTATTTTTCTTCATCGAGGACCATAAAAGAAGATTCTTCTTATTTAGTTAAATGGAATTTCCTAAAATAGAGCTCTAGGGATATCTCGTAATCAACAAGATAATTTCCAAATATATGTGATATAGACGACCTATTTGAGGTGTCCTTAATGAGATGAGTAAGTGTCATCCCGTAATAGAGCTGCCAGTAGTTACCCAAGATGAGCCCTACTATATTATAGCAACTTTTCTCCTCATGAGATAAAAATATATTGTTGTTGGGTGTTACACATCCAGCATGCAGAAGTCCTGTGAAATCAAGGGGCAGGTGATCTCCTTAGCGCATCCACATCATTCCAAACACCTACCTCTATTTGTTTGAATGTGTGGAACCAACAGTTGCAGAAGAAGGCTAAACAAATGGCATGTGCCTAATAAATTTGCATTTTCTGGGTTTCTTAGATGAGTAAATTTTAGGGCTTTGGTCCAATAATAATATAGAAAATTCTCATTTCAATCTTAAAAAATATAAAAATATAAAAGTTAGATAAACTTCTCACATATCAATTTTTTATGTGTTCAATTTGACAATATTAATGGTGCAAGCCAAAAAAATTAGTCTCTGTCACAGGGACTAGAAATAGATCTACTAAATGGGTCTAAAAAATTTTATAGATAAGAAACAAAGGAATATCTCTTCATAACCAAATATCAATTTTGGAGTTCTCAAAACAAAATAGCAAAATATATATCTTTTATTTCTTAATATTCAACCATATTCCTTCACAATTTGAACAAACATAATCCATGTTCACTTCAATGTTGACATCAACATCATCAATGTGTTCTTCGCTTAGACATTTTTTTCTTGAAAGTCTACACCTACGACAAATCTACATACTCAAGTTCATATGATGTATTATTTCACAATCATTTTGGAGGACATGTTAATAGTACATACCAATTAGTCTCAACTAGATCTTGCACATAAAATACTTGTTTAGCTTGCGATGCTAGAATAAATGGATAATATTGCCAATGATTTTGACTTAAGAATTTCTTCATATTCACCATTGTAAAACCCAAATCATTAGTTTTGATCCCTCTCTTATTGTATACATGAATCCAATTACATTTGAACAATGTGTACTCCATATAAAAATAGTCCAATGTAATTATTTCTTCTACCACTCCATAAAATGTTGTGTTTTGAAGTATAGGGTTTGCATATTTGGAACTTGACCTCATCATTGTTTGAGCTTCCATACACACACCACTATTTTGGGTGGCTCTCTCATTCTCTATGATTTTTGAATGGAATCTATAACCATTGATTAGGAATCCCTTGTACTTATTCATGAATTTCATGGGGCCACACGCTAGCCATTTAAGTGTATTAGACACCTTTCCATCTCCTTCCACTTGTATAATTTTAGATTTTTAAGTGTAGTTAGAATTCATACATTCAACCTCTGAAAAAAAAAATTAATTTCTTACATGAAAATATTCCCATATACTGATTTTTGAGTACACTTATAATATAACTAATATCATTACGTGTCTTTTTAACCAACTAGTAAAATTATGGGTGTGGAGTTTCTGCAATAGAGCTTCATCTTTTTTCGTTTGGGTAATTGAGTTGGCAATCTCCATTATGTGCATCCTAATTCAACAATTACGGACAATAGATATGGTGGTTAATGTGTTTTGATAAAATATGAATAAAATATTTTTAAAGGTAAAATACGTTAATCTATCCATGGAGATGAATATTGGAAAAAAAAATGAGGTTTTAGTTAGGCATGGATCCAAGCACACTAACCTCCTTCAATTTTTGCACAGGTGTTATGGTTAAATAGATATGAGTTTGTCTTCCTTGCAGCTCTTTTCACAACGCTTCTAGAAGGTCAATTTTGGAATCAAGTTTGAAGAGGCTAAAATGATGTTTTTGCATGGTTTAAAGGCTCCAAGGTGTAGTGGACATCTCCAAGTTTCTTCACAGGTCTTCAAAAACACTCAAAACCTCACTCAAGCCATCAAAATTTCAATTCAACTATTTGTTACGCTTCTGCCAAGATTTGTTTCATCTATGTGTGACCAACTTCAAGCTTGGATTTTGAACAAATGGGAAAGTATTTTTGAAAATGGGAGGACGTTTCTGTTCATAACATAACCAAAAACAAAAGCCTCTCTCATTGTTTACACAACAGTTACTATCTTGGAGTTACAGGTGGCACTTTGAGACTTATTTTTCACAATTTCGCTAGGCCAGAATTGCTGACAGGGTTCTAGAAGTTTTTGAAATTCGACTTGGTGGACCTCCAACTTGCCATGGTTAACCTCAAGTTGGAGAAAGGGAGACTTTGGGTTGGGCACAATATTGTTTTGCTAATGAATTGGTTGGGTTCCCAAGTCACAAAAAAGTAAGGTTATCTGCAAGGGTGTTAGTGTCAGTCAGTTTAGCCTATCACCAGTGATCAAATATGCTCTTACAAGGTGTTTTTAGGGTGTCAATTCAAATTTTTTTCATTTCAGTGAGTCTTCAAATAAAAATTTGGTCACTGGCTAGTGCGTCTAGGGATATTTCCACACTGTCAAGAATATAATATGTCTGTCACTTTCATTGATCAGTTGAGTCTACCATCATGAAAACATAATTAATATCACATCAGTCACATCATCATAGTCTCCATTCAACTCAGTGTAACCATTAGGTCATTAGGGTTAAGGTCACAAAATCAGCCATTTTATGTATAAATCCGGCAAATGAGGAGTAGCAATAGGTAAATTTGTTCAATAACACTTGATTTCAAATGTAATTTATGTTTTTAGATGTAATAATGTTCCTAAGGTTCTAAATTTACGAGAAGAGGTCCTAAGGCTACAAAACTAAAAAAGAAAGTGAATTGGTGAGGAGGGCCATCCTACCTCATTAATCACTTAGACACCAAAAAAAAATTATAAAAGCACATGGAGGAGCTCATTAACACTCATTTGCACTTGTCTACCATCCTAGCATCAAGCTCCCCCCTCTCCTTTTCAAAAAATTGTGATTCCATAGCCCTCATTGGAAAAAATTGACTCTCGTTGTGCACCTAGACAGCACGCTACACACATGAAGCCTTCACTGCGCACAGGGAAGAGTTGTCAAAAATTGTTGATTGACCAACAAAATTCATTTTCCAAAGCTCCTCTTCAGTAATTTCATCCTCCAAGCTCTATAACAAGTAACTTTAATCTTTTTCATGCCCTCCTTTGCCTCATATGTCAAGAAAATGATCAAATACTTCTTCTTCTAGAGTTTACATGATTTTCATGGTTTTGATCCTAAAATGATGAGTTTCTACCCTAAACCCTAGATTCCTTGTCCCTACACCTCTATTTGCAGCTAATACACCATTTCCATCCATCACAAAGCCTTATCCCCTCATTTTCTATCATTTTCCTCTAAACCCTAATCTACCCTATCTCTTTTCTAGGATAGGCATGTGTTTTGGCCTTTTCCACCCCCTCCCCCCACTCATTTCCTAAAATTCCATTTTCCCTTACTCACTGACATCATCCCCTACCCTCCTAAATTTCATTACAAAGTTAGGCAACTCCTAATTCCATCATACCACCTCATTCCCTCACAGCAACAAATTTCATTGTTTTTGCTTGCCTTTCACCTAGGATTTGAAGTATGGAGCCTGACTCATCACCATCATAGAAGAGGAAGTAAAACAAGGGGGGAAAGATACTAAGGTTTGAGCCCTATTATTGCAATGAAATCACTTCCTCCCCATTTTTCATGAAATGCTTTGAAGATATCAATTGTTTAGAGTTTTGTCAAAGAGTGCAAGAAGGAGGTTACCATGAGCATCTCATAGGTATATTTTCACTCACCTCGAAGGAAGATAAGATCTCCATTGCAGGGACTGATTTCATGTTTTTAGTGGGTGCCATCTCTCAAGCTACAGGCATACCAAACCATGGTGAAAACTGGTTCAAAGGCATGAACCTAGACCTAGAAGAGTACAAACCCTACTTGCAATCACAATACAAAGGAGCTCACTCACATCTTTTCCCTTTCAGATACTTGTTGGAGAGATATGCACCATTGATGAAGGTTTTCATGAAGTTCTTCACATGTGAGGGCATATTTTCCAGGCTATATCAATACCACATAAGACTGGTCATGCACTTTACAACTGCCAAGTCTCTAAATTTGTCTAGCAACTTGTATAGGAGCCTAACCAAAATGTTTGAAAGGGTAAAATTGAAAGGAAAAGTGAATTATCCTAACCTATTTCACCACAGCCTGATAAAGGTTATAGTACTCCATCAGTTGACAGAGAAGAACATGACATGGGACACCTTCACTGAGGTAGCCTTGAAAACACATATAACCACTTCACCAAGCCAACACCAAACCATGTCAGTACATCCCATGGAGGTGGGGTCATCAAGCAAACATGATTATTTTTCTAAGGCACCTAAGATATATGAGAGAGGCATAAGGCTTGTGTTTTCTCCTCAAATTGGGGAAGGGGCCAACCCTACTACATCAGCAGAACAAGGATCACCATCCCATCATGAGGCTTCTTTGCATGATGAGGAACCCATTGAGCATGAATTTGACCTAGTTGATTTGGAGGCACATGATGAGCATAAAAACCTACAACAAGTCATCAAAGAGAAGGATTCTTAGATCATGGAGCTGAAGGATAATTTGGAAAGGGCCAAATTCATCATTTCATTCCTTGAGCAAGAAAACAAACAACTTAAGGCAAAACAACTAGTCATGGAGAAAGAGCAATTCAAATCCAAGAAACAAGAGATGAAAGGCAAGGAAGTGGTGAGCCATGAGGGCATTGAGAAGCATGAAGTACATGTGGCAAGGAAGATACCAAGGACAATGGGTGTTAGGAAGGCACCTTAGAGGGAAAGAGAACAAAAGCCACCAATGGAAGAATTAACCTTTGAAGATAAGATTTCCATGGAAATAAACGAGGACAAGGATTTTTGGCTTGATAAAGTCAATTTCCACCTTAAGAAGCTCCTTGAAAAGGCCAATGGGGATAACAAGTTTCAAAATAAAGTGGCCATCCATTATTACACAAGGAATCAAGTTGCCAAGGTCAAAATCAAGCAATTGAAGGAAAAACTCAAGGAAACCCTAATCAGCCAAGAGGAGAAGGGTAATTTATTTTTTCTTGCTAAAGCATCCATGATTGCATAACATACCTCATCAAGCATCTCTGGACAAATTTTGGGAGGATTTGGAGAAAATTTTGTGTTTTGGTGTAGATTGGTGCAGACTTGCAATTTTTTGGCAATTTTTTGTCTAGGAGCGCAACAATCTCACACTGTGATTCTTCCTTAGGGCTCCAAATGATGGAAAATCAGAATTTTTGGAAATATTATTACCCCCTCTCAAAACCATTTTCCCACTTTCTTGGTCTGGGGCTCAATTTTTGAGAAATTTTCAAAAAGGAGGCCAAAAATCACCTTTCTCGCCCTCTTTTTCCATTTTGCTACACACTTGAAGACACCTTGGGAGAATGGAAATATCTCAGCCAAAAATGGGTCCTTTTGAGTGAAAAAAATACTCTAAAGACATATGCACTCTCCCATATTTCTAGAATAGGCTTCAGATATAGATTTGGACTTCAAAAAGGCACTCCAAAATGGCGTCCAATAGCCTACTGCGCACCTAGAAGTTTCTGAGATTTTTGTAAAATTCCCACTGTGTAATTTTTTGTAATTCCTAGTTTGACTTTTGTAAAAGTAAAAAGGGTGAAGTAGATGAATGTGAGGGGTAAAAGTAAATGTAAATAATGGGTGGTTAGTCTTTGTAAGTTGTTTTGATGTAAATTTGACCTCATTTATGAGAGAGGTCGGAGTCAAAGTTAATTGTAGAAGTTGTTTTTAACTTCCCTAGACATTAGGGTTTGGTTAGAACACCTCATGGAATAGTTCCTAGAGTCAAGGATTTGACCCCTAAGAGTGGGAAGATGTTTTTTTTCCTTGATGTATCAATTTCTCAGTGATAGAATGGGTTGGATTTCAGAGGAGAGAACTATTGTAGCTTGTACTTGGACATTTTCTGGAAATCAAAGGACACAATTTGTAGCTATTATCTAGGAATTCATGTGCGGTGAGTTTGTGATGTTTTTTTTCTTTGGTATAGCTTTATATGTAAGATATTCATCTTCTCTTTCCATTCATCATTTCTTCAATGTTTTTCGTTACAGTTTATAAATAGAATTATTTTCATAAAGCTCTGTTTTGATGGAAAAAATGTTATGTGTTACTTTCTTTCTTGCTTAATGAATTCATGTGTCATGCTCATTAATACCTTTTGCTTCTTCTAAAAACTACCCTACACTGACAAACCCTAATATCCATCACAAAATTAATGCTATATTGCTCCTTTATATCTTTGTTGATGTAACCCTTTGATCCTCTGACCTAGCTACCTATTTTTTCTCCCTTATCCAGCAACAAAACCCTAAATTTTCCAAAACCCACCTGAGCCTAGCTATCTAGACTAAAATCCTTTACATTCTTGTCACATCTTGGCTATGATTTCATAGAGAGAGCCCTCTCTAGTTTGGTAGGGATAGCTAACAAAATAAAAGCTTGGTCTATGGTTACCTCCATCAATCTCCTCATCAGCCTGGGACATTGTGGAGGATAACAGAGGGCATGACAACTAGGGAGTGCGAAGGTGTTCTAGTTTATGTAAGTTTCCCAAGTCATGGAAAAATGTAATGCTAGTTGTGAGGTCATAACTACCAAGGTGTGTTAGGGAATGCTAGGGCATGCTAACATGTTCCAGATAGTACGAAAACATGTCAAACAAGCTAAGATGTGCCAAGTGCTAAGGCATGCCAAGATGTACAAGAGTGTGGCAATGCATGCTAGGGACTCTCAAGGCAACAAAAGGAAGGAAAAAGTTAAAATATAAGGAAATGAGTGCATAGTAGGGTTAATAAGTCATCAATTTACCTTTTCCATGAGGGGCATGCTAGGCACACCAACACTAGGTGCCAATAGGTGCCAAGCGCCAAGTGTCAATGCATCCTAAGTGCCAAATCTTCCTCCTTTTCTTCTCATCTAGTTTCCAATAGTTGATCTCAAATAAATTTAATATTAAACCATGCCAAAGCATACCAATTCATATCAACACCTGCCAAACATGCTAAGAATTGCTAAGTGCCAATGCGCATCAGGGAGTGTGATGCATTCTATGAAGTGGCATAACATATCAAAGAGTGATAAGGTATGGTAGAGAGTGCTAATGCATGTTGAGTAGTGTTAGGGATTACTAGGAAAACAAAAGGGAGCACTAGGTCAAAATGCATGGAAGTGAATGAATATGAGGGTGTGTCAGGGAGTGTCAATGAGTGCTAGCTATCATGCCAAGGAGGGAGTGATGAGGTATGCTAAGCACGGGTAAGGCATGCCAGGGAATATCAGGGCATGTCAATAAGTGCTAGTGTGCTAGGTAGTTTCGGGGTGTGCTAACATGTGCCAAATAGTGCCAAGGCATGCTAGGTGCTAAGACATGCTAGGATGTATAGGGTGCCAGAGTATGCCAATATGCATCAAGGAGTTTTAAGGCAAGAAAAGGAATAACCAAGCTAAAATGTAAGGAAATGAACACAGAAGAGAGTTAATAAATCGAGACTTTATCTTTTTCAAAAGAGGCATGCTAGGCACACTAATAATATGTTCCAATACATGCCAAGTGCCAATTTGTGCCGAGTGCTTATGTTTGTTAATGAAATATTATACCAAGGTGTTCTAGGGCATGCTAGGGACTGCAAGGCATGCCAACACATGATAGGGAGTGCTATGCTATGCTAGGGCATGCCAACATGTGCTTTTGTGTCCTATTCATGGCAATATGTTCTAGCTACAAATATGTTCCAGGTACAAAGACGTTCCAAGACATGCGAGGTGCCAATGAATGTTAGTGTATTGTTCTAAAGCATGTTAAGGTGTGCCATGAGTATTGAAGAGTGTTAGGTCTCTCTCATTAATAGAATTGACAGAGCTTGATTATGTATTAAATAATATAGTTCCTACACACACTAGTGGAACTTTATTTAAAGGAAATTTTCTAGATAATAAACCTAATAGAGATGAATCATCTGTTGACTCATAGGAAAACTATATTGTTATGACTTGAGGAAAATGATACACACTAATTACCTCTTAACAAATTGACTGACTATTATAACCACTATGACCTTGGACACATAATAAAAAAGACCCCACAACAATGGTCTTAAATCATTATCTTTTAACAAAAAATATAGTAACCACTACATAGCGTCATCAAAAAACTCATTGGAATGATCAATGATGACGAACATTTTTTGACCATCACCAAAAGTAACCAAAAAGAGAATTGCTAAGGGTCAATAAAAGCTCATCACTAGAAGTTTCACCAAAGAGAGAATTAGTGATGGGCCTTTAACGATCCTCACCAAAAGTGTCACCAAAGACAAAATTAGTGACGGGCCTTTAATGACCCTCAGCAAAAGTGTCATTGAAAATGGCTTTGGTGACAAACCTTAAAGGACCATAACTATATACACTTACAACAACACTTTTTTAAAGACCGTCACTATATGTGACATTGGCGACGGACCTTAAAGGTCCCTCATAGGCATGACCTTCACCAATGACCTTTTTTTTGTAGTGATAAGTGGGCAGATTTCTTACTTCTGACGACACACAACGCAGCGACTGGGTCATCATGTTACAACTCAATGTGGTTACTTCATGTAGATGATTCTACTAGTGCTCTAATTCTTCATCTGAGTCTGAGTTGCAGGAGCTCTCACAGTCCCATATAATTATTCCATACGCTTGTTGGATTCAGCCAATCTTGGTATCGCGTTGTTGTCTTATATATGCAGTCCAAATCGCCATCGCTTTCGTCATCGCGAACTGGTTCAGTATAACGCAATCCTTCAGCAGTATCTAAGGGTACTATTACGTGAAGCAATTTCTTTTCAAATATCATCTTACACTTCTTTAGGTTATCCCGTTCATGTCAGTAGCCCAATCAATACCCAGGAGCACAGGGTAGGGGTTGTTGTCATCCACAATTTCTATTACTTCAAAATCAGCCAATTCACTTGCACCTTAAATATCCACTGTTACTCCCTCCAACCATCCCATTGGGATGATCTTCTACCGATTTGTCGTCCCTAACTAAATCGGAGACCACTGCAACGTGGTTCTCCCCATCCACTCCCACGTTCACTTTTACAAAACGTTCGTTTCTGACCCCAGATCCAGAATGACTTGATCCATTTCGTATTCTCCTATCTACATGGTCAGTCTCATCTCACTTCCTATCCTTGTTTTATGTTTACCAATCTTCCATTCCATGCACGGTTCACCTAGAGTGTTTCTGGCGCATCTATTTATAAGTTCATGTAACCCCTTCATAGCCTTGCTAGCATGTAGCAACTTCATGTAGGTCTCTAGAAAGGTCCTAAGCATAGAAGGGTTCATTTCCTGAACATGTTTATCTTGGCTCCCTGAGGTAGAGGCCTCAATGAAGCTCTTCTTTGCTTCCATGAAATTTTCACGTGCGCGCTCCAAATCGAATTCAGCCTCCTTCTTTGGAGCTTTGCAAACCCATGTGTTGTCTTCAGGTTGTTTCCCCTTATCATCACCCATTGCAATACCACTTCGGAGCACTATATTCACATTCAGGTCCTCTTCGGGAGGCTCAACCCTCATCATTTGTAGGTTCTGAGTCAGCTGCAGTGGTAGCACCACTTTGTCATGTATCCTTGCAATCAGCGTAGGGCAGTCCTCAGTTTCATGATCAAACTGAGCACAATATTTGCATGATGGACACGTTGGGTTAGTGTATTCGTGGGCATAGTGTCTTGGCCCTCCACAATTGTAATAGATCAGCTATCCCTGACCTCTGCCAGGTCCTCCTCCACCTCAGCCTCGTCCAAGCCCTTGAAAGCCTATTTGTGCCATCCTAGTGCTCTGGTCAGGAGGCCGTGTTTATGTCTGAACTCTATAGGTAGGTATTAGGTCCATCATCAATTCATAACTTCGGCAGTTGTGCTCATCATGCCATACCAACCTACAAAAGTTGCAGAACAGTTGTTGTGGTGTTTGTATGCACTTCTGCAGCAAATGAAAATTATCATTCATATGTTTCCCTGCTACCTGACATATAGCGCACCACAACGCAGGCCCCGTGTTTGGTCCTGCTTGGGCTTTTGGCCTCAAAGGCATCGGTCCTCCTCCTGTAATGTAGTTCACAAAGATCGGGCAATGGTCTTTGTCATGCCCCTGACCCTTACATTTCAAGAACCATATCTCTTCACGCACCTCTGATCAAACTGTTCTGACCTTGTTATAGACATTTTTTGGCACTGCAACCCCAATCATACATGTCCATAAACCAAGGGCTCCTAAGTCCCTAAAAGTGTTGTTTCATACCCTAAAATAACAAGGTTAGCTGATTACATCATCTCCAAGAAGTTCTCCACAGGAAACTGCTCAGAACTGGTCAAAACTGGACCATATAGGCTGCCTAGTGCAGAGGGTGCGATGCATCTCACCTACCCAGTGAAAAGGGTGCGATGGGCGAGAGTGGAAAAATGGCAGAGATAGTTTGCGAGGCGGATGATCATAGAATCTTCCAGAAACTTCTCCTATATCACTTGCCTCTCTGAATTCACCCAGGGATGAGTAGGAGATCATCAACCTCCAAGTGGAATCAAGAACTATCAGAGAGAGGACACTAATCAAAATCCCAGAAGCCAACTCACCCCCCTGCAATCATCTATATATGGATCCCTCATCCCAAAGATCCAGAGGCTGGAATTTTGTATCTTGTAAGGAAGTGTTGTTGGTTTCTTGGTGGAATATCATAGTGTTGGGTGATGTAAGCTTTTCATGAGGTGAAAGAAGGGCTTTCATGCTGGAGGATGACGCTGGGTCAGAACAATTTGTTGTAATCCTCTTTGCTATTCTTGATATTAATAAAGCTATTCAAGTTTTTCTCCACATTCTTGTATGTTTGATGATATATGCATTTGTGTGGTCAATATATATTTGGTCCTATATTGTTTATGATTGTAGATCTCTATTCTTCGATAGTATTATGCTGCTTTGATTCAACAGGTGCTCTTTGAAGTTGGGTAGATGAAGGAGAAGCGGCAAGGATCTGTCATAAGGGAGAAGAACCAAGCAAGGAACCAAGCCCAAGACTGAGGTTGGTGTCCTTCATTCCCCTCTTATCTACTTCTCATAAAGGAAAACGAAAGTAGTTTTAGTTTGTTTGTTTCTAAGATAGCTACCAGTCTTAGTGGGACTAGCAGCTCTGAGTGGACATTAGATTTCCCGATAACAAAATGGTGACTCCACTAGGGAGCGAATAGATTTTTTTTTTGTCTATATTTGTTTTTTTTATAAACTTACAGACGGAGTTTGAAGTCAAGCCAGCTAGCCTTTGAACTACATTTGATATGCAAGTGCAAAGTAGATCAACCCTGCTTCAGTCTATCTCCGGGTTTTGTTTATAAACTGAAAAATTGATTTGCAAACCTTCTAATTGCCTTAGTGGTGGCTCTAGTAACCTCATTAGGACAGCCCCTGTGATTTATATTTATTGAACATCACTTGCTCGGCCTAAATCCCTGAACTAAGATGCAAACTGTGACCCGGAACCCAATTGAAGTCTCGTCCCTTGACCATCGCACCTTCTCCTCTTGGTAATTTGGATGCATCACACCTCCCGTGTGTAGTAGGTGTGCTGCATCGCACTTTCCCTGTGTTACAGGTGCGCTGATCAGACAAGACCTCTTCTGCCCTTAGATTTTAGTTTCTATGTTCACTCTCTTCAGCTTTATTCAGGAGTTTTACTGTCTGTGATCAGTATACCACTGTGGAAACTCCCTTCCTTTCCATCATTCCACCTCCATTGTGCAAAGAACTGTGAATGTTTTTTATGTATTGTGTACCATTTTCAGTTCTCTTTTACAAAGAAGTAGCATAATCAAACTGTCGTCTTTTGATTTGAAAGTGTCGCAAGTGTCGTTTTCAGTGAAAGAAAAGAATTCTATTGTTCTTGATGGTTGATTATATATTTACTCTTGTATTTGATTTGAATTAGTAGTTTTTCAAGTGTCGAAAGTAATTTTCAATTCAAAATAGCAAAGGGTCGTCATTATCTTCCTTTTGTTTTTTGAAAAGAAATTTGTTAGTACTGTCGCTTTGAAAAGATAATTCAGATTTGTACTTAGCATTCTTCTTGTCATTCACACATTAAGAAGGCTGAAAAAAAATACATGCATGTGCATTTGCATTTAAACTGCTTGTTGGTTTGATTTAGGATAGTGCATCTAGTGTGTGTTCTCTGCTCTATGTTGAAAGAATATCATCTCTCTTTCTTTAGTAGCTAGGATTTTCATTGCAAAAAGAAGATTAAATGATTGTTTATCATCTTAGATTTCATTTTAGGAATTATATCTACATCACACGGTGAACCTGAAAGGAAAATTTCTTAAGAAATATCAACTGTAAAATAAATTCAATGAACATAAAAATGCTTTGGAACCTAACGCACAACGTCTAGAAGTCTAGGCTAGAGACGTATTCCGGCGTCGTAAAGCCTGGTAACTATCGCTTTCACTGTTGGTTGGGTGATTCCTCCTCTTTGAGATGAAAAGTGCCAGTACAGACTTGTGCTCCCACGTACCATCGAGTATATATTTGGAGACCATAATAGGCTATATCCTTTATCCATAGGAAGCCATGTCTGCTGCCCTATCGATCGCAATGCACTGAACACAAAATTCGGGAAGATTGACTGCCGTACCATAAAAAGTATTCTGCAGTTTTGCGATTGGTTTGGTAATCCCTCTGTCTAGATTTCCAGAGTAGTCTCTTTTGTTCCTTTTCAAACTCCTTAAGGGAAAAGGTCCATCTGAACACTTGTCACTTCAGGCTCATTAAAAATCGAAGGCGACTAGAGGCATCTTTTGTTTTTTCTGGACTCTTAAAAATTGAAAAACAAGTTGTGTCAAAGCGTCTAAAATTTATTTTAATCGAAATAACGTCACTATTCCCTTGTTGTTCTTAGGTTGAGAAAAATGGAGTCCACCAAGCAAGGATTTCCCCTTGAAGGAAATCCTAGTCCTTTCTCCTCTTGGGGAGATGTTGGCACACCCTATATGGCCACATTGTCACTTCCAGGATTGACAATTGGTTTGCCCATATGGCTCTTCTTGACCTCCATTGTTGAGAATACCATGATTCTTCAACAATCAAGTCAGCAACTAGATGATACCAAAGCTACCCCCCAACCTTCTACTTCGTCTGATTCTCCCTCTCCTCCTTCCTCTTCGCTTGATAAAGCTGGTAAAGCCAAAAATCAAGTAACTAAGAATGAGAAGAAGGGGAAGGAGAAGAAAGAGAAGAAGAAGGAGTCGAAGGTGAAAAGGGGTAATCGAGCATCATCTAGTGAAAATCCACACACTGCACCTTCCAAGCCTAAATCTCCATGTGTCATTTTCAAAGGAGACCACTATCATCGAGATTGTCCTTGCATCCATCAGATCTTAAGGGACTGGTCTCCTTGTTTGCAAAATCTGGTGTCATCAACCTCTAAAGATCATGTTGAAAGTACACCATCAAATAGTGAAAGCGAAGCATTTGGACAGAAAAGGAAATGTAAATTTCCTTGTAAACTATGTGAAGGCGATCACGTCGTCCACTGTTGTCCCTTCCTAGATGAAGCTAAAAGTGTTTTGGATGACCGTCCGACTTCACCGCTACGGCTTCCTCCTAGATATAAGAAACTCTTACCGAGTCCGTCACTTGTTGAAAATCCGACTGACGTGCCATTATGGTCGGTCGAAGCACCTGTCATTGAAGATGAACCCATTGAATCCATACCAGACGAAAGTCAAAAGGTTGAGGCGACAGTCGACCCAGTCTTGCCTTCAGAAGGTCCATCTTCAGATGATACAGTCACCGAAGAGAATGAGAATGACACCGTTCAAATTCTTTTCATGAACACAGAATCCAATGAACATGGGGGTAGTCTACCCATTCCTTTACCGCAGGAAGGAAGTTCGTCAGAGTCATATCCGTCCGTCTATTTGGTCCCACCTCCAAGCAACCTAGTCGTTTCCTTCGATTGGAATCTACTGGGCAAACCCCGGGTACCAGCTAATGTACCATTCCGAATCATTGTACAAGCTTAAAAAATGATCATGGTCGGTACCATCATAGATGAAGGGGCTTCTGTGAGTATCCTTTCCTCAACTGCTTGGGAAGCGCTTGGCCCGCCATCACTTCTCCCTGAAATGGGAAATCTGACAGGCTTCGACAAAGGAACTAGTTGACCGTTAGGGATCCTTCCCAATGTGCCCATAATGTTAAGAAGGAAAACCGTTTACATGAACGTAATGGTAGTCCGAGGACCTCTAGATTATAATCTACTCCTTGGACGCGACTATATTTATAGCATGGGAGCCATTGTCTCCTCACTCTTTAGAGTAATGTATTTTCTGCATGAAGGCCGAGTGGTCAAGATCGTAGACCAGCTTTTGTTCCCCAGCTCACACATAGCTAATAGTCAAATGCCATCCCTAAATGGTCTTTTCACGCAAGGAATGTCTCATCAATCTCCAGTCCGTCCACCTGAAGAGCATGAGTGATTCAGGAGGACATGACTGAAACCCAGGGGGCATGCACCCTGGTCTGTTTCGATAGGAAAACCTTGGGTATAGGGTAGGTTTTCGCAGAGGATATATGACTATTCTGACACACCCGTACGTTTAGGAAAATGGGATTAGACCGGAATAAGATTCCCTCATCAAAGTTATGTGAGTGGAGGCGACCGCGCCACTCACCTTTGTCTATTTCGATAGACATCACCAAGGAAGCATTTTGTCTACAACGCGGATGGAGAGCTTTCATATGGTAACCTGGAAACTCTATTTCGCTATACCTGGGGACATGTAAACCTTTTTGCATGCAAGCGAAGAGCAACCATTTATTTTCTTAGTTTGTAGTTTCTCAACCCTTTAAACTTGTAGGATTGGTCATTCCTAGCTTGCATAATGAAAGGATCCGGAGCAAAGTTTCGAATGGTGCAAGCTCCCTAAAAATTGAACCTATCGATGAGACATCCTTATTATGTGACTGGCACTAGGATTTTTTATGCGAAGTTCAAACTCGTTAAAAATTAAACCTTAGCAATGAGAAAACGTTCTCCCAGAGTTTAAGCTCATTAAAAAATGAACCAATTTCCGGTAAATAACCATTGTGAATTCATTATCATTAGCTTTTGAGCCCTGGTCATGTTCTCATCATCACCTCCACTCTGTTTTAGCCAATCATTCACCTCCATTTGATTCTTTACCCCTTTTGAGGAATAGCTGCAAAGAGTGATCCTATTAGCCATCCTTGTGACATTGCCGTGATTGGAAAATTCCAAACCTTACCTGGAATTAGTTGCTACATGAAATTATCACTCGTTCCTAAAAAAACGAGTCTCCTTTAAGCTCTTTTCATCTGACTCGTAAAATATGAAAAGATTGCCGAGAAATTTGCCTCTCCAGCTTGTTAAAGCTACCATAAGTGCTATCCCTCCTCTAGATTTTAATCTTTTTGGACCTGAGGGATTATTACACAAAAAGATCGAGCGCTTGTTTTGTTCGGCTCGTTAAAATTACCGAAAATTCATCCCCTTACGTATTATTTTATAATTTTTTGGACTTAAGGGATTATATGAAGAAAAAGGATTGTTGGAGTTTCCTTTACGTCCCTTTCAGACTCTCTAAAATTGAAAAGGACCGAGTTATATTTGTCGTTAAACTCGTTAAAACCAAATAGTGACAAACTTGTCCATACAGACAAGAAAGAGTTTCACTGTCGCTAGGTTCATTAAAACATAGCGACGAGTTTGCCCGAAGGGAAAATTATAGAACAAGCATATGTTATCCTCCTCAAGCTTGACAAAAATAAAGAGGTACTGGTCAGCAATGACTGGGGAAAAATTGGTAGCAAGTTGCTCTTGAACATGACACTTTCACTCCGCATCCGAATCGGGTTGGGTTGTTCCATTCACTGTTCATATCACCATTGTCTACCACACCATCCATATTTGGGGTTAACGCTACCAATCCAATTCAGTGTCGCCGGTATGTTCAAGAGAAGTCGCTCAGAGAATTCACCTGTATCTCATCTACTGCAATACAGTCACGCTCCATTCTTTCATGACTACCACCCTGAACCCTGTATCATCAGATTGTTTTCACCTCCAAAATCATTTACTTCGTTCTGTGTCATAGATGTGGGATTCATTAAGGCCCTCCTACGATGGGTTGCTTCTTGTCTACATCAACTCATTATCCAAGAAGTCGACTTAGGAACAACCCTTTCAGTACTTTGAGGCTTGCATGCCTCAATGGCAAGTTTCTCACTTCCGGCGACAGGTTTACATCAATGGCCTTCAACCGAAAGATTTTGTGTGGTGTTCAACGCCAAGTCCTTTTTCACACCACGTGAATTGTACTGTAGTACCTTGAGCGTCATCATCATTATTGGTGATTCCTCTTGCACCTGTTAACAACTTACATCATTGGTTTGTAATCAAGTGATGTGTTTCCATGTTCGACTCCAGAACATCTTTCACATGGATCGAATTGTACTCCGAGTGAAGATTGAACGAGTTTGAAGACCATGGATCTAGTTTCATCCATGTGGGCTGTGATATATTCAAGAAAATAAAAACATCAAATGTACATTATTGCTGCACAGATGATCATCCGAACCAAGGGATGATGACTCTATCAGAATCATCAGTCTGCCTCACAGACGGTTGTCTGTCTTATGTACATGAAAATGAATTTATAAAGCTGAGCATGGGAATGCCTGCCTCAGTTGGATCATGAAAAATATTATGAAGATAATGTATTGTATTGTATCTGTTACAGTCGGTCTGGTCATTCCTCCGTCAGAGATCAAAACTCTTTATGAATTTCATTTTTAGGTGTCCCTCTCCATTCACTCAGCTGCATTCTGCAAGGGGCATGCCATAATCTGACAGAGAAGCTCATACTAGTCATTTCCCCTCATGTCTGGCTCCTACTGGCTTATGTCTTTGTGTCAAACAATCAAAAAGTCCACAACAATCAAGGTCTGATCCTTTGATGGACAAAAGTCATTTTTGGTCATTAGGTCTAGGGATTGATCAATTTGGTCTTTAAATATGTCCAGTAAAGCCATGCAGGCCAGAGGGATGCTCTTGCAACGTAATGATCCGCAGAGTTTCACCATCATATTG
The DNA here is from genome assembly GCA_031772625.1 of Pinus tabuliformis. NCBI lineage: Eukaryota > Viridiplantae > Streptophyta > Pinopsida > Pinales > Pinaceae > Pinus > Pinus tabuliformis. The sequence goes on from CM062816.1 coordinate 925,152,430, forward strand.
ACAGACTTCGACTATTCTTCAAAACTCTGTTTTGAAGAAAAGTCAAATAGTGTCATTTATGACAAAATTTTCAAAAAGAGTCGACAATTGATTTCTTCAGGTGCAGTCATGGTTTCTGTGGCCAAAGTGCTCTGTCATGCAATCCCTGCGAAAAGTGTCGAAAATTTCATCATTTGAGCCCAAAATCCAAAGAAAAAGTGAAAATCAGGGTGTATTAAAGTCAGTGAAAAAAGTGTTGAAACAAGACATTAGAAAAGTGGGTTTTTGAAAAAGTTAATTTAAAAATGACCTCCAAGCCTATATACACAAATATCACCATAAAACAAGCTCATTGTGCAAGCAAGGCATTGGAAGAAGGGTGCAAGGTCGTGAGTTGAAGAATTAGAGCGATTTGGAGCAACTTTGGGTGATCTCAGAGTGCGCGGCGCACACAGGCAGGAGCGTGGCGCACATAGAGCCTGCCCACCATTGAAAATCATCACTGGCGTGGCGCACTGGGCATTGCGTGCGGTGCACAGGGGTAAAACGCCTAGAAACCACCCAATTCACCCTAAATTTTTTGTGGATCTCATCTAATTGGAAGGTAGGCAACCTACCTCCACTTTTGAATCGAATTTGAAAGGAATAGCATGGTTTTATGATTATAAATCAAATGCAAAAATTTTTTGTAAAGCAAACAAAAGAAGACATCAAGAAAACCATGATGCTAGGGTTTGTGCTACAGTGATATTGCTGCCAAGGTGTTTTTCCTACCCTTCCCTTATTACTCATTCCCCTATGCCATTTTCCCCATAATCACTACCCTAACACTACTAAAATCATACTCCCTTTCCCCCTCCTCCTATTGCTAAAAAAACCCAAACCCTACCTTGCCAACAACATAAACACTACCCTATCAAATACCCCAAAAACCCCTTGTGTATCCCTAAATAAAATTTTCCTATAAACCCCTATTCCCATTATATTATCCCCCATCCTAATGCTCCCTCTTTAATTTTCCCCTTGGTGGCAGATTGTCAAAGCAACTACCAGCTTCATTTAAATCAAAGGGCAGCCTAAATTTAGTTTACAAAACAGCAGTTATAGCATCCAAGGTTTCATCAGAATATGAGGAGGAGACCCACAATGATACAACTTCAGGAGAACAGGCCCCTAGGAGACATCACCGGAGTGGCAAACATGTTAGAGATGAGCCAAACACCCTCACCGAGTTGCAGGCATGCCCTCTTGCTATGTCATGTTTCCAGCACTTAGTATGCTTTGAATTTTGTCAAAGGGTGGCAAATGTCAAAGTTCATCATGAGTTGGTCCATCTTTTTGCACTACACCTACATGAAGGACAGTCTATTTTGGCTGGGGTCACTTTCACATTGACACCCGAAACCATATCAGTGGCAACATGCATACCAAACATTGGAGAACAGTGGCATAAGAAGAATAAGGTGGAGAGGCATCATTATGAGCCTTACATTAAGGGCAGCTATTTGAGCCAGCTCACAAAAGTTTTTCCATTCAAATTTTTGAGAGATGAGTATGCTCCACTCATGAAATTGATCATGAAGTACTTCAGTTGTGAGGGGAGGTTTTCTCTCCTTTATGCCTATCACATTAGGTTGCTCATGCACTTTACCAGGGTGCGGATGATGAACCTCCAATTTTTCATTTGCGGGAACATAGAGAGGATGAAAAATTTCATGCAGCACAAGACCCCTCGACAGTAGCTCAATAGTTTTATCACTTTGCTCTTATCCGGATTTTGGTGGACCATCAGTTGAGATTGCAGGGTATTGCTTGGGAGGACTTCATCTCCCGTGACTTCTTCAGTGCTCCACAGGTAGTATCAGAGGTAGAGCATGAGATAGGAGACCCATCTCATTAGTATGAGCGACATGAGACTGCTACTATGCCAGTATACATCACCTATCAGAGAGGTAGTAGACCCTTATTTGCAGCAGCAAAGCGAGTGTTATCTCCACCCGGGGTGGAAGGGGCCTCGCTTCAGACATCAACATCACAGGAGCAGGGAAAGGGTAAGAAGCCAGTGCAGGAGGAAAGGTCATCAGGTGAACGAGAGACCAAATTCGTTCTCATCCACGATGATGAGATAGATGCAGAACCAAAAAATGCAGAGCTTACAGAGATCATCCAGGAGCAGCAATGAGTGATTGAGTTCTTATCCCTTGACTTGGAGAGGGCCAAGTGGAACATGAAGTACCTGGAGCAGAGAAACAAGCATCTTGAGGAATAGCGAGCGATCATGGAGCTGCAAAACATTCGTGAGCATCGCCAAGCTGCTCAAAGAAGAAGGGTTGAGCTCACATCTTTGGAGCAAGAAATCAATGAGGAATGGGAGGCCAACCTTGAGAGGTTCAACATGCATTTGGAGAGGTTGCTGGACAAGTCCGACTAGGACCTTGCTCTACTGAGACACATGGCTTTCCGTTACAGGGTACGAAACATGAGTGCACAGGCCTGAATAAGGAGTTTGAAAGCGAAATTGAGGAAAGAAACAAGAAAGGAAAAAGAGGCAAAATAGCAAGATCAGCTTTGAATCTTGGCTGATGCTTCCTTGGCCCATCATAACACCCCATAGGGAACCTCTAGCCGAAATTTCAAAAAAATTGGGGACTTTTTGGTCACTTCACAAATTTTTGGGCAAAAAACAGGGTTTTCAATGGCGCGGTGCTAAAATTCTAGAGCTCCAAATGAGCAATGGTTTGCATTTTTGGATTCTGCATGGAAAATCGCAACTAGTGGTGTTCAGAAAAGAAATTTTGGCAAGGTATGAGTCTCCAAAAGGTCAAAAAACACCCAATAATGGCCTCTCTGCCACTTTTTTGACACACAGGAAGTAGTCTTGGGAGAATGAAGATTTGGAGGGGAAAATGAGCACCAAATTCAAAAATTCCAGTGGGGTTAGAAAGTAGACAGGATAGGATTTCCAACAAGCCTACTTGGGCACATTTTGGACACATGAAAGTGCCCCAAAATAGGCCGCAAAGTATTGCAGTTCACAGAGAAAATGGCGCGGCGCACAGAGGAAAAATTGCCCAATTTGCTTCCGTTTCGCGAAATTTTGGTTCGCGACTTCTCCAAGTGGGCCCACTCATCTACACTTCAGATTTTTGGCATCAAAGGCAGCATTTAAAGTGTTTTTTTCTCCGGATTGGCTTCTATACAAGTGGCAAAGGAAGGCAAACGGTCACCCAAGCCAAATGTCATGTTTGTAGCGCTGCACCTGTAGCTGATGGTTGGCTCTCCATCTCCATTTTACAATGATTCGAGTAACTCCCCAACCCTTGGGTGTTCTATCTCTTCCTTACACATTCTATATATTGTATGCAAACTATTTGCAAAGGGTTGGTTGGCTTGTAACTTCTGGGAGACTGTGGGAAAGAAACTTTGTTTCTTCACTGTGTATTTTTTGACAGAGAATTAATGAAAGGCAGCGGCTCTGTTTCATGAGATTCTTGTGGTTGTGAGCGTAGAAAATGTGTCTCTTATGTTTTCATATGTATTTTGTTATGTTTCATAATTCAATTCATCTTCATTTCCAGTGAAATTTTCTGAGTGAGATTAGGTAGAATTCAATTTTATTGCTCTGCCTGTGGGAAAATTTCATGTTCGGTGTTATTCTTCTGTTGAAAAGAATTCATGTCACTATGCCCTTTTCACTTTATTCAGTAATATATTCATGCCATGGTACCTCAAACTAAATTGTTACATTTTCCACCTACCTTGCCTCATGGAATAATCTATGCCTTTGTATTAAATTCTCTGTTCTTTGCTGACCGTTGGTCCCATACCATCCCAGAAGCTCGGTCATTCATGAAAATTGTTTCCTGAATCCCTATTCACTTACTAGCCTAAGGTAAATATTTCATTGTAAGTCATATCAAACCGTTTTCGATTATCTATTCACTGAGCGTGACTTGGAGAGAGCCCTCTCCTGCTCTGGTAGGGCTAGCTACTAGATTGAGCGTGGTTTGTGGTTACCCTAATTTTTCCCTTCCTTAAACCTAAGGCAGATTTAGGTGCTAACATAGTGGTGACTCGGCTGGGGACAAACTAAAATCAAATCCCCTTGTTTCATAATAATTCTAAGCTTCCGGATGATGAGCTTAGGATTGGAAAGGCTGAGTAAGTTGGTTGTGTCCTGTGATTTTTCTCAATAGCACGCTGGCTTCGAGACGATATACCAGAGCCAATCCAGACCCGGATCCTCCTCATATTTACGAAAACCCCAATTTGATTCCAAGACTCCTTCATCAAGAAAGCACCATAACTCCCATGTTCAAATCCCATTCATGTCCTGACATTTTTGAGTATCTTGAAGAGCTTGAGTTTGACGAACGGTTTGAGATATCATTGTTTGAGTCTAAATCCGAAAGGGCTATTGATTATACTATCCCTAATCCACAATTTCTTGTAGACCTCGAAATAGAAAGAGCTAATAGGTTAATTGATAATTATATTGCAACACAGCCCCAAACTCCAATTGCAAGCCCCTTACAAACTGTTCACACTCCTCCAACACCTCCAAGGCCAAATCCATCGAGAATGATGGTTGCCCGTTTTTCACCCCTTGTTCTGCCCCAAGTTCTAGATGATATGCCAAAGGATTATCAAAGTAAAATCCTGTTCTTTTATGGCACTCCTAACAGCATTATTGCTCAGCAACATGTGGACAAAATGGCAGATTTCTGTGAACTCCATGAGATCGATGGAGAGAACGTGGCAATGAGACTCTTTGTACAGACATTTGCAAGTGATGTGAGGAAATGGTTCAGAGGTTTGCCGGCAGCAAGTATCACTACCTTGGCTGAACTACAAAGACAATTTTTAAACCGGTGGGAAGTGAAAAAGAATCCCCTTCAAATTCTGGCCGAATATGAACAAATCAAACAAAACATTGGTGAGTCGGTCCAAGATTATTGTGTTAGATTTAATGCAGTCTATAACGAAATTCCAGATCATCTAAAGCCACCTGTGGGACTAGCTATGATGAAGTTTCCAGATGGTTTTGATGCTAACATGGCCTACCAATTAAGAGAGAGAGAACTGGCCACAATGGAAGACATGCAGAAAATTGCGGTCGGCGTTGAAGAAAATCTGTTGTCCAAAAGAGCTAGAGCGAAAGCAGAAAAGAAGATCACTGTGAAAGAAGAGTCTTCTTCAATGGATCAACTACTCAAAAAGGTAGAGCAGATGCTTGAAAGGGTGAAGCTCGACAAGCCTGAGCCACAAGTTAGGAATCCTAACTTCCATGGCCAGCAACAGCCATAATATAGAATAAGATAGAGCGATCAGCGAACCCAAGAGCAGATAGCACAACAGCCGGTACAAACACCTTTGTGTTGTTGGGAAAAGTATCCATTTGGAATGCCCCTATCCCACTCTAAGGTGTGATAGTGCCTTAGCAACAAACAAGGAAAACTAATTGAGTATTCTTCTTTATGAAATGTAAATGAAGAGGAAGGATGTAACTAACCTGTGTCTTTCGCTAGTTTGTTGATTCAATCGCTCCTCTCTTCAATAGCTCCCAGCTCCCTGCTCCCTTACCGGCCCAGCTTCACCAAGAGAGAGAAACTACACGAAGATATAGATATACATTCATAAAAAGCTCAAGATCAGATTAAGCTAAACATGCAAATATAACAAAACATCATTGATACACAACATGTAGGAGAAACTCAAATAGTTTATTGATAGAATAAGAAAGTCCAAGAGGAGATACAACCAAGTGAGTTCCGATCCAGCATCTACCTCCCAGCAAAGGAATCCCTTCCTCTCCTCCAACAAAGCATAAATCACCCAATGTACTAATCTCAATCTCAAACCAACAGCAATTCTCTGCAAAGTACAAAATTCCAGCCTCTGGATCTCTGGGATGAGGGATCCATATATAGATGTAAGTAGAGAGGATGAGTCAGCTTATGTTTTGACTTGTGGCTTCTCTCTGTCAGTTCTTGCTTCCACTTGGAGGTTGAGAGCCTCTTACTCATCACTAGTCGAATTCATTGAGGCAAGTGTCACTGGAGAAGATTCTGGAAGCTTCCATGGTCTTTCCACCTCGTTGAATGAGCTTGCCATTTGTCATTTCCCGCTCAGCGCACTTGGGTAGTGTATTAAAGTGCGTTGAAACGCACCTAGCCAGTGCATTTGGGTGCTTTGCAACACAGGCAGCGAGTAGAGCATCTGAATTGATCCTGAATTGACTGTTTCTGAGTGGTTTTTGGTGGAGAACTTCTGGGAGAAGCTGTCATTGGTTGACCTTGTTCCTTTAGGAGCTGTAACAACATCTTTAGGGACTTTGGATCCCTTGAATTATGGACATTTCATGCTCATAGCTGTAAGGCACAAAAATGTCTATAACAGTTGCCCTCTAAAGTATGAGGCCGTTAATCGGGTGAAATGCTTTATTAGGAGGATCCGAAGTTCATTCAATGCTGGGAGGAGACCTGTAATAAGATACAATACAATACATTCTTTTTCATACTGCTTTCATGATCTAGCTGAGGCGGGAATTCCCATGCTCAGCTTTATAAATTCATTTTTATGTACATAGGACAGACAATCGTCTGATGGTAGACTGATGATTCTAATGAAATAATCATCCTTTTGGTAGGATGATTATCTGTTCTGCAGTGCTGTACATGTCAATGTCTTTATTTTTCCTGAATATATATCACAGCCCGGATGGATGAAACTAGATCCGTGGTCTTCAATCTCATCCGATCTTCACTCTAAGTACAAGTTGATCCATGTGAGAAATGTTTTGAAGTCGAACATGGAAAGACATCGCTTGATTACCAGTCAATGATGTAAACTGTTAACAAGCGCGAGAGGAATCATCGATAATGATAATGACCCTCAAGGTACTGTAGTACAATTCATGTGGTGTGAATAAAGGACTTGGCGTCGAACACCACGAAAAATCTTTTGGTCGAAGGTCATTCATGTATACCTGTCGCCGGAAGTGAGAAACTTGCTATTGAGGCATGCAAGCTTCAAAGTACTGAAGGGGGTGTTCCTAGATCAACTTCTTGGATAATGAGCTGACGTCGACAAGAAGCGATCCGTCAAAGGAGGGCCTTGATGTATCCCACATCAGTGACACGGAACGGAGCAAATGATTTTGATGGAGGTGAAAACGATCTGATGATATAGGGTTCAGGGTGGCGGTCATGAAAGAATGAAGTATAATGTATGGTAGTGGATGGGACACGGTTGACTTCTCTGGATGACTTCTCTTGAACATATCGGCGACACTTATATGATGGATTGGTAGCATTTACCCCAAAGTTGGATGGTATGGCGAGACCATGGTGATGTGATCGGTGAATGAAACAACCCAACCCGACTCAGGCATGGAGTGGAAGTGTCATGTTCAAGAGCGACTTGCTACCAATAACGGTTCTTTGAGTTTCTTCCCAATTTTTCCCCAGTCATTGCTGACCAGTACCTCTTTATTTTTTTCAAGCTTGAGGAGGATAACATATGCTTGTTCTATAATTTTCCCTTCGAGCAAACCCATCGCTATGTTTTAACGAGCCTAGCGATAGTGAAACTCGTTCCATCTAAAGACAAGTTTGTCGCTATTAATGTTTTTTAACGAGTCTAACGACAAAGATAACTTGGTCCTTTTCATTTTTAGAGAGTCTGAAAAGGTACGTAAAGTTAACTCCAAAAGTCTTTTTTCGTCATCTAATCCCTTAAGTCCGAAAAAGTATAAAACAATACAGAAGGGATGAATTTTCGATAGTTTTAACGAGCCGAAAAAAACAAGCGCTCGATCTTTTTGTGCAATAATCCCTCAGGTCCAAAAAGATTAAAATTTAGAGGAGGGATAGCTCTTCCGATCGCTTTAACGAGCTGGAAGGCCAAAACTCGGCAATCTTTTCATATTTTACGAGTCAAATGAAAAGAGCTTAAAGAAGACTCGTCTTTTGAGGAACGAGTGATAAAATGGGTAGCAGCTGATTCCAGGTAAGGGTTGGAATTTTCCAAGCACGACATTTGTCACAAGGATGGCTAGCGAAATCACTCTTCGCAGCTGTTCCTCAAAATGGGTAAACAATCATATGCAGGTGAATGATCGGGAAAAGTGGAGGTGACGGTGCAAACACGACCAAGGCTTTAATGGCTGATAATGTTACATTCACGGTGGTTATTTACCAGAGGGTAGTTCATTTTTTAACGAGCTTAAACGCGGATTGAAACACTCGCTCGATCTTATGTTTATTTTTTAACAAGCATGAACTATGCGCTAAACTGCTCGATAATCCAGTCATATGATAAGAATGTCTCATGTAAGATGCCATTTTTTATGGAGCTTGCGCCTTACAAAGCTATGCCCCGCATCCTTTCATTATGCAAGTTCGAAACGACTAATCCTACGAGTTTAAAGGGTTAGACCTACAGGTTTAAAGGGAGGACCTAAAAATTTAAAAAATAAATAGCCACCCCTTGCTTGCACTCCAAAAGGTTTGCATGCCTCCAGGTATAAAGTAGAGTTTCAAGGTTACCCCTCAATTTGCAGGAAAAACATTTGTTTAACCGGGAGAGGCCTACCTCTTTTAGGCTACCAAAGATTGTTTTATTAATCTTTCAAACAAAACATTTCTTCAACGATGTCTACCGAGATAGACAAAGGTGAGTGATAACGAGCGCCAAACACATAACTTTGACAAAAGAATCTTATTCTAGAATAACCCCTCTTCCAAGACGGACGGGGTACAGACTAGTCATATTCTCCCGCGGAAACCTACCATATACTCGAAGTTTTCCTGCCGAAGTAGACCAGGACGCATGCCCCCTGGGTTCCAGTCATATCCCTCCGAATTACTCGCGCTCATCGGGAGGACGGACCGTAGGTTGAGACATTTCTTGCGTGAAGATACCATTTAGGGACGGTATCTAACTATTTGCGATGCGTGATCCGGGAAATGAAAGCTGGTCCACGAGCTTGACCACTCTTCCTTCGTGCGGAAAACACATTACTCTAAAGAGTGAGGAGACGATGGCTCCCATGCAATATATATAGTCTCGTCCAAGGAGTAGGTTATAATCCAAGGGTCCTTGAACGACCATCACGTTCATTTGAACGGTCTTCCCTTTTAATGTGATAGGCACATTGGGGAGGATCCCTAAAGGTCGACTGGTTCCTTTATCAAAGCCTGTTAGATTTCTCATTTCAGGCAAAAGCGATGGCGAACCAAGTGCTTTCCAAGCAATAGAGGAAAGGATACTCACAGATGCCCCCTCATCAATGATGGTGCTAGCCATGACCATTCTGTATATTTGGACAATAATTCTGAATGGTATTCTTGCTGGCAAACGGGGTCTGCCTAGTTGGTTCCAGTCGAAGGAGACAACTAGGTTGCTTGGTGGTGGGACCGAGTAGACGGCCGGGAATCACTCTGACGAACTTCCTTCCTGCGATAAAGGAATGGGGGAATTTCCCCCGTGCTCGTCAGAGTCTGTGTTGATGAAGAGAATTTGGATGGTGTCATCTTTATCCTCTTCAGTGACTGTATCATTCGAAGATAAATCCTCTGAAGGCAAGACCGGGTCAACTGCCGCCTCGACCTTTTGAATTTCGTCGGGTATGGATTCAGCTGGTTCATCTTCATTGACCGGCGCTTCAGCTGACCACTTGAGTGGGTGAGCTGGATTTTCAACTAACGAAGGACTCGACAAGAGTTTTTATATCCAGGAGGAAGTCGTAACGGTGAAACCGGACGATCATCCAAAACTCTTTTCGCTTCGTCTAAGAAGGGACAACGGTGGATGGCATGATTGCCTTCGCACAGTCTACAGGGAGATCTAGCTCTCCCTTTTTGTCCAAGGACTTCACTTTCGTTAGTTTACGGTGTGCATTCAACATGGCTATGAGAGGTTGATGCCACCGGATTGTGCAAACGGGGAGACCAGTCCCTTAGTATCCGAGGGATGCAGGGACAATCTTTGTGAAAGTGGTCTCCCTTGCATATGACGCATGGCGATTTAGGCCTAGTCAGTGATGTGTGTGGATTTTCGTTAGACGACACTCGATTTCCCCCAACCGCTTTTGGCTCCTTCTTCTTCTTCTCTTTCTTCTTCTTTTCCTTCTTCTCCTTAGGGACTTGGTTTTTAGTTTTACCAGTTCCGTCAAGCGAAGAGGAAGGGAGAGAGGAAGAATTAGAGGAAGTAGAAGGCTGGTGGGTAACTCTGGACTGGTCTAACTGCTGATTCGACTGTTCAGGAATAGTGGTGTTCGGAACGACATTGGTTGAGAAGAGCCAGACTGGCAAGCCAATTGTCAGTCCTGGAAGCGACAATGTGGCCATATGGGGCGCACCAACATCTCCCCAAGAGGAGAAGGGACTAGGATTTCCACCAAGGGGAATTACTTGGTTGGTAGGCTCCATTTTCTCAACCTAAAGATCAACACAGGAAAAAGGGTATGAATATTCCGTTTAAAATAAATTTTAACGACGCTTGGACACAACTTGCTTTTTCAATTTTAAATAGTCGAGAAAAAGCAAAAGATGACTCTAGTCTCCTTCGATGTTTTAACGAGCCCGAAGTGACAAATGCTCGGATGGAATTTTTCCGTTATAGAGTCTGAAAAAGGCCAAAAGGAACTGCTATGGAGTTCTAGGTAGAGGGTGTGCCAAAACAATCGCAAAACCGCATAATACTTTTTAAGGTACGGGCGGTCAATCTTCCCGAATGCTGTGTTCAGTGCATTGCGATCAGTAGGGCGGCCGACACGGCTTCCTATGGATAAAGGTTTTATGCCTATAGGGGTCTCCCAATGTATAGTCGACGATACGTGGGAGCACAATCCGTACTGGCGCTTATCGTCTCTCAGGAGGAATCACCCAACCATCAGCGAGATCGACAGTCACCAGGTTTTACGACGCCGGAACACGTCTCTAGCCTAGACCTCTATGTTGTGCGTTAAGTTCCAATGCGTTGTTAAGTTCATTCAATTTATTTTAGGTTGATCTTTCTTAGAAGTTTGCCTTTTTGGATCACCACGAGATGTATGATACAATTCCTAAATGCAGTCTAAAGATGATAAGTAGGCATTTATCTCTTTTCAACAATGAAAATCCTAGCTACAAGGGGAAAAGAAAGACACAATCTTTTCTCAAAGAGCAAAGAGCACACTGTAAATTCACTTTTCCTAAATCAAAGCATGCAAACTATCAATATGCAAATGCACAAATGCATGTATTTGTTTTCACTTTCTTAATATTGATGCCTAAAAAGAAAGCTGATGTACAAAATTTGAATTCGATTTCAAGTGAAAACACAAACAAGTTTCTTTTTGAACTCAAAAAGACGATTACGACACTTTATGATTTTGACGTAAACACTTGTTTCGACACTAGAAATGCATAAATTAAAACCAAAAGACAAAATTAAAAGTGTAATCAACTGTGAGCAGCAAACAAACTCACTCCTAAGATCAAAACGACACTTACGACAGGTCTAGATCTAAGGGCGACAGTATGACTAGTTTACTTTTGTAATGGGAAACTGCAAATGATGTAACAAATACACAAAGAACAAATACAGTTTCTTTATACAACTGAGGCATAATTAAGGCAAAGAAAAGGGGTTTCAGATAGGTACACACACTGATAACAGGCTGCAAAAAACAGAGACAAAACTAAGCAAAAGGAAGCAGGGAACCACAGCTGCACAAGGAAAAGGCTGATCAGCGCACCCCCAGCACAGAGAAACTGAACTTCAGCGCAGGTAGCCCTCTCGGGACCTGCGTTGAAATGCAGAACCTCTTCACAGAGCCTGCGCTGAAGCAGAAACGAGAATTGTCTCTGGGTTCTGGGTCACGGTTTGGATTTTAATCTACAGTTTTTTGCCGGATAAAAGCTATCAATTAGGTACAATTAGGAGGATGATTTAAAGGAGGACTAAGATCTATCACAAAGGGCTATTAGAGCACTTGTGGATCAACTGTTCAGATCATAAAAACAGGCCCAGTGAATGGACTAGAGTAGCAGATCTCTACTTAGCATTTGTAAATGGCAAATGCAGTTCGATTCGGCACTCCTGAGTTTATGAGAAGAAAAACAATAGAAACACAAATAAACTAACAAGATACGTTCCCCAGCGGAGTCGCCAATTTTTTGTTGGGAAAAGTATCCATTCGGAATGCCCCTATCCCACTCTAAGGTGTGATAGTGCCTTAGCAACAAACGAGGAAAACTAATTGAGTATTCTTCTTTATGAAATGTAAATGAGGAGGAAGGATGTAACTAACCTGTGTCTTTCGCTAGTTTGTTGATCCAATCGCTCCTCTCTTCAATAGCTCCCAGCTCCCTGCTCCCTTACCGGCCCAGCTTCACCGAATTCTTGCAAGATCACAAGAGAGAGAAACTACACGAAGATATAGATATACATTCATAAAAAGCTCAAGATCAGATTAAGCTAAACATGCAAATATAACAAAACATCATTGATACACAGCATGTAGGAGAAACTCAAATAGTTTATTGATAGAATAAGAAAGTCCAAGAGGAGATACAACCAAGTGAGTTCCAATCCAGCATCTACCTCCTAGCAAAGGAATCCCTTCCTCTCCTCCAACAAAGCATAAATCACCCAATGTACTAATCTCAATCTCAAACCAACAACAATTCTCTGCAAAGTACAAAATTCCAGCCTCTGGATCTCTGGGATGAGGGATCCATATATAGATGTAAGCAGAGAGGATGAGTCAGCTTATGTTTTGACTTGTGGCTTCTCTCTATCAGTTCTTGCTTCCACTTGGAGGTTGAGAGCCTCTTACTCATCACTAGTCGAATTCATTGAGGCAAGTGTCACTGGAGAAGATTCTGGAAGCTTCCATGGTCTTTCCACCTCGTTGAATGAGCTTTCCATTTGTCATTTCCCGCTCAGCGCACCTAGGTAGTGTATCCAAGTGCGTTGCAATGCACCTAGCCAGTGCATTTGGGTGCTTTGCAACGCAGGCAGCTAGTAGAGCATCTGAATTGATCCTGAATTGACTGTTTCTGAGTGGTTTTTGGTGGAGAACTTCTGGGAGAAGCTGTCATTGGTTGACCTTGTTCCTTTAGGAGCTGTAACAACATCTTTAGGGACTTTGGATCCCTTGAATTATGGACATTTCATGCTCATAGCTGTAAGGCACAAAAATGTCTATAACACTTTGTAGCAGAACTTTGTGCATGGACTGGAGTCACATAAGGACGAGAATGTAATAGGCAAAGAAAACCACCTCTTTACTCCATATGAGCTGCCTACTTACATTACCGAAGAAGAAGAGTGTGCGGTGAGTTCAGCTGCACACCAAGACACGGATTTCATTCTAGCTAGTGACACTGTTCTAGAAGAAGAATCAGAGGAGTATCAAAGGGGGTATATGAATGCTCTATCCACACAGCAGTAGTGATACTCACTTAGAAACAAAGATGTGCCAACCAAACCAATTCAGAAAAAGAAGGAGGTTGAAACAGCAAAGAATGATTCATCAGCTACACAAAGAAAAGGAAAAGAGGCGGTTGGTCCGGAGAGAAGCAAATCAAAATTAGCAAAACAATCACAGTAGCAAGCTACATCAAAAGAAAAGAAAAGAAAGAGATCCCAGTCAAAGAGGTAGAAAAGACTCCCGCTTTTAGCTTAGAGAATGAGATTTATAAGTTAAAGGTATCCATCCCCTTGACTGAATTAATGAAGAACAACAGTTATAGAGGACAAATATCTAAGATGTTGAATTTGGACCCAATGTCCGACATGGTAAATGTAGAAGATGATCAGCCTGAAATGATTTTTTGACTAGCATCGAATGGTGAGTCTCCTGATAGCGATGTGCCACCCTTCTATATCAGTTTACGATTGCATGATTTTGTGTTACACAATGCCATGTTTGATTTCGGAGCATCTCACAATCTCATGCCCAAGTCTATCATGGATAAGCCTGGTCTGGACATCACCAGGCAATATCATGATCTCTATTCATTCGATTCAAGCAGAGTAAGATGTATAGGACTCATCAAAGACTTGGTTGCGAGTTTGGATCAGCTTCCCATGAAAAATGTTTTGATGGATGTGGTGGTAGCAGATATTCCTCCAAGGTTTGGCTTGCTTCTTTCTAGGTCTTGGGTAGCAAAATTGAAAGGGACACTACAGCTGGATTTCTCCTATGCAACAATCTCGGTGTTTGAACAAATGAGGAAGTTATATTAGGAACAAAAAATGAAATACATGATCACAAGCAAGGGAAACCTATAAATCATCCTATTAACTATGTACATACAGATTTAGAGTCTTTTGTTTTGTTTTCAGATAGTTTAAATGATATAAATAGTCAGATAGTAGAAGCAGATGACATTCCGGAAATAACAAAATATTTCAGAGAAATTTTGAAGAAAGAAGGACAAGAAAAGCAGGAAAATGTTGGGCAATCAGCTGAAAGTAATGGACAACAAGCAGACAAGGCACAACAAACAGATTTCCAGCACTTACAAGAGGAGGAAGAAGGCTTGTGGACCATAGATTTTGATGGAGCAGTAGGAAATGATGGCGCTGGACATGGAATTTGGGTATGCAGCCCTTTCTCTGCCCCAAACAAATTGCCTAGCAGCGTGAGGGTTTGCTCTTACAAGCTGGCCTTTGAGTGTTCAAACAATGAAGCTGAGTATGAAGCTCTGATTGCTAGCCTGAAGATTCTTAGAAAGATGAATGCAAAAAGGATTTTGGTATATGGCGACTCCAAATTGGTAATAAAGCAGGTCAAAGGTGAGTATCAAGCAAAACATCCTAGGATGCGGGCCTATCGTAATGCATTTTTAGACATCTTAAAGTTGTTTTCAGAATACACCTTGACATGTGTGCCTCGTATACAAAATAGTATTGCTGATGCTCTTGCCAAGGCAGCAAGCAGTTTGAAGATCCCCATGAACTCCAGCAATAAATTTGAAATCCATGTCAAGCATCGTCCAACCATTCCAGACAATCAGCGATATTGGCAAGTGTTTCAAGAGGATGAGGAGATTAAGGATTTTCTGCTAAACAAAGGCAAGTTCAAAGAAACCTCAATTGATGTAGAAAACGACGATGGCAAAGGAATGGTACAGATGAAGTGCAGATCAATGAAATAGACTATTGCAGCTAAAGAATAACATCATTCCTAAAGGCTTGATACCTATAGAAGAAATTTTTGATTAGGATGATGTAGCCCGCAAGCCAACATTACAGCCAACAGAGAAGGGTGTAGAAGAGGTCAACATCGGAAAAACTACCAATCCTAAGTTGGTAAAATTGTCTAAAGCATTGCCGCCAAAGATCAAGGACAAATATATCAGTTTGATGGCTTCATTTGCAGATGTGTTCGCTTGGGACTATTCTGATTTAAAGACCTATGATACCAATATTATTCAGCACACGATACCCATCAAGCCCAATCAAAAACCATTTAGACAGAAGCTGAGAAGGATAAATCCAAAATTGTTTCCATCTATTGAAAAGGAGGTAGACAGGTTGTACAAGTCAGGTATCATTGTGCCCATCAGATTTTCAAATTGGATCTCTAACTTAGTGCCCATGCGAAAAAAGACAGGTGAGATCCACCTATGCATTGATTTCAAAAATCTAAATAAAGTCTCATTGAAGGACAACTATCCACTGCCCAAAATGGACCATATACTTCAGCGAGTAGTGGGGGCATCTTGTATGTCACTGCTTGATGGTTATTCTGGATATAACCAAATTTCTATCCATGAGGATGACCGAGACAAGACAGCATTCACCACTCCATGGGGAACCTTTCATTATGCCAAAATTCCTTTCAGTTTAAATAATGAAGGCACCACATTTCAGTGTGCAATGGACTTGGATTTTGCGAATGAGAAGGATGTGTTTTTGGTGGTGTATCTGGATGATTTGACAATTTTTTCCAAATCTAATGAAGAGCACATGCATCACCTAAGAACTGTCTTTCAAAAGTGCAGAAAATATGGTTTATCGCTGAATCCTAAGAAGAGCTTGTTCGCCATGGAGGAAGGAAAATTACTTGGGCACATCATTTCAAAGAATGGCATCCGTATTGACCCAGCACGTGTGAAATCAATTCAGCAAATGGATCTGCCCCAGAATAAAAAGGAGATACAATCGTTCAATGGTAAGATGAATTTTCTGCATCGCTTTGTACCTAATATTGTTGAACACTTAAGAGAGATGACCAACATGCTCAAGAAGGACAACCAAGTGAAATGGACAGAGGAGGTTGTAAAATCTTTCAACTTGGTCAAATTGGCCCTTTCCTCAGCTCCAGTTCTAGTCAGCCCGGACTACACTCAGGATTTTATATTGTTTTCATTTACTTCTGAGCACATTATGGCAGCGGTATTATTGCAGAAAAGAGATGATCATGAAAGACCCATTGCATTCTTCAGCAGAGCTATAAGAAATTCAACGTTAAAGTACAACATAATTGAGAAGCAAGCCCTGGCACTGGTGAAGGCATTGAAGGATTTCTGGGTATATATCCTACATTCTCACATTCTGGCATATGTTCCTAATGCTGCTGTAAAAGATGTTTTAGTGCAGACCGATCCGGAAGGGAGAAGAGGCAAATGGATTGTGGCTTTGCTGGAATATGATGTGGAAATAAAGCCCACAAAGGTGGTCAAAGGACAGGGATTGGAGAAGTTAATGGCTGAATCAAATTTACATGCCTTAGACATAAATCTGATCGCTGCCATGTCCGATGAGAATGAGGAAGGAACGTCAATTCAGGTATCTGAAATGTTTTCTTTGTCCCCATGGTATTCAGATATAATATATGTGTTAAAAAATCTGTCACCACCGCCCGGCATAACTAGAAACAAAGCGAGAACACTCAAATTGAAGGCTACCAAGTTTTGCATTTTGAATTCTGCACTGTATTAGAAAGATCCCGGTGGCATTTTGTTAAATTGTTTGGTGGAAGAGGAGGCAAAGAAAGTCATGGAGGACTTCCACGGAGGAGATTGTGGTGGTCACCTTTTTTGGAAGTCAACAGTGAACAAAATTTTGAGAGCAGGGTACTACTAGCCTACTCTGTTTGCTGATGTGTATAAGATGGTCAAGTGATGTCATAAATGTTAGATTTTCGAAGGAAAACAGAAATTACAGCCTTTGCCACTTAAGCCTATTGAGGTGAGCGCTCCTTTCTAGCAGTGGGGGTTGGATTTCATTGGGGAAATTCATCCCGCTTCTTCTGGAAAGCATAGATGGATCCTTACAACGACAGACTATTTCACAAAATGGATTGAGGCAGCTCCCACCAGACAAGCTACATATACAATAATCATTTCATTTCTTAAAAATAACATCTTGTCTCTCTTTAGTTGTCCAAATAAGTTAATCACCGATAATGCAGTAGCTTTCAAATAAAAAGGGATGGTGGAATTTTGTCATAAGTATCACATCATTTTGGGTCATTCAACTGCCTATCATCCACAAGGCAATGGGTTGGCGGAATCTTTGAACAAATCATTGGTCAACATCATCAAGAAGCTACTGGAAATAAATAAAAAGAGCTGGAATAAGAGGTTGGTCCATGCGCTTTGGGTAGATCGGATCAGTAAGAAAAAATCCATTGGTATGTCACCGTTTGAGCTTGTTTATGGAGTTGACACAATATCTCCCACCTCTCTTGCTGCCCCGGTAGTTAGACTTCTTCAGGAGGCCGGCAGTGAAGAAGATCCCATGCAGAGAAGGTTGAATCAAATGGTCCACTTGCAGCAAACAAGAGAAGAAGTTTTCAAGAACACATCCAAATCGCAGGAGAAATAAAGAAAATCTATGCCAGAAAAGCAAAGGCAGAGAGATTTCAGTTGGATGATGTGGTGCTAAAGTGGGATGCAAGGAATGAAGAGAAAGGTAAGCACAGAAAGTTCGAAAATCTTTGGAAAGGTCCTTTCAAAATTGCAGCATATAGGGGTGAGAATGCCTTTCTTCTGAAGGAAATGAACGGGGAAGATTGTCCTAGAGGGGTGATCAATGGTCAACTGCTCAAGCGGTACCACTGCTGATTTATGAATGATGCTTCCACTGTCATTGTAAATACTATTTTTATTTCAGTTTGGTTTCAGCCTGTCAAGATAGTTTTTGAGTCATTTCAATGTCAAGTTTGAGTCAATTTCTTGGTCATTTTAGTTTCATAAATAAGTCAGAGTCCGGTGTTGTTTGTTGAAATGATGACTTCGTAGCCCAATGGACAAAAGGCACTATCTAGCTCCTCCAAATGACTATTGCAAATGATAAATTTGTGATTACAAATAATGACTAAACTTTCCATATATACAACTATTAGTAGTTAATTTACAGTATCTTATAACACGACTGAAATTTAGTCATATTTCTTTGATAATTAATTGGGTTCAAACAATGACTAAATCTGCATATATATGACTATTAGTAGCTAATTTATACTATCTTATAACATGAACAACATTTTGGTCATATTTCTCTTTGGTCATTAATTGGTTTTTTCAGGTGATCATATAGTAATATATTTTGTTGTATATTTGGTCATTAATTGTGGCAATTAATGACTAAATCAATGACTAAATTAAGGACCAAATTTATGACCTAATACACTACTAAACAATAAAATTGAGACAACCAATTAATGACTAAGCTAAAAAATACTAAAATTTGGTCAAGTTATAAGATACTGTAAATTAACTACTATTGGTAACCGACTAAAAAATGTTGTTTAAATGCAAATTTTAGTCATTTTTTTAGTAACTAATTAGCCATTTTTCACTAGTGTTATGTAGGATGGATAAGTGGTATGCTATGAGTCCCGATAACTAAATGAGAATGAGAAGAACTACTCGAAACATGATCTTGAGTTAGCAACGATCATATATGCATTGAATATGTGGAGACACTATCTTCTTGGCGAGAGGTTTGTATTGATGAGTGATCATATTAGGTTGAGGTATTTGTTTTACTAGCCGATTCTGAATGTTATGCAGGCTAGATGGTTGGCCATGATCAATGAGTTTTATTTCGAGATTAGGTACATCAAAGGTAAAGAGAATAAGGTGGTAGATGCTCTTAGTAGATGGGTACAGGTACATCACTTGGCAGCTATGAGCTCCTATGGGATAGATTTACAAGATAGGTTCTTGTAGGAAGGTCAGCAGGATGTCAAGTATATGGAGATTGTGCACGGGTTGCAACAGGGTGTTGGTACAGGTACATGTGCTATTACAGGTACAGGTATAGGTGAAGGTATAGGTACATGTAGTGTTACAGGTATAAGTGGTAGTACAGGTACAGGTACATGTACATGCATAGGTGCACAGGGTATGGATTATTGCATTACAATGGATGGATTGGTCAGGTTCCAACAGAGGATATATGTATCGGATAGCAGTGAACTCAAGAAGGTGATATTAAGGGAGTTTCATGCAAAACCTTATTCAGGACACTAACATCAGTGAAGAGATATTATTATTGGCCGAATTTGAAGAGGGATGTAGCAGATTTTATGGCTAGATGTTTCCATTGTCAGTGAGTTAAAGAAGAGTGTAAACACCCAAGTGGAATACTAAAGCTGATTGCGATTCGAAAATGGAAATGGGAGATTACTTCCATGGATTTCATCACAGGGTTGCCTAAGACAGGGAAGCAACATGATTTGATCATTTTCATTGTGGACAGGCTAAAAAAGGTTGAAAACTTCATTCCGGTTAAGTCTACATTTTTAGCTAGCGATGTAGCATAGGTATTCATTAGAGATGCAATCAAGTTGCATCGTTTTCTGAAGAATATTGTGTTAGACTGGGATGTGAAGTTCGCTTCTAAGTTTTGGAAGGGTTTATTTGCAAGTTTTGTCATAGAGTTGGCCTTCATTACAACTTATCATCCACAGATAGATGGAAAGACACAGAGGGTCAACAAGATATTGGAGGACATTTTGAGGATATATGTGATGCATCAGTAGCAAAAGTGGGAAGAGTATCTCCCTTTGCTATAGCTCTCGTACAACAATACTTATCAGGAGTCACTGAGGATGATTCCTTTTGAGGCATTGTATGGGCAAAGTTGTAACATTCCTATCAGTTGGAGTGATCCGGTTATTAGGGTATTGATTGGACTAGATATGTTTGTGGACATGGAACATGAAATGCAGGTGATCAAGAAAAATCTAAAGACAACACAATATAGGCAAAAGAGTTATGCAGATAAGAACATGATGTTCAAGGAGTTTGAGGTCAGGGGGAACAAGTGTACTTGCACATCAAACCAAGGAAGAGATCCTTCTGGATTGGATCATGTGCTAAGTTGGCGCCACGATTTTGTGGACCCTTCAATATCATTGAGAGGATTGAGTCAGTAGCCTATCAACTTGCAATGCCTCCGATGGTGAAAGTCCGTTATGTTTTCCATGTATCTTTCCTTAAGAAGTACATTAAGGATGTTGATCCTGTGATTGACTAGTCTGTATTGCAAGTGGAACCAAATGGAGAAATCCAGTTGGAGCATCAGTGTATATTGTAGAAAAATGTTCTTATGCTCCTAAACCAAGAAATCGAGCAAGTTAAAGTGCAATGAAAACACTTTGGGCCTGATGAAGCCACATGGGAGATGGAAGATCAGATGCAGGCTATGTATCCTTCTTTGTTTTCCTGTTGAGGGAAAGCAGCTTCATTATGGTGGTGTGGTATATGCTTTATGGTGGTTTGGTATATGAATTGATATGATGTTTTTATATACGCTGAGATATGGTGTTTAGTATATGTTTTGGTATATGTTTTTGGTATATTGTTTTGGTGATATTGATATATGTAATAAAATTCCATGTAATAAAAGGAAAAAATAATAACTAGGGTTGATGGGACACTTATTCGTAGCTAAATGTTGGGCAAGACATCGTAGGGGGTGTTCATTTGGTTGTTATGGCTAAGGAAATTGGGAAAGGAAATGGCTAAGGCTTTGGAAAGGCAAAATGGCACTTTTGGCACATTTATTTATGAAAATAATGGAAATTAGTAGAAAAGGAATGTGAAAGGTCATGGGTTGCATGTGAGGAGGAAAATGAATGAAAATAATGGAAAATGAAGAAAATAGAGGCTTCATTCATAAAAAGGATTTTGAGGATCAATTGGTAACCTTTTGTCAGTGGAGTTTTGGAGCTCTCTCATTATTCTCTCTCTCTCTCATACTCTTGGACACTTAGATTTTTCTTTTTTGCATTCGAGTAAGAAAGGCAAAGAAGGAAAAAGGAAGCAAAGATCAAACATGGAAAGGCAAAATCAAGCAACTACAACAAGATTCATTCCAGATATCAAATTGCATGTGTATTTTACTTGCTAGATTTGGCATGCATGGCATTGAATGTGATTATTTTCTATCATGGCATCGGTTTTTCCAGGTGTAACAGTGTTTTCAGCCTAACCTTTCCATTTTCAGATAGCCATGGTGTGATGGCGTTCTCATATTTTGGTTGAGCTAGATTTCTAGATGGATTCAAAGCTGAGTGGGGTGGATCTCTGAATGATAGAGAACATAGCCTAGTCATACTTGAACTAGATTGTCGATCACAGTAAAGCCACGGGCCTAGTGACCCCTGAGCCAGACTGTGGGTTGCGGTAAGGACAGGATTGTGTTTCCTCAGTTGGCCAAGGAATCATTGCTGGTGAATGGGAGGATATACGGTAAAGCTAAGAGGTGGTTTTATTGCCTTGGGCTTAGTAATCCTGGGTTTGGGTTATGCAGTAAAGCTTAGAGAGTGGGTTTAGGTTTAGCACCTATGATCCAAGTTTGGATTGCAGTAAAGCCTGAGAGACTAGGAGACCAGAAAATTCCTCACGGTGTAGGTAGAGAAATCCAATGGCATCCATGATTGTTTGGCCTAGTGATCGGGTGGAGATCATGGTAAAGCTTATTATGATGTGTTCATTGTGTTGGCCTAGTGATTTGAGATGGATTATGGTAAAGCCTGGTTTCTGTTGATGAGGGTGAAGTGGTTTAGCCTCAATATGCCCTGGTTCGTTATTTTGGTTTGAGTCCCACATTCATTCTTGGAATATGGCATGAGGGTGAATGGTTAAAGATATATTTGGCTCAACCAATATATGGTCGAGTGGAATGTGGTAGCCCCATCTCTGGTTGGATCATTGCATTCATTAACAAGAAATTCATTCCCTTGATTTTAACATGTAAATGTATAGATGTATATGTGGATTTTGATGGCTGATATGTTTATGGTATTTCTATTCCTATTATGTTGGTTATATGTATATTTTATTACAACAACTATTTAGGGCTCTCAGCATGTTTTTATTTGTATATGAATGAATAATGTGTCTATGACCTAATATATGATAATGTAGCAAATGAAATGACAGAACAACAGTTCATAGTGATTCTTTGTTAAAATTGGCAACTAGGGTCAAATTCCATGTGGGTCATCTTATTCATGGCTGATAATATTTTTATTAGATTCCTCTCGTCGAGAGGTGTAGGATTGATAGAAAGATCATCCGATTCCGATAAGTATTTATGGAGATATGAATTTATTTTGATTATGGAATAATTATCGAGCCGACCAGCAACTCATGTAGGCTTCAAAGCCCAACATATGCATCTATTCATCATCAAAATTTGTATATAAATACAGGAGGTATTTTCCTCATTTGGACACACACTGATCATCACATCTCTCTCTCTCTAGTGTGCGGTGAAATCTTGCCCTGGTGCGCGGCGAAATCTTGCACTGGTGCGGGTCGAAATCTTGCACTGATGCACGGCAAAATCTTGCACTGGTGCACGATGAAATCTTGCACTAGTGCGTGGTGAAATCTTGCACTGGTGCATGGTGATATCTTGCACTGGTGCGCGATGAAGTCTTGGACTGGTGCACGGTGAACAACTCACTGGTGGAGACTTGACAATTTCGATCTATGGTCTACTGCCCTAGTTTAGGGCTGATCTGGGGTTTGGTACTGCTGATATAAATCAGATCTTTGTACTATTTCTCTCTATTGAATTATTGAAGATAAAGGAAGATTTGATAAAATGGTTTCCCCACATTGGGTTTTGTCCTTGGCTAGCCACCACATCTTGTGTCTATTGTCTTGGCATGTTTTCTGTCGATCGTTTAATGTTCTATCTGCACTTTATTTATGTACATGAGATTGCTAATCTGAGGATAATAACAAGAAATATAAGTAAACTTCTATAAGCATAGAACATACCATAATTTAACATGGTATTGGAGCTGAGGTGAAGACAAAGCCTGAGTAAGAGCAAGAGAAATCGCCGAAGAGAAGATTGGTAGGCTATCCAAAAAGAATTCATGGGGTCCTCAATGCACTTCCCTGCTGAAGACAAGCTCTATGAAAAGTCTGACTACAACAGATGGAAGATGTCTCTCGATCTAATGTTAGAAGAACAGGAAGTGTTGAGCCTCCATCAAATGCATCTACTGCTGCTAGGAACAAATGGACCTAAGGGTGGAAGAAAAGGATGGTGTTACATTTGTGATAAAGTAGGTCACTATGCAAGGGAGTTCCTTGATAGAAGGGACTCACACCGGGACAATGATCAAAATCCCTCTCATGGAAATCAAAGGAATGGAAAATCTATTAGCAGAGGAAAAAGGAGTGTTGGAAATCAAGGAAGAGGACAACCATTCAAGAAGGATAGAAATTCCAGGATGTATTATATGTACTTGACCTCAAAAAGAGCCTGGTGTCCATCTCGACAGTGGAAGAGAAAGGCTACAAGGTGACCTTCAACGATGGCAAGGTACGTATATGAAAAAGTAATGTTAAATATGCCTTCAGCCTTGGGTTTCGAGTTGATTCATTATATCGGGTTGATGGAAGTCTGCTAGGTGTCATGTCTTGTGACACATCTCTTCAGTCTAAACTTTGGCATCGGAGGTTTTCCCACCTTCATTATAAAGTTCTACCCAATGTAAGACAGATGGTAACAGGGATGCCCAAATTCCGAGTAGAGAAAGAAGGTGTATGTCCGAGATGTGCCGAAGGAAAGCTAAAAAGGGGACCATTCCCCTCAAGCCAAAGCAAGACCTCCAATATATTACAACTGGTTCATTCATACATATCTGGTATGATGCTTGTAAACTCCTTAGGAGGATATTTATATTACCTTACTTTTACAGATGACTATTCTCGAAAGACTTAGATATACTTCTTGAAAAAGAAGGATGAAGTGTTCTCTTGGTTTCGACACTTCAAAGCCTTGATCAAGAAAGAAACCGAAACGAAGATCAAAATCTTAAGGACTGATAATGGGACTGAATATGAATCTAACAAGTTTCATGAATTTTTTAAAGAGGCTGGCATTAAGAGGGATACTACTACACCATATACTCCTGAATAGAATGGTGTGGTGGAAAGGAAGAACCGTACGATTGTGGAAGCCATCCATGCCATGCTCCATGATCAAATACTTCCAAAGCTTCTATGGGCTGAAGCTACAAACACCACCATGTATGTACAAAACTAATGCCCTCATCAAGTATTGGGTTCCAAGACTCTTGAAGAAATGTTCATAGCTAAGAAACCTAACGTATCTCATTTTAGAATTTTTGGAAGCCCTGTATATTTTCATGTGCCAAAAGAGAAAAGGAATAAATTAGGTGCATCTAGAAAGAAAGGAATCTTCGTGGGCAATGGTGAAAATACTAAGGGCTATAGAATCTATGTAGCCGATCAAAGGGAAGTTGTGATAAGTCATGATGTCACCTTTAACAAAGATATGGCTCTCAGCAAGGTGGAAAATCTTCCTACTTTAAGGAGCTCTCAAGAAGTTGACACCAGGGAACCGAAAGAAAAAAATGATGTAACAATGCCCAATGTGGATGAACCCATGGATCCTATTGATCCACCTAAACCTTCCTCTTCTAGGAAGAGGCCCTCTTGGCTTAGGGGACTACTCGATGATGCTCAAGGACACACTGCACCCCGAGGAACCTTCCGTGAAAATAAGAAACCTAACAAGTATTAGGGACACCTGACCATCATGAGCACGATCATACAAAATGAGCCCTCATCATTATCAGATGTTGTCAAGCATCAAGTACAGAAGGATGTTATGACCAAAGAATATGAGTCTATTATGAAGAATGATGTCTAGGAAGTGGTTCGCAGACCCCAAGACAAGACAGTTGTCACTTCTAAATGGCTTTACAAGATAATGCATGCAATAGATGGAAGTACGGAAAAGTATAAGGCTCGTTTTCTCACTCGTGGCTTCTCCTAGAAGGAAAGTATAGACTATGACAAGATATTTGCACCTGTTTCCAGATATACCACCATCCGCTCGATCATACCCCTTGCGGCTTCGCAAGGATGGAACCTACATTAGATGGATTTCAAGACCACGTTCTTGCATGGTTTGATCAAAGAAGAGGTCTACATGGAGCAACCCGAAAGATTTGAGATTATGATCGAAAATCTCATGTAAGCAGGTTGAAGAAGGCTCTCTATGGGCTAAAGCGAGCACCCTGAGCATGGTATGAGAGGATCAATAGCTACTTGATGAAGCTGGAATTCACTAGGAGTGAAGCCGATCCTAACCTTTACTTTAAGGTTGAAGATGACAAACCTCTCATACTAGTGTTGTATGTGGATGACCTCTTTCTGATAGGTGCAAAACCTCTCATTCACAAATGTAAGAGGGAGTTGGCTTCTGAATTTGAAATGAAGGACCTAGGACTGATGCACTATTTCCTAGGACTTGAAGTCTAGCAGAAGCCAAGGGAAATTTTCCTATCAAAAGGAAAATATGTGGTGAAGATATTGGAAAGATTTGGTATGGTGGACTGCAAGCCTATTACTACCCTGATGGAGCTTGACTTTAAGAAGTTAAGCGGTAGCGTTGCTGGACCTGTTTTACGAAATGCTATCGAGTATCGACAACTCGTCAGAGCATTAATGTTCTTAGTGAACTCCCATCTAGATATATGCTTTGTAGTCAATACATTAAGTCAACATATGGTTGAACCTCACCACATACATTGGATTGGTGCCAAGAATCTGTTAAGATATCTTCATGGCACAAATTACATATGGGTTAAGATACACTACCAGAGATGTGAGACTACTTGGATACAATAATGCTGATTGGGCACGCAGTGTGGTGGATCATAAGAGCACTTCCGAGTGTTGTTTCTCCTTGGGATCTACTTCAATATCCTGGATGAGCAAGAAGCAGAGGTTGGTGACTTTGAGCACCACCGAAGCAGAGTATATTGCTACTAGCATGGCCTCCTGTGAGGCAGTTTGGTTACGAAAGCTCTTCATTGAGCTGTTTGGATTTACATTGGATACCACTGTGATCCGATGTGACAACCAGAGTCAGATTCGTTTGTAAGAGAATCCTGTATTTCATGATCACTCCAAGCATATCGATATCAGGTACCACTATATTCGAGATATGGTGAAGAGAGGAGCAATAAGGTTCCAACATATCGGTACAGATGAACAGGTCACCGACATTCTGACAAAGTCCCTAGGGAAAGTCACATTCCTGACTTTCCGAGAACAACTTGGTGTTGTTCAAAGACCCTCTGATGAGGGTCCTGTATGATGAATTGAGCTTTGGGAGCTCCGTGGGGGTGCGGGGTACTTCTTGGAGCGACATATGACCACAAGGTGATTCACCATCCCCTAGTGGTATACATGTACACCACATGGCGACTATGTAGCAGGATGACTAGTTCTCCTGTGAGGTCTAGATGATGTGTTCTCCATGACGACTATGTAGCAAGATGATTGGTTCTCCTATGAGGTCTGGATGATGTGTTCTCCATGATGACTATGTAGTAGGATGATTGGTTCCCCTGTGAGGTCTGGATGATGTGTTCTCCATGATGACTATGTAGCAGGATGATTGATTCTCCTATGAGGTCTGGATGATGTGTTCTCCATGACGACTATGTAGCAGGATGATTGGTTCTCCTGTGAGGCCTGGATGATGTGTTCTCCATGGCATTTATGTAGCAGGATGATTAGTTCTCCTGTGAGCACAGGATTGATTAAGTTCTCCTATCAAGGCATCCTACCCATGCAGTCTGGGACTCATGGGAAGTACCTCTCATCTGATCAATGAGGAGGGAAATGAGGATAGGGACCATAGTAGTACTGATGGATGGATCGCTATATCTACCATACTCCCTATGCTAGGATGACCTTCATTAATCTAGGATCAATGATACTGGTTTGGGACCAGTGGTATGAGTTGTACCCACTATGACGCTGACTTTGGGTCAGTTGAGACTGGTCTGGGACCAGTGGTACACACTCCAAGACTGACTTTGAATCAGTGGAGGATGATAATGGTCTAGGACCAGTGGTAGGAGTTGTACCCACTATGACACTGACTTCGGGTTGGTTGACACTGGTCTGGGACTAGTGGTACACACTCTGAGACTGACTTTGAGTCAGTGGAGGATGGTATGATACATCCTTGTTCATTGATCTGGGACCAGTGGTAGGAGTTGTACCCACTATGACGCTAACTTCGGGTCGGTTGAGACTGGTCTGGGACCAGTGGTACACACTCTAAGACTGACTTTGAGTTAGTGTAGGATGATACTGGTCTGGGACCAGTGGTAGGAGTTGTACCCACTATGACGCTAACTTTGGGTTGGTTGAGACTGGTCTGGGACTAGTGGTACACACTCTGAGATTGACTTTGAGTCAGTATGATACATCCTCGATCATTTCTTCCTCTTCATAATTTGGATAAAGTAGAGCAGAACAGAGCAGAGCAGAGTAGAGCAGATCAGAACATGGCAGAATAGAACAGAGCAGAGTAGGCAGGATAGAGCAGAGTAGAGCATGGGTCAAGCTGTATAGGGTAGTGCATTTGATGGATGAATAGTAGCGACCAACAGAAAAATTGCGATGGAGTTCTCCCTAGTTGAGAGGGAGTGTTAAAATTGGCAACTAGGGTTAAACTCCATGTGGGTCATCTTATTCATGGCTGATTATATTTTTATTAGATTCTTCTCATCGAGAGGTGTAGGATTAATATAAATATCATCCAATTTTGATAAGTGTTTATGGAGATATGAATTTATTTTGATTATGGGATAATTATGAAGCCGACCAACAACTCATGTAGGCTCAAAAGCCCAACAGATGCATCTATTCATCATCAACATTTGTATATAAATAGAGGAGGTATTTTCCTCATTTGGACACACACTGATCATCACATCTCTCTCTCTCTCTGGTGCACAGCGGAATCTTGCACTGGTGCGTAGCGAAATCTTGTACTGGTGTGCGGCGAAATCTTGCCCTGGTGTGCGGCAAAATATTGCACTGGTGTGTGGCGAAATCTTGCAATAATGAACGATGAAATATTGCATTAGCTCGCGGAGATATCTTGCACTAGTGAGTGACGAAGTCTTGGACTAGTGCACAGTGAACAACTCACTGGTGGAGACTTGACAAGTTCAATCTATGGTCTGTTGCCCTAGTTTAGAGCTGATCTAGGGTTTGCTGCTGCTGACATAAATCAGATCTTTGTACTATTTCTCTCTACTGAATTATTGAAGATAAAGGAAGATTTGATCAAAGGGTTTCCCCACATTGGGGTTTGTCCTTGGCTAGCCACCACATCCTGTGTCTCTTGTCTTGGCTTGTTTTCTGTCGATTGTTTAATGTTATATCTGCACTTTACTTTATGTACATGTGATTGCTAATCTGTGTATAATAACAATAAAGATAAGTAAACTGCTATAAGCATAGAACATACCATAATTTAACATTCTTAGATAAGTATGAGATACCTACACTTAATTCTATTGTTTACACCTGTAGGTTAGATGTTGATGATATGTTTGAAAAAATGTCTGGTATGGCTAGTAGGGGTTTGGTAATGGTCTTGTTCAAGCTTTTGATTTTTCATCATTTTTTCCCGATACTTTTATTGATTTCAAGCTATCACTCCATTTTGGGCATTGGCCTGGGCTCTAGGCTTGAAGAAGTGTCTTAAATCCCAGGGTCACTGGCACAAATCTAGAAATTTTGGTCTATGGTCACTGGCAGGCAAACCTATGAGATAAACTTTGGGTTGTTGGTCGCTCCCTTACCCATATCATGAAAGCGACTATGGAAAAAGAGATCCAAAACCGTAGTGGGACCTAGGGACAAGTTGTCTGAGTGGCTGACATGTCTCTTGAGGATTTTGAGGCTGATATTGGATGATTGTGTGTGATGTTTCCATCGATTCCACTTTCTTAAGGTCACATAGGAGGTGGAATCTAATCATAGTAGCCTCTTGTCTCATGTTTACCCGAGTTGGCATGGTTACTTGGGTGGATGTGGGAGGATGGTTTTACAGAGTAACACCTTGAATAGGGGTGATGATGTGTCCCATCAATAGGTATATTTTGAAGATAATCATGCCATTCTCCAGCCTTAAAATTATCCTTCGCTCACATTAATTCACATTTTTTGTTATATTATGCTTAGTAAGAGGAGTAAAAGGTGTTTTTCATCATATGTGGCATAATGTGGTTTAATTGCAGGAAAAAGAAGCAATTTCAAGGCAATTACTATGTCGGGACTTGATGGAGACAACAAAGAGAGAATCTAGGTGGTTTTTCCACCTCCATAACTCCATAAATTGGCTTGGAATTTGTTGAAGGCTCGAAAAATTGGGTCTACAACAAGGGGGATAACCACTCGGTCCGGACCTTAAAGCAACTCCTTTTCCGTTTGGAATAGTGGCTCTGACTGGGGATGATGGGACCAATTTCCCAATCTTTTTATGATGGGTGTACTAACAAGATGATGTTTTCCTTTTTTGGGTTTATGGGGTGAATGCTTGTTCTAAATCTATTCTTTTTTTTAACTATCATATGCAATTTATTCTAATAAAAGAAAACATCTAATCTTTAAATTATCCTGGGAGTAACGTTTCACTTATGCGATCTAAAATAATTTCTAACATCAATTGATAATGAAAATCATTCAACCACTACGAGAAAAGAATCCATTAATATACTGAGCATAAAAAGTAAGTTATCACCATACAGAAGTGCAATAATGACAATTAAACATTCATACTTTCATATATCAATAACTGGAAATAATTTATCACTTGGCACATAAGTAAAAAGTATCAGGAGATAAAAATACCATTGGTAATAAGTTCTACTCTTGAGCTGCAGCAATATAGATTTATCTTCAAATCACTCAACATCCACTAAGAGTAAAAAGGTGCATTTCAGTAGCAGACATCAAACTCATATAAAAAAAAAAACCTCGTTCCATTCATTTTATCAAAACCTCCTCAGTGGGGGGAAAACTACACGTTCTGAAGAATTATTTTTGATAAAACTCTGGACCCCTCTCTAAATGCATGAGATGGGTTTAAATACTACTCTAATGAAATCTAAAAATAAATATTACAAAAATAGATGAGGAAGTTTAAACAACCTGCCTCATTTTAAGAAAAAATGAACTAAAACAAAACTAAATTGTATCTATGATAAATCCTACATCTTATCCTTTAGATTGCAAATGTCCAACATCGGTTTCAAGAGCATCGGTTGGCTGACTTTAGCTCTTAACTGTCCTGCAAATACGGCGTTGGCTAGAGCTGGCACTATCTTCTTGGCAGAGGTTATGAGGCATTTGAGGGTCATCCATTGGCTATGTGGCTTTACCAAGTACTGCCAGTATGTGTCCCAATTTAACCCTTTTACCTCTTTAATCGACTCTGCCTTTTCCTCTACTGTCTATATCCACTTTGTTTGAAGCTGTTGTGCCTTTGGGAGGAAGCCTGGGGTAGTCTCTGATATCAAATTGGCCTTGTGCAGATTTTCATTTATGCACTCAATGACACTGTTTGCTGTTGTCGTTGCCTCTTCCATCGCCTATTCTGCTTCTTTAAGCTAGGAATACCATTTTGCAAATAACATTTTTTTGTGATTTTCGTCGATTCTAGGCAATTCTGCTCTTTTCCCTTCTTCTGATATCTACCAGTTCAAGAAGTCTGAAACCTTCTTAAAAATTGAATCATAATCAAGTCGTAAATATATGACTTGATTTGTAATATTATCGCTCATTTCACAATGGGAATTCCATTGCGAGATCTTCTAGCAGAGTATTTCTTCCTATTGCAAGAGCTGGGCATTAAGAGCGAGTGCTTCTATGATAAATTCCCCAATTTTGGGATCCTCCTTATGCAGTTCTATCATAGCTTGTAACTATTCTTCTTTATTGGCCAAACAACTTTGATGATTCAATTGCATCTGTGGGAAGTCTTGTTGGAGTTTTATTAGCTGTGTTTCTGCTTCTTGACTGATGCTGACTTGTTGTAGTTGCTATTCTAAAAACAAAATCCTATCCTCCTTCTCTTTTAGTAGCACTTGAATTTCTATTGCTTTATCAATTTTTGCCGAAGCGTATGCTCCTGTGATATGAGAGAGCCTAGTTAGATTTTCCGATGGGTCTGTAGTTGGGTCCTTCCAAAGAACATCCAGAGGTTCATCCTCTGGAGTGACCATAGCATCTATTTTCCTTTTCTTTCTTTGCCTCCTAACAACAGCCTTATGTTGCAAGCTATAAAATACGTCTAGAGGAGGAATCTCCTCTATCTTTAGTACAATTTCAGATGACATAGCAACAGGAATATGCTCTATTTCCTGAGTATTAATAGCCCCTTTTACCACCATTTCTATGGTTGTCTCTCTTAGTTTTGTCAGTGGCTCCATGCTCTATTCCTCAGTGTTGATTAACTTATTAAAATTCTCCCATTCCCCTTCTAGATCCACTACAAGTGGCTTTGTTGGCTTTGTAAGGGAAGTGGGAACTTCAACGTGTTTTGGGGACAAAACCTGCTAGTCAGGATTTTCTGTAGATTGAGTTGTGTCTTTAATTGATCCCTCACTTCTGTTGTGTTCACTCTTGGACTAATCATTGGACTTTTCAGCTGATTCTTTTTTGGAGTTTGATTTATACTTCTCTTCTTTTGAGCTTCCAGTTATGCTTACAGTGGGAGTAGGCTCCCTTATTGGTTCAATGAGCAATTGGTCCAAAGGGACCTTTGTTAACCTCTGTTTTATGTAATTGTCAAACTTTTGATGTTTTTCTTGGTCAAATTGAATTCGTGCCATATGTAGAACCTCTCTGGAAGTGTTCTTCTGTAGAAAGACATCGTCAAAGGGATCTTCTTCATTGGTAAAAACTTTTATTTTAACCATGGTAGTAAAATTACTTACAACACCAAAGGGGTCATACTGCCTCCCTGGGAACTTTGGTAGTTGTAAACATAGCATATTATCAACCTCTTTAAAAGCATGACCTAAGTCAAATAATGCAAAAGCTCCACATACTACAAGAAATGGAGGCCAAATGGCCTTTTTAGAATCTTTCAGTACTTTTCTCATTCCCCCAACACCACAGGTCTGGTAGGTTATTTCCCTGGCCATTAGTTTATTGGGGACGTAAAAGGGAAGCACATGGGGTAAAGAAATGCTGCCAAACACCCTGATGTATGTGCAAAACTCCTCTACAAACCATCTTCCCATAGGGAGAATGTCAACTTCAGCTTCTGGGGAAAATCTTGGGGCGTCTTTATTGTAGAGCATTTTATGAATAGGGAGCATAACTCCATGACAAATTTTGTAGAAATGTGGGATGAAATTGGATTCCCACAATACTTTGTGATAAACCTGAATGGGAAGAGGATTTTGTACCATCCACTTCCATCCCATAATAGGAAAATCAGAGACAAAACAAATGGCATCCATGACATAGGCACTCAAAAAGAATGGAGGATAAACCCTTGAAGTAAAACTTCTTTTAGTTCGATATCCTAAAATAGCAGAGGCTAAATTATCTGATAAAATTTGGGCCCAATCCATTATGGTGGCATTGGTAGCCGCATCCAATAGAGGTAACCACTCTGATGAAAACTTATTGATGTCTGGTCTCCCAAACAGTCTACACAACATTGCAGTGGAAAAACAGTAAGGAGAAGAAAGAGAGCCAATGGCATACATACTGTTTTTATCCTTCTTTAATCTTTCCTCATTGTTCAACCAATTCTTTGTGCATTCTGTAAGTCTTCATTCTCCTTGGAAAAATTTTCTACAAACTGCTTGTTGTAGCTAGCCTAGGGTTCTATAAAGTGATACATGTGTCTCAAATTATTTGGGGCAAATGACCCCATGACTTGCTGATTGGCCATCTTGAACTATCTATCAGATATGTCTGCGTAATCTATAATCCATTTCACCATATCTGTGTAGTGGAGTATCTTCAGCCTTGCAGCAATACAGTTTAGAAATGAGCATGCAAGCTCAGTTAGGGATTCTTTAGAGGAGCCGCGTCCATCTGCTGTAACTGTAACCTTCATAATTCTCAGTTTTTCCTCTTCTAACAATTGGTACATGGCTTCCCAGGTAGATATCCCTGTGTCCCTAGTACAAGTGGTGTTTGTGAATAATGGAGTCATTTCTGTTTTCTCATATGCGGGTGCCTTGCCTTTCTTCCCCATTTCGTCATGTATTACGTTCTGCATACTCTTCCTGAAAATTGCAAGAAGAGAGAAAGGATATGATCAAGATGCTAGTGAATACAGGAAACATCAATAGAAAGACAAAAATAAGGTGATGGGAAAGCTTTAATTCTAAATCATATCAAAAGATATCACCTTGCGTCAAATGGTCCTTTACCCTAATCCGAATCATTTTTTAATAAATGACCACTAATGGATCGTTAAGTTAAAATTTAATGTTCATCACTTTTGCATTGAATGATGGAAAGTACTGTCCTAAAACTCTGAGCCCTTCGATCTGCGATAAAAGCGATTTTGTGATTTTCTTCGCAATATCACAGATCGCAATATCCGAAAACCTGTTATCGTTAAAAATCATTGTTTCGTTGGGTGACTGCGATATGCGATTTACGAGAGGCTATCGCATTTCGTGATATTTGGGTGTGTTACGTTAAGTAGTGCCGCTGAATTGGAATTTGCAATACGATGAGGTTGTAAGACTTTGTGACCTCACATTCTCTTGGATCGCATTTTCGAGGAGTTACTTTTATAAGAGATGCCCGTTGTGACCTTTTGCGATGCGATAATATCATTTAAAAGCGGGTTTTTTAAAGCTTCTCTTAATGTTCGAGACTCTTCCTTTATAAAGTTTTTCTTAGGTCTTATGGTCATGTAGTGCCTTTTATAAGGAAACTCATAGCTTGTGATGTTTTATGCGCTTGGAGTATGAAAAGGTAAATTTACATGTTTTAGCAAGTTCTACTTTGATATCTTGTTTTATTCTAAAAACAAAAGGCAACATTAAATGCTAAGATTTGATTTTTTGGAAGGGTCCCCATTTATTAATGTTATTGCTAACACTAATAAAAGGAGGTTGTTGATGGTCACAACAATTGGCGATTCACTTGAAAGAACCAGTTATCTCTGATGGTTTTTTGAATTTTCTAAAACTTCTAAAATAGAAATGGTTTTGAAAATGAAACTTTATTGTAGAAATATAAGGTAAATAGTGCTATTTGTTAACAACAACATCTTGTTCCAACTATCCTTATTTTGATTATCTTCTCCCTAGAGGTAGTCATTGTACTCACATCAGTCATTACTTGGTTTGTAAAGATAAAAACAAAGACATCTCCTTAGATCAGTTTAGGTATACTCATTTGTCATAGGTAAAGCCTCTGCTGCCAGCAAGCGTCCATAGACTTGATAGGGTTACCTGTTACCTAGCAATATCCAGTATCCTACTTAAGAAGTATGCAATTTTCAAAGATAAATCCTCATATACACTTATTGCTTTTTATTTTCTTATTTCTCTTTTAATTCTTAAAGAACAATGTCTTGGTTTGGTGGCCAAAATTGACAGTGCCATTCACTTGATTTATAACTTAACTGAACAAGCTGGCTCATGATGAGACCCCTTGTCTTTTGATTGAAACAATCTCAAGTCATTACCCTATTTTGGTATGCAATTTTGCAATGTCAGTTAGTTATAATATTTATGATCATGATAAGCCGGCTCTTGATGAGACCTCTTATTCTTTAAGTTTAAAGTGCATAGTTGGATTACTCTTTGAATCTCGCAATTTCCTAAAGTGGGGAGGAAGTCATTGGTTCCTTAAGAATTCTTCTGGATGACAAATGTATAGTTTAAAAATAGCTTTTCTGTAGAGAATCTGTCTTGTTATTGATACCTTTTATGACTGATATGAGGAAAACTTCTTCCTAAGGTTGATTTTAACCAAAAATTGTATAGTTGAAACAAAAGAACAAGTAAAAATTTTCAGAATGATAACACTTGACCCTATGTTTCAAAAATAAAGATTAATTTTCCTAACCACTCCCACTTATACAAGCGAAAAACAAAATTGACATGAGACACTATTTTTCTTGGAAACCAAAAGTAAACATTTTCAACCTATTTTATTATAAAAAATAAAACTAAACCAAAAAAAATAATTTACAAAAAGTAGAAGAGATCATCTTCTATGGGAAATATTTTTTAAGGATTTGTCCATTAACAGGTAAAGTCTCTCTTTTCCCTGCTAAATCTTGTAGCATGAAAGTTGATGGACCAATGATTTCAACAATCTAGAATGGTCCAAGCCACATTTGTTGGAATTTAGTATGCTTTCCTTTCTCTTCATGGGCTTTATCCCATTTTAATACTAAGTCTCCAACCTGAAAATCTTTTCTAGATACCAAGTTTGAATCAAAAGAAGCTTTACTAATTGTTGATGATGTGCATGGGTAATTCTAGCTTTTTCTCGTTCCTCTTCACACTTAAGGATTTGCAATTGTCTTAACTGCAAGGATGAGGGAGGAGTTTCTTCAATCAATTGCACTAAGGCTAAAGAAGGAATATCTAGATTAGTTGGGAGGACCACTTCTTTCCCATAAACTAAATTAAAAGGAGAAGTGCCAATAGAAGTTTTCTGAGTTATTCGATCTGCCCAAAGAGCGTACATTAAAGACTTATGCCAGTTTCTATGATTTTGATCAATAGTCCGTTTAATGATTCTAATAAGGTTTTTGTTCATTGATTCAGCCAACCCATTTCCTTGCGGATAATAATTGGCAAAATATTTAAGCTTAAAACCTCTTTTGAGCGCAAATTTAGCCATAGCATTACCTGAGAAATATGATGCATTATCGAACATTAAAGAAAAAGGTAAGCCAAACCTGGTAATTGTGATTTGATCTATGAATTCGATGATACTCTCAGAGTTAGTTGACTTAAGCAGAACTGCTTCCACCCATTTAGTAAAGTAATCAGTAGTAGTAAGGATGTATTTATGCTATTTATAAGAGTGAGGAATGATCTCACCTATTATATCTAATCCCCATTGTTCAAATGGTTGATCAATGTTGACAGGCTGTAATGGCAACGACGGTTTCCTCTATCTTCTAGCAACAGTTTGACAAACTTGACATCTTCTTACATAGCTATGTGCATCCTTAAATAACATTGGCTAGTAGTAGCCTGCATGCAATATTTTGTGTGTTGTCGCATCTCCTGCATAGTGTCCACTCGCTGGTTTGTCATGAAGTTCCTGCAATACTTTTTTAGCTTCAGATTTCTCAAGGCATCTAAGGAGAATAGAATCATAATTCATCCTAAATAGTACATCATTTACAATTTGATATTATTTAGCTTTTAGCCTCATGGATCTTTTCTTTGTTTTATTCAAATGTGAAGGAGCATATCCATTCTTTAAGTAAAATATGATATCCGCATATCTTGATTCAGTGTCGTTTAGGCTTACCTCGTGCATTTGTACTTCATTGTCTAGAGACTGTGTTTCTGGCATGTGCAATGCTCCAGCTAACATCCTACAAAAACCTTGACCTTTTACAATATTTGCTGATTTGATTTCAGCGTCATATTCTTGCAGGGCTGTGACCCAATTTGCCCTCTTTTCACCCACATCTTTCTGTACCAAAAGATTTCTTACCACTGGAAATGGTACTATTATTTTCGTATGAGTCTTGAGAAAGAAGGGTCTAAAGTGTTTGATTTCTTTGAAAATAGCATAAGCCTATTTCTCAACGTCAGAGTAATTTAATTTAGCTCCTTGCAAGTTCGAATTGAAGAAGGCAATTGGGGTTTCAGCTTTATCATGATTGGCTTGTGTGAGTATTGCAACATACGATTTCTCAGAGGCAAATGTATACAAAATGAAAGGATCAGAAAAGTTTGGAGTCGCTAGAGATGGGGCATTTATAATCGCTTGTTTTATCAAACAAAATGCTTCATGTTCTACATGACCCCATTTGAAATGAGAGTTTTTCATTATCATGGATTGGAGAGGTGACACGATTCTTGAAAATTTGGGGACAAATATTTTAACGAAATTAATCTAACCAAGGAAAGACTACATCGCTTTTTTGTTATGGGGTAGGGATATCTCAAAAAATTCCTTAATTCTATCTAGATCAATATGAATTCTAGCGTTAGACACTATAAATCCGAGAAGCTTCCCATCACTTAATGCAAAAAACAACTTTTTTGGATTAAGTGAGATCCCATATTTTTGACATTGTTGGAAGATCTGTTTT
This sequence comes from Pinus tabuliformis, assembly GCA_031772625.1. NCBI lineage: Eukaryota > Viridiplantae > Streptophyta > Pinopsida > Pinales > Pinaceae > Pinus > Pinus tabuliformis. The sequence goes on from CM062816.1 coordinate 925,190,011, forward strand.
AAGTCTTTGAGGTGACTACTGTGTTTTTTAGAATACACTGTTATGTCATCTAATTAAATCACCACTGACCTATTCACTAGTCCTTTAAATGCAATGTCCATGGCCCTTTAAAACGTGGCACTGGAAGTAATCAGCCCAAACAGAATCTTTTGATATGCATAAGTGCCCCATTTTGTTCTAAATGTGGTCTTCAATTGATCATCTGGGTGGACCAAGATTTGGTTATACCCTGAGAAGCCATCTAAAAAGGACATCAATTTAGACCCTGCAACCGATTGTAATATCTGTTCCATAGGGGGTAGTGGAAAATTATCCTTTTGGCAAGCTTTATTGAGATTTCAAAAGTCAATACAAATCCGGATATCTCTATTTTTCTTTCTGACTGGTACCAGGTTGGAAACCCATCTGGAATGCCTAACAGGAAAAATAATCTTGGCTTTCAGTAATTTGTTCAACTCAGACTTAATCTGATTTTCCAAATTAGGATGGATTTTCCTCAATTTCTGCTAGACTGGCTTTTCATCAGCGATCATTGGAATTGTATGTTGTATGATTGAAGTGTCGTAAGTTTTGAGATCATCGTAATTCCAGGCAAAGACATTTTTATATTGTTTCAACAGTCGAATGAAAGCTGATTTTTCCTTGGGTGTTAGACCAAGACCTAAGTTGATATTCTGTGGTTTTATGTCAGTCCCTAGATTCACTAATTCATATCTCAGAGTTGAACTCTGAAGTTTTGAATTGGTGGACCATTTGAATCTGTCTTTTAAATCATATAGGTCTTCCAACTTGACTATGGATTTAGGTATAGTGTTATTGCTGCTTCCTTGTTCCAGCTGCTTGTCATGTTGGTCTTCATCAATTATCTTATTATTGTAAGAGCCTTTTGAAGTCAGAAAACTTACAATATCAGGGTCATCGTTGAAAACTCTCCAGTTGGTAATATTATCAGGAATGGAGGGTCTAAAGATTAATTCAATCGAGAATCTGTCTGGACTATAGTCCTCTGATGGAATGAACATGGAAGCTACATTAGAAAGGAGATCAGCACTAGCATTTTGGAGTCTGGGAATAGATGAAATATTAAATGCTATAAAGTGTGAAGTCAGGTCTTGTACTAACGATTGATAATGCTTCAAGTGTCCTGATAGACAATGTATAGTATTTCTTACCTGCTTGATAACAATCTCAGAATCTCCAAAGACTTGCAGATATTTGATATCAAGCCCGATTGCCTTTTATAACCCTTGAACTAATGCTTCATATTCAGCAGTATTGTTTGTGCAATCGAACTCGAGTCTACAAGTTAGCATGGTTTTCTATCCTTTTGGACTAATTAATATACAACCCGCTTCTGTTCCATCATTAGACTTAGAACCATCAAAAAATAATTTCCAAAACAAAGTTTTATTTACGAGTTTATCTACAAAGTCAATGCATCTAGAAGTGTCTGTTTGAGAAAAAATTTCTATCTAAGATAAAATGGAATTTTCTAAAAAAGGTGAAGTATGAGCGTTGAAACTCCCTAAGAACGAATCAACAATAGTTTCCAATTATATTGTTGTTGTACACTATAGGTTCATTTTCCCCTTCCAACTCTATTACTATATACTTTTGGTGTCTTTCTCATTGAACCTTTATCTGATTTGGTTTACCATTGTAAGGGAGCCACATATGAGACCAGTAGTTCACAAAGTAACCATGAAGCTTCTCTGACCAATCCCTGCTAAGAATTAGTCCATAAAATTCTGGAATATCTGCGACAAGTATATCTATAACTTGACACACCTTTGGATTTTATGAAACCCTTATGGTCACTTGATTAAGTTCACCGATAACCACGACTTGAGACCGATCCAGTTGTACTATGCACACTGCAGGTTTATGAGGTTGGACATTTAACTTTGCAAACTGACTTAGGCAAAATATTAGATGAAGCACTAGAATCTACCAGACAGTTATGCAAATTTTTATTGAAAACTTCAAAGGTAAGGAGAAATGGAGGAGTATGGGATTTTGACCTTCCTCCAATCAAAGCAATTTCATTTGGATTGACTTTATTTGACATACTAGTGGAAGGTCTTCCCATTTCATGAATAGCTTGTGAAATTACATCGGCAGGTAGAGGTGTAGTAGGTACTACATGCAGTCCTTTTAAGAGAAATTTCTATTGATGCTTTAATTTGCTAAGCTCATGAAAAGTAATATTAGCCCTAGTCTTCTTCATGTCTTCAATAATGTTATACTCCATTCCATTGGAGATGATAAGCATTTTAGATGGAGTTGTTGAATCAGATTGGACTGGGTTTGTTTGAGTAGACTTTGGTGAGGACTTCTTACCTGTGATTTTATCCTTAGGGGTTGGGCTTGGGCTTTTCTATTTAGAACTGGATTGTGGAGGATCAAGTTGATTTCTACTTCTGGTAGTAACTGGTAATGCAGCTTGATCTTCTTCATCCGGAAGAATGAAGTCCCACATTCCTTGTAGTTCTACAACTTCATCATCATCAGTCTGTTCCTCATTTGAAATTTCTTCCTCTTCCCCTTCTGATTCCGCATTTGTTATAGCATTTGGAGGTTTCCAATCAGTTGAAGGATTTATTTTAAAGGGTTTATGAGGTTTCTTGGAAGAGGTTTCTGATACTTGTTTTTTAATATCAACCATTTCATTGGACATGGTTTTCAAAACTTTCTGTAACCCTTCCAGGTCGAATGGGTCCTTTGATTGTTTTTTCTTAGGATCATCTCTAAAAGAGACCTTTTTAGACTTTCTTTCATCTACAACGTTTTTCTTTTCTACAGCTAGGATACGTTTCTCTACATCTATAGCCTCTTTCATATTTTCAGCTAACGTTGGCTTGGCAGCTCTATCTACAAAGATGGTTGAATTTGAAGGCAAAGCAGAAATATACCATTCATTTTGGACTTCATTACTAGGCTTCGACGTTGCTGGTATTTTGTTTAATAATTTATTGAAGTGAGAATTGAAATCCTTAATTGGTTCTCTTGGTTCAACTTTCAAATTGGAGAGGTCATTGATTAAAGTTGCTATAGATCGGTCATCTCCAAATTTTGTTAAAAACTGATCTTGAAATGTATCCCAGTTATTAATGGAGCCTGATGGTAATGAAAAATACCATGACCCTGCTGCTCCTTTTAAAGTATAAGGGAATAATCATACAACTGCGTCCTCTTCCGTTACTCCATTTAAATTTATGGACAGCATGAAATTATTTATGTGCTCTTCGACTGATAGACCATTGTTAGGATTGAACTTGGGGAGCCATTTCTCAAGATGAGCTGGTAATTGTGATAAGGGTGCAGGCATGTTCACAACTCCTAGATTAGCCCATGGCCTTGCTGGAGGGTTTCCTGCCATTGTTGGGGTATGAATAGGAGGAGGTGTTGTAGTAATTAAAGGTGGTTGGGTAGAGGAGGATGTTGCTCCTGTACCAATGTGAACCATGATCTAGAGTTGTGGGATGGATGAATGGACTTGTGATGATATGGATGGGATGATAGATGAAGATGATGATAAAACCTCACTCTGAGATTCTACTGGTGTTTTCCTAGCTTTCTTATGACTTGGTAAAGGAAACTCAACTAGTGGGATTCCTAGCTTTTCACTTTGTGCTCTAGTCAGTCATTGAGTCGAGGTCAAATGAGAAGTGGCACTACCTTGGGAAAACTCAGATTCTTCTTGAGATAAATAATTTCCCTGTAACTTATGAATTAAACTTTGTAACTCAAGGGGATCTAAAGAAGAATGTTCTGGCTTGTTTGGGATTTCAATAATGTGCTCTGTATTTTTCTTTTCAACTTCTGGTTTAGTGATGGAAGATTTGGAATGCAAATGAGAAGTTGAGGATGATGGTGAGCGAGTTTTACTCTTAGAATGGCGTGAAGATGTATATTTACTTGCCATTCACAGTCAGGCCCTCCTTCTAGCACCAAATATGTTGAAGGTATGAAAAATCGGGTCTACAACAAGGGGGATAACCACTTGGTCCATACCTTAAAGCAGCTCATTTTCTATTTGGAATAGTGGCTTTGACTAGGGATGATGGGACCTGTTTCCCAATATGTTTATGATGGGTGTACTAATGGGATGATGTTTTTATTTTTTGGGTTTATGCGGTGAATGCTTGTCCTAAATCTAGTCTATCTTTTAACTATCATATGCAATTTATTCTAATAAAAGAAAACATCTAATCTTTAAATTATCCTGGGAGTAACGTTTCACTTATGCGATCTAAAATAATTTCTAACAGCAATTGATAAGGAAAATCATTCAATCACTACAAGAAACAAATCCATTAAAAATGATTGTTTTATATAAAAAAGTTAACCGAAACAATTATGAGAAACATATCGCATAAGAGTTATTCATATACTCAACATAAAAAGTAAGTTATCACCATACAGAAGTGCAATAATGACAACTAAAAATTCAGACTTTCATATATCAATAACTGAAAATAATTTATCGCTTGGCACATAAGTAAAAAGTATCAGGAGATAAAAATACCATTGGTAATAAGTTCTACTCATGAGCTGCAGCAATATAGATTTATCTTCAAATCACTCAACATCCACTAAGAGTACAAAAGTGCATTTCAGTAGCAGATATCAAACTCATATAAAAATAAATCTCATTCCATTCATTTTATCAAAACCTCCTTAGTGGGGGGCAAACTGCACATTCTGAAGAATTGTTTTTGATAAAACTCTGGACCCCTCTCTAAATGCATGAGAGGGGTTTAAATACTACTCTAATGAAATCTAAAAATAAATATTACAAAAATAGATGAGGAGGTTTAAACCACCTGCCTCATTTTAAGCAAAAATGAACTAAAACAAAACAAAACTATATCTATGATAAATCTTGCATCTGATCCTTTAGATTGCAAATGTCTAGCATCGGTTTCAAGAGCATCAGTTGGCCAGCTTCAGCTCTTAACTATCCTACAAATATTTCGTTGGCTAGAGCTGGCACTATCTTCTCGGCAGAGGTTATGAGGCATTTGAGGGTCATCCGTTGGCTATGTGTCTTTACCAGGTACTGCCAGTATGTGTCCCAGTTTAACCCTTTTACTTATTTAATTGACTCTGCCTTTTCCTCTGCTGTCTGTTTCCACTTTTTTTGAAGTTGTTGTGCCTTTGGGAGGAAGCTCGGGGTAGTCTCTAATATCAAATTGGCTTTGTGCAGATTTTCATTTACGCACTCAATGACACAGTTTGCTGCTATCGTTGCCTCTTCCATCACCTGTTTTGATTCTTTAAGCTGGGAATCACATTTCGCAAATATTTTTTTTTTGTGATTTTCATCTATTCTGGGCAATTCCGCTCTTTTCCCTTCTTTTGATCTCTGCCAGTTCAAGAAGTCCGAAACCTTTTTAAAAATCGAATCATAATCAAGTCATAAATCTACGACTTGATTTGTAATATTATCACTCGTTTCACAATGGGAATTCCATTGCGAGATCTTCTGGCAAAGTATTTCTTCCTGTTGCAAGAGCTAGGCATTAAGAGCGAGTGCTTCTATGATAAATTCCCCAATTTTTGGATCCTCCTTATGCAGTTCTATCATAGCTTGTAACTGTTCTTCTTTATTGGCCAAACTGCTTTGATGATTCAATTGCATCTGCTAGAAGTATTACTGGAGTTTTATTAGCTGTGTTTCTGCTTCTTGACTGATGCTGACTTGCTATAGTTGTTCTAAAAACAAAATCCTATCCTCCTTCTCTTTTAGTAGCACTTGAACTTCTGTTTCTTTATCAATTGTTGCCGAAGCATATGCTCCTGCGATCTGAGAGAGCCTAGTTAGATTCTCTGATGGGTCTGTAGTTGGGTCCTTCCAAAGAACATCCAGAGGTTCATCCTCTGGAGCGAGCATGGCATCTATTTTCCTTTTCTTTCTTTGCCTCCTGACAACAGCCTTATGTTGCGGGCTATAAAATACATCTAGAGGAGGAATCTCCTCTATCTTTAGTACAATTTTAGATGACAGAGCAACAGGAATATGCTCCATTTCCTGAGTATTAATATCCCCTTATACCACCATTTCTGTGGCTATCTCTCTTAGGCTTGTTAGTGGCTCTACGCTCTATTCCTTAGTGTTGATTAAATTATTAAAATTCTCCCATTTCCTTTATAGATCCACTACAAGTGGATTTGTTGGCTTTGTAAGGGGAGTGGGAACTTCAGCTTGTTTTGGGGACAAAACCTACTAGTCATGCTTTTCTGTAGATTGAGTTGTGTCTTTAATTGACCCCTCACTTCTGTTGTGTTCACCCTTGGACTCATCATTAGACTTTTCAACTAATTCTTTTTCAGAATTTGATTTAGACTTCTCTTCTTTTGAACTTCCACTTATGCTTACACTGGGAGTAGGCTCCCTTATTGGTTCAATGAGAAATTGGTCCAAAGGGACCTTTGTTAACCTCTTTTTTCTGTAATCGTCAAAATTTTGAAGTTTTTCTTTGTCAAACTAAATGTTTCCCATATGTATAACCTCTCTGAAAGTGTTCTTCTGCAGAAAGACATCATTAAAGGGATCTTCTTCATTGGTAAACACTTTTATTTTAACCATTGTAGTAAAATTACTTACAACACCAAAGGGGTCATACTGCCTCCCAGGAACTTTGGTAGTTGTAAACATAGCATACTATCAACCTCTTTAAAAGCATGACCTAAGTCAAATAATGCAATAGATCCGCATACTACAGGAAATGGAGGCCAAATGGCCTTTTTAGAATCTTTCATTACTTTACTCATTCCCCTAATGCCACAGGGCTGGTAGGCTATTTCCCTGGCCATTAGTTTATCGGGGACATAAAAAGGAAGCACATGGGGTGAAGCAATGCTACCAAACACCCTCATGTATGAGAACAACTCCTCTCCAAACCACCTTCCCATAGGGAGAATGTCAACTTCAGCTTCTGGGGAAAATCTTGGGGTGTTTTTATTTCAGAGCATTTTATGAATAGGGAGCATAATGCCATGACAAATTTTGTAGAAATGTGGGATGAAATTGGATTCCCACAATACTTTGTGATAAACCTAAATGGGAAGAGGATTTTGTACCATCCACTTCCATCTCATAATAGGAAAATTGGAGACAAAACAAATGGCGTCCATGCAATAGGCACTTAAAAAGTATGGAGGATAAACCCTTGAAGTAAAACTTCTTTTAGTTCGATATCCTAAAATAGTAGAGGCTAAATTATCTGATAAAATTTGGGCCCAATCCATTATGGTGGCATTGGTAGCCGCATCCAATAAAGGTAACCACTCTGATGAAAACTTATTGATATTTGGTCTCCCAAACAGTCTACACAACATTGCAGCAGAAAAACAGTAAGGAGAAGAAAGAGAGCCAATGGTGTACATACCGTTTTTATCCTTCTTTAATCTTTCCTCGTTGTTTGACTAGTGCTTTGTGCATTCTTCCAAGTCTTCATTCTCCTTGGAAAAAATTTCTACAAATTGCTTGTTGTATCTAGCATGGGGTTCTGGCAAGTGATACACGCGTCTCAAATTATTTGGGGCAAATGACCCCATGACTTGCTAATTGGCTGTCTTGAACTCTCTATCAGATATGTCTGCGTGATCTACAATCCATTTCACCATATTTGTGTGGGGGAGTATCTTCGTCCTTGCAGCAATACGGTGTAGAAATGAGCATGCAGGCTTAGTTAGGGATGCTTCAGAAGAGCCGCATCCATCTGCTGTAACTGTAACCTTCATAGTTCTCAGGTTTTCTTCTTCTAACAATTGCTACATGGCTTCCCAGGTAGATATTCCTGTGCCCCTAGTACAAGTGGTGTATGTGAATAATGGAGTCATTTATGTTTTCTCAAGTGCGGGTGCCTTGCCTTTCTTCCCCATTTCGTCATGTATTACGTTCTACGTACTCTTCCTAAAAATTACAAGTAGATAGCAAGGATATGATCAAGATGCTAGTGAATATAGGAAACATCAATAGAAAGACAAAAATAAGGTTACAGGAAAGCTTTAATTCCAAATCATATCAAAAGATATCACCTTGCATCAAATGGTCCTTTACCCTGATTCGAAACATTTTTTAATAAATGACCACAAATGGACCGTTAAGTTAAAATTTAATGTTCATCACTTTTGCATTGAATGACAGAAAGTAATATCCTAGAACTCTGAGTCCTTTGATCTGTGATAAAAGCGATTTTGCGATTTTCTTCGCAATATTGCAGATCGCAATATCGCAAAACTTGTTATTGTTAAAAATCATCATTTCATTGGGTGGCTGTGATATGCGATTTGTGAGAGGCTATCGCATTTCACGATATTTGGGTGTGTTATGTTAAGTAGCGCTATGGAATTGGAATTTGCAATGCAATGAGGTTGTAAGACTTTGTGACCTCGCATTCTCGCGGTAACATTTTCGAGGAGTTACTTTTATAAGAGATGCTTGCTGTGACCTTTTGTGATGCGATAATATCGTTTAAAAGTGGGTTTTTTAAAGCTTCTCTTAATGTTCGAGACTCTTCCATTATAAACTTTTTCTTAGGTCTTATGGTCATATAGAGACTTTTATAAGGAAACTCATAGCTTGTGATGTTTTATGCCCTTGGAGTATGAAAAGGTAAATTTAGATGTTTTAGCAAGTTCTACTTTGATATCTTGTTTTATTCTAAAAACAAAAGACAACATTAAATGCTAAGATTTGATTTTTTGGAAGGGTCCCCATTTATTAATGTTATTGTTAACACTAATAAAAGGGGGGTTGTTGATGGTCACAACAGGATCACAATATCCTCTCTCACCAGTTTGAATTCATTAGCAGTCGAGTAACTCCTAGTCCAAGTGAAGCTCAAGAGGGACAAGATCCACCATTTCTGAGATCAAGGAGGGAATCACTCCTATTTTCAAGGGATATGCTATCAGCTACCCTATTGTATAAACAAATAATATGAAAATATCATTAGGTGATATGATAATCACTCTATGACTGCCATTAGTTAAAGATTTATTAAAACAAAAGGTATTACAGACTCATGTGCTGGTGTGTGTTCTGTGTTATTTAAGCAACGGATCGATTAGATGGCCAATACACAGAAAATAAGTGGAAAGACAGTAGAGAAATACAGTAAGCAACACAAAGACACAAACAGTTTTAATAAGGACTTCACCCTATTCTCCAGGGCTACGTCTCCGGTCCAGCTTCAGTGGAGGCCTTGTTTTATTGTGTCTTTAAGCAGAGAATTACAAACACAGGGACTCAATGCGAGTTCTCATGAAATAGGTTTTCTTGGCAGGGTGGTTCTTGGATTCCCCAAGCCACTCGGAGTACACAAACTCTTATTCTTCCTACTAGCTCTATGACCCTTGGTCTACAGTGGAAAGAGCCAACTGTGATGCTCGATTCGGACAGATTCCTCTATGGGAAGGCTTGAATCTTCAAGCTCTCTAGTGCTTAATGCTGCCTGTGATCAGCTCGGCCCTCTGTCTCCTCTGCTTGGCTTTACTGCTCTCTGTGTTCACTGTCTCTCTTAGTTGCGTGGACTCCTCTCAATTCAGGTTTCCAATTAACTGTTCTCTTCTAACTGTCTCCCTCTTTGTCTCTGTTCATGGCTTTAGCCATTCGATCCCTATGCCTGTTCGGTTCCTCTCCCGCCTGCGTCGATTCACCTTCTATAGCTGCACTTGGAGTTCCGTGTTTGGTGTCAGCATGAACGCTCGGGAAGTGGCCACATGTCTCCATCTAATTAGTGCCAGCATGCTTCGTCGGTTCGTTTCTTCTGTTACGCCGGGTATGCGTTCTTTCTCCACCATGGCAGTCAAATGGACTCCAAATCCCTTCAGAACGCGGTTTAATCCCCTATCAATTATGCTTCCTCCATTGGGCGCAATCTCAACCGTCCAATCTGGGCTCCTCCAGATCCAACGTGTTATGAAACCAGCTCAAGAAAAGATAGAAAAGATAGATCAACACCTTAGAATTCAGCCTCTTCGAGGGGGCAACCTCCTTTACATTACATAAATGAACAATTCTTGGATGATTCAAATGAAAAAACCTCCTTTCTATATATAGGAGTCTAAGGAGTCACAATATAATCCAGCCGACCTAACAATAATAATATAAAGCCACAAAAATAACAATAGAGGGTTTCTATGGGGCACAGAAATAACAATATGGGGGTAATAGGGGCACAACAATATAAATAAGGGGTATAGCTACAATAGTAATGGGGTAATCACTAGTATTATAGGGACCCAACATGCCCCTCTCCTTCAAAAAAGTGTTGTACTCAACGCTTGAGTAGTTCTGGATACTTCTGCATAAAATTCTCATCCTCCCATGTGGAATCTTCAGCAGATAAGTTCTTCCACTTGATAAGATACTCTGAAATTGATCGATTTCGTAGCTGTCGAGTTCTTGTTTCTGTGACTACTTCTGGTTCCAATATAATTTTTCCTTCCTCGTCAAGTTCTGGAAATATTGTTTGAACTGGGAGCTTGTCGCCTATAACCTTCTTTAAACATGAAACATGGAAAACTGGGTGCAATCGAGAAGCTGCAGGAAGCTCCAATTTGTATGCCATAGTACCAATCTTTTGCAACACCTTGTACGGACCATAATACTTTGGTGATAATTTATTATCCTTCTTAGCTTGCTTTAGGGACATTTGCTTATATGGTTGTAGTCGTAGGAATACCCAATCACCTACATCAAAACTTCTTTCACTGCGATGTTGATCTGCCTGTTGTTTCATTCTATTTTGTGCCAACACGAGGTTATCCTTTAAGAGTTGGAGGACTTGTTGTTGATGTTCGATGTGATGTTCCACTGCCTGAACCTTAGAATTTTCTCTTGAATATGATGTGATGGATGGTGGTTGATACCCATAAAGTGCCATAAATGGGGTCATTTTTGTTGCTGTATGGAAGGAAGTGTTATACCACCATTCAGCCAGAGGCAACCATTTGACCCATTATGTCTGTCTATCAGATACAAAGCAACGAAGATATCCTTCCAAACATTTGTTTACTATATCAGTTTTCCCATCAGATTGAGGATGATAAGACGAGCTATGAGCTAACTGAGTGCTAAGACAAGAAAATAATTTTGTCCAAAAATTTCCAGTGAAAATGGGATCTCTGTCACTTACAATAATCTTTGGGTTTCCATGTAGCTTTTGAATTGTTTCCATAAATGCAGTAGAAACTGTACTGGCTTTAAATGGATGTGATAATGCACAAAAGTGTGCATACTTGGTAAGTCTATCAACTACCACCATGATGACAATTTTTCCCTCAGACTTGGGTAAACCTGTGATAAAATCCATTGAAACCTCCTCCCAACGTTGGCTTGGAATGGATAAAGGTTGTAGTAGACCCGGTGTCTTAATTGTTTCAACTTTGTTTTGTTGGCAAACCAAACATTCCGCCACAAAATTTTGAATATCTAATTTAAGGCCATCCCAAAAAAATTCCTTCTTAACCCTGTGGTAAGTTTTTAAAAATCCTGAGTGCCCTCCTAAGGAAGAAGTGTGCAATTCCATAAGAATCTTTTGTTTTAGCTGGGAATTCTTACAGAGGTATAAGTGATCTTTGTACCATAACGAATCATTTTGCCAGCTAAATGTATCAGATGTACTGGAATCTTGTTGTAGCTTTCGAATAAGTGCCCAAACTTCTTCGTCATTCTTCCATTCCTCCCTTGCTTCATTTATCCAATCTGGTTGGATAATAGAAATGGCGCACAACAATGCTTCCACATCCTCATCCTTTCTTGAGAGTGCATCTGCCACCACATTTTGCTTCACTTTTTTGTATATGATTTCAATGTCATAACCCAACATCTTTGTGACCCACTTTTGTTGCTCTTCAGAGGATAATCTTTGTTCTAAAAAGTGTTTAAGGTTATCATGATCTGTTTTTACCTTGAAGTGTCTTCCCATTAGGTAGGGGCACCATTTCTTAAGTGCATGGAGTATTGCCAAAATTTCCTTCTCATAAATAGCTTTGCTTAAAAAATTTCCCTTGATTGGACGACTTTCAAAAGCAATGAGTCTTTCATCTTGCATTAGAACATCACCAATTCCATTTCCTGAAGCATCACATTCCACAATAAAGGTTTTTGTGAAGTCCGGTGTAGCTAAGACCGGTGCTTGGCACATTGCCTCTTTAAGATGTTCAAAGGCCTTTGTTGCTTCCGGAGTCCATGAAAATGCATCTTTCTTCAATAATGTTGTTAGAGGTGCTGCAATTCTCCCATAATTCTTAACAAACTTGCGATAATACCCTGTCAACCAAAGAAATCCTCGCAGATGCTTTATGGATGTGGGGATTTTCCATTCCTTAATGGCTTTAATTTTGCTAGGGTCTACCTTAACTCCTTCATGAGATACAATATGACCCAAATATTCCACCTCCTGGACTCCAAAGAAACATTTGGATCTTTTTGCATATAATTGTTTCTCCTCCAATAGTTGTAGCACCCTGTCAACATGTTCAACATGATCCTTCCAAGACTTGCTGTAGATTAGTATATCATCAAAAAATACTAACACAAATTTTCTAAGGAATGGTTTGAAAATTGAATTCATCAAACCTTGAAATGTAGAAGGTGCATTGGTAAGGCCAAAAGGCATGACCAAAAATTCATAATGACCCTCATGAGTTCTAAATGCTGTTTTTGGAATGTCTTCAATCTTCATTCTGATTTGATGATATCCCGAAAGAAGATCCAACTTGGTGAAGTAAATTGATCCATGCAATTCATCCAGTAATTCATCAATGACAGGAATGGGGAACTTATCTTTAATAGTGAGCTTGTTGAGCTCCCTATAATCTGGACACATGCACCATGATCCATCCTTCTTGTGCACCAATACTACTGGAGCAAAGAAAGAACTTTGACTCAGTTGAATTATACCAGCCTCTAGCATTTCTGCAACCATACATTCAATTTCACTTTTCTGGACATAGGGATATCTGTATGGCCTGATGTTTGGAGGAACACTTCCTGGAATCAGATGAATAGCATGATCATGATCACGCACAGGTGGGAGACCTTTGGGAGTCTCAAATACCCTAGAATGATTGTCCAAGACTTTTTGGAGATCTGGAGAAATACATGATTCCGATGTGAAAACATCTAGCGAACATAATTGTGCAATTACACCTCTTTGCTCCTTTTTTAGAAGCTTTTTCATACCATTAGAGCTGATTATCTTTCCTGGTTTCCCTGCAATACCCCTTAATTCAACTTCCTTTCCTTCCATAGAAAATTTGATGAAAAGTTCTTGAAAATTAAAAATTATTGTACCCAAGGATTGTAGCCATTGGACTCCTAGTACAACATCAACACCTCCCATTGGAATGGAAAGCATTGGGCTAGTCAATACATATTCTCCCATGGATAGCTTGATATTATGGCACCTTCCAGAGCAATTTATTGTTCCTCCATTTGCAATCATCACTTGACACTCTGGTGCTAGATATAGGAAGCAATTCAATTCTTTTGCTACCCTACAATGAATAAAATTGTGGGTGCTTCCTGAATCAATCAACACTATTGCCTTTTTCTTCTTGATTTGTCCTTCTATCTTTATGGTTTGAGGAGTGGTAATTCCCACCAATGCATTACAAGATATGGTTGGATTTAATTGTTCTTCATCTAGTCTTTGTTACTGGAGTATATCCTCTTCTTTTGACCTTTCTTGCTCCTTTTCTTCTTCCTCTTCATAATCTATGTAGAATAATTTCTTCTCGGCACACTTATGACCTTTAGTGTATTTGCTATCACAACTGTAACAAAGCCCTTTTGCTCTTTTTTCTTCCAATTGTTGTGGTGTCAACCTTATAGGTTGTGGAAGACTAGGGGCAATAACACATCCATCTTTATAGTTGTGAGTGGTATGCTTCCTGGTTGCCATAATTTTGCTTTCCATTTTTCTTGCTAACCTGAATGCCTTCTCTAATGAATCGGGTTCCCAAAGGCGAACATCATGTTGGATATTATCCTTAAAGACCTTATGAACACATCAACCCTATGCTCCTCTGGAATATCTTTTACCCTTATGTTCAATTTTTGGAACTCCTAAATGTGCTCCATTACTGAACCCTTTTGTTTGAGACTTATCAATTGGCTAAAAAGAGTGTTGCTTTTTGTATCCTCATAATGTGCTATCAATTCTTCCGTAAAAATTGTCCAAGTGATAAATTTTTATGAGTGCAAAGCCATTGACACCATACAAACTGATTTGGTTCCAAATATATAGTTTCCATACGTACCTTTTGTGTGTTTTGCACATTATTGAGATCGAAGAATTGCTCCATCTGTAATATCCATGTGGCAGGATCCTTGCCATCAAACTTCCTCATATCGATTTTTGGAATATGGTGAGTCTTCGATCCAACATTAGCATCTATGGAATCATGATTAACATTTCTTTTATTCTCATCACGAGTTTCCTTTAGTACCCTTTCATCCTTAGTGCCCATTTCTTGTAGCAACTTATTCATATTTATCTTCAATTCGTCATTTCTGTCTTCAAATCTGTCTTCAAATCTGCCATGTCTCTCTTCAAATCTGTGTTTGAATCATCCATCTTAGCTTCCATGCCCTTTATCTTAGATTCTACGCCATTTATCTTAGCTTCTATTAGCTTTTGTGAGCCTGACATTTGTTGCACTTGTTCTTGTAATTTTGATATATCATGTAGCATTTCTTCCTCTTCTTCATGAGTCATGCTAGAGCTTTCAGGTTCCTTACTAGGTGTTTTCATTTTCTTTCCTCGGGGCATCACTTATCGATAATAATGCTTTACTATGCCCTTTGAATTCCTTCAAACCAAGCTTATGCAAAAATTTAAAAAAAAACTACACACCTTTTTTCACTTTGTAGAAGCCTGATATTGAAGCTGATGTATCTCTTTAATTTCGGATCATTCAGTTCTAAAATTTTGAAATGTAGTAGCCTTCTGAGTCCTCTTTCCAATGCCACAAGTCTGACCCAAATTGGTTTCTCCAAAGAAGAGTTATGCGAAATCTCCCACAGTGACTTTCTTATAGACTAGTTCAGTAGAGCAAACTTGTACGACATGCCACGAGTCATTGTTTCGACCTATGGATCTGAAAAATGCACACAAGAAGCTACAGTCCGTCTTCTTTCTGTACCTTCTTACGAAATTTCAATCTGATCCTCAGAGAGAACGTTATGACGATTTTCCCTAGGTCACCTGTTTTGAATGTAATTCAGGAGTCTGCAAAAATACCAACTTCCTCAGATCATATCTCCGAAAATATCACACGAAAGCTCTGAAATTCAGACCCAAGGTTCAACACGATTTCTTCTCAAATGGGTTTTTTTGTGACTTCTGAAACATCACAGAAAAAAAGTTATAGAGAAAATGCCACGATGACCTGTTTGGAGCAGCGAAACCCTAGAATCCAAAGCTCTGATACCAAATGTTATGAAACCAGCTCAAGAAAAGATAGAAAAGATAGATCAACGCCTTAGAATTCAGCCTCTTCAAGGGGGAAACCTCCTTTACATTACATAAATGAACAATTCTTGGATGATTCAAATGACAAAACCTCCTTTCTATATATAGGAGTCTAAGGAGTCACAATATAATCCAGCCGACCTAGCAATAATAATATAAAGCCACAAAAATAACAATAAAGGGTTTCTATGGGGCACAAAAATAACAATATGGGGGTAATAGGGGCACAACAATATAAATAAGGGTATAACTACAATAGTAATGGGGTAATCACTAGTATTATAGGGACCCAACACAACGTCATACGCATGTCGAGCGCGGTTGACTTGTCCGACCGATAGTGCGCGATCATGGTGGTTTTTCTCTCACCTCTACTGCCATGTGTCGATTGCTGAGTGGGATCGCTCTGATCTCCTCCAAAACCTCTTTCCATTAAAGGGCACCCCAATCAATACTGTCGGTTTTCTAGAGCACGGGTCCCACCTTTGTCCTTTAGCGCTTTTTGTTTCTCCGCCCGTGGTTCTCCGGCTCCCAACGCGACTGAGTGCTTAAGGCTCTTCCACTTTGGCCTTGTTTGCCTAGCGATGCGTGATTATCACTCATCAAAATCACCTCCTTTTCCCGATACAGGGCTCCCATGGGCTGCTTTGACCTCCTGCGCAGTCTCCATGGACCTCAGTCAACGCGCTTTGACCAAGGGCCTCGTCGTTCTACGTTGGTGGCCATTGCCAATGGTTCAAGGCATTTTTGACTATTGTTTTGGAATTTTCAAGGATTTTTTGAACTCGATACAGTCAAGGTTCTCGAAAGTCTTTTGTGGATCCAATTCGGATCACAACCTTCTCATTGAAAAAGCTTTTGGACCACCAAAATTTTGTTTTTCTTCAAGCATCGACTAAGTGAGGAAATTGCTGTCTCACTTGTCCAATCTCAATCCACTTCGCACTGCTTGGCTTCGAACCTTTAAGCCCAATCCTGAGGTATTCCATTTTTCCACTACGCGTCATCCTTACCTTCTTGTCCAACACTGTATCTTCCTACAATTCATTAAGATATTCAGATAGCAGGTCGTCAACAGATGGTAGTTGACTCTGCTCTTCAGGGTCCTCAACCATTGAAGGTTCAAACAACCTCAAACAGTCTGCATTTACCACTGAGTAGATGTGCATGTAAGCTGGTAGCTCAAGGCAGAAGGCATTTTCACCAACCTTCTCAAGTATCCTAAAGGGTCCATACCTGATAGGTTTTAGCTTTTTACCTTCACCTTGCATCCTGTCCTTACTGATATACAACCAGACTTGGTCTCCAACTTGAAAACTATGCTCCATCTGATGCTTATCATGCCTAGCCTTGTACTTGGCCTGGCTCTTTTCTAGCTATTCCTATACTGCCTGATGGATCTCCTGGATCTGTTCAATGAACCTAGTTGCCTTGTCCACATCACTGTGTCTATCAACCATGGTATCTTTACCAAAGACAAAATCCAAAGGAGACCTTGGTATGAAACCAAAGCAGGTCTCAAAAGGAAATCTCTATGTAGAAGAGTGTTTGGCTCTATTGTAAGCATGCTATACATAACATAAGTGTTCATCCCAAAGCTTAGGGTGTTTGCTACAATATCCTCTCAGTAACTGGATCATCGTCCCGTTAACTACTTTTATCTGGCCATCTATTTGTGGATGAAAAGCTGTGCTTTTCTTTAACTTGGTGTCCATTAGTTCCCACAGACTTGACCAAAACTTCCCCAGAAATCAGATGTCTCGATTAGATAAAATAGAAGGGGGTAATCCGAAATGAACCCATACATGTTCAAAGAATAATTTTACAGTTTGTTCAGTTGTAATCTGTTTACTACAGGGTATCAAAATACACATTTTGCTGAACCTATCCACAACAACATACAGATAATCATGACCTTTCCTAGATTTAGGCAGTCCTCCAACAAAATCCATGGAAATGCTTTCCCAAGGGTGAGAAGGAACTGGTAATGGAGTGTATAAGCCTAGTTTTCTGTTACTAGGCTTGCTTTTAGCACACATAGCACATCCCTTTACATATCTAGAAACTGTCTCATTCATTTTCGGCCAATAGCAGAACCTTTGCAGCTGTGCAACTGTTTTACTTACCCCAAAGTGACCTGATATCAGAGAAGTATGTGCTTCCCTAATTATCTTTACTCTCTCAGTTTGTGGAATGCAGAGTTTCCCACAATGATATAAGAGTTGGTCCTTCACATGATAGTCCAATTCTTCTACTCTTTTTCCTTGACTCAAAGTTGCATATACATCTTTAAATTCCATATCCTGAGCATACTGTTCTATGTAGCTTTCATGCAGCACAGAATTATGCTTAAGTATGGTAGATGCATTTATAATGGGTCTCGATAACATATCTGCAACCTTGTTATGTATGCGTTTTTTATATCCGATGACTAAATGAAACTGTTGTAGAAAACCCATCCATCTGTAATGTCTTGACTGTTGCAACTTAGTTTGGGAGTGTAGATATTGAAGTGGTTGATGATCAGTATGTATTACTGTTTCTTTTCCCATTAAGTAATGTTTCCACTTTTTCACACTCTGAACTAATGCATACAATTCTTTATCATAGGTAGGATAGTTAACTACTGCATGATTAAAAGTCTCAGAATGATAACATATGGGTTTACCGTGCTGTGTCAACACTGCTCCCATGGCATAGTCACTAGCATCAGTTTGGATCTCAAATGGTCTTTGTAGATCTGGCAGTACTAGTACAGGTGTTGTACTAATCTTTTCTTTCAAGGTGTCGAAGGTTTTCTGTTGTTTGCCTCCCCACTAAAACACCTTGTTCAATCCTGTCAAAGCATGTAAGGGAGCTGCAATTGAGGAAAATTTTGAAATAAACTTCCTCCAATATTGTGTTGCTCCTAAGAAGCTTCTCACTTCTATAGCAGACTGGGGTTTAGGCCAGTTTACAATGATTGCCACTTTAGAGGGATCTATTTTCAATTCACCTCCCCCTACTATGTGACCCAAACAATTTAGAGAGGTTTTGCCAAATTCACATTTGGAGAGTTTAACATAAATTTTTTCTCTTCTCAAAACATCTAATGTCTTCTTAACATGCTTTAGATGTTCTTCCCACATTTTACTAAAAAACAGAATGTCATCCAGATACACAATAACAAAATCATCAAAAAAAGGTCTGAGTACATCATTCATTAATCTCATGAAAGTAGCAGGAGCATTAGTTAGGCCAAAAGGCATAACCAGCCATTCATACAATCCCTGATTTGTTTTGAAAGTAGTTTTCCATGCATCTTGTTCTGCAACTCTGACCTGATGGTAGTCCACTATGAAAATCTAGCTTGGTGAAATAAACAACTTCCTTCAATTGATCTAAAAGATCATCTATGCGAGGAAGGGGATAACGATTTTTCATTGTTATCTTATTTAGTGCTCGGTAGTCAATGCACATTCTCCATGAGCCATCTTTCTTTTTCACGAAGACGATGGGTGACCCACATTGTGATGTGCTAGGATTGATGAACCCTTTCTCGAGCAACTCCTGCACCTGCCTCTTGATTTCAGCATTCTCTAAAGCAGACAACCTGTACATCCCAATGTTAGGCAAAGGAACATCTTGCTGCAAAATAATATCATGTACTATTCCCCTTTTGGGTGGCAGACCTTGTGGTTCTTGAAATAAGACATCATACTCTAAAACGATCTTTTCTATATCATCTTGTTGATCAGCATTACAGCCCCCAAATACATTGGTTTTATCAGATTTCTTTTCCTTTACAACCATTAGTAAGAACTGTTTGCATGAATTTATCATTCTTTTCATCTGTCCTGAGTTTATGAGAGCATAATTATTCTTGAGCTTATGAGCCCTTACAAAGTATTCGATTCCATATTTAACAAGTAGATACTTGTTCTCAGCTCTATAGAAAATAGCTTTTCTATCATACAAGTAGGGAATTCCTAAAACAATTCCTCAACCTCACTTGGAAACAACTCGAATATGGAAAAGCTCATGTCTTTTTCTCTCATGTTCTTCATCAATAGTAGATTGAGCAGAATTACTAGTAGATGCTTCAGAATTCTTACCTTTTATACCTATGGCTGCAATGATTGTTTCATCTCCTGAGTATGACCCCAAATCTTTATGAATAGCTACAACAATCTTCTTCTTCTTGCCCTCGGACTTCTTAGATCTCAGCTCTGGATGCAGAATCCAACAGTGCTCATCATCATGCCCCTCCTTTTTACAGTGAGTGCATGAAGCTTTGCCTTTTTGTGTAGTGTTAGCCTTCCTTGCTTTCCACTTCTGCTTCTTTTTCTCCTTGCTCTTGCTTACAGTGGGTTGGGATGGTCCCCCAACTTCTGGATTTCCATTCTTTCCTCTAGCTTCTAGATGAGTAGCTTGTACAGATACCTCATCTATACTAGTGGGATTAAACATGAGGATGGTATGCCTCATGTAGCTGTGTAGACCACCAATGTACTTCAAAAGAGTCTCTGGTCAGTCTAATGAGATACCCAACATCAATGCTCTTTTTTGAACTCTTGAGTATACCCTTGTACACTTTGCCCTTTCAACTAGCGAAGAGTTTGCCAACTCATCATGGCTTGTTGCATGTAGGCCAATGGATAGAACTGCTTTTTGATGGCAGCAACAAATTCACTCTAGACAGAGATGGTCTTACCATACTTCTTCATATCAGCTTGAGTTCTGCCTTCCCACCAAACCAAGGCAGTGCCTCCTAGGCATAGGCTTGCTAGCCGAATCTCACTCTTGTCTGAGTCTATGTTTCGTACTCTGCAATACACATCAATTTGTCTATTCCAATTGTCCAACATTTTAGCATTTAGCTCTCCATCATATATAGGAAAATCAAATTTAACATCTAACTTAATCAAAGATGATTTCTTATTATGCACGGGGCTATTAGGAGGTGTGAGAAAGCTTTCCTATTTCCCCTTTCCTTTGGAGTGGTCATGGGAATGAGACTCATCTTCTTCTTTATCTTGTTTAGAACCTGATGAATTTTCATCCCTATGCTTTCTAAAGTCTCTATACATTTCCTCTACCATATAATTTATAGCTAGGAAACTTTCTATGAATTGAGGGTCTGGCCCTATAGAACCTTTCTCTGACATTGTCTTCCGAGAATAGACTCTCCCAATTTCAGGATTAGTTTCCACCAACTCTCCTTCTCCTAATTTGAGCTTTGATCTAGTGAGAATTCATAGCTAAACCAACACAAGCTTGTCTAACCTTACGGCCTAGAGCTCTGATACCACTTGATCTGATAATCACTCTATGAGTGCCATCAGTTAAAGATTTATTAGAACAAAAGGTATTACAGACTCATGTTCTGGTGTGCGTTCTATGTTATTTAAGCAACGGATTGATCAGATTGCCAATACACAGAAAATAAGTGGAAAGACAGCAGAGAAATACAGTAAGAAACACAAAGACACAAACAATTTTAATAAGGAGTTCACCCCATTCTCTAGGGGTACGTCTCCGATCCAACTTCAGTGGTGGGCTTGTTTTATTATGTCTTTAAGCAAAGAATTAAAAATACAAGGACTCAATGCGAGTTCCCCTAAAACAGGTTTGCTTGGCAGGGTGGTTCTTGGATTCCCCAAGCCACTCAGAGTACACAGACTCTTGTTCTTCCTACCAGCTTTGTGACCCTTGGTCTACAGAGGAAAGAGCTAACTGTGATGCTCAATCCAGATAGATTACTCTATGGGAAGGCTTGAATCTTCAAGCTCTCTAGCACTCGATGCTACCTGTGGTCAGCTCGGCCCTCTGTCTCCTCTTCTTAGCTTTACTGCTCTCTATGTTCACTGTCTCTCTTAGTTGCTTGGACTCCTCTCAATTCAGGTTCCAAATTAACTGTTCTCTTCTAACTGTCTCCCTCTCTTTCTCTATTCATGGCTTTAGCCATTCAATCCCTATGCCTATTCAGTTCCTCTCCCACCTGCGTCAATTCACCTTCTACAGCTGCGCCTGGAGTTCCGTGTTCGGCGTCAGCATGAACGCTCGGGAAGTGGCCATGTGTCTCCATCTAACTGGTGCTAGCATGCTTCGTTGGTTCGTTTCTTTCGTTACGCTGGGTATGCATTCTTTCTCCACCATGGTGGTCAAACAGACTCCAAATCCCTTTAGAACGTGGGTTAATCCCCTGTTGATTCCGCTTCCTCCATCGGGCGCAATCTCAGCCGTCCGATCTAGGCTCCTCCAGATCCAACGTCATACGCACGTTGAGCACGGTTGACTTTCTCGACCGATAGCACGCAATCACGACGATTTTTCTCTCACCTCCGCTGCCACACGTCGATCTGCTGGTTTTCAAGAGTGCGGGTCCTGCCTTTTTCCTTTAGCACTTTTTGTTTCTCTGCCCACGGTTCTCTGGCTCCCAATGCGACTGAGTGCTTAAGGCTCTTCCACCTTGGCCCTGTTTGCCCAACGTAGCGCCATAAAAATCACCTCCTTTCCCGATCCGGGGCTCCCAGGGGATGCTTTGACCTCCTGCGCATTCTCCATGGGCCTCGGTCAATGCACTTTGACCAAGGTCCTCATCATTCTACGTTGGCGGCCATTGCCACTGGTTCAAGGTGTTTTTGATCGTTGTTTTGGAATTTCAAGGATTTTTTCAACTCGATACAGTCAAGGTTCTCGATAGTCTTTTGTGGATCCAATTTGGATCATTAGGATTTGAAGTTTTGATTCAGCTAGGTGTAGCTATTGAGCTTAGATATTGACATTGACAATTTAAAATTTTATGTGATATATGAGACCTTTACTTTCTAATAATGAGAAGTTGGTTATCAAGTTGCATCTGAGTTACTTTTAAAGGGATGAGACCCTTGGGTTTAGGCAAAACCTAGAGGATTTGGTCCCTCTTTTGTACTTGTGTTTTTTTCTTGATTCCAAGAAGTCCATGGTTTATTTCGTTTTAGTAGATATTAATCTATAAAACATGTGGTTGAAATATTCTACATCATCTCTCTTGTGGTAAAATGAGTGGAAGGATTCACAACCTTAGTCCAAAAATATTGTGTTTATGATTTCTTGGAAATATATGAATGTTAATTTTTCTTCTTTACATTTTCTTTCTTTAGCTTAGAAGTCAATTAGTGATTAGAGTAGTGTTATGGCATAAACTAGATGTTATCTAAATTCAACTCATCTTTTCCATCATAGGTTATATCACTTTGTCAATGATCAATGGATGTATGCATGCGTTTAGTTGTAGGGATATGTTGATCTACAGGGGAGGGCACCTCTTCCACTTCCAACTTGGACTCCTCCATCTTCTATTTCCACCCTTCAATTTTGTCCCAAAACTTTGTTTCCATAAGTCACTTCTTCTAGTCAGCTTAGGACACCGTGAGTATTCATTCTAGTGTAGGATAAACCTTTGAGAGGACTTGGGCTTTGTTAGGGGGCTCAATGTTATGGGGTAAAATGCACGATGTATGGAGAATGAAAACTACCCTCAAAGGCCTTCCCGAGGCCTTCGAAAGACTATAAGATTATCTGCAAAAGCTACCAAGTTATACTCATGTTCATCTATGAAATATAAGTTAACAAAGTATGGAAAGAGGATTACCTCAAGTCTCCTTCTATATTTGTTTGGAGATCGTTATGCAGCCAAGAAGAACTCCTTCAAAGCCAGCTCCAAGACAATTCCTACACAAAGGAAAGGCAAACACAATCATAGCATACAATATTTAAAACTAATATAAGAAAGCACAATGAACATCTATTTGTATAAAACTTAAACTACTCAACTCGACAAGTATCGAAATGAACAACTCAATGAACAATGTTACCGACACTATGGAGTAGGGAACACAACTGCAGTTCTGTATTTATAATGGAAGAGTGATTACAAACATCCATTGTATCAGCCTTCCCTTGCCGCTTCTTCTTCTTCTCTCTCTCTCTCTCTCTCTCAGCTCACTTCTTCAAGTGTATGATAGTTCACAACAGCTTAGTGGGCTATCCTTTCAAATGCTCTGACCTCTTTCACAATGGCCCTCTCACTGCTTATGTAGCAATCGAGTTAGGGCTGCCAAGCTCCTTCTAGAGTTCATTAGGGAAAAAGCAATGAACCTGCCTCTTATTCTAGCTCTTTCCCTTTTGTATTCTTTTTCAGATTGGAATTTCCCCAAATAGTTTGATTTTTGGGACTTTCCCTGCTTTTCTTGAGCAAATCTAGGGATAAATATCTAGATATTTGTGAGGGAATTCATTGGCTTGTCCCTTTAAACATATCTTAGTTTCACTAATGCTCCCCCTGGTCTAACAACTTGAGTTAGCAGGGTGACTAACGCTCCTCTATGCTTGGTAACAAGCTTTATAAAGCAGGTTAGCAGTGCAAAACTAGCATTAGTGTGGATTCAAGGCCTGCAATTGTGGTCTTTGCTTCAGTCATGCTGTCTTTCACCTCTGAGTTGATGAGGAGGTCATTTTGTCCTATAACAGATGCCCCCTAAAGTGTGAGATCAGAGGCAGAGACGATGGCCGAAATACTTTAGTAAAACTATAATTTTCTGTCAAAATTTTTTAGAGAGAGAAGCTTTGGGTGGCAAGGGAAAACCTGATACAACAACATACATATATATAAACTGCTAAAATCATGTCCTGATTCAGGAATTCCCATGCTCAGTAGCTATGTCAGAGTAATTTTCTCTTCTGAGATATAACAATGCTGGCTGCCGATAAGCACAGAGTGGATCCAGTGTCATAATAGATCATCCTAAAATAGTTGTCTCCAAAGAACAATTATCCACGGCTTGGGAGAGGAAACAAGGCTGAATGGTGCAAGCCTCTACCCAAGGTCTTGATTTCCGCTTCACCGAGCAACATACATCGGTACATGTGATAAGATGTGTTGACGTTGAACATGCATGAAATCATCTGATTACCAGTCAATAATGGAGACCATTAACAGATGCGAGGAAGGCCACTGATAATGGTGATGGTCTCCAAGATGCATAGTGCAAAATACCGATTGTGAAAGATTTCTTTGTCGTCGAACACTCATAGAATCGCTTAACCAAGAGTCAATAATGAAAACCCCTGACCAAACACAAGGTAACGTGCCAGTAATGTCTACAAGTACCAAGGCACTGAATGTGTTTCTGGGTTATCTTCCTAGACATGAAATCGGACAAGAATGGTTTTGTTTTTTGAGGAATATTTTGAGCATTTGGGTCTAAACAACGGAGGGCATGATGAAAGGATATGTATGATCAGTTGATAGAGGAAACAAATGGGAACCCTTGAACAATAGAAGGCACAACAACGGTTTTAACCAGACAACACTAGACTCATGAACACTACAAAGTGTTAGGATACGGAGATGCAATTACATCAAGGTATATAGGCTAAAACTCATAGGTTGGTAGGGTTCATATTGAGAGGCCATCAAAATGAAGGTTTATCTGAGGGAGTGCCATGTTCAAGGGAACGATTGCTGCCAAACCACACTTTCAAATATGGAATATAGCTGTGTTACCTACTTTCCCCATCTAATTTTTTAATGAGTCCAGATGGGTAAACTCATCGATCTTATCATGTTTAAAGAGTCTAAAAAGGATCGCAAAAACAACGACTCTTTGCCCTATCTAATTAGTTTAATGAGTCCAGACATGCAAACTCATCGATTTTTTCATGTTTTAAGAGTCTGAAAAGTATCGTAAAAAGAACAACTCGATATCTTGTCTATGTAATTTAAAGAGTCCAGACTAGACAACTTGGTGGTCTTTTCATGTTTAGAGAGTCTGAAAAGATCGTAAAGCGAGACTCCATGGTGGTCCCTTTGTCATAGTTGTTAACCGGGTGCGACAAAAGGTTAATAGTATACCCGGATCAGTTACTTTCCGTAAGTTAATCTATTGAACCCAAATATAGAGAAACCTATTTTCAATAGATTTCAACCTAATTTTGTTATGCGTACAAGGCTACAAACTAAACTCGTTTTCGTTGTGAATTTTTAATGAGTCGTGTGACGACAAACTCAATACCTTCATCAAAATTTTTAATGAGTCAAATGAAGAAAACTCATGGTATCTTTTTCAGTTTAGGGAGTGAGAAAAAGAGGGAAAAGAACAGCTCATCCCTTCTTCATAGTTTTACGAGCTCGAAGGAGGGGAAAAACTCGGGGATTTTTCAATTTAAGAGTGAGAAACAGTCCCAAAAAATAAAGTGATCTTGTTGCTACCATATATTTTTAACGCGCCTGGTAACAAAAACTCGGGATTTTTTAGTTTAACGAGCGAGAAAAGTACCTAAAAGAATGCTCGGGTCATCTTCATCAAGTTTAATGAGCAGAAAGACTAAGCTCGAGATTTTTTCAGTTTAAAGAGTGAGAAAAAAGCGCCTAAAAAGAATGCTCCTTTGGTCTTTTTCAATTTATGAGTTGGAAAAAGATCAAAAAAGAGTTGCTCAGAGCATCATTGCATGTATTTAACGAGTGTAATGATGAAAACTTGGAGATGTTTATATTTTTTAAAGAGCAATAAAAAATCACAAAAAGTGCTCTGACCATCATCGTACAGATTTTAACGAGCACAACGATGAAAACTTGGAGATTTTTATATTTTTTAAAGAGCAATAAAATATCCCTAAAAGTGATCTATTGAGAATTGCATGCAGCTTTTACTGCTTTTCATTCCTGAAAGTACTTTCATCAAAAGCGGTAAAAAGGTATAAAAAGCAACAATTCCTATTATCTGGTGCATGTATGATAAAAAATCATGGAGAATGGACTACTTCCTCTTTAATGATTGTCAAAAAATCATGTCTCTCAAATTATATAAAGAGATGCTTTGAGCTTTCACATGCATCATTTTCACTATTTTGAAGTTTGTGAGAGCTTATTGGAGCTAAAGAGGAGCAGATTTTCTGTGGACCATTGCAGGAGATCCGGGCAACCATTCAATGTGCCGTCAGTCCTAGTTGAGAGCTAAAACCTTGCTCTATGCCTTACTAAAAATTTCTTAACATTTTTATGGGTGGAATTTTGTAGATCAGAGGTGCCCTAAAACCTTATTTGCGCACTAACACCCTCTAGATAGCTAGTAGGGAGCGTTAAATGCTTTGTATGAGCCACTGGAGGGTGTTAATCCTCCCTGTGCAGCACTGGGTGTAGCGTTAGGGCTGTAGGGCGCAGTGAAAACCCTCATGCATGGATATCTTAAGTGATTTTACCCCATTTTAACTATTTTTAGGGTTATTTTGTGCATGTTTCACGCTGAAATGACTCACCTATGGAGAGAACGTGCCCATGACAATGAGGAATTGTTGATGCGAAATGATCCAGCATGCATACTTGCATTGCGCCGTTGTGGTTTATTGAAGTATGCAAAGCTGGAGCTGATGAAAGGATAGGAGGATTTACTGAGATGGATCATCCAGCACTGGGATGAACACGAGCAAGTGTTCAACATTGGAGATCAGGTGCTAGCAATTGACCGGGAGGACATTTACTTTTTGATTGGTTTGTTGTGCCGTGGGGCACAAGAAAACCTCACCGGTGGCAGACGAGATCCACGATCTACCTCAGAGCTGGCACAGACCTACTACATCCCTGAGAGTGGACTAGTTAGCAATAGAGTCCCCATAGATAGGATTCGGTCTTGGCCTATGAGGGCAGTTTTGTGGTTGATTGTGTGGTTGGCGGGGTCAAAAAGTCCCCACGTTATGACAAAGGCCCAACCGTTGCTTGTGGTTGACTGTGTCTAGCCACAGATGTTTAACTGTTGTGAAGCAATGCTTCGCCAACTGAAGGTAGAATTAACGGCATGCAAGACCCATACCCAACACAGTTTTCGGTAAGGTACTATCATAGTCTCATTTTTCCTAGAGAGGGTACCTGTCATGCGCCCAAGGATGAGCTTAGGTCCCTTTGATCCAAGGGAGACAAGGCAAGGTTGCTGGTCATCACTCGATCCTCATACAAGAGGAGGACTAATCCAACATTTCTTTGACAAAGACTTCTTCTGGTGGCTCTGTAGACAAATTGTGATTGTTGATGACTATGCCTATGAAGGCATGGACTTTACCGGCGACCTAGACTTGATGCTATCGCTCGAGACCAACTGGGGTCCTCAAGGTGAGAACAATTTTGATAGTACTTAAGTATATTTTCACTTTTTAATGTATATGTAATGTTTTTTAAAGGTGAAATAAGCACTGACATGAAACTTTTATGCTTAACGTAGATGTGGTGCCAGTTCAACCTGCAAGTGAACCTCTCCATGTGCGACGAGGCGGCCAAATACTTGCTAGAGGGGGCGATTTCGACAGTCTCCATGAGGTTCTAAGGAACCTAGAGGGTTTAACTATGGGTCTCCACGAGGTTGGTGTAAAAAACTAGATTTCTATCTAGATATATATACAGATATTTTTGGTATTTTGGTGGTGTAAAAGTGTTTTTAAATGTTTTTTGTAACAAATTTTTAACTTTAGTAAATGTTTTACTTCTCATGCATGCTGCTATAAAGAATGAGACAAATTCCAATCCAATACATAGTTAGCCAACAAATCAGCGACTGTATTTAATTCTCGAGGAACATGCTCATATGTGATGATTTCAAATCGATGTTCCAAGAGTTGCACCCTTAGATAGTTACATAACAAGGCTTGATTATGAATGTGATAATGGTTTTTCAATTGCATAACAACTAGCTGGGAGTCTAACCTAACGACCAGATTGGAGATGCCCCTTGATGACGCTTCCGTGAGAATCGAAACAACGGACATGTACTCGGCAATATTGTTGGTGGCGGTACCAAGAAACTCCCCCCCCCAAGAGCAAAATAGTTCTGACTCGGGTGCGTAGATGACCGAAGCAGCTGATGTAATGTGCCATGTGTGACGACTGGCACCATCCACGTATCCTATGTATGCTAAGGGCAATGATGACATCTGCATTGCTAGAAGAATGCATGAGACAAGTACTCCACTAAATAACAAAACAATCCAATCACATCAAAAAAGGGAAGAAAAACTTATGAATACATAAAATTACAAAGCACATGCCCAGTGCAATACTAGGCACAATACTTTTTCAGATAGAGCCCATATCTGGGTTCCTTGAGAGGGATTCCATCCTGGTTCTACAGTCCATATGCCCCTGTGGGGAGGACTTTCGTTACGACATAGGGACCTAGCCAAATGAGTCGAAGCGTGCATGCCTTCAAGAGGTTATCTTTTGGATGATAGAGAGATACAAGGTCACCCTCTTGGAAAGAACAAATCCTAACCTCTTTCACAAATTGGGATTGTACCTACTTGTTGTGAGATGTGAGTGCCAAATCAGCATCTCGATGGGTTTTATCTAGCCGTTTAAGGTATAGTAGGTGTTCTTCTTCGGCAGTAGGGCTAGGCATGGGTTCAACGACTATTTCAGGTGAAGGGATCTGACACTCAATTTGTCTTGCTTCGTCGTAAATTTGGATCTCATGGGCGACAAACGATGGATTAAAGTCGGGCATTTCCTCGTGAGACCAAACAAATTCATCATGGAATTCCTCATGTAGGCAGGTGGAGCTTGCAATTTCCTCAGGATTGCAATCTGCTCGCATCTAGGTGTTTTCCACGATGCCTGTCGTGACTGAAATATCTATGGGCAATGACCTGGAAGTGTCGCCCATGTTTCCTTCTGCATCCAAAGTTTGGATGTTGGGTCTCTATAATACTAGTGATTACCCCATTACTATTGTAGTTATACCCCTTATTTATATTGTTGTGCCCCTATTACCCCCATATTGTTATTTCTGTGCCCCATAGAATCCCTCTATTGTTATTTTTGTGGCTTTATATTATTATTGTTAGGTCGGCTAGATTATATTGTGACTCCTTAGACTCCTATATATAGAAAGGAGGTTTTGTCATTTGTATCATCCAAGAATTGTTCATTTATGTAATGTAAAGGAGGTTTCCCCCTCGAAGAGGCTGAATTCTAAGGCGTGGATCTCTCTTTTCTATCTTTTTGTGAGCTGGTTTCATAACATTTGGTATCAGAGCTTTGGATTCTAGGGTTTCGCTGCTCCAAACAGGTCATCGTGGCATTTTCACTATAACTTTTTTCTGTGACATTTCAGAAGTCACAAAAAAACCCATTTGAGAAGAAATCGTGTTGAACCTTGGGTCTGAATTTCAGAGCTTTTTGCATGATATTTGTGGAGATATGATCTGAGGAAGTTGGTCTTTTTGCAGACTCCTGAATTACATTCAAAACAGGTGACCTGGGGAAAATCGTCATAACTTTCTCTCTGGGGATCGGATTGAAATTTCGTAAGAAGGTACAGAAAGAGGACGGACTGCAGTTTCTTGTTTGTGTGTTTCAGATTCAAAGGTTGAAACAGTGACTCGTGGCACGTCGTACAAGTTTGCTCTATTGAACCAATCTAAAATCAAGTCACTGTGGGAGATTTCACATAACTCTTCCTTGGAGAATCAAATTTGGCAGTTCCCCCTTGACTCATTTGAGTCTATGAGTAGGGTGCCCCCATGGATTGGTTGGGAACCCCTTGTGGATTACCGACTGACACATAACCAACCATTTTGCTTTGATTGATAGAGGGAACACTCATGTCAATTAGCGAATATCCATGCATGCTTGAGAACGGAGGGGAAATTGTGACATTCCCTATTGGCATGTGCATATTGGGAACCCCCCCAGATATCTGAATCTGTGGGTTGGAACTGTACATTGGCGGCCAACCATATTTTTGGTAAATGAGAACCACACACATAGTGCTGCATTGACTGTTATATGGAGCACTATATGTGGAACTTGTTGAAGGTATACATTGTGGCACCATAGGAGTGGAACCTAGAATATGCTGGGTTCCACTTATAGAGGGTGTTATGTGAGTTGTCGTACCTGGGACAAATGGGATAGCGGGATTCCACATTACTGGTGTTGTGATGACTGTCGACTGGGGAAGTGGTAGACGACCAACAATGTCTCTAAAATTCCACAACCCGTGAGTCATCCACTAGATAGATGGGAAAGTTCCACCTACTGAAGAAGGAAGTACAGGTACCATGGGAACCACGATAGGGTCTGACGGATTTTTGAGTGGAGTGTTAA
The DNA here is from genome assembly GCA_031772625.1 of Pinus tabuliformis. Classification (NCBI taxonomy): domain Eukaryota; kingdom Viridiplantae; phylum Streptophyta; class Pinopsida; order Pinales; family Pinaceae; genus Pinus; species Pinus tabuliformis. Next base: position 925,220,620 of record CM062816.1, read on the forward strand.
AGTGAGGAAGAAATCCTTCCATGAAGAAATCCTTCAGAAAACTTGAATCGTCAGTTGTCCACACAGATCCCATGTGAGATTTAGGAGACTGATTCCTCGAAGATGAGGAATTTGAGTCAGTGGAACTCGAAAAATCTTCCACAATAAGTGGAGGAAGTCCTAACAATCGTCTGGAGTGACGATGAGGGCTGGATGTAGCCATGGTGACCGTTACGTTTTATCAAATAAATTTTAATGTGATCTTTAAAGTCTCAAAAAGGATAGCACTCAAGTACCTAAAAAAAATACACTAAGTATATTAATCAACAAACAGAGGGAAATTACCTCATCTGATAAGCATCGATCGCAGGAGATGAAAACTGATATCTCAATGAACAATAGAGAAGGATGGCGAAATGTACAATTACCGTTACTTTAGAGCTTCACCCCGAACCCTCAGATTGAGGGGCCAAGTACTCTCGTGAAGACGAGCACCCTCCCAAAAGCTGAAGACAAAGCAAATCCATTTGTGTTAGGTACCAGGATAGCCCGTCCCAATCACCTTGTGTAAGTCCCTATAAGTTTGGCCACTAGAGATACCTCAAATCATAGACATTACCAGGGGGAACATAGTCATAGACAACACGCTGTGTGGGTAGGATACCTGAGTCCCCGACTCAGTTCCAAAATCCCCGAAGGGACCCTTAGTACACAGAATGCCCAAAGGATTTGTAAGAGAAGGTGGGCTACCTTCAATTACAATCCGATGTTGTCTCGTATTTTGCTCCGTTGTTAGTGGAGTGGTCCCGATAATATGAGTGCAAAAGGAATTTTTCGCTCGTTAATGACACTAGTTTTGGTTTTCAACCTTGGGCAGTTCACTCACATGCTTATCCCAAGATCCTAGCCTAGCTAATGTTAGTTTGCTCAAAAGAGTAACTGATTGATTTTAATGTAAATTTTATGTGTACTTGATTAGTTGTCTTCGGTAGGGGTGTTGATGTATGAAAATGGTGAGACTCTTGACTCAATAAATCATGCAGAAACAATGCTTTGAAAAAAAAATACAATTTTTATGCAAAAGCATATTCATCTTTTCACATATTCATAGATTCGTTTACGCATCTATAGCCTTTCAACACTTGCATAACCAAAAGATTATTTTTCCAATATTTCCTAACAACCACTAAAAACCAAAATGAAGCAGCTTACAACTATTTCGACAAAAGGATGAATACAATTTATCAGTCTTTCTTTAAAAAAAAATGTATTTTAAGAGAGAAAAACTAACACTTTTTCCTAAAAATAAATTTTCAAGACACTAAATTTGCTAACATAATATAGTTGTAGATCTTACTTCAACCCATGAGAAAATCCCCCCCCCCTTTTAGTCCACAGAAACTACAGGAAATCATGGAAATGGGAGACTAACGCTCTGTTTCAATGTAAACAGAGAGTTAGTTGGTCCACTAACGCTCCCTGTACACAGGCACAATGCTTTATAAAGCTCTATTTAGCCTGGTAACCTGCATTAGTGAGGGAAATTGCTCAAACAGACAGCCTTTAGGATCAGTTTCTGAGGTGAATGCAAACTAGTATGATGTAACAAGATAGTTGGTGGATCAAAAAAGGATTTGAAGAAGTAGGGAGCTCTTAGAAGAAAGAGAAGAACCGAGAGGAGTCCGGGTAAACCGGGAACTAGATGTATAGTCCCTAGGGGAGTCACCAATTCTGCTATGGGGTAAAATGCACGGTGTATGGAGAATGAAAACTACCCTCAAAGGCCTTCCCGGGGCCTTTGACATACTGTAAGATTATATACAAAAGCTACCAAGTTATAGACATGTTCATCTATCAAATATAAGTTAACAAAGTATGGAAAGAGGATTACCTCAAGTCTCCTTCTAGATTTGTTTGAAGATAGCTATGCAACCAAGAAGAACTCCTTCAAAGTTGGCTCCAAGACAATTCCTACACAAAGGAAAGGCAAACACAATCACAACATACAACATTGAAAACTAATATAAGAATGCACAATGAACATCTCTTTGTATACAACTTAAACTACTCAACTCGACAAGTATCGAAATGAACAACTCAATGAACAATGTTACCGACACTATGGAGTAGGGAACACAACTACAGTTCTGTATTTATAATGGAAGAGTGATCACAACCATCCGTTGTATCAGCCTTCCCTTGCCCCTTCTTCTTCTTCTCTCTCTCTCTTTCAGCTCACTTCTTCAAGTGTATGACAGTTCACAACAACTTAGTGGGCTATCCTTTCAAATGCTCTGACCTCTTTCACAATGACCCTCTCATTGCTTATGTAGCAATCGAGTTAGGGCTGCCAAGCTCCTTCTAGAGTTCATTAGGGAAAAAACAATGAACCTGCCTCTTATTCCAGTTCTTTCCCATTTGCCTTCTTTTTCAGATTGGAATTTCCCCAAATAGTTTGATTTTTGGGACTTTCCCTGCTTTTCTTGAGCAAATCTAGGGACAAATATCTAGATATTTGTGAGGGAATTGATTGGCTTGTCCCTTTGAACATCTCTTAGTTTCACTAACGCTCCCCCTGGTCTAACAACTTGAGTTAGCAAGGTGACTAACACTCCTCTATGCTTGTTAACAAGCATTATAAAGCAAATTAGCAGTGCAAAACCACCATTAGTGTGGATTCAAGGCCTGCAATTGTGGTCTTTGCTTCAGCCATGCTCTCTTTCACCTCTGAGTTGATGAGGAGGTCATTTTGTCCCATAAAACTCAACCAAACCTTCCTTCATTATCTTTAACCTCCATCTACCTCTCCATACCCTTAAGACATCATTTTCACCCTAAAATGCCTCTCAGAACCCCTGCTATGCATTATAGGCCTTCCTGTAGCAATACAAGATGTCCTGTAGTAGCCACCTGTAGCATGTTTGTAGCACCACTTTTCTTCACTAGTTTTTATCCCCACTTCAAATTTAGCTCATTCAAGATGAATAATTCCCCCCAAATGTGGTTTAATGATCAGGGGAAGCTCCTAGGCCACTGCTATCATTCCTTTTCCTCACTACAAAACATAGTAGAATTGATTTTTAATCACAAGTATGATGCAAGTTAGATTTCTAATTTTCAAGAAAGTGTGAACTAGGTAGATGATACATGCAATTATTTTGGTAGTTTGATGAATTATGCAAGATAATGTAGCTTCCTTTCTACAAGTAGATTAGAACTTGTCCTTTCATGAATTTATTAATTAGCATATACAAGTTGAGAAAATGGCATTTCCACTTTCATAGCTAGAATTAGTTTTCAACTGTACTTTCATCGACAATATTTCATTATATTTCAATAGTAGGAATGGTTTATGAGAACTTTGATCAAATGTCATGACTGAGGATGGCATGAGTAGAATCCAATATATTGTGCATATAACATTGTCACCTATAATATTATATGAACCTCGGGTTGATAATTTGAGTTGAGGAGCCCTTGGGGGTTGCAACATTCTTGGTGCAATACCAGGGCTCACCACTAGTTCCGTGTTGGAAATTCCTTTTTGATTTGGTCAAGACATGATGAATGGTGATATTCCTAGTAGCTTCTTAGTCTTTAGGTAGGGGCTCGCCTTTGATTTTTCTAAGCTCCACGACCAAGTTCCAATCATTTGAGAAGCATATTTCAACATAACTTTTCCAAAATTCTTTTACTTTCAATTTTTGATATCTACATCCACGATATGGTCCATAGCTCTTGGGTGCTAAGTCCTACTCTATGCCCTTGGTCCTTTGGATCCTCACGCCTAAGTTCCACTCGGCATTGGATCCCCCTTCCATCGTAAATTTTTTGAATATCACTTGAATAGAAGGTATGAAATCTATTCCTCTTATATATTGACCTCTGTTATGATGTCATGCTAATATCATTTACCTCATCGGCTTCTTAGAGCCAATCACCTACTTCCATGTGTCCTATTGGAAGAGAGAGAAAAGGGTGCTTGGGGTCCTTGGTCTTGTGAATAATTTCCTTTATAAATCCCTTCCCCTTGCTAATTTGGCACTTCTAAAGAATCGATATTATTAATAATTTATGATATTTCGATCTCTGAAGGTCTAATATGACCAACCTTTCAAATTTTGTTTCCCTAAATTACGGCTCTTCCTTTTCATTTCAGCTTCTGACTTCTGAATTTCGGCTCTCCCTTTTCATTTCCCTTTAGTATACCTAGATTTCACCTATCCTTCTCTGTACCAGGGATAAGAAATAGGACCATTTGACACAAATACTAGATGGTATGAAAAATAATAACATTAGCTCCAATTGGGCAGAATGTATTGGAAGCAATGCATTGAGAACCTACATATTAGTAGCCATCACCATTGCACATGGAATCATTTTATTAAGGTGAATAAAAAAAATCAAAAGCAGTAAGAACTCAAAACATTAATGGTTTTTACAATGGATCACTAGTATATATAATGGGTGAAAATGGATCTATTTAATGTTAGAAATAGAGCTTTATAAACATCCCATTCACTGGCAGTTCAAGCATCCAATGTCTATTTTATGGTGGGTGTATTTCTTTGAATGACATCTAGCCCCCAATTTCTAAATGGTTCTTCTACAAAAACATGAATCAAGGGGAGGGGTGCCAACCTCTGCTTCTACGCAAAAACATGACATGTCTCAAAGGCCCTAACATATGTATGAACCTCACTAAATAATTTGGGCCAATAGAAACCAACTTTGAGAATATTATGGGACGTGGATCTCTAGCTCTAATATCCCCGATAAACACAACTATGGAATTTATTAATTAATCTAGGAATATCCTCTTCTACGAGACATAATAGTACGATCCCCACTGAGCCCTTCAAGTACAATTGGCCATTAACAAATTTCTAAGATTGTAGTCTCAAAGCCTTGTATTTAAATTTGTCGAAATTGAGTGGACCATTGAGAAAGAGTAAATATTGGAAAATATACTTAAACCAATGTGAGACAAGGTATTTCATCTTGATTTTTTGGGTTGAAGTGTCAATATTATTATGTTCCTCTTCTCCTCTACTTTCTCCTTCTTGATTAGCCAATAGATTTATGGCTAAGGTCTAGAAATTAGCCTCACACGGTATTTTAACTAATCCCTACCCCTTGATCAACTTAGTGGGTTTGATATCCATGCCATATTCTTGAAATCTTGGAAATCCACTTGCCTCTCTTGCCTTCACTATCATCCTGCACAAGGATATAGTTCACAACAGCTATAGGAACATAAGATGTTATATTTAATTGCAGGACATAAATTTGAAAGACCATTAGGGATTTGACCAAGGAATAGGCTTGTTTTTCTAAAATATTGTATTTAACTTAGCATCTCGTACCACTTGACTGCAAAATGCAATTGGTTTCTCTTGTCCATTATTTTTCTACAATAAAAAATCACCAACATGTTAGGAGAAGCAAAAGAGAAAATAAGGAATGGAATATGATAATCTGGCCTAGCTAATACTGGGGCTTCTAAAAAATATTTTTTAATTCTGGAGAATGACTCCTAGGCTTCTATATTCCACTTGACTTCCCTATTCTTCTTCAACATTTTAGTGATCTCTTTGACAATTTCAGCATAGTCTGGTATAAATCTTCTTAACAAAATTATTCTGCCCAAGAAAACCTGAATTTATTTCTTATTTGTTGTTAATGGAAAAAATTTAATATAGTGATGTCATCCAGGTAAAAAACTACAAATTTATCTCGTTCTCCAATTAATGCTATGTCCATCGCTCTTTGGAAAGTAGCTCCAGCATTTATGAGGCCAAAAGGCATTCTGGCATACATAAGAATTCCCCATTGTGTAGTAGAAGTTGTCTTCTTCTAATCCTTGGGATGAATAACAACTTGGATGTATCCAAAGACACCATTCATCATATACATTCGGGAAGACCCTACAAATTTCTACAGAATATAATCCATTTTAGGCAGAGGATAATTATCTTTCAGTGAGGCCTTATTCAAATTTTTGAAATCTACACATAGCCTTATTTCCCCTTTTTTCTTCCTGGCAGGGACTAAATTTTCTACCCAATCAAAATACCTCAAAGGCACAATAAGCTTAGCCTATAATAGTTTCTTCACCTCCTTTTCAATTCATGGGAGTAACAGAAGGTTAATCTATCCGATATTTTGCTTATATGGATTCACTCCAACTTTTAAAGGAATTTTTTGTTGTTTGACAATGGTGTCAAAATTCATCAAATCATAATATGACCAAGAAAACACATCCATATATTCCTTAAAAAGGTCAAGATACCTTTGTTTGTGTTTTTTAGGAACTACTTTAGATAATTTGATGACTCTTGGATCTCCCTCGGTGCTAATATTACAATCTTCCACATCTTCCTCAAGCTGTTGTTCAGTTGGCATAACAACCACATCATTTGAGTTGAAGAGCCTTTCCAATGGAACCAACCTTCTGGGGATGGTATTTCCCTTTAGCTGTAATATTTTGTGACCCGTAATAGATTCCTCCATAAAATTGACCTTTTGTTCATCTGTTATCTCCTTATCCTCCTAATCAATGACTGAGTTTGAGAACTCCCCAATAACCTCCATAAAGTGTTTAATATACTCCTCATCTTCAAACACCTTCTAGTTCTTTACATTGTCTGGTATTGAAGGACTACACCTGACCTCAACATCATATCTGAGAAATGGATTTTGAGGGGGCTTGTAATTTCTAACAGTAATTGCAAAATAGTCAACCATCCTATTTTTTCTCTTGGAAAATAACTTAACATTGAAGGCTAAGAAAAAAATTTCAACCAAATCCCATACTTTGTTCCTGTAAGACTTCAATATTGGGTGTTTGGTATGACATTGATTCTTTACTTTCTTCACCACCAATTCTGGGTCCCCAAACACAATCAAGCAACCAATGTTAAGGTTTTTGGAACCTTGTAGCCCAAATAGTAAGGCTTCATATTCAGCTACATTTTTTATGGCCTCAAACTCCAGTTTGAAAGAGAGAAGGATGAAGATACCTCCTAGAGATAGCAATAACACACCTAACCTATTTCCTTGCTTATAATAAGCACCATCAAAAGAAAATTTCCATACCTTATCACACTCCAATGATTGTTTACCCAACTGAGTAGAAATTCCACTTGGGTATCTCTCATGACTTGATCATTTTCTTCTAATAGAAGACAAAAAAAATATTTATCTTTATCATACATAGGAGCATTGTTGGAGAAATATTCCTTTGTACCTATCTTCACAAACCTTGTTTCCCTATACAATTGATGCTCTTCTCCACCAAACATAGGAATGGTAGCATGATTTAAATCAAGTTTAATGGAACCCCAAAGTTCATTTTCCATGACCAGGACATAAGCATACCAAATCTTGTAGGTATGTCAACCACTATAATATCCATTACTACACGTTTTACTGGGATTTGAGCCAAACTGGCCACTAGATCCTTAATCATACCCAAGAACTTTACTCGTTTGGAATCAAAGGAGTATATATATTTTTATGGCTTCATTATCTGTAGCCCCAACTATTCCATCATAGATAATAATGTTAATTTATGAAATTCTCTCGAGTCAAGCATATAATTATGTAGTAAGGTCATGAATTACCAAGGTGACATATAATGGGGGAGTGGAAGGATCCTGGTCCTCCACATGCGGTCCAAACACAATCATAGGCCTTTCTTCTTGAAGGTTAAGGTTATCTTGAAGGGGAACAATTGTGGGAGAACTCATAAAATGAGGCACTTGAGATTTATAACTAGGTTGTTTCAATAATTTGGTAAAAAGGACAACTATCTTTACTTTCTTTATTTCTTTTTTAATATTGAACATAGAGGGGTTCTTATCAACTTTAACAGACTCATCCAGTTCTTTACCCTCATTACAAATTCAATTTATCTATGGGGGTAATGGATCTGTTTTGGAGGCTCCAGACTCATTTGGAATGGAATTGGAGAATTCTTTTGGCATGTGTGATAGGGTTGAGTGTTTTCTTCTCTTTATGTGTTGGCTTAGGGGGACTTGGGTGAAAATTTTCTTCAATCTGATCTTCACCCATGGACCTTTTCCTAGATGACCCGATATCAAATTTCAGGTTTATTTGGGCTTGCATGAAGTCAACAAACTGTTTGTAATATCCATTTGTCTCATCATCATCTAGTGGGGAATCCAAATCATTCCCTTCTCCTTTAGGTGCTTCTATTTCATTTATCCCTCTGAGAGAGGAGAACTAGTTTTCTTGAACTTATGTAGTTTCTTCAATAGGCTCCTCAAGGTCATATTCTAAATAAAAAGGAGGTTGAATATGATCTTGTTGATCCTTTATCCCCCTTTGTAAGAGCTGCAAGGGAGGCCTCCTATACTGGGGGTTAAAATTTCTATTAGGGGTTTGTTGGATCTATCAAGGAGGGTTTTTGTTCTCCAAATCCATTTTTATGAGTTGTTTAGAAAAAATCCTTATTATCTTGCTCATCTCATCTAGCTTATGTTCTTGAGTTTCCTTTACATGGCTTGAAGAACTGGATTCCTCTTTCCCCTCTTCCTGTCACCATATTCAACCTCCCTGTCCACTTTCCAGTGGAGGTGAAGTTTTGTTCAACTTCTAGGGAATCTCTTTAAATTTGGCCCAGAGTATGAGACTTTCTTTCTCTGAGGGTAAACCCAAACTATAGTTCAAAGGCTCCAACAAAAACCACTTTAGCAGTAGCCTGTGGGGGTTTAATTTTAGCACGAAGACTATTATATAATTTATTAATTCTCCTTATAAATTCTGAGGCATATTCATTATGATTTTTCTCATTTCATTAACATCTGTTAGGATATACCCATGGTCACTTTTCACCCCTCATTTTTGCATGAAAGAGTTCTCCAACACCTTCGAAGTACTAATAGAAGCATTAGGTAGGATTTTGAGCCATTTCCTAGCCTCCCAATCCAAAGAATGAATAAATAGTCTTAAGACAACATCTAGATGTTAGAAATTCAAATTCTCAACAAAGGTACATAATGTTTCTATATTCTTTTGGGCCAAAATATCATCCTCTCTAGTGAACCTTGATAGGAGTTTAAGGTAATCTTGTGGCATCCCATTCAGAGGTTATGTCAAGTTGAGTAGAGCATACATATTGAGTAGAAAACTAGGGACAGCCTATTTTGAAATGGAGGTGGTAGAATTTTTAATATAGGGCCTTTTTGAGGAGCTATATGGATTGTAGCTATCTGGATCTCAGATGAAATGTTAGCAATGTTTTGAGATGGACTATTTATGATAATTCTTTGATTTCTTCAATTTCTGGGAATGTCTAGAACGTAAAAAACAATGTACTGATAGAAACCTCTTCGGATTTGTCTCTTGAGGAAAATGAGCTAAACATATGGCAATGTTATTCTAAATATTCCAAGGCTTTGGAAGAGGACTCAAGGTAGTTTATCTCAACCTTCTAAGGGACGGAAGTTGACACGTCAGGAAATGAGATCACATGATATGGAGTAATAGGAGTCCTCTCTTTCCAAACCCTCCTATATATGATTCCTTCAGGGTCAAATACAAGGGGGATTTCTCTGTTGAGAATTGTCAAAATGAGTATGAGGCCTTCTGAAAGTTAGGGCGATCAAACCAAGATTTAAATAGTGGAGTCGCCAATGTGAGAGATATTCAACCCACATCCCCTCTTACTCACCTAACTGAGGGGTATAAAAGTGTCATACCTAAGGAAAATGTTCTAATTCGTCCTTGGCAATGATGCCAAAAGATGTTGTAGCTCCTAGAGACAATCCTTGGTTTGAGGAGAGACCAGTTCCTAGGAAATATTAAAGAGTGTTTATAATATATACTACAATTGTACAATTACAATCAACATTGCACATATTTCTAATATAATTGATTCAAAATCTCTTTCAAGAGGGTAGATAACCATTTATATCAAATAGACTCGTAGAAGACTTAAATATCAAGATCTAGTGGCTAACTTATAGAAGCATATTGTTCAATAGTCATTGTAGCAAGTGTGAAAGAAGAATAGGTAGATGAGAAATCAAATACACGGGGCTAAACATAGAATCCCATGCATCAGACTTCGATAAGAAATGAAGGAATGGACATTTGAATAATTTTTCAGATTACATGGATCACACATTAAGGACGTTAAGTTTCATTAGTCATAGGCATATCAGACCAATTCCAGACATAGATGAATCCATGATTTTATAAAACTATGTCCAACAACTACTATCACATGTCATCTAAGAAGAAAGCATAGATAAATGGAACAAACACAAAAGAGAATACATATTACAACCATATGGAAGCAGAATCACTAGAATTGTTTATTAATCTTCAAGTAGAGCATGCATTTTTCATTTCTACATAAAAAATTCTAGAGCCTATCTGAAACAGAATTGGAACCCTTCAAAATATATCATAAACTATTTTTATAGGGTCTTAGGACAAGTACCCCTTACAAAATATTCCTTCTTGATTTCGCAATGATTCATCAAAACAGAATAAGCATGATACGTGCATCGTTGTACTGAAAAAACCATAACTAGCTAAAGTTAATTTATTGAAATAAAAGATTTATAGAAAACATAAAATAGTAAGGTTTCATGATTGACATGATCATAAAAATATTCATTCACAATAGACTAGTTCTGGAGCAAGGGTTGCTGATTGATAATTTGGAGTTGTGGAGGTTTGAAGAACTTGTAACATCTCTTCCACAATGTTGTACTCTATATAGGAGCATTAAATAAAATCTTATAGGAGACCTTAAGGCCTGTGAGCCCTACATAATTTTCTTAGAGAGAAACAAGGTGTTCACCTGCCCTAGCAGTTGGAAATCTTTCCTTAAATAGTTCACCATTGTCTTGCCCTTTAAGGAGGAGGTCTTCTCGTGGGAGGAATATACTCTAACATTGACCTCTACCATTGTTTGAATGTAATATTCATGTGGGATTAATCCTCCTAGAAGGTCCCAACAACTAGTTAGTCTTACTCGGACCCTCTACTCAAACTTTGAACCAAAAGAAGCTACATCCTTCAACACCTTCTCCAGACATTCCTCAACTTTGGTTATGGAATCTTCTTTCTAAGCCATTTTGGAAACTTGCATGATTGAAGTAACCTAATTTACCCCATATATGGATCTCAAATCACTGAGTGGTTTTTCATTGATATATTGGATAAATATTTTAGTTGTCTCAACATTCTTTTCACCCTCCTCCTTGGCGGATAAGATGAAGAACTCATAATCCTTGATTACAACATTTTGCTCCACCATCAGAGTTATATACTCCGAGTTGTTCTTCATCTCCATTATCACTTCATCCCATATTAGTTGTTTAGCCTGGAGGAGAGATGTGTGATGAAATTAATACTAAGAGGGGGGGGGGGGGGTGTGGGGTGAATCAGTATTAGCAAGTCAATAATTTTTCGTTTCCATAATTAGGTTCATATACACTACTTAAGTTAATGGAACTCGCGTGTATACGCAACTGTGTTAAAGGAAACTAGCGTATATCCTGCAAACTCATGATTCAGTTAATTCATCATATGTTGATATTTAATCAGTGCATCAAAACCATATAAATAGTAACTAGGTGCAGTAAAAACAGAACAGACAATCACACACATGAACACAAGATATAAGGTGGAAACCCAATGTGGGTGAAAACCACTTGCTGCAATCGTCTCTATCTTCTTTTTAATAATAAGAAACTTCTTTTTTCAATTTTTGTACTGGTGCAATCTTATACCAGTACGCAGGCCTCTACCTACAAAAGTTTACAACCTTCTCTTGTTCTCCAGCTTCTCCTGGAAGCAAGCTACAACCCCCTAGCTCTTGTACTAGCTGATATGCTTACTAGTACATAGGTGCCATCCTACAGAAGCCTAAAACCTTCTCTTTTCTTCCAAGGACCATGTTTCATAAATTTTCAAACTGGATCCATCAACAACATCATTCAATCATCAAATATATCTCCATCAACCAATCTCCTATTGAACCAACAAAGTCAATCAACCACTTTGACAACCCATCAATCTGATCTATCAGAGTGGTGTCACCAGAATACAGTAACCAAAACCAAAGCCAAAACCCAAAACACCACAACAACAAACAGAAGCAGCTAAAACATATTTTATAAGGTATACGCTACTTCCAAGTGTCAAACCTGCGTGCATATGCTCTTTTCTCAAGTCGAACCTGCGTACGGATCTGAAAATCAAATTTAAGATGTATACAATGTTTTGATATGCAGAACAAGCGTGTATACGCGCCTTTTCTAAAGTGAACCTACATACAGATTTGTGAATGATGATTTAAACATTACAACAATTCCAGACTTTATTTATACCCAGATCATCATATTTATAGAATACAACATGCGCCAGTTATTCAGATAAATGATCAAACCACATAAAGATACTTCACTTCAAGCCTTAAGATCTTGACCCATCATTAGATCTTATCCTAGGTTCAGATCTAGCAATGCACCATAACCCAATAACCTGTATACAAGACCTTGCTCTTCATCAGATATTCAATACTTGAGTACCTTGGCCTAATGATCTTCCCTTCCTTTTATAGTCTTAGGCCTTACTCAATACCATGGACCAAAACCACTTAGGACCAATACCTTGGACCCAATACCTGGGGTCAATACCTCGAACTAGATACCTTGGACCAATACCATGGATAAAACTACCTTGGACCAAAACTTAGTTTTCCAAGATATACATGCCTTGCATTCTGTGAATGTGTTTGTGTACATATACGTGACTTGTATATAGTGAACCCGCGTGTATACGTGGCTTGGACAATGGTGAACCTGCATATACCTCTCTTTCTTCATTCTGATCTGAACTTTGTGTTGTTAACCTACTGAATTGTGATCTGTCATTTGAGTGAGTTGCCATCAAGGACAACACCTGTGTTATAATGCCAACAATCTCCCCCTTTGGACATGATGGCAACACCAAGTCACTCTCCCCCTTTGTCAGCAAGGGGAAAGGGTCATGCTCCCCCTGAGTACCTGCTGAAATCTCTGATATGTTGAAATGCTGATTGAGTTCCTATGATCGAGTCCATGCTCCCCCTGAGCACAAACAAGGTCTGCAAAAAATAATATGACTCTATACATACATCACCAATGACATTCCTATCACTAAAGACCCATACATACATCCATCTCCCAATCAAATGGGGATATACCAAATTTGACTCATCCACCCAACCAAGTGGGGATATACAATTGTTTATACATGTCAAAACACAAACATTACCTCATCCATCCCATGCATAGTGGGGTTACAAACTAGATCTTTTCATGACCTTTACATTAAAATATGTACATGACTTATATAATAGAGACAAATATCTTAAACAAGACCATGATAGTCATCAGCGACTATCATTAGCAGCATCTGTCAATCAGCATCCAGACCAGCAACCATGTTCTCCCCCTGAACCTGTTCCACCCGAATAAAAGAAAAACAACTGTGAATATGTGTCAAGATCTTCTAAGATAATGCCAACAATGCCTTATTAGAAGCATATGCTCCCCCTGAACCTGTGCCAGATGATCACTATCAGATATGATCATAATAGAAGAGTTATCAAGGCATCATTATCAATCAGATATACATCAAGTTATCAAACACTTATGAGAGCCAACATATTTCCTCATGTCATCCACATACTGTAACCATCATCAAGCAGAGTAGATAATTCACTAAACTATATCAGACCCCTTTCTTCCTGAGTCTAGTACACTGCTTTTCCTCAAACCAACATATACGCGACTGTATCCACAGAAACCAGCATATGTACGTGACTACGCTTCCTGAAACTCGTGTATAACCACCTTTCTCTAAAACAAAGAGGATTTAATAGCATGATGATGCATCAACTACTCCCAGCTTCTGTCTAAGATATTCAAATGTCTCTCTGGGCAGTGGTTTGGTGAATATGTTAGCAACCTGTTCTTTGGAGGGAACATACTCCAATTTGACCTTTTGTTTAAGCACTTGTTCACATAGAAAATGATATTCGATGTGTATGTGCTTGGTCTTGGAATGCGTGAATGGATTCTTTGAAATACTGATGGCACTTGTATTATCACATAGAATGGAGATGGGTGGAGTACATTTAATCTGAATGTCTTGCAATGTTTTCATCATCCAAAGGAATTGTGTGCAACAAGATGCAGTAGCCACATATTCTGCGTCAGCTGTAGATAATGCAATTGAACTTTATTTCTTATTGAACCAAGACACTAATCTGGAACCCATATAGAATGCACCACCACTAGTGCTTTTTCTGTCATCAACGCTCCCTGCCTAATTTGCATCTATATAAGCACGAAGTGTAAGATCTGTATCTCTAGGATACCATAAACCGAAATTCTATGTTCCTTAAAGATATTTGAAAATCCTTTTGACTGCCTGAAGGTGTGATTCCTTTGGATTTGCTTGGAATCTTCCAACTATTCCTACTGCATGCATGATGTGTGGTCGGGTACCTGTAAGATAAAGCAGACTACTAATCATGGATCTGTAAGTTGGTTGATGTACTGCTGTTGATTCATTGTTTGAGCTGAGACTGCATCTTGTTACCATGGGGGTACATACTGTTTTAGAATCTTCCATGCCATATTTTTTCAAGATCTGTTTGAGATATTTGGTTTGTGACAGAAAAATACCATCTTTATTTTGTTGAACTTGTAGACCAAGAAAATATGTAAGCTCACCAAGAAGGGACATTTCAAATTCTTTCTGCATTACTGAAGCAAAATTCCGACTCATGGCTTCTTCATTGCTACCAAAAATGATATCATCAACATACACAACAAGTATTATCAGTTTATTATTGTCAATCTTTGTATATAGATTGCTATCAGCTGATCCCTTTGAAAAACATTGTTGATGGAGATATTTGTCAAGACGGTAATACCAGGCCCTTGGAGCTTGTTTTAGACCATAGAGAGCCTTTCTGAGTCTGCGTACAAGTTTTGCATCATTTCCAAGAATGAATCTGTCTGGTTTCTCAATATAGACTTCTTCTTCTAAGTCTCCATTAAGAAAGGTAGATTTTACATCCATTTGGTATACTTTGAATTTCTGAAAACTAGAAAGAGCAAGGAACATTCTTGTGGCTTCAAGTCTAGCAACAAGTTCAAACGTTTCTTCAAAATCTATACCTTCTTGTTGAGAATATCCTTTACAAACAAGTCTGCCCTTGTTTCTAATAACTTCTCCATTTTCATTCAGCCTGTTTTTGAATATCCATTTAGTTCCTATGATATTCTTATCATGAGGTCTAGGAACTAATTCCCAAGTATTATTCTTTTCAATTTGCTCAAGTTCTTCATTCATGGCCTTGACCCAACATTCATCTTTGCATGCTTCATTTATATTTTGAGGTTCGGTGGAGGATAGAAATGCTAGATAGCTTGAAGCTTCTGTAATAGTTCTTCTTGTCTGCACACTTGCCTCTTTCTATCCCAAAATTTGAGTCTCTGGATGATTTTTCTGAACATACCTAGACAGAGTCATTTCTTCTATCATTATCTCTTCTTCTGGTGCTTCATTGGTTTCTTCTTTAGAATTAGTCTAATTTGATGTGGGAGGATAATCCTCATCTTCTTCAAAATCTTCGGTTTTTATTTGTTTTGGATTTTTGCATGCTTCATCAACCACAACATCAATACTTTCAATAATTTTCCCAAGTCTTTTATTATAATAGTTATATCCTTTACTTCAGGAAGAGTAGCCAAGGAGAATACCTTCATCTGCGCTAGGTTCAAACTTACCAAGTTTTTCATCAGTCCTTTTGATGTAACATTTGCTTCCAAAAAATTTGAAGTATTTCACAGTAGGAGTCTTACCATATCAAAGTTCATGTGGAGTTTGAGTGTTGTTTACCCAAACATTTGCTTGGTTGAGAATAGTGATGGCAGCAAATGCAGCTTCACCACAGAAGGTTGCAGGAGCTCCAGACTCATCTAGCATAGCATGAGCCATTTGTTGAACATTTCTATTCATCCTTTCTACCACTCCATTTTTCTGAGGAGTACTTGCGGTAGATAATTTCCTTTTTATTCCATGTTCTTCACAAAAGTCAAAGAATTCATCCAAGGTAAATTCTCCTCCTCGATCAGATCTGAGGCATTTGATTTTACGATCTGATTCATTTTCAACCAAAGCTTTGAAAGCTTTGAACTTTTCAAATGCTTCATCTTTATGCTTTACAAGTCATATCCAACACACGTTCTCGAAAAATCATCAATGAACAATATAAAGTATTCTTCTCCACGAGGTGACTTTTTCCTTGATGGTCCACATAAATCAGTATGAACAAGCTCAAGAGGCTTACTAGCTGACCCTTCATTTTTAGGGAAGTGCGATCTAGTTTGCTTACCAAATTGACATGATTTGCATATTGTATTTTATGGAATGCTGATATCAGGAAGATCACGAACAACCTAGAATATGCATGCTTTTCTTATTTGAGAGAAGCTTAGATGCCCCAATCTTCTGTGCCATAGCCAGTGTTCATCATTTTTTCTTAGATAGCCTATTTTTGTCCTCCCTTGAGTATGTATAAGTTGTTTGGAGTTCTTATACCTTTCATCACGGTTTCTCATGTACCAAGCTCACGAACAACACATCCATTTGATCGAAATACTACTTCATTTCCTTGATCACACATTTGACTGACACTCAACAGGTTATGCTTTAGACCATCAACATACATAACATTCCTAGCTTTAACTTTTTCTTTTAAGAGAATAGAGCCTTTACCTTTTATGATAGCAGGAGTGTCATTTCCAAATGAGACCTTCTTTTCCTTTTCTAAGGCATTATATGAATGAAGTTTTTCTTTGTCACCTGTCATGTGTTTTGAGCATCCATTGTCGATGTACCACTGATTTTCTTGTCCTTCTGCATACAAGGCTATACCACATCTTTCTGTTTGTGGTTCTTTCTTTCTCCATATTTTGGGACTTAATGGAGTTTACTCCTTCTGAGATGTTTGCCAAAATTTACTCATGCATTCAGATTCTTCATGACCGAAGTTGTTACAGATAGAGCATTCTGTATCATTTTCAAGAAGAGAAAAGTTGTTATAGGACCTTTTCATGATCCCTTTCACATTCCTTTGATTTCATGCTTCTCTAGTCATGATGGTCTTGTAAGAAACACATTGAGTAGCTTTGTGTCCAAAGTTATGACATGAAAAACATTGGCCATTAAAGAAGTTCCTACAATTATTGAATCTACTGACCTGGTGATTGTAGTTTCTATTGATATTCATTCTTGAAGCAGATTGAGTATGATTTACCTGAGGTTGGTTGTAGCTCCTGTTCATCCTTGAAGTAAATTAAGCCTGATTTACCTAGTGATCTGCTTTATGCCTTTACTGACGATTGTCAAACTTTTCATTGCTCTTTGTTGCATCAAGATAGCTTTTAGTGGAGGTTGACGGCTTCTGTGCTTGAGATGCTTCTTCAGTATATCCAAGACCTGTCTTTATCAGAGGAGAACACTGCACTTTGATAATTTCAATTAAGGTTTCTGATCCTTTAGAAAATCTAAGATTGAGAGCTTTTGTTTTCTCAATATCCTTTCTTAGAGCCGCAATTTCACATTCTAGTTTTTCACTGTGTTTTTCTCTTTCAGCAAGTTGGAATGTCAAAGTATCTATAATGATATTATTTTCTTCTAAATAGATTTAGAGTTTAGAGATTTCTTCATAAAGGTCATCTTCATCTAAATCATCCAAGAACTCATCATCTTCAAAAGCCATCAGAATTCTATAGTCATTACTATTTTCATCTTCATCACTAATTGATAAACCATGACTATATTCATGCGTATAGTAGCTCTTCTTACTTATACTTTGTTTTCTATTCCATTTTGTAGATTCCTTACCTTTATCAAAATTATCTTTATGAGGACATTTGACAGCAGAATGATTGACTCTTCCACAAGCAAAACATTTGAAAGGTAGTTTACCTATGAATCTTCTGGAACCTTGTTGAAGGTTCTTGACAAAGTTTGCTTCTTCTTCTCCTTCTGAAATATGTCCTAATTCATTGAGTTCTTCTTTTCTTGAAGCTTTAAATGCAACTTCTCTCATATCTGATGGACCTCATTTTCTCATCTCGAAAGCAGTTAAGATTCCGTGCAGCTGTGTCATAGTAATAGTTTGAAGATCTTTCTTTTCTTCTATGGCAGATACTTTTGATTCAAACTTAGCAGATAAGGATCTTAAAACCTTTTCAACTAAAGTAACTTCTTTTATCTCTTCACCCAAATTCTTCATGCAATTGACAATCTCATCTATACGTAAGAAGTAACTAGCTATACTTTCATCATTGCGCATTTTGAGAGTTTCATATTGAATTCTGAGAGTTTGCAGTTTTACACGTTTTATGTGAGAGTCTCCTTCATAGCTTAGAATGATTTTGTCCCATATTTCTTTGGCAGATTTGAGCTGCATAACTTTGACAAATTCTGATTGTGATAGACTTCCCAATAATGTATTGAAAGCCTTGGCATTGGTTTCATATTGCTTTTTGCTCGCTGCATCTGTAGGAATTGCTGATGGAAATGTATATCCTCCTTCCACAATTTTCCGGACATATGTTCCAAGAGATTGAAGATAGGCTGTGATTTTTACCTTCCAATAAACGAAGTTGCTTCCATAAAAGATTGGTGGTTTGATGGATCCCTCTCTTTCTTGATTACTCATGATGATGGATCTTCCTTCAAGCGATCAAGCTTCTTCTGAAGGACCTTCTCTGATATCGATTGTTGAAAAATAATACTAAGAGGGGGGGTGAATCAGTATTAGCAAGTCAATAATTTTTCATTTCCATAATTAGATTCATATATGCTACTTAAGTTAATGGAACTCGCGTGTATACACAACTGTGTTTAAAGCAACTAGCGTATATCCTGCAAACTTATGATTCAGTTAATTCATCATATGTTGATCTTTAATCAGTGCATCAGAACCATATAAATAGTAACCAGGTGCAGTAAAAATAGAACAAACAATCACACACATGAACACAAGATATAAGGTGGAAACCCAATGTGGGTGAAAACCACCTACTGCAATCATCTCTATCTTCTTTTTAATAATAAGAAACTTCTTTTTACAATTTTTGTACTGGTGCAGTCTTATACCAGTACGCAGGGTTCTACCTGCAGAAGGCTACAACCTTCTCTCATTCTCCAGCTTCTCCTGGAAGGGAGCTACAACCCCCTAGCTCTTGTACCAGATGATATGTTTACTAGTACGTAGGTGCTGGCCTACAGAAGGCTACAACCTTCTCTTTTTTCTTCCAGGGACGATGTTTCATAAATTTTCAGACTGGATCCATCAACAACATCATTCAATCATCAAATATATCTGCATCAACCAATCTCCTATTGAACCAACCAAGTCAATCAACCACTTTGACAACCCATCAATCTGATCTATCAGAATGTTGTCACCAGAATACAGTAACTAGAACCCAAGCCAAAACCCAGAACACTGCAATAGCAAACAGAAGCAGCTAAAACATATTTTATAAGGTATGCGCTACTTCCAAGTGTCAAACCTACGTGCATATGCTCTTTTCTCAAGGAAAACCTACGTACAGATCTGAAAATAAAATTTAAGATGTATACGATGTTTTGATATGCAGAACCAACGTGTATACGCACCTTTTCTAAAGTGAACCTGCATACAGATCTGTATATGATGATTTAAACATTACAACAATTCCAAACTTTATTTATACCCAGATCATCATATTTACAGACTAAAACATGTGCCAGTTATTCATATAAATGATCAAACCACATAAAGATACTTCACATCAAGCCTTAAGATCTTGACCCATCATTAGATCTTATCCTAGGTTCATCCTTGGTTCAGATCTAGCTATGCACCATAACCTAATAACCTGTATACAAGATCTTTCTCTTCATCAGATATTCAATACTTGAGTACCTTGGCCTAATGATCTTCCCCTCCTTTTATAGTCTTAGGCCTTACTCAATACCATGGACCAAAACCACTTAGGACCAATACCTTGGACCTAATACCTAGGGTCAATACCTTGGACCAGATACCTTGGACCAATACCATGGATCAAAATACCATGGACCAAATACCTTGGACCAAAACTTAGTTTTCCAAGATATATGCACCTTGCATTCTGTGAAAGTGCGTGTGTACGTATACATGACTTGTATATAGTGAACCCACGTGTATACACGGCTTGGACAATGGTGAACTTACGTATACCTCTCTTTCTTCATTCTGATCTGAAATTTGTGTTGTTAACCTGATGAACTGTGATCTGTCACCTGAGTGAGTTGTCGTCAAGGACAACACCTGTGTCATAATGCCAACAATGTGTTTACTTTTAATATGCCTTTCAGTTCAGTGATTTCTTGATTTGTTGCCTGTAGATTTTTACTGATCAGTTCTACGTTTGTCTTGGCAGTCTCTAGTTGTTTCTCCTTTTGTGCCAGAGCATGCTTGGCATTATCTAATTCAACCTATACATTCTTTAGTTCTCCTTCAGAGATTTCCAACTCAATAAGAGTTTTAGTGAGCTCCTCAGTGGGATTCTGACGATTCTCTAGGACGAGAACTGCACAAATGTGGGAGTCGATTTCCTGTTGGAGGTCTGTTACCTATTACTTGAGGACCACAACTTTGTTATTTTTGTCTATTAACTCTTTAGCTAGAATCTCTTTTTCTTCCTCCACCTGTGCTAGTTCTTTGTACTACACATCTTCACTAGGAGGCATCTTCATCTTATGCCTCAATTCCTAGATCTCAGCTTATGAACTCTAGAAAAGAGTTTCTAAGGCAACTTTTTCTTTTGGATTCACTCCCATATTCATAATCAATTTTGTAAAGTTCTCATTTTTCATATGTAGGGCTCTAGGATTAGATCTCTCTTGTTTAGGGCTCTAGGATTAGGGCTCTAGGATTAGAGTCTAGTCTGGTAGGGGACCAAATGTGATGCCAGCTATTGTTGCATCTCTTCTCTAAACCTTTTGTTGCTTTCCTCTATAGCCTTCCCTATAGGCCATCTAGATCCTATGATCGTTGAACTCCATACTTAACTCATAAGGGCTACTTCTGTAGACGAGGAGGCATAATATTGCAGTGGGTATTCTAAGGTCACCTAAAATCCTGATTGGTTTGACTTCATCTCCATCAAGTTGGTATCATTCTCCTCATTTTCTTCTTGGTTTTTGCCACTTTTGCTGGTGTGAATGTCTTCCATTTCCTCATCCATGGTCTCATCCACACTCCTTTTCTATGTCTTGTCCTTTGCTGTTGGAGTCTCAATCTCCATTTCTGTGTTAATAGGCCAAGAATCAAGGTTAGATTTCCACTCAATGATCATAAGTTAAAGCATTAATTCCTTTCCTTTTCTTTGCAATGACACCATGGTGTTCATAATGCCCAAAATCTCCCATTTCAAAAGTCGTTTCTTTCAACAAATTCTCAGTTGGTTGAAAGGCTTGCCTAGTATTCATAATGAAAGGGCATATAGACTTGCCCAATTTAAACATATATCCTTTCTTAGTAGGGAAAAAGTATATTTGATCCACATGTATGTTATGTCTGATAAAATCCAAGACAAACATTCTCATTGAAATGAACACAAATAGATGATAAGGAGGAAGCTCACACCCATAAACCCTAATTTCAGTTAATTCTCAAACAAATAACAATCACCCACACTGGTGTCCTTATTGAGCCAAAGGATCTATTTTTGCTAGGGTAGGATTCTTGGTGGGTAGACATTATGGATGATTTTATATGCAATAGCCATATAAGAGGATATGAATTGAGAGTATCCCTCTTTGTTGGGTTTCTACCTGACAACAACATCCCAATCAAAGGAAAAAATTCCTTACTTGTTTGAATCCATTAAACTGATACCTAGGCATTCAAATTCATCTACATGGGTATATTAGAACAAATAGAACATTATGGAGTAATATCTAAAAAATGGGGTGACAAAAAAGTGGTGCAGTTGGAACATGATGGACTCAGCCAAGAAATAAGGTATGTCAAACAAATGGTTTGGCTACATCATCTCTCTCAGAAACCCTATGATGGCCTTGGTAGAAATATTGGCATCATCCTCCAAAAATAACTGAGAAATTATAGTAAGGATAGGCTGCATTGCCTCTATAAAGGTAGATATTTGGAAAGTATCAACAATAGGCAAGGACTAGTGGCTAGGGGCCAAAATCATTTGCAAAAAGGACTGTTGTTCCACAATAGAGAGGGAAATTTAACTATAGAACATGGTTGTTTTAGTGAACTTTTGTGGTTTAGGAGATATTAGGCATACTAGAGACTTTTGAATCAAGTCTGGGGTCACCTCCAAGATTTTGGGTCTAGTAGAATATATGAAACAATTCTTCTTATCAACATAGGAAGAAACAAGCCATGAAATGAGCTCAAGAATATGATATATAAAGGGGGAAATTTCATGATATATACTAGACTCTGTTGGAAATAATACTGAGATGGGGGGGGTGAATCAGTATTATCAGATCAATATAACTTTTTCTCTTTCCATATTAAGATTCATATGTGATGCAACAAGTATATATCCATTAAACATATGATTCAGTTAGTTGATCTCTAATGAGTGCATCAGAACATTATTAACCATATGAGCAGTAAACCAGAGTAGTAAAATAGAACAGATCATCACACACAAGAAGCACACATGAACACCATGATGTAAGGTGGAAACCCAATGTGGGTGAAAACCACCTGCTGCAAGTCGTCTCAATCTTCTTCTTAATAAGAAAATCCTTTTACAATATTTCTGTACTGGTGCAGTCTTATACCAGTACGCAGGCTTCTACCTGCAGAGAGCTACAACCCCCATAGTTCTTGTACTAGCCGATCCATTTACTAGTACGCAGGCTGCTACCTGCTACAATGCTCCAAAGTTTTCAACTGCTATTGGAAGGGAGTTACCACCCCCGTAGCTCTTGTACTAGCTAAGATACTAGTATGTAGGCACCGACCTACAATCTTCTCTCCTCTGGATACCACATTTCATACATTTTCAGACTGGATACACCTGAAGCACAACACATAATCTGAAAGGCCACGTTTCATCCAATTTTCATACTGGACCCATAAATATCATTGAAGAACATAATCAATCAATCTTCTGAATCACCCAATCACCAGATCAATACATATACAAGGATAATATGAGTGTTAGCAATCTGATCTAGTCCATTAGATCCATTACTAGATCTCATCCATCAACACAATCAATCAAACTGAATATTTAGAATACTGACACCATTAAACAGTCATCAAAACACATCAACAACCTGAACCACCTGTAACATTAAACATCATAGCTCAAATGGTATATGCTACTACAATGAACCAAACCTGCGTACATATGTGCTTTCACCAAAGCCAACCCGCGTACATATCTATAAATATTCAATCATGACTTGCAGCGATTTCAAACCTAAGTTATACCCAGTTCAGATCATTACAAGCGTCAGTATACAAATCTAGAATAAGCATAATCAACTATATAGAGATAGTTCATTTCAAACCATTTGATCCCGATCTATCCTTAGATCTTGTTCTCCATCAACCGGTGAGATCCCTCTTTAGCTCAGATCCAGATCTGCACCATAACCCAATCACAGTATTCCAGATCTAGATATTCAATAATTCAGATGATGCTTTGCCAAATGATCTCCTTCCTCTTTTATAGCCTTAGTCCTTTCTCAATACCATGGTCCAAAACCATAGGATCAAAAAACTATTGGACTAATACCATGAACCAACCATGAAAGTGCATGAGATCAACACTTTTGGATGCAATACCACGGACCAAAACCATAGGATCAAAAATTGTCGGACTAATACCATGAACCAACCATGAAAGTGCGTGAGATCAACACTTTTGGATGCAATACCACGGGCCAAAACATAGGATCAAAAACTTTCAGACTAATACCATGAGCCAACCATGAAAGTGCGTGAAATTTTCTCTTCATGAAAGGAACTTTTCTCTGCATGAAAGTGCGTGAACTTTTTCTCTACATGAAATAAACTTTTCTCTGCATAAAAGTGCGTGAACTTTTCTCTGCATAAAAGTGCGTGAACTTTTCTCTACATGTAGGAAATTTTGTTGCACTATAATTTATCAAATAAATTTGCTGCACTATAATTTATCATTTGTGTGATTTGCCATCAAGGACAACACTTGTCTCATAATGCCAACAATCTCCCCCTATGGACTTGTCATACTGAGAATTGTCATCTGATATCTCTTCCGTAGATTCATCTAGATATATATAAGTGAGTTGCTCTTCTATGAGTTGTTTGCCATCAAGTACAACACATGTATCATAATGCCAACAATCTCCCCCTTTGGACTTGATGGCAATAATAACAAATAACTCTCCCCCTTTGACATCAAGGGCAAAGGGCGAACCAAGATATTCTCTTTCCTAGAAAGGCATTTCGCTGTTCATACTCCCCTTGAGTACCTATTGAAATCTCTGAATGAGCTCCCCCTTTGTATATGCCATGGTGCAACAATCTGTCCATGCTTTTTCTGAGAACATGCTGAAATCTCTGCTCTGCTGAAATATGCTTGTTCATGCTCCCCCTGACTGTTAAGCAAGGTCTGCAAAAAGATGTTCTACAAGAAGTACATGACTCTATACATCATAAATGACCTTCCTATCACCAAAGACTCATACATACATCTATCTCCCATCACAATGGTGATATACCAAAAGTTTACAGATAACATAAGAGAATAGCATCATTCATCCCAGGCATAGTGGGGAAACTAACATAGGCCATTACATGACCTGAAGAGATCTCATCAAATGACTACAAAAGATAGAGACACACTATTACATCATGAGTCTTGATATGACCTTTACATCGAATGATATACATGACATTTATATAGAGACCAAACACCTAAATAAGATCATGATAAACATCAACAACGACACTGTATGATCTGCTCCATAGTATTTGTCAACAGCAACTAGACAAACAACTTGTATTAGTGCATGAATCATCAAGGTATGCCAGTATCAGCTAACAGAATTCTGTATATATAGAAACATTCACATTCTATCATATGAGAGAAACACCATAGCCATCCAGATCTGCATGAACCAAGTATCATCAATTGGGAATATAACAACCTATCATCATATAGGTAAGAACTCATCATCATCATGTCTCCAACAATGCAACATTGAATAATCATCCATGTATCTAGCCAACAATCCTCATCCATATATGTGCCAAGAACAATAGGAATCATGCATCATAACTGTAATATATGATCTTTATGCATATGACGACAACAGCATATGAGTGACTCATCATCCAGTAAAGAAGATGTGAATTCAAGCTATGTACTTCTCCTTATCCTTATGAAGATCACCATGTAAGCACCATTAGAGAATCAACCACAAATCTGATCTAAATATCAACTATGTAACCCCAAGAATCATCTGAACAACTCATAACCATATCATAGCAAGATGAATCATTTATCCATATAAGCATCATCACCAAGGACTATTAACCATAATGCCAACAATGCATTAAGAGCATATGCTCCCCCTAAACCTGTGCCATCTGTCAGATCTGATCATGCATATTAATATGAAGTATCAAGACATCAGCAATATCAAGTTAGAACCAAAATACTTCTAACCATCATATCCACACATCATTAGCAAAATGCAACCATTATCAATTAGAGCAAAACTGATCCTTTTCTTGAATCTGTCCCTACTGCCTTTCTTCAAACAATCATATACGCGACTGTGCAGTAACAAATTCGCGTATATATGCAACTTCCCTTTATCAAGCTTGCGTAGGAGATTGAAGTTTTACACTTCCGTCTCCCTCTGTTATGTCTGTATAATGTGTTGTGCCGCCACTTTCTGACTGAACTTCCTTTTTCTTCCATATCTTCAAGTGTGATGATGTTTTCTCCTTTTGGTGTGATGTCCGTGCTTTGTTCCTGCATTCCTTTGCTATATGTCCAAGCTTGTTACATGCATAACATCTTACATGTTTCATATTCCTTTTGTAGCAATCAGCAGCTTTGTGACCAAACATATTGCAAGCAAAGCAATATCCATTAAAGTACCTTGACTGAGATGATCTGTTTGTTTGATGATCTTGAACCCTTCTTCTTCTACATCTGGCTGCAACATGTCCAAGGTTATGACATACATAACATTCAACATTATTCATAGGAGGAGTAAAAGATTTTCTTTGAAGAATTTCTTTCCTTGGTTGATGATGAGATTGACCTTTCATCTCTCTTATCTCCTTGTTGATCATTTTAGATTTCTCTTTAGAGTTCCTTGCCTCACCTTGTGAACTAGATTCACCTTCAATAGATTCATGAAAGCCAAGACTAGTTTCAATAGCAGGAGATCTTTGACTATTAAGAATATCATCCAAGACTTTAGTACTCTCTTGAAAACGTAAGAGCTTATCCTTTTCTTCTAATTTACTTTTCAAGATATTTACCTCAACCTGAAGTTGTTCTTCTTTTTCTAGATATTGCTTCTTCATGTCTTCTTCAGCTTTCCTTTCTTCTTCCAACTGATGCTTTAGCTTGAGAATCTCCTTTACTTGTTCTTCATTCAGATCCTGTTGCATTTGACGAATTCTAAAGGCACATTCTAGCTGAGATTTTAAGCTGATAACTTTGTTTCCCTGTTTTTCAATATCTTGGACTAGATCTTTATTCTGCTTCTTTGATTCTTCAAGATCTTCCTTTAGAGAGTGGATCATGGCTTCAAGACTTTCATAATAACTGGATCTATCTCTAAGTTTCTTGATGGTTGTGTTCTTTTCATTGACTTCATTTCTTAGAGATGTTGCTTCAACCTGCAACTTTTGATATTTCTCCTTGAATAACTCTCGTTGAGCCTTTTGTCTAGTAACAACTTCTTTGAGGGCACCACTCTTTATGTTCAGAAGTCTTTCTTGTTCACTAATTTTGTTTGTCAGCATATTAAATTCTGCTTCTATTTGATATCCTTCTTCCTCACCCATAAGAGCACATTCAGTTGTTTCGTTATAACTTCCATCTTTTCCAAATGGATAGATAGCTGGAACATCAGAGGATAGCAAATTCATACCTGATAGTTCATCTTCATTCTGAAATGATTCTGAATCTGAATCTAAATCTGAAGAGCTTCTTATACCTAATCCCTAATCGATTCTCCCACTGTCATAGTTCTTCTGAGATGTCTTCTTCTTCTTATGAGCTTTCTTCTTAAGCTTCTTTCCCATTGTTCCACGTATCTCCTTCAAGCGATCAAGCTTCTACCAAAGGACCTGCTCTGATACCAATTGTTGGAAATAATACTGAGAGGGGGGGAGGGGTGAATCAGTATTATCATATCAATATAACTTTTCTCTTTCCATATTAAGATTCATATGTGATGCAACAAGTATATATCCATTAAACATATCATTTAGTTAGTTGATCTCTAATGAGTGCATCAGAACATTATTAACCATATGAGCAGTAAAATAGAACAGATCGTCACACACAAGAAGTGTTACACTAAAAAATGTCACCATGACTATTTACAGTTTGTATGGCTCAATCAACAGTCATGCTACCCTCTTAGGCAAGTATTATGCCTCTGCTCTCCATGTCAAACTCCAAAAAAGAGAGAAAGTCTTGTATAAATGTATTTATCTCTGGGGACGCAGGTTCTCTCAACCTTACCTGCGGGGACGCTCCCAACATTCACAAAAGCTGCGTCCAAAGACGCTCTGTATGTAAAGGGGCAGGTGCATCCCCCTGTAAAGGTTAGAATGCGCAAGTTTCATCTTTAAAAAGTTACTTGTGGTCATTTCTAGAGCATTCTAGAAGGTTGTTCGACGTGTATTGGGCGCCTCCAGGTGGTTCATGCACTCCTATCAAAGAGGAACTTATCCCATCAATAAGGGAGCTATCCCACCCAAAGAGGGGATTATCCCATTGATGGTGGACCTGATTAACCTCCTCTTGAGTACTATAAATACAGGCATTGGGCCAGAAGGAGGAGAGGTTGAAGCTATACATTTTCTAAGGGTAAATGCTGCAGGAATTAAGACTCCCATTTAGAAGCTTGTGAGGAGAGATTGCCATCTTTGCTTGTTCTATTTGGAAGTGGGTGAGCTTTGTCAAAGTAGAGGAAGACTCTTGTGGACCCTGGAAGGAGCTTGCACAACACCAAGGCCCAGGTTGTAATGGTTCCTTTTGATTACCTTTAATGCAAATTGGTCCATTCTTCTCAATAACTTGTTGTTTATGGGTTATTTCATGTACTCCTTGGTCTATATGTTGAATATGCTTTGTTTTATGTTATAATCAGGTGCTATTTAATTGTTTGACTGTTGGTGATTGCAGGTTTTGGAGAAAAGGAGGAGCTCATCCAGATCAACAAAGCTTGGACTTCTACAACAGCGTTTGGACAAAGGTAAGAACGAAACACTTGATTTCTCATATCATAATGCATGTTTAGAGAAGGATAGCTCCAGTTTGTTTTGTTTGTCATTAGAATGTCTTAGACTTCTAGGAAGGTCGGTTGTGTCCGCACTCTTGCCTGATTCCGTGTGACAAATTGGCGCAGAAGTACTAGCTGAGTTGGAGCATGATCTAGAGTGTCTGACGGCAGATATGCCTGAGACTACTATGGATGACATTCCTATCAGGCTTCAGCGCTTTGTAGTCGCAGTCCCTGGACCGTTTAGGAGATTTTTGCGTAAGGTAGCCCGTGCAGTGGTGTCGTATAGGGAGCACCACCAGTGATTGGCTAGTCACTTTGTAGACACATGTGACATTTTTGACTTTTTGTACTCTATCATTTTTGCCGATCATAAGGTGTTTTTCAACCTATGATCGAAGACGATGTATATAAAAAACAAAAAAAAATACATAATTTGAAAACTTGTGAAAAATACATTTATACAAGACTTTCTCTCTATTTACAGTTAGTATGGCTCAATCAACAGTCATGCTACCCTCTTAGGCAAGTCTTATGCCTCTGCTCTCCATGTCAAACTCCAAAAAAGAGAGAAAGTCTTGTATAAATGTATTTATCTCTGGGGACGCAGGTTCTCTCAACCTTACCTGCGGGGACGCTCCCAACGTTCACAAAAGCTGCGTCCAAAGATGCTCTGTATGTAAAGGGACAGGTGCGTCCCCCTGTAAAGGTTAGAATGTGCAAGTTTCATCTTTAAAAAGTCAAGAGTGCGGACACAAGTTTCTCGATCTGTAGTGGATCGGAACCAGGAGCTAAGGTTGATGGATTAGAATGAGAAGATTCTGCTTCCTTACCATCAACAGGATTCTTACTACCATAATCTTGCGATCGAGTCGCAATCCTCACATGAGACATCATCAAAATGGGTTCTTCACTGGAATTCGAGGAAGAACCTATCATCTTATTCTCCTGCTCCGGAAATGGATTTTTTAATACAGCAGGAGTGGGAGAACCTTTGACTATTTTCACTACCTCGGCCCGATGAGAGCAATCTCTCGTAAAATGATCCTCTTCACAAATAAGACAAGGATATCGAGGTTTGCACTTTTCGTCATTAGTTTCTGACTTTTCTGTTTTCTTTTGGGACGAGATTGCTCAACAATCTTTTGATGCACTTAAACACGCGTTGACCCATGCACCGTTGTTGCATCCTCCCAACTACAACCAGGACTACTTCTTATACCTCGCAGCTTCGCATTCCACCATTGGAATGGTGTTAGTTCAAGAAGATGAATTCGGAGCGGAGCATGTGATATATTATCTTAGTAGGACCTTAAATCCCACTGAGCTAAAATATTCGCATGTGGAGAAATTGGCCCTGGCAGCCGTTCAAGCTGTCCAGCGTTTTCGTCACTACATTCTTCTCCGTAAAACTACAGTTATTTCGGATTGCAACCCTATGATTTATATTTTGACAAAACAACTGCTAGGGGGCAAGTACTCTAAATGGATCGTCATCCTGCAAGAGTTCGACTTGGAGTTCGAGAAGTCCAAGTCTAAGAAATCCTTAGTTTTTGCGGAATTGATGTGTGATTTCCCGAGTACTGACACAGAGACTGTGGCAGAAGAGTCCATTGCGGACAAATCTTTGTTTCTTATCAGTACTGTAGATCCGTGGTACGGGGATATAATCATCTATCTCCAAACCCAAACCTTTCGGCCTGAAGCTTCAAAGGCGGAACGTCGAAAAATTCGGTTTCAATCCCAGCCATACAAAATTATTGGAGATACACTTTATCGCCGGGGGGCAGACTTAGTTTTTCGACGTTGTCTAACTCACGAAGAGGCTGAGAGAGTTTTGAATGACTGTCACTCTGGAGCATGTGGCGGTCATATGTCTGGGTATGCCACAGCTCAGAAGGTGTTGCGCGCTGGTTACTTCTGGCCATCTATGTTTAAAGATTGTATCATTGCAGTCCGGAAGTGCCACAACTGCCAAGTGTTTGATCGAAAGATGCGCGCACCACCTGCTCCTCTCCACCCTATAATTGCCGTTGGTCCATTCGCCAAATGGGGTATCGACTTTATTACTTGTAACCCTCACTCGGCCGGGGGGCATGCGTATATCATCCTCGCGGTTGATTATTTCACTAAATGGGCCGAGGCGATGCCTACATTCGACGCAAGCGGCAAAACAACTGCAGTTTTCATATTCAATCATATAATAACTAGGTTTGGTGTCCCACAAGCAATCATTACTGACCATGGGAGCCATTTTCGAAACACCATGATGACTGAACTTACAAGCCAGCTTGGTTTGCGCCACGACAGCTCTACTCCTTATTATCCGCAAGCCAACGGTTTGGTTGAGTCTATCAACAAAGTTCTGGTTATCATGATCCGACGAACCATTGGTATTCATCGGTCGAATTGGCACAACATGTTATTTTCGGCGCTATGGGCATACCGAACCTCAGTGAAAACCTCAACAGGGTTCACTCCTTTCCAGCTAGTTTATGGCTTGGAAGCAGTGTTACCCATTGAATGTGAAATCCCATCACTTCAAATGGCTGTCGAATTACTCCCAGCTACTTCCGAAGAGGAGAAACGTTTATTGTACTTAGCTAAATTAGATGAGACTCGACGTGACGCTGCATTGGCAATCGAGACTCACGCGAAGCGAATGAAAGCTCAGTATGATAGAAATGTGACCCCTCGAAGTTTTTCGGAGGGAGACCTAGTGCTTTTATATGATCAAGCTAACGATAAGCTAGGTGCTGGAAAATTCGTTCCTATGTGGCATGGACCCTATATTGTAAAGCGAAAGCTAGCAAAAGGGGCTTATGAGCTGGTAGATTTTGATGGGGACTCTTTGGGTAAACCCAGAAATGGACTTTACCTAAAGAGGTATTATGCTTAAATGGTGGGTATGGAGAATTTTTAGTTAGGTTAGGTTTTCTTTCTAGCTAGTATGATTGTTAGTTAGTCAGTGTGCTTAGCTTAGTGAGTGTGTTTTTCGTCGTTATTCTGGCTTATCTTGGTTTTACTCTTGATATTACAGATGTCGACGCCTCTCCAAACATACATTGGATTTGCTGATGGTGCTTGTCGTAGTACACGGAATATCTCTTCCGCAGCTTGGGTTATCTATTCACCCTCTGACGAGTTAGTTTCTATGCATGGAGTAAGCCTCGGTCAAACAACGAATAACATTGCAGAATACAGTGCAGTGGTTGAATTATTATCCGAATCTATTTCATTTGGAATTCGACGTTTGATAGTGAGGTTAGATTCTGAACTTGTTGTATTACAGCTTAATAGAGTTTATGCCATTAGAAATCCTGTGTTATTAAGGTTGTTTTTGAGAGTGCGTCTCTTGGAACGTGAATTTGATTACATTGAATATCAGCATATTCCAAGGTCCTTAAATACATTAGCAGATGCAATTGCTTCTCGAGTGTTGGACAGACATTTACGATAATCATGCAAGTAAATTTAAAAACATTTCATCATACATGTTAAACAAGATAAGCCGGTAATAGTGATATATATATAGATAAGAGTGTGTCAAAAAATATACATCGTCCTCGATCATAGGTTGAAAAACACCTTATGATCGGCAAAAATGATAGAGTACAAAAAGTCAAAAATGTCACATGTGTCTACAAAGTGACTAGCCAATCACTGGTGGTGCTCCCTATACGACACCACTGCACGGGCTACCTTACGCAAAAATCTCCTAAACGGTCCAGGGACTGCGACTACAAAACACTGAATCCTGATAGGAATGTCATCCATAGTAGTCTCAGGCATATCTGCCGTCAGACGCTCTAGATCATGCTCCAACTCAGCTAGTACTTCTGCAGCCGCGTCCTGTGGGGCCGGTACCGGTGCAGCTGGATGTCTCCTCTCAAAAGGCCGGAGGTTGGCTGGACACTATGGACCAACATCTGCATTTTGAAAATTTTACTGTCAGTTTTGAGACAATATATATAAAAAACAAAAAAAAATACATAATTTGAAAACTTGTGAAAAATAAAGTACCTCTGTCATCCCATTGTTCTCCCTGTGGAAGAACCATGTCCGGATCATGTCGAAAATCTACTCCGGCGTACGGAAAGTCCTGGATCGAGAAAACCTGGTCCTCCAACCAGTGAAAGTAACTATCAGAAAATCGAACAACTGCCGCGCCCTCGTCAGGATGCCGGGCCATCACCGCAACCCATCGTACCAGCTTTGGCTCCCGAGGACCCAAGATATCAACAGTGAGTTGCTGAGGGATCAGCATCGGAACTCTCTCTAAGGCAAAGCTCATGACTAAAGGCCCATATCCAAAAGTTTTCAGTCGTCCGTTCTTTGCCTTAGTCAGTTGGCTCTTCATATTAGCCGACACAGCATCACACCAGTTGAAAATGGTGCCTTGGTAACAGTCAATTGCCATCCGCATTTGGGACCCAGAAGCAATGTGTAAAGCGGCTGCGCCGCAAATTCTGGTAACCGTGAACGCTATAACTTTGAGTTCACGCAGAGAGATGTGTTTGATCTCCACGCCTTTCGAATGGTGTGCCCCAGGTGTGCACCAATCTTCCCGGAGACTAACAAGGGATTGGCCACCCGGCCTAGTCCCGGCTAGATTGAGTTGCTCGCCTCTATTTGGCAAGCCAGTGAGAAAGTATACATCCGAGGGCTCTATCTCGAGCTGGTGCCCTCCTATGTAAAATCATTGCTCTTGAACGTTCCATCTCTCAACCAGCCATTCTAAGAATCTTACCTGAGCCCTCATGCCCGGTATGGCCCAGTATTTGTATAACCCGCATGCTTTTAGGGCATCCAGGGAAGGTTGGTGTTCTATTGCAGCTTCATCAACCTCTTCGTGCTCTCTTTCTCTCCAATCCAACATGGTGAGTGCCCTACACACCAAGAAATGATGATTAGAATTAATTTGGGGAATTTTGAATGGTTATTTGTGAGGATTGGGGTTTCAATTTCCGCGTTCCACGGAGGACGCACCCCGCGTTTGGAACACAGGGCGTCGGGACGCAGCTGGCCTGAAGGTGGGCTGCGTCCCCCGACCATTTTCCTGTATAGGAAAAAGTCGGGGGACGCAGGTCACCCGAAGGGCACCTGCGTCCACCGAGGAGCGCATTTTGAAACCTAAACCCTCCCAAAAAACAAAACTAAAACCTAAAAAACAATTTTAATCGGATAGAAATGAAGAGTAGGATGTTGTAAAATACCTGGAAGAGACGGCGTTCGATTCTGACGGTCGGATTTTCCGCAGCGACCACGGGAAGTTTCTTGTCAAAAGCTCCTTTTTCAACCTCAACAGTCAAACGGTAAAAATGACATGGTAAAAAGTCTTTTTATAGGTTTTTTGGATGAATTTGTTCATTTTTCACCATGGAAAGATATTTTTCGATGTATTTTTGCCTATCTTAAACAGGTATGAGTAATGTGTCGCTTTTGTGCAGGACAAAGGGACTTAGAGGGAAAATTGTCATTTTTTCACGAACAAAATATCAGAGTCATCTTTTAAGCCCTTTTCTGACTCCTAAAATATGAAAAGATTGCCGAGCGTTTCTTTTACACTCGTTAAAACGGAATTAAAAGACGGTCCCCTTATAGCTCTTTTCTGACCGTAAAATCAGGAAAAGATTGCCGGGTTTTTGTTGTTTCAAACTCGATACGGAAATAAAACGACGTGTCCTTGATCGCTTTTTACTTTTCAGGTCAGTGGCACTAATTATGAAAGTACTCCTTGGTCGCAAGATCAAGCGGTTCCCCCGGGTATTATTTTATACTTTTTCGGGCTTGAGGGACACAAATCTACGAAAAAGTTCAACTTGGAGTCTTCTTAAGTTTTTCAGACTCTCTAAAATTGAAAAACACCGAGTTTCCCCTATACTGGGCTCGTTAAACATTTCACAGTAAAGGACCTGTTCAATTACAAACAGGAACGAACCACTCCTTCCTAGGGTTCGAATCAAAACTAGGTTGGACTCATCCGAAGGATGAGCTTATAATCAAGCACATGTTATCCTCCTCAAGCTTGTTAAAAATAAAGAGGTACTTGCCAGAAATGGTGGGGGAAAAGAGAGAAGAATGAACCTGTTTGTTACCTTTTGTCTCAAAAAGAAACTTTATTACCACTCTTGAACACGACACTTTTCATTCACCTGGGTTGGGAAATCTTTTACCTCACAGTTGATCAAACCACTTTGAAAGTCTTTAACCGGGTTCCGGGGATTAACTTTGAGTTATTCATCACCAAGCCATCTGTCGTGTCGTTATGTGTTCAAGAGGTCTGCAAGCAAAACTTTCATCTACAAAATACTTGTCATCCATTTGACCATCCCTGAGTCAGTCCTTACAGCAACATTTCTTCAACTTGAACAATGATTTCGTGTTGCGGGCTTGCCTGCAACGGGTCGCTTTCTATCGACATCAGCACATTATCTAGAGAGATGACTTAGAAATCGTCAGTACCTTGAAGTCTGCATGCATCAATGGCAGGTTTCTCGCCTTTGACGTCAGTTTACATCATTGACTTTCGATCGAAGGATTCCGTGAAATGTTCGACATCAACTCATTCATTCACATCTCATGGATTGTAATGGGTACTTTGAGAACCATTGACATTACTGGTGGTCTCTCTCACGCTTGTTAACAGTTTACATCATTGACTCGTAATCAAGTGGTTTCTACCATGTTCGACATCAACTCATTTATTCGCATGGCTAAAATCGTACCAATTCGGGAAGTAGAAATGAAGACCCTGGATCTAGTTTCCACCATCCAGGCTGCGAGGAGTTTTGTATTCATTATCTAAGTAGACTAATCATAAACAGATGGCTGCGTCCATACTGTGTCTACAAAAGTCTATGATTGTGATGTACTGCAAAATCATTCCTGTATCAGAATAGTTAGTCTGTTAGTTAAAGTTTTGATCTGAGTATGGGAATGCCTACCTCAGTGATGATATAATGTTATACATGTATTTTGTGTTGAAAATTGCAGGTTCTGACCAGGCTCTCCACGGGATAATCCTTGAAATGATAAAGCGCTTCACCCTTCCTAGATATTACAAACCCTAATCTATTCCAGGCTTCGCACTTTAGGGGGCAATCTGTTACACTAAAAAATGTCACCATGACTATTTACAGTTAGTATGGCTCAATCAACAGTCATGCTACCCTCTTAGGCAAGTCTTATGCCTCTGCTCTCCATGTCAAACTCCAAAAAAGAGAGAAAGTCTTGTATAAATGTATTTATCTCTGGGGACGCAGGTTCTCTCAACCTTACCTGCGGGGACGCTCCCAACGTTCACAAAAGCTGTGTCCAAAGACGCTCTGTATGTAAAGGGACAGGTGCGTCCCCCTGTAAAGGTTAGAATGCGCAAGTTTCATCTTTAAAAAGTTACTTGTGGTCATTTCTAGAGCATTCTAGAAGGTTGTTCGACGTGTATTGGGCGCCTCCAGGTGGTTCATGCACTCCTATCAAAGAGGAACTTATCCCATCAATAAGGGAGCTATCCCACCCAAAGAGGGGATTATCCCATTGATGGTGGACCTGATTAACCTCCTCTTGAGTACTATAAATACAGGCATTGGGCCAGAAGGAGGAGAGGTTGAAGCTATACATTTTCTAAGGGTAAATGCTGCAGGAATTAAGACTCCCATTTAGAAGCTTGTGAGGAGAGATTGCCATCTTTGCTTGTTCTATTTGGAAGTGGGTGAGCTTTGTCAAAGTAGAGGAAGACTCTTGTGGACCCTGGAAGGAGCTTGCACAACACCAAGGCTCAGGTTGTAATGGTTCCTTTTGATTACCTTTAATGCAAATTGGTCCATTCTTCTCAATAACTTGTTGTTTATGGGTTATTTCATGTACTCCTTGGTCTATATGTTGAATATGCTTTGTTTTATGTTATAATCAGGTGCTATTTAATTGTTTGACTGTTGGTGATTGCAGGTTTTGGAGAAAAGGAGGAGCTCATCCAGATCAACAAAGCTTGGACTTCTACAACAGCGTTTGGACAAAGGTAAGAACGAAACACTTGATTTCTCATATCATAATGCATGTTTAGAGAAGGATAGCTCCAGTTTGTTTTGTTTTTCATTAGAATGTCTTAGACTTCTAGGAAGGTCGGTTGTGTCCGCACTCTTGACTGATTCCGTGTGACAAGAAGCACACATGAACACCATGATGTAAGGTGGAAACCCAATGTGGGTGAACACCACCTGCTGCAAGTCGTCTCAATCTTCTTCTTAATAAGAAAATCCTTTTACAATATTTCTATACTAGTGCAGTCTTATACCAGTACGTAGGCTTCTACCTGCAGAGAGCTACAACCCCCATAGTTCTTGTACTAGCTGTTACACAGTAATTTGTCACTGTCTCCCTGTCAGTCACGCTACTGTGTCAGGAATTCACAATAATCAAGTTCATGCCTTCTGAACTGGCCAAAAAACCCACTTTTCCAAAGTTTTCCTCATCAGCGCGTCTGTTTCCAAAATATCCGCGATGACTAGTGCTTCATAACAGACCGCGTGCGCTGCCAACGCGGAAGCACACGACTTTCCCGCGCTGATCGAATTTCATGACCAGCGTAGCCTCTGTTTGTATTTACCCGCGCTGACATGGCCCTTTCCATTATGTCTTTGCGATGTCAGCGCGCCAGACCAGTTATGCACCCGCGCTGATCCAGTTTGGGCGAATTTGTTCCAACAGCCAGCCTTCCAGATAACTCCAGACCTGGTTGTTGGCCTTGTGAGTATCGCCTCCCTTCTATGGCATGTCTGTTCGACCCTTTGCAACTACTTCCCTTGAAGATAATCTCATCCTTCCACCCTTTTAGGAGGCTCCTTCTCCTATATAAACCTCTACCATTACCATGAGCAGCTAGTTTGGAATAGCTTGGATTGTGTGGAGCTTATAGTGCTCAGATTGCTGCTACTATAGGTAGTTGGTGTGATAAGTGTGGAAGTGATTGATAGCTTAGGGAAGGTTGTTTTGTGTTGCTTGTGTGAGAGAGAGAGTTTCTTGTCTTGGGAGAATCATTTCCAAAGGTGAATGCTTGAGATACTTGCTGACTGGCCCCTCCTGAGAAGGATACCGACGTCAGAACATTTGGTTGTACTCTTCTCTTCTTGATTAATAATAGATGACTACTATTATTGTTCCATTCTCATTTGTCTATGCAATGGTTAAATGTGAATTACATCCTTTCTGACTGATGTATGGTTGCTTTTATTAGATTTCATGCTTGTGTTTGTTTCCTCTTCGTGTGTGTAGGTGTCTATTCGCGGAGATCGCAGAGGATCGTGACCAGCCAGAGCGAAGGAGCGAAGGTGGCATCTCTTCATCAAACGACAGCGCTGGAATCCAAGTAGGTGTTCTTTGCCTACCTTTTAATTGAAATTAGGAGCTTGCATAGTAGCATTGACTGATTGTTGATAGACCCACTCTGGGCTAGTAGGGATCGCCTCTATCCGTAGAGGGGATTTGCCTCTCCAACACTAGCCGATCCATTTACTAGTACGCAGGCTGCTACCTGCTACAATGCTCCAAAGTTTTCAACTGCTACTGGAAGGGAGCTACCACCCCCGTAGCTCTTGTACTAACTAAGATACTAGTACGTAGGCGCCGGCCTACAATCTTCTCTCCTTCGGGTACCACGTTTCATACATTTTCAGACTGGATACACCTGAAGCACAACACATAATCTGAAAGGCCACGTTTCATCCAATTTTCATACTGGACCCATAAATATCATTGAAGCAAATAATCAATCAATCTTCTGAATCACCCAATCACCAGATCAATACATATACAAGGATAATATGAGTGTTAGCAACCCGATCTAGTCCATTAGATCCATTACTAGATCTCATCCATCAACACAATCAATCAAACTGAATATGTAGAATATTGACACCATTAAACAGTCATCAGAACACATCAACAACCTGAACCACCTGTAACATTAAGCATCATAGCTCAAATGGTATATGCTACTACAATGAACCAAACCTGTGTACATACGTGCTTTCACCAAAGCCAACCCGCATACAGATCTATAAATATTCAATCATGACTTGCAGCGATTTCAAACCTAAGTTATACCCAGTTCAGATCATTACAAGTGTCAGTATACAGATCTAGAATAAGCATAATCAACTATATAGAGATAGTTCATTTCAAACCATTTGATCCCGATCTATCCTTAGATCTTGTTCTCCATCAACCGGTGAGTTCCCTCTTTAGCTCAGATCCAGATCTGCACCATAATCCAATCACAGTATTCCAGATCTAGATATTCAATAATTCAGATGATGCTTTGCCAAATGATCTCCTTCCTCTTTTATAGCCTTAGTCCTTTCTCAATACCACGGTCCAAAACCATAGGATCAAAAAACCGTTGGACTAATACCATGAACCAACCATGAAAGTGCGTGAGATCAACACTTTCAGATGCAATACCACGGGCCAAAACCATAGGATCAAAAACTGTCGGACTAATACCATGAACCAACCATGAAAGTGCGTGAGATCAACACTTTTGGATGCAATACCACGGGCCAAAACCATAGGATCAAAAACTATCGGACTAGTACCATGAGCTAACCATGAAAGTGCGTGAAATTTTCTCTTCATGAAAGGAACTTTTCTCTGCATGAAAGTGCGTGAACTTTTTCTCTACATGAAATAAACTTTTCTCTGCATAAAAGTGCATGAACTTTTCTCTACATGGAATAAACTTTTCTCTGCATAAAAGTGTGTGAACTTTTCTCTACATGTAGGAAACTTTGTTGCACTATAATTTATCAAATAAATTTGTTGCACTATAATTTATCATTTGTGTGATTTGCCATCAAGGACAACACTTGTCTCATAATGCCAACAATCTCCCCCTTTGGACTTGTCATACTGAGAATTGTCATCTGATATCTCTTCCGTAGATTCATCTAGATATATATAAGTGATTTGATCTTCTATGAGTTGTTTGCCATCAAGTACAACACATGCATCATAATGCCAACAGACTCTACTACTTTGAAATAGTCCTCCCCCCTAAGGTGGTGGCCATACATGTCGAACTGAAGGTCCTACAAGTGGTAAGGGAAGCATGGGTTGAAAATTTGTGTCTCCAAGTCCATCATTGGCTCCATGTAGGATGAGGGTTTCTCTTCCTGATATTTGGGTCTCTTTGGGGTTGGTTCTTCATTTTTAGCATCGAGACAAAAAATACATCTAGGAGGCTAACAGGTTGCTTGGTTGACCAAGTGAGAATTGTGATAATGAATTTGGAAGGAGCTCTAGAGCATTCCATTAGATGAATGACGTTTTAGACCAGTTGAACGGTCAGAGAACTTTGGCTACGAGATGAATAAGTTTGAATTCAAATAGTTAAGAGGGTAGGGCCTTTATAGGTAGAGGGGAACTATCATCTAACATCAGATGAGTTCATGAGGGGGTGGGGGACATGGTAGAAGACGATTGGAAGGGTGAAAGGTGGACCATGGGGGGGGGTACCTTACCATTACCTTGGTTCTTGCTGACATTGTCGACAACTAGATGGATGGAAAGTGTGGTCCCCACCTCTCTCTAGTGGGTGAGGGAAAGGGAGGCTGGATCAAGATGAGACCCCTCGAAGTTAATCTGGGTCGTTGATTGGTTTATCTTGCCCTACTAAATTTTCAACTCCACAGTGGTGGAATCGACGTATCAGTCACGCTAGTTCCCCCAAAAAATACATTTTTAAGTTGGTCGATCCATGATGAATGGTGATCTTCCCATTAGCTTCTTGCTCATTAAGTAGGGGCCCGCCTTTGATTTTTCTAAGCTCCACGGCCATGTGCCAATCATTTCAAAAGTTCCTTTCATTGTAACTTTTCTAGAATTATTTTACTCTGGATTTCCAATATCTACATCCCTGATATGGTCCATAGATCTTGGGTGTTAAGGCCTACTCTATGCCCTTGGTCCTTTGGATCCTCATGACCAAATTCCACTCAACATTGAAGCCCCCTTCCATCATAACTTTTTCGAATATCATTTTCATAGCAGTTATGAAGTATATATCCTTTAGTATACTAACCTCTAAGATGGAATCTTGATGATGTCATCTACATCATTGACTTCTCATATCCAATCACTTGATACCATGTGTCCTATTGGAAGAGAGAGAGAAAAGTATCCTTAGCATCCTTGGTCTTGTGAATGATTTCCTTTATAAATCCCTAACCCTCTTTAATTTGGTACTTCTAAAGAATTCCTATTATTAATAACTTATGAGATTTCAACCTCTAAAGTTCTGATATGACTAACCTTTCAAATTCCGGCTCCCAAATTTTTTACTCTTCCTTTTTATTTTGGCTTCCGACTTTTGAATTTTAGCTCTCCATTTTCATTTCCCTTTAGTATATCTAGATTCCACCTATCCTTCTCTGTACCAGGGATAAATAATAGGACCATGTGAAACAAATACGAGATGGTATGATAGATAAAAACACACATGTTGAAGAAAGTAGTACCTTTCATTTAGGATGAATAAGCCCAATGCTATTTCGATGCCCTTAAGCAGGATTTGTTGTCTATAGATTTACTACATCCCCCTGTCTTCAACTAATCTTTCTTGTTATATATTGCAGCCTTATAGTCTCTCCATGGTATGGTTTTGGTTTAGGATGATGAAATGCACAATGAAAACCTGATTTCTTATCTTAGCAAAGTCATCTTAGGTCCTAAGCTTCGTTACTCCAATGTTGAGAAGTTTTCCCTTGTAGCTGTTATTGCTATGCAATAATTGAGGAATTATATTTCATTATGGAAGACTCTCATCATTGCTGAATAAAACCCTATGAAACATATTATTAGCCATTATATCATTGGGGTTAAGTATTCCAAATGGATTTTTATCCTTTAGGAGTTTTATTTGGAGTTTTCTATTACTAAATCGAAACAATCCTTAGCTTTTGTTGAGCTTCTTACTGAATTGCCTCAGGTTGATGAAGAATTTGTGGCCATGGATCCTTTACTTGAAAATTTCTTGTTTCTCATTAGTAAATTCGACCCTTGGTATGGAGACATTCTTTTGTATCTTGAAACCCAATTTTTCCAGCCTGAAATTTATCATGATGACCATCAGTGCATACGCTATGAATCTCGACACTATCTTATTATCAATGATACTTTATAGTGTCATAATGTTGAAAATTTGTTACATTTATGCCTTACTCATGACGAAGTTGAGCACATCCTGAATGATTTCCATGCTGGGGCATGTGGTGGCCATCTCTCTAGGCGTATCACTACTCAGGAAGTCTTGCGTGCTAGGTACTTTTTGCCTTCACATTTTAAATATTGTATCTCAACAGTCCAAAAGTTCCATTCATGTCAGATATTTTCTCGTAAAATGCACTCTCATCCTACCCTATTACACCTGGTGGTCTCTATCAAAACTTTTTTGCAGTGGGTATTGGGCATGGGATCCCCTACAACATGTTTTTGGGGCTCAAAGCCCAAGTTTTGGTCAAGTATATTGCAAGACTCCACGAATTGCGGGCATGAAGCGCGAAGTCTAGGTTGAGTCATAGGGTTATCTGCCCCAAAATATTGTAAGTTAATGTAAAGTTGTGTCAGCCTACCCATGGTCCGCGGACCATGGGATTGTATAAATAGAGCAAGGCTCTAAGTGTAAAGGAAGAAAAGGATAGAGAGAATAGCGAAGGCATGGTTCAAGCTTAAAGTTGGATCTGATGTGTACTAGGTTGTAGTAGTAGTAAGAGGCTCTACAGCTAAGTGCACAGAGGCCTAGTGGAGTCTGCAACTAAGTGCGCAGACCCCTGCAGCTGAGTGCACAGGGTAGGATCAAGTTTGTAATTGGGATTGAAAGATAATAAAGAGAAAGTTTACTCTGTGCATCTGTTCTTGAATCAGTATTTTGAGGTTATGCATTACTTTTACTCTGTCTATTTACTACACGCAATTGAATAAATACTTGTATGAATGCTTATATATGAAAATAATCTAAGTAATTAGCTAACAGTGCATAATTAAGGAAGACTTGGGTAAATAACACGAGTTGTGCTGTGGCTAGAACTGCGCAAAGACAGTATCACAGGGCGAGGGATGCTCGTTGGTGTGTGTAGCACAGTAAGTGCGAAGGTTGGATCACGTACCAATTCCATCATATCAGACATCCTCAGCATGCGGAAGCCTAGTTCTAGCACCCTCCCATACTACTTCGGGTGAGACCCTAGTGCGCACTCAACAGACTGTTGCCAAAAGGGCTAGTAGTACCAGGATTTGCTTGGCTAAATCATTTCTGAACCTGGGTCAGTCCCCACTAAGCCAACAAATGGTTCCATTGCTGAGATCTACATAAAGGATGTCTGATGTCATGCCACTGGAACCCTACAATGAAATAAATTAAAGAGTGGTTGAATAGGAAGATTCACGAGTTTGCAGCGCAGGAAAACAGAAATCCGCGAGTATCTAAGGAATCGTGGTTGGATCTCTACTTGTACACTGAAATCCACAAGATTTTCTTTTCATCTTTTCCGTAGA
This sequence comes from Pinus tabuliformis, assembly GCA_031772625.1. Lineage (NCBI taxonomy): Eukaryota > Viridiplantae > Streptophyta > Pinopsida > Pinales > Pinaceae > Pinus > Pinus tabuliformis. The sequence continues at coordinate 925,263,748 of CM062816.1, forward strand.
AGCTGTATCAGTGGATCATGAAGTTAGCAGATAGCCAAGGAAGGTGTAGGCTTGACAAACTAATAGTGTGGACTCTGGAATTAGTGCAGAGACTAGAAGCATCAGAAGATAAGGTCGCGCGAGATGTGGACCATTGTCTTGATCGAATAATAGGAGGATTTATCACTGAATTTGTGGTAGAAACAACCGTGAGATACAGTGAGGAAAATTGATGTTTTCTCAAGGACCACAAGGTAAGTATATTAAATCTTTGAATACTTGGATTAAGATGTTTTTGTGTGAAAAAAGGGTCATGCGAATACATTAATGTTTGGGACTACACAGAGTTGAAAGATCTACAAAAGTAGTGAATAACTAGAAAACAGTCCCTTAATTTCACCCTTGCGAGAGAGCGAGGAAGAGCTCGCTAAGGTTTCTCTGAGAAGCGTGGTCAGTTTGATAAGGTAGTGAATTCTGCATTTACCACCTCCACCCACACTGCCACCTGCTTCACCCCCCTCACCTCCATCTCCACCCACTCCACCTCTGCCCCCTCCATAGTTCAGTATGGCGAGCGCGATCAAACTACCAGTATTCAGAGGAGTAGGGAATGAAGATCCAGACTAATTTTGGTTCGTAGTGAGAGTAGTATGGGAAGCACATGGCGTCATAATATCAAAAAGGCTACACTGGTGAATGCGTTGCAGGATCATGCATTAACGCGGTATATCAAGCATTCTAATGACCATGCGAACGCAGGAATTGCAGAGATCCAGAATGCGTTGAACAGGGAATTTAGCAGGCCAAAATCAGAGGCGCAATCATCCATGCCACCCGAAAGTTAGGGAATAGTGCACTGGCGCTATTCGAAAAGGGCTAGAGGAAATAGGACAGGCAATATAGAACTGCACTACTATGTTAGAAGAATCCTTCGCGGTCGTCACTTCCTTACAGGACAACCCCACCATATAGTGCCTGGAAATAGAGGCATGGGAGCTTCAAGTGCAGTATGATAGTGTGCAAGGAATGGCGTAGACAGTTGTCCTAACCTGATGACTGGAAAAGATACAGCAGGCGAAGGCATTGAAGGAATAGGTGGATTTCGTGCGACATATAAAGGTAGTACTTAAAGCACGTGTCTAGCCTTGGATCGATGAGGCCTTCCTCATCACTTCCAACATCAAAGGAAAGCTCGCACAGATGAAGTTGATGCATGCCTTACGATAGGGATTTTCCCCTAACAGTGAGACTTTAGCCGAAAGAGTAGAGCAGATCTAGTAGATGGAAAAACAGTGCACTGCAAACCTTCGCACAACACAGGCACACTTGGAGGGGCTCCGTGCCAAGATCGTCGCACCAGCCAAGTTACTCGGGACAAGTCATGATGATTGTGTTGGGGGCTTGTTGGGAATGGGATCCCCTGCAACATGTTTTTGGGGCTCAAAGCCCAAGTTTTGGTCAAGTATATTGTAAGACTCTGTGAATTGCAGGCATGGAGCGCAAAGTCTAGGTTGAGTCATAGGGTTGTCGGCCCTAAATATTGTAAGTTAATGTAAATTTGCGTTAGCCTACCCATGGTCCGTGGACCACGGGATTGTATAAATAGAGGGAGGTTCTAAGTGTAAAGGGAGAAAAGGATAGAGAGAATAGTGAAGGAATGGTTGAAGCTTAGAGTTGGATCTGAAGTGTACTGGGTCATAGTAGTAGTAAGAGGCTCTGCAGCTGAGTGCGTAGAGGCTTAGTGGATTCCGTAGCTGAGTGCACAGACCCCTACAGCTAAGTTCACAAGGTGAGATCGAGTCTGTAATTGGGATTGAAAGCTAATAAAGAGAAAGTTTACTTTGTGCATCTATTCTTGAATCAATATTTTGAGGTTATGCATTACTTTTACTCAGTTTATTTACTGCGTGCAATTGAATAAATACTTGTATGAATTCTTATATATAAAAATAATCTAAGTAATTAGCTAACAGTGCATAATTAAGGAAGACTTGGGTAAATAACATGGGTCGCACTGTAGCTAGAACTGTGTGTAGACAGTATTGCAGGGTGTGGGATGCCCGCTGGTGCACGTAGCACAATAAGTGCGAGGGTTGGACCACGTACCAATTCCATCATATCAGACATCCGCAGGGTGCAGAAACCTGGTTCTAGCACCCTCCCATACTACTTCAGGTGAGACCTCAGTCCGCGCTCTGTGAACTGTTGCCAAAAGGGCTAGTAGTACTGGGATTTGCTTGTCTAAATCATTTCTGAACCTGGGTTAGGCTGCACTAAGCCAACAGTGGGGTATTAACTTTATGCAATGCAACCCACCTTCATCCCAAGGTCATCACGACATCATTATGGCTATTAACAATTTTACCAAGTGGGTTGAGGCCATTCCTACATGATTAAATGATGCTTTCACTCCTACTTTATTTCTTTTTAATCATGTCATCTCCAGGTTTGGTTTTCCTAAACGCATCCTGAATGATCATGGTAAACACTTTCAAAACCATATGATGCAGGAACTAGCTGCCAATTTGGGTTTTCATCATGAAAACTCAACCCTTTATTTTCCTCAAGCCAATGGTCAAGTTGAAGTTGTCAATCACACCTTAAAAACCATGTTACAGAGGATAGTAGGGAATCAAAAGTCAAATTGGAATCTTATGCTATTTTCTGCCTTATGGGCATATTGAACCTCGATGAAATCTGCCACTAGATCTACTCCTTTCCAATTGGTTTATGGAGTGGAGTTAATTATTCTTATCCAGTGTGAAATCTCTTCCCTTCAACTAGTTGTTGAATTTCTTCTCGACACTTCGTCCAAGGAAGAACACCTCTTACAACTTTCCCATCTAGATGAAAAATTCCTTCTCGCCCTAGTCAATAATGAAACTCATAAGAAACAAGCTAAGGCCCAATATGACAAATAAGTTTGAGCTCGTGTCTTCTCCGAAGGTGATCTTGTTTTGGTTTACGACCAAGACCATGACAAGTTAGGAGTCAATAAACTCAAACCCTTATGGCATGGTCCCTACATTGTTAAACGTGTTCTCAAGAAAGGGGCCTATGAGTTAGTTGATTGTGATGGGAATTAGCTATTGGGGCCACATAATGGGCTCTATCTGAAACACTAATGTTGGCTTAGGGGATCCTAACTCAGGTTCGTAGTTAGCTACACCAACGAACAAAACCCTACACTACTATCCCTTTTGGAAACAACCCGCATAGCACAGCCTACATTCTCACCCGAAGCAGTATGGGGGGATGCAAGAACCAAGTTTCTGCATCCAGAGACTAGTGTGATGTCTTCTAGCGCCTTGGATATGCCTTTGTGTAGATTGATAAACTCTGTTAAAATAGCCTTCAGACCTTCACGAAGGTCTACAATTAGTCCTTGCAGACCTTTAACAGTCAATTTACCTACTTACGCGCATCAGAAAGTAATCCTAAATTGGTGTTCACACAAATCTACTTAAGTCGTTAATAAACATAAGAGGAATCACCAGAGTCTTCGTGAAAGTATTTAAACATGCATTTTATACATTCTTAAGACTTATTCAAGAGAATCATGTAGAATTCAATGAATATTTCATGAAGCAAGTCATTTATCAACGACATATAACATAAATAGACATGAACAAAAATAATCAAGAATTATTGAGAAACTTGTCTTTATTGATTTCAATTCAAAGATTACAGACTCAAAACTTCCTTGCGCACATAGCTATAGGGGTCCACACACTCAGCTACGGACTCTACCTAGGCCTCTGTGGACTCAGCTGCAGGGCCTTTCTTCGTCTAAGCCTTCCTGAGCCTTTCACTCTTCTATCTCACCCTCTTCTACTATGTTGCCCTAGACTCTCTAAGACACACCTATTTATAGTATTTTTCATACAATGTCATGGTCCATAGACCATGGGTGGATCTCAAAACCGACTCAAAACTTGTGAAAAACAAGGGGCTAAGCCCCTTTGACTCCTATTCATCTATGAGCTCTACATCCACAAATCACATAGACTTTACATTATTTACAAAATTGTACCAAAATTTGGGTTATCTTAACCCAAAACTAATCCAAGGGACCCCATCCCAACAGGCCCCCAACAAAAAGATTGTGACTCACCCTTAAGTCACTCTACTGGTGTCGCGATCTTAATGCGAAGATCCCCCAGCTCCGCCTAGATCAATGCAACTTTAGCAGCACCCTGGGTCGCTACATGATGAACCTCCTTGAACAATTTTTCAATGGCTGGTCCTTCTACTACCAGCCTCATCATTTGTTGCGTTTGCTGTAGTCCCTTAAGCTTATCTTGAATGGAGATTATAACCTAATAAGCCTCATCCAACCAAGGCTGCAACCTGGCCTTTAGCAAGGCCTCTTTCTTCTGCACTTCCTCTACCTATGCCAGTAGCTTCTTTCCTTCCTATAACTTGGCAAGGTGCTACACTGGTGCTAAGGTACACATAGTCACCCTGACCTCATCATATTGGTGGTGCCACTCCCTTACCTCTGAGTTCAATGTCTACAGGTTTGGATCCTCCTGCAGATTGGTCAATAGCTACATAGCCTGATCAAACAATGTCATACAATCAATGACTGTGGTATCCAAGGTTACCATGCCCTCCTTAATTGTGATTCGGCACTGCTCTCGAACCTCAAGTGGAGTCATGGGCTGCAACTTCAACTGTAGCTCTGTGACCTTCATGTTGAACTCGATAGTTACTCCTCCAACTTCTGCTCTAGCCTCACGGACACTAGCGACTAATTTTCTCACTTTGGCTTCAAGCTTTGCATCCTTCGGGATGTGAAGTTTAGGCACTATCTTACATGGCTCCGCTACTGCTGACTCCAAACTTGAACTATGCACCTGTAGTGCTTCCTTTTCCCTCATAGCTTACGTCTTTTCAACAAACATTTTTTCATTGTTTACTTTGTACTCACTAATGAGGTTGAGGGATTGCTACTCCCTGGTTCTCAACTCATCTGCCACCCCCTTATGCAATGCGTGGAGGGTTTCGTTGGAGAGTGTCACTATATTCAGTCCTATATCCTTGATTGTACTAAGTATAATACAATAATTGGCTGACTCTACGAAAATGGACCCATCTGGCAATGGTATAGTTCAAAGATCCAAGATCCTTACTAGCTTTTCTGCTTGGCTTGTCCTGGGTGTTAGGCTCGCTTGCTCCGTGCTCGCTTTTCCAACCTCTACCTAGATTCTTCTTGTTTGGATCTGCAGCTTGCGCAGATCCTTCTGGATGCTCCCCAGTGTCTGCATGTATTTCTGTTCAAACTATTGTAACACTTATGTCATGGTATCCCTAATTGTATGTCGATCTCATCGAGATCACTTTTTTTTAATAGCATGTGACCAACCTGTGTTTTATCATATTTCTATTTTTTTAAAGTTCCACTACTTCATGCCACGTCTTTTCAAAAATAAAGGGGGCACTCTGTTGCTCATCACTGCCTCCACCTTGGCTTGAAAGGTCTTCCTCCTCTGTCTCTAGCGAAGGTGACTTATCACCTATCTATGACTCACGTTGCTCTTTTTTTGTCTGCTCCTTAGCAACGTGTTCTTGCTTTATGCGAGCCTTTTCTCCATCTTCCTTTTTTTTGTTCTACTAGGGTACGCGGAGCTTTCTTAGCAACCTCCTTTCTTTTCTACATATCAAAACTTTCCGCACCTATACTTTTTCCAACATCTAACTCTACTGGGGTGCACCACTCTATAGGCCACAATCCTACGATCTCCTACATGTCCATTTATGACACCAAATAGGGAAAATGGTGCCATTTATGCTTTGGATCCTTCTATGCTTAGATGTAGATTCTATAGATGTCAGCCTTAAGAACTATGTAGGCTGACAGCTGCATGAACAAGGTCAGGGACAAACTTGGATGCTGATTGATTGCCATATGGAGATCCATTTCCATAAAATTCCAAAATATCTTTGTTTCTGTAATCCACGCAACATCCATCATGGCCCATAAAGAGGCGAATTGCACTGCCATCGACAATCCTTCCTTGAGAAGAGGAAATTGACTATCCTCCGGCAATCTCCATGCAAAGTGCATAATTAAGAGCAACAACTAAGTGTAATGGAACGACTTGGTTTCCTCCTTGGCCTCTCAAAAATTCGCTAGGAACTCCTAACAAAGGTACCTGGCCCAATTAAATTGTACACCTTTCGTGCACTACGCAGCAACTGAAACTACTAGCACTGGAACTTCATCTGTGCATAATTTTCTCATAACATTTCCTGCTAAAATATGGGCAGAAAATTGAGCTACCTGGTATGTAATAGAGGTAACAGAATACCCTCACAACTTCTTGAGGAGCCCGCATTCCTTCTTCATCTTGTTTGCAAGATCTTTATCCCTAGTCTTCCCTCCAAACTCCTTGGCAGGGTTCGTGCCTTTGTAAGGCAACCGCATGATTCTGTGAATCAGCATGTACATGATGGGGATAGGCTCTTCTAGCCATAAGCACCCATCATACACCAACGTGAGTAGTTGGTACACACATATCGTATTAATGGGGGTGTGGTGATAATGTGGCACCAATAGCAGATTGAGAAACCATGATTACTCAACACCACGGACCCATTCCATCGGCTCCAATGTTGTAACACTTGTTTCCTCATAATAGATCTTGCACATATATTTTTCCATTGCCAAATGTGGAAACTTAGCGTGGTCTATGAGGTCCCAATCCTCCATCTTTAACAACAGGATCTGCATGAACCGAGGACCATCAAAGGGGACCTGCTCAGGAAACAAGGGCATGGATACTGTAAACTTCCCAGTATCAGGGTCCTTCATTACCTTTTATTTTTCCTTATGCGAAAGGATATACTTTGGCAACGTCGTAATGGGTTCCACCCCTTTGGCATCAATATCCTTCATTTCCTGGATTTCTTCCGCCTCCAGGTCCATTACTCTTTCTAGATTCTTATATTTCTTCTGCTTTGCCTATGTTTTGGTAGGCCTCCTTGGTGATGTGCGCACCGACACCTTCTTCTGCTTGTCCTTCGCAGATCTTTTTGGCTCGGCTGGTTGTGTTTTTCTGGTAGCAGTGTGCTTCGGCCTAGGCGACCTCAGTGCCATAGGCACAGTAGCTGGAGCTTCCATACTTTTAACTTCTGGGGCTACTGCGTTAGAGACAACATCACCACCACTAATAGTTTCAATAGGGCTTGGTGAATACATTTGCTCAAGAATAAGCTTTTGGTTTATCTCAGGCAATTTGACAAACACTGGGATCGCAACTAAATGTTCCCAAAACACTCAGCTCATAGGCAACAGACATAAAACTTCACCAACAATTCTTAGAGCACAAAGTGTTCTCTATTGGACCAGCACAAGTAATTTATACATGTTTTTGAATTAAAATATTATCGTTCCCCCCAAATTCTGATAATGTTGTTTTGGTGGTAGATCTTCAAAGATTTTTTCCTTAATTTATGCCACCCTACTCCTCTTAACTACTTTTGGACCATCAAGTCATGAACAGTAATTCCAATGGTAATTTTATTGCTGCGTTGTGCGGTACCTTCCTCCATGGCGCAACTTCTTGAGTGCAACTTCATTAGTTGTATCTTCTTCATTCTCCACGTAGCCTGGTCACTGCATTGTCCTCCAAGTCAGGTAGTGTAGTTTATAGTCTCACGCTCCGTTGCAACTTCCTAGAGCACTAATACTATCCTACTGCCATATAGTCATTGCACATGATCCCCTGTATACAACTTCAACTTGCTCCCATTCACTCTTCCCAGGAAGGGTTCCCCATTCAACTTCACGAGCTGAATCCCACCTCCATCTGTAATTTCTTTGACAATATAGGACCCTAACCAATGCATCTAGAATTTACTTGGATATTTAGCAAATTTACTATCATATAACATGACAAGATCGTTTACCTTAAATGTGTGATGCTTGATATGGAGATCATGCCATGCCTTTTCACGTTCCTTTTGTACTTGTTGATGGAATACTGCCAAAAATTAATCCTCTACGAGCTCCATCAGTTGCGTGAGCCGTTCCTCCAAGGCCTCACAATCCGCCATATCTGTCAAAGCTGCTATGTGCAGACTAGGCACGATGTACTCCATTGACATTATGGCTTCGACTCCATATACTAATCTGAATGATGTTTTCCCTGTCAGCTTCTTACAAGTAGTCCTACAAGCCCAGAGTACTGTGGGTACATGCACATCCAAGTAATTTCACTGTGCATTACAGATCTTCATCAGTGCATTCTCCAAAATCTTGTTAAAGGCTTCAACTGTTCCATTTCACTATAGCTGATACGGTGTACTCTTCTAATGGTAGACCTAGAACTCCTTAGTCAATGTGTTGATCATTTCATTCAAAAATTTCATACCTGTGTCACTCACCAACACTTTCAGGCATCCAAATATGGTTAAGACATACTCAAACAAGAATTGTGCTACAGTAGCCCCTATACAATCCTTAACCGACTGTGATTCCACCCATTTGGTTAGATATTTCGTCGTAGTGATAATATAGCACGCACTAGTTTTCTTTCTAGGGGGCTGAATTGGCCCCACAAAATCAATCACCCACTTCTCAAAGGGCTGCAAAGATACTTGAGGGTGTAGTGGTAGCTCATCTCTTCGCAATGGTCTGTGAGTTATTTGACATGCATCACACGCCTTACCATATGCCTTGGAATCCTTGTGCAATGTTCACCACCATAGACCTGCGCACAAAATCTTCTGCGCAGTTTCCTTACCTACATAATGGCATCCTGTAGCTCCCCCATGAGCTTCAACTAGAATGTTATCTCACTCAAAGTTCGGCACATATTTTTGCAATATTTCATCTACACCCATTTTATACAAATGTCCCACAATAACTAAAAAATCAGTCGCGCGCACTACTAATTCCTTCATCCGTTGACTTGTATGTTGCTATAGGATAAAAAGCACAGTGTATGGAGAATGGAGATACCCTCAAAGGTCTTCCCGGGACCTTTGGCAGACTGTAATATTATCTACAACTGTCACAAAGTTACATGCATGTTCATAAACAATAACTAACTATCAAAGTAGGACAAATATATTACCTCAAGCCTACGTGTAGAGTCACTGGAGAGCACAATGCAGCTAGGTGGAAGTCCGCTGAGCCGGCTCCAGATCAAGTCCTACACATAGAAGAGACAAGCATAATCACAGCATACAACTCTGATAACTAATACATGAATTCATAAAATAACATCTAGTTACACATAACTAAGCTACTCATGCTAAAATGTATTGGACAAACAACTAAATGAATGATAGTACCAACACCACGGAGTAGACAGTACAACTGCAGTTCTATATTAATGTCATAAGAGTGATTACAACTATATGTTTCATCAGCCTTCCCTTACCCCTCCAGCTTCTCTCTCTCTCCCTTCTTACCAACTTCTTACAATTTGAGACAATGCTCGACAATCAAGTATGCTATCCTTTCAAATGATTTGACCCCCATCACCATAGCCCTAGCTTTGCTTATGTAGCAATTAAGTTAGGTTTGCCAAGTTCCTCCATGAGTTCCTTAGGGTAAAAGCAATGAAGTTGCCATACTTTTCAGCTCTTTCCCATTTTCCTCCTTCATTAGGATTAGAAATCCCCCAAATAGGTCGAACTTGAGATGTTTCCTTGCTTTTCTTGAGTAGATCTAGGAGCAAATATCTAGATATTTATGAGTCAATTCGCTCCTTTGACCCTTAGAACTTCATTAGGGTCCACTAACACTATTCCTGAACTAGCAACTAGAGTTAGTTGGGTCACTAACGCACCCTTAGGCTTGCAGAGAAGATTTATAAAGCAGGTTGTCAGTGCATAGCCAACATTAGTGTGGAAACAAGGCATGTGATCTTCGTCTTTGCTTCAGCTATCATGTCTTTCCCCTCTGAGCTGAAGAGGGGGTCAATTTTTTGTATAGTAGATGCCCCCTAAAGTGTGAGATCAGAGGCTGTGACAGTGGCTGAAATACTTTACTTAACTGTGATTTTCCTTCTTCGGCAAAGAGAGAGAGAGGATCAGAGCTTCAGGTGCTACGAGAAACCTGATACAACACACATATATATAAAACTACTAAAATCATGTCCTGATCGGGAATTCCCATGCTCAATAGCTATGTCAGAGTGATTTTCTCCAAAGAGATATGATGATGTTGGCCGCCAATAAGCACAATGCAGATTCGGTGTCATAATAGAATCATCCTGATAAGCTGTCTCCAAAAAACAATATACGCAACTTGGGAGAGGAAACAAGGCTGAGCGATGAAAGCCTCTACCCAAGGTCTTGATTTCTACTTCACCAAACAGCATAGATTGATACTTGTGAATATATGCGTTGATGTCGAACATGCACGAAATCATCTGATTACTAGTCAATAATGGACATCATTAACAGATGCAAGGAAGGCCACCAATAATGGTGATGGTCTCCAAGATGCACAGTACAATCTAACGAGTGTGAAAGATGTCTTTGTCGTCGAACACCCGTAGAATCACTTAACTAGGAGCTAATAATGAGAACCCCTGATCAAACACAAGCCAACCTGCCACTAATGTCTGCAAGTACCAATGCGCTGAATGTGTTTCTGGGTTGTCTTCCTAGATAGAGTATTGAAGTCGATAGGAAGATACCTGTCGAAAGGTAGGCAATAATGTGTCCTACATCAATCAACATGAAACGGGACAAGAATGATTTGTTTTTTGAGGAATCTTTGAGCATTGGATCTAAACAACAGAGGGCATGATGAAGGGATATGCTTGATGGGTTGATGGAGGAAACAAAAATTTAACCCTTGAACAATAGAAGGCATAACAACGGTTTTAACCACGCAGCACTAGACTCATGAACACCAAATATTGTAAGGATACAGAGATGCAATAACATCGGGGTATTTAGGCTAAACTAATAGGATGGTAGGATTCATATTGAGAGGCCATCACAAGGAAGGTTTATTTGAGGGAGTGCCATGTTCAAGGGAACGACTGCTGCCAAACCACGCTTTCTAATACTGAATGTAGTTGTATTGTCTACTTTCCCCGTCTAATTAGTTTAGCGAGTCTAGATGGGTAAACTCATCGATCTTTTCATATTTTAAGAGTCTGAAAAGGACTGTGAAAAGAAAGACTCTATGCTCTATCTGATTAGTTTAATGAGTCCAGATAGGCAAACTCATCGAGCTTTTCATGTTTTGAGAGTCTAAAAAGGATCGTAAAAAGAGCGACTTTATATCTTGTCTGTGTAATTTAAAGAGTTTTAGACTAGAAAACTAGGTGGTCTTTTCACATTTAGAGAGTCTGAAAAGATCATAGAGAACGACTCCATGGTGGTCCCTTTGTCATAGTTGTTAACTGAGTGCAAAAAAACATTAATAGTATACCCAGATTGGTTACTTTTCTATGAGTTAATCTATTGAATACAGATAAAGAGAAAACTATGTTCAATAGATGTTGACCTCATTTTGTTACGAGTACGAGGAGACGGACTAAACTCATTTTTCGTGGTGAATTTTTAATGAGTCACACGATGACAAACTCAATACCTTCATCAAATTTTAATGAGTCAAATGAAGAAAACTTAAAGTATATTTTTCAGTTTATTGAGCAAGGAAAAAGAGGTAAAAAAACTACTCATTCCTTCTTCATAGATTTAACGAGCCCGAAGAAGGGAAAAAACTTGGGAATTTTGCGATTTAAGAGCAAGAAATGGTCCCAAAAAAGCAAGTGCTCTTGTTGCTACCGTAGATTTTTAATGAGCCAGGTGACAAAAACTCGGGATTTTTCAGTTTAACGAGTGAGAAAAGTACCTAAAAGAATGTTAGAGTCATCTTTATAAATGTTTAACAAGCCTAAAGAAAAAACTCAGGATTTTTTCAGTTTTATGAGCGAGAAAAAAAAGCGCCTAAAAAGAATGCTCTAATGGTCTTTTACAATTTAATGAGCTAGGAAAAGAGCGAAAAAGAGTTGCTCGGACCATCGTCGTATGTGTTTAATGAGCCCAACGATGACAAACTTGAGGATTTTTCAGTTTTTGAGAGCGAGAAAATATCCCATAAAAGAAAAGTGCTCTTTGAGAATTGCATGCAACTTTTACTGCTTTTCATTCCTGAAGGTACTTTCATCAAAAGCGGAAAAAGTATAAAAAGCAGCAATTCCTATCCATATGGGTTCATGCATGATAAAAAATCATGGGGAATGGACTACTTTCTCTTTAATGATTTCAAAAATCATGTCTCCAAAAATAAATATAAGGAAGTGTTTTGAGCTTTCACATTCACCATTTTCACTATTTGAGAATTGTGAGAGCATTTTGGAGCTAAAGAGGAGCAGATTTTCCGCGGACCATTGCAAGGGATCTAAGCGACCATTTGATGTGTCACCAATCCCAGGTAGAGCTAAAACCTTGCTCTATGCATTTCTTAACCTTTCCTGACAGTTTTAGCAGTGGATTTTTGCAGATTTGAGGTTCCCTAAAGCAGTGTTTGCACACTAATGCCCTCCAGATGGCCTGTAGGGAGCATTAAATGCTCTGTATGACCTACTGGAAGGCATCAATCCTACTTGTGTACCACTGGGGGGAGTGTTAGAGCTGAAGGGCATAGGTTAAAAATTCATGCAAGGATTCTTGAAGCTATTTTGCTCCATTTTGACTATTTTTAGGGTTATTTTGTGTAGGTTTTAGGCCATAATGACTAGTCTATGGAGAGAACGGGTCCATGATAGCCAGGCATTGCCGATGCAAAACGATCCAACATGCATACTTGCATTGCACCACTGTGGTTTACTGAAGTATGCAAAGTTGGAGTTGATGAAAGGGCAGGAGGATTTATTGAGATGGATTATCCAACGCTGGGATGAACATGAGCAAGTGTTCAGGATTGCAAATCAGGACTTGGTTATTGACTGTGATGAAATATGTTTTTTAACTAGTCTGTCGTGTTGTGGGGCATAGGAAAACCTCACCGAGGGTAGGCCAGATCCACGATCTACCCTAGAGCTAGTGCAATCCTACTGCATCCTTGAGAACGGACTAGTCAGCAACAAAGTCCCCATAGAGAGGATAAGGTCCAGGTATATGAGGGCAATTTTATGGTTGATTGTGTGGTTGGCGGGGTCAAAGATTCCCCACGTTGCAACAAAGTCCCAACTGTTGCTTGCCGTTGACTGTTTCTAGCCACAGATGTTCAATTAGTGTGAAGCAGTGCTTCTCTAGTTGAAGGAAGAGTTAACGGCATGCAAGACTCGTACCCAACACAGTTTTGGGTATGATACTCTCATAGTTTCATTCATTCTTGAGAGGGTACCTGTTATGCACCCAAGGATGAGCTTAGGTCCCTTTGATCTGAGGGAGCCGAGGTAGGGGTGATGGTCATCACTCGATCCTTGCACAGGAGGAGGACCGATCCAGCATTTCTTCGAGGAAGATTTCTTCTAGTGGATTCATGGCCAAATTATGATGATTGACGACTATGCTTATGAGGGCATGGATTTTACCGGCGACCCTGACTTGATGCTACTACCCGGGACCAACTGGGGTCCTCAAGGTGAGAATGATTTTTGAAAGTACTTCAAGTATTTTTTAGCTTTTGAATGTTTATGTAATGTTTTTATAGGCGAAATAAGTACTAACATGAAGCTTTATGCTTAACACAAATGTGGCACCATTACGAACTACAGGTGAACCCCGCCATATGCGACGAGGAGGCCAACTACGTATTGGGGGAGGTGATGCTGACAATCTTCGCGAGGTTCTGAGGAACCTGGAGGGCTTGAGCATGGGTGTCCCCCCCTTCCTATGAGGGAGATTCCTGCTCATATGTAGTGGCACATAGTCGGTGTACTTGAATAGTTTCTAGTTCCTCTTAAGAGGATAGCTAGAGTAGTTTTAGCATTTTAGGAGCAATAGGCTCTTTTTAGCAAGTGTTTTGGCGTAGCCAATGGATGTTTGTATCTAGGCTTAGTAGCCATTTTGTACTTAAAACATCCAAGTTTTGGAATATTTCGATGTAAAAGACTGGATTTTGATCTATATATATATATATATATACAAACATTTTGGTATTTTGATGGTGTAAATGTTTTTTAAATGTTTTTGTAAAATTTTTAACTCAGTAAATTTTTAAATTCCATGCATGCTTCTATAGTGAATGAGACAGATGCCAATCTAATACATAGTTAGCTAATGAATCAGCAACCGCATTAAATTCTCTAGGAATGTGTTCATATGTGATTATGTCAAATTGACGTTACAAGAGTCGTACCCTTAAATAATGTCGTAACAAGGTTGGATTACGAATGTGATAACGATTTGTCAACTGCATAACAACTAGCTGGGAGTCTAACTTGACCACCAGATTGGAGATGTCCCTTGATGATGCTTCCCTGAGAAGTGAAATTACGAACATGTACTCGGCAAAATTGTTGGTGGTGGTACCAAGAAAGACTCCTCCGGAAAAAAATAGTTTTGACTCAGGTGTGCAGATGACCCAAGCAGCTGATGCAATGTGCCGTGTGTGATGACTGGCACCATCCATGTATCCTACATATGCTAAGGGTAACGAAGACATTTGCATTGCGAGAATAATTGTTGGAGAGGTAAATCCCCTCTACGGATAGAGGCGATCCCTACTAGCCCAGAATGGGTCTAGCAACAATCAATCAATGCTACTGTGCAAGTTCCTAATTGCAAATAAAAGATAGGCAATGAACACCTACTTGGATTCCAACGCTATTGTTTGATGAAGAGATGTCGTTCTTGCTCCTTCGCTTTGGCCGGTCACGATCTTCCATGATCCCCGTAGATAGATACCTGCACACACGAAGAGAAACACAAACACAAACGTGAAATCTAATAAATGCAATCATACATCAGTCAGAAAGGATGTAATTCACATTAACCATTACAAAGACAAATGAGAATGGAACCATAACAGTAGTCATCTATTATTAATCAATAACAGAGAAAGGTACAACCAAAGTTCTGACGCTGAGTCCTTCTCTGGAGGGTCCAGCCAGCAAGCCTCTTAAGCATTCACCCTTGGAGGTAGATTCTCCCAAAACAAAAGCTCTCTCTCACACAAGCAATACTCACAACCTTCCTTAAGCTTCCTCTAGCAAATCCACACTTGTCACACCAACTACCTACTAGCAGCAACACTCTGAGCACTATGAATTCCACACTATCCAAAAACTAGCTGCTCATGGCAATGGTAGAGGTTTAAATAGGAGAAGGAGCCTCCATGAATGGTGGGAGGATGAGCTTATCTCCAAGGAAGGTGGCTCAAATGACGAACAGACATGCCATAGAAGGTAGGGCGACATTCACAAGGCCAACAACCAGGTCTAGAGTCATCTGGAAGGCTGGTTGTTAGAACAAACTCGCCCAAACAGGATCAGCGCGGGTGCATAACTAGACTGGAGCGCTGACGTCGCATCTTAATAACGGAGCAGGCTGTGTCAGTGCGACTTGATACAATCATAGGATGCACTGGCTCATGAAATTCGACCAGCGCGGAAAACCCGTGTGCTTCCACGCTGGCAACGCATCAGTTACATTATCAGCCGCCAGTCAGCGCGGTTATTTTAATAACAGTCGCGCTGATGAAATAAACTTTGGCAAAGTGGGTCATGTGGCCAGTTTAGAGAGCATGAGCATGGTTATTTTGAATTCATGATACAGTAGGGAGACTGACAGGGAGACAGTGAAAAATTACTGCGTAACAGATGCCCCCTAAAGCATGAAGCCCGAGAGAGTGGGAGGGGTGAAATGCTTTACAAAACTCGTTGAACTGGAACACCACCAGGAAGGACCTGCACGTATGTACAACTGATATCTCGATTACATGTAGTCTAGGCATGGGCGCAGCCATCCAAAAGACATACGAAGAAGGTCTGTGGTATGGACGCAGCCACCCAGCTGAAGAGACCATGATGATAATAAGGTATGGTCGCAGCCATCCCAAAAGACTCAGGTATGGGCGCAACCATCCATCAATGAGTCATGCAATAAAAATCCACAAAATCGCAGCCTGGTTCGCAACAGACAAAGACCAGGGTCTTGCACTCCATCCCAACCCGAACAAAGTACAAGTCCAAGCATGCGAATACATGAGCTGAAGTCGAACATGCATGAACATCGTCTGATTACCAGGCAATAATGAAAACTGTTAACAGACGCGAGAGGTACCATCAATAATGATAATGGTCCTCAAGGTACTTATAGGTACAATCCACGGCGTGTGAATCAATGAGCTGGTGTCGAACACCCGCAGAACCATCCGATCGGAGGCCAATGATGAAAACCTCACGTCGAACACGAAGAACCTGCCATTGAGGCATGCAGGCTCTAAGGCACCTGAAGGGAGTCTCTAGGTCACTTTCCTGGATAATGAGCTGAAGTCGACAGGAAGTAACCTTGATCGAAGGTGGGCCATGATGTTTCCCACATCGTCGACACGAGACAGAGAAGGATAAAATATTTTGTGTGAGACATCAAAGGGAGGTGGTAAGCTTGCAGAGGCCAACTTCTCTTGAACATATCGGCGGCACGACAGCGGATTTGGCAGTATCTGACATCAAATGAGCAGAGGTCATGGTGACAAGGCAATGAGCAGATGAGAGGTCAAATAGGATAACCCAAACCCATGGAGGCTAGTGAAAAACAAGATGAGAAAACCCCACACAAACACGAATGCAGAGGAGTGCCATGTTCAAGAGCGACATACTGCTGACACGACCATTATTACAGTTTCATTTTCCCCACCATTTCTGGCAGGTACCCCGATTATTTTTAGAGGACAAGCTTGACGGGGATAGCATATGCTTGGAAGGCGTCATTTTGACGATGTCCGATGTCATTAAGTTTTAACGAGCCTGACAAAGGAAGAACTTGGCGTCTTTTCCTGTTTAGAGAGTCTGAAAAGACAGCGGAAAAGAAAACTCCAGGGGGGTCCTTTTTCGTAAAGTTGTGTCTCTTGAGCCCGAAAAAGTATAAAACAATGCTCGAAAGAATCGCCCGACCAGTATGATCGAGGAGTACTTTTCGTGAATAGTGACTTCGACCCCAAAAAGTGAAAAAGCGGTCGGAAGCACGTCGTTTTGGAGCCAATAACGAGTGTGAAACGACAAACACCCGACAATCTTTTTAAGTTAAGAGCTTTAAAAGCGACCGCCTCTCATTCCTTTTAACGAGCCGAAAGGAAGCTCGACCATCTTTTCTTGGTTTATGTCGGAAAAGAGCTTAAAGACGACGTTTTTTGGGACCAAGTGTACATAGAACCGTTATGACCTCGCCGGTTACTAGAATCTGCACAAGAACATTGCATGCGTAAACCTGTTCGACACATTAAAAAACATAGTAAAACATGCATAAAAGCATAATATAGCGACATTAGTGCTAAATATATGGTAAAAACATGACAAAAACCCACATTTATAAAAAACCATAGTGAATTATAAAATTTTTACCATAAATAGGGGGGTAAAAGACATTTTTTACCATTGTTACCATTTTGAGCTGTGGAGAACGTTGTGGAGCTGCGAGGTTGACGGAGCGATTTCCATCCCGTGCGGACACCATCCATCCGGCAGCTTGTTCCAGGTAGGTTATCCTCTCCCTGCACTTCATTTTGAGTCTCTTTTGTAGCATTTCCACGGTGGGAATTGGCCATTTAGGCGGATTTTTTGAGCTTTGATGCGCTCTCAGTCAGCGCGGATTTCCGCATCGGGTCCACGCTAATTGATTAATTTTACACACATCACCTCTTGGGTCAGCGCGGAAAACACATGTGCTTCCGTGCTGACCCAAGGAAAAAACAAAGGGGCGCCATGATCAGCGCGACTATTTTAAAAACAGTCGCGTTGACGCCGTGAAATTTTATTTTTAAGAATTTGAACGTATGAACTTCAACGGTCAGGGCTCTAATATTTTTTCATGGTTATGTAGGACGCAATGGCATTTGTTTGGCAAGAGAGAGCTCACGATAACGAAGATATAGTAGCTTATGCCAATGCGGAGTGCCGAAATGCAATGCGGGCATGCGGGTTCCTCAAATTTTTCCTCACTCCGCGCCTGAGAGCGCAACCTGATCTCCTCGAGCTCTTAATCAGAGCTTGGAACCCAGTTGACGGAAAATTCACAATCCGCGGCCGTGATATTGAGTTCGATTACACGGATATTTATTTTTTGACTGGGTTGTCACGCCGGGGCGAGATGCCCATTCTGGAGGGGCAGCGACCCAGTGGTGAGACCCTTGACCAGCTCATGGCCCGAGTGTGCCCACGGGCACGTAAAACACGGAGTGGGAAGGTGGGTATTCCGACGGTGGATGACATCGTCCTTCGCACCATACTCTTCATGGTGACTCGGGCAGCGGGGTGCTTGGCCAATCACAAGGCCTCGAAGACCCATCTGCTATTGGCTCTTGAGTGTTTACAACCCACCATATTCAACTAGGCAGCAGCAGTAACGATCAGCATGAAGAGACAACTGAGCAACTGTCGACGCGGAGAGTCGAAGCAGTTCGGTTATGGGTCGCTCTTACTTCCGCTCATGCTGGAGCGGGTGCCGGCCTTACAGCTACAGGATATGGTCGTGGATCCACCCAGAGGTCCCCGGGAGACGAGGGCCAGTCGATGGGGCCATGTCATGCCGCGTGGAGGTGGCGGCCGCCCAGTGGCATGGGGTGTTTATTTTCGAGAGTGGTTGGATCGGCAGGTCATTTTCGTAGAGGACTAGCCATATGCCGGTATCGACTTCCGCGGTGATCCCGACATGCCACTGCCCGCGGGAGAGCATTGGGACGATGGAGGTAAGACACTTGATCTCTTTTTTTAATTTTTATCTTTTGTAATGTTTTTAAATTTTTCATGTACATGTCTTGATGAATGTTATGATATGCAGATGTGGGACCCACGAGACCCCTTGGTCTAGCTACGGAGGCATGGAGAGAGGGGCAAGGCGCTGGAGTTCTGGACCTGGCTCCTCCAGGAGGCGATACGGTGGAGACTGTGGCGCACAACCTCGAGGGCTTACTGGCGGGAGTGCTAGATTACCAGGGGATCGAGGAGGTCCCCATAGCATCTCAGATCCACACAGTGGGGGTGGAACCCAGGATGCACCGCCTTTTGAGGCGGGTGGCACGGGTAGTTGTGTGCTATAGAGAGCACAACCCACCACAGTAGACATCTAGGTTTTATTTCCACTGATGTTTTTTGAGAGACACGCGTCTCAGATGTACTGAGGACATCGGCCTTGTTTCAAACATATACACTTATTTTTGAGCGCCATAGTGCTCCACACGATATATATATATACCGGTTTTGGATGGATCTTTTACATATGATGATGTTTTTATATGCTATGAAAATGTCTAACACAAATGTGATCTAATGTATCAGTTGCACAACATACAATCCACATATTTTAATTTTTTATGGAAGCTTAAAAGCACACATGCAAACACACATGCAAACTATGCTTGGAAAAGAATTTATTTACATATTCTTATTCTATGGTCTTATTATGCTTTCTATGTCTTCTTGTATGATGTTCATCTATTACGAAAATTCCTATCTAACACATGGTTTGCCAATGCATCAGTTAACGTGTTCAATCGTCTCGGAATGTGTTGATATGTGATGTAATCAAAATTCCTTTCTAACAATCTTACACGTAACTACAACCTTAGAATGCATTGGTATCTGACAGAATATCGCCCGTTGAGTTGATGGACGACAAGTTGAGAGTCCAGGTTTACCACCAATGCATGAATGCCGAGATCAATTGCTTCGGCTAGTAATTCAATTACAGCACTGTATTCGACAACATTGTTAGTGGTACAACCCAAGCACACACCTTGAAGATCTAACAACTCGCCGTGAGGATCGTAGATCGCCCACGCCGCAGAAGACAAATTGCAAGTGCTACGGCAGGCGCCATCAGCGAAACCAACATAAGGTGCGCTAGACATCTGCACAAGAAGCAGAAAAAACAATAAGAGGCAAACACGCCTTCACACCAAAGCAAAACAAGAAATCATGCACACATAACACACTTGCTAAAAAACACATATGTACAAACTAGGTGCACGAAATCATGCATAGTATTTCTTCAAATAGAGCCTGTTGTGGGGCTTGTCGAGAGGATTTCCTTCGTAGTTGATCAGCTCATATGCCCCCTTTTGCAAAACTCTCTTCACGATATAGGGGCCTAGCCACATGGATTCGAGTTTACCTGCCCCCAGCTTATCCTTAGCTTGATCATAGAGCAGTACTAGATCTCCCTCAACAAAGGAACGAGGTTGAATAGTATGGTTGAAGTGAGCCTTAACCCTCTTCTTTTGCGCTTCAATAGCTAGAGAAGCTAAGCGACGAGTCTCATCTAGCCGTTCTAAGTAAATAAGCCGTTCCTCCACCGGAGTGGTGTTGGGAAGCAACTCGACAGCTAACTTTAATGAAGGAATCTCACACTCAACAGGAAGGGTGGCCTCCAGTCCATAAACAAGCTGAAAAGGAGTGAAACCGGTGGCATCCTTCACAGAGGTCCAGTAAGCCCACAAGGCGGGGAACAGCATCAGATGCCAATTAGACTTGTGTGTACCCACGGTACGTTGGAGAATTGTGATCAAAACTTTGTTCACAGCTTCAACTTGGCCGTTGGATTGAGGGTAATACGGCGTCGAACTATCTTGACGCAAGCCTAGTTGGGTCGTTAGTTCCGTCATCATGTGATTACAGAATTTTTTTCCGTGATCCGTGACGATAGCCTGAGGGACTCCAAACCGAGTAATGACATGATTAAACAAAAACTATGTCGCTGTGTAACCGTCTTCATTCAATGTAGGCATCGCTTCGGCCCATTTGGTGAAATAATCCACGACAACGATGATATACCCATGCCCCCCGGCCGAACAAGGGTTACAGGATGTATAATCGATGCCCCATTTGGCAAATGGACCGACGGTAACAACAGGGTGCAGTGGTGCAGGAGGTGCATGCATTTTCCGGTGGTAGATCTGGCATTCATGGCATGCACGGACGACAAGGATGCAATCCTTGAAGATAGAAGGCCAGAAATAACCAGCACGGAGGATTTTCTGGGCGGTGGCATATCCGGACATGTGGCCACCACAAGCACCGGAGTGGCAGTCATTCAATACCCGCTCAGCCTCCTCGAGAGTCAAACATCGGCGGAGAACAGAATCAACGCCGAGGCAGTACAGGGTATCGCCAATAATGCGATAGGGTTGAGATTGGTGACGAATCCTCCGTCGAGCGTCTTTTGATACATTAGGACGGAAGGAAGACGTCTGCAAATATACTATGATGTCCCCATACCAAGGGTCGAGGGTGCTGATTAGAAACAACGTTTCGTCCGGGATATGCTCTTCCGAATGAGATGGTGCAGAAGGAGATGGCAAAGAACAGAGCAATTCTACAAAGACCAGAGACTTCTTAGACTTGGCAGCAGTAAATTCCAAGTCAAACTCTTGTAGGATTACGATCCATTTCGAGTACTTGCCCCCCAGCAGCTGACGCGACAAGATGTACGTCATTGGGTTGCAGTCAGAAATCACGGTCGTGGTGCGCAACATGATATAGTGCCGGAAACGTTGGACGGCGCAGACAGCTGCCAATGCCAACTTCTCGACATAAGCGTAGCGAGTTTCCGTATCCAAGAGGTTGCGACTAAGGTAGTAGATAACGTGCTCATTGCCATCATCATCATCCTGCACCAGAACCATGCCGATGGTGGTGTCAGCGATAGCTAGATAGAGAGTATAATCACGGTGGTAGTTCGGAGGTCTTAAGAGTGGAGCCGAGACAAGGAGGTCCTTGAGTCGCTCGAAAGACTCCTGAGCGATGGCATCCCAACGAAAGGGTGTATCTCACTTTAATAACCGTGTGAAACCCTTAGCCACCTCGGCATAATTCGGAATGAATCGTCTAAGGAAATTCGCTTTTCCCTGCAAGCTCTGCAATTGCTGCAAAGAGGCAGGGGGAGGAAGATTCAAGATGGCCTCAACTTTGAGGGGATCCAGACGGATGCCTTCTCAGGAGACGATGAACCCGAGCAGTTGGCCTGATTCTACGCAGAAGACACACTTATGAGGATTAAGCCTAATGCGGTAGTGTCGACAACGGAGAAAAATCTCACGAAGATGAGAGGGGTGATCCTGACGCTTAGCTGAATGAGCTGGGAGGTCATCCAGATAAGGTTGTACAATGTGACGAATATCATGAAAGGCATAAGACATTGCACGTTGAAATGTAGCGCCGGCATTCTTTAGACCGAAAGGAAGCTTCTTATAGGCGAAGGTGCCCCAAGGACAAATAGAAGCCCTCTTATGCTGGTCCACAGGTGCAATGTTGATCTGGTTATAGCCAGAGAAGCCGTCCATAAACAAGTAAATTTCACTTCCTGTGCACTCATCAATAAGCTGATCGATGAAGGGCGTAGGGAAGTTATCCTTCGGACAGGCACGATTGATATCACGGTAGTCAACACAGACCCGGATAGTGCCCTACTTTTTATTCACAGGGACTATATTAGACACCCAATCCGTAAGGGGAATGGGGTAAATGAAACCAGCTTTAAGAAGCTTTTTTACTTCAGCCTTGATGGCGGCAGCCTTTCGGGGGTGCACAGGGCGTAAGCGCTGACGAACAGGCTTAGCACCTGGATACGTAGGTATTTCGTGCACCACTATACTAGGGTCGATGCCGGGCATTTCCTCATAGGACCATGCGAAGACATCACGAAATTCGCGAAACAGAGCAATGTAGAGTTGAACTTCCTCTGGAGTGCAAGTGACTCCGATATGAATGTGCTCGACAATCCCTGGTTTGACAGAGATGTCGATCGGTTGGGTTTACGTGATGTTTCCAATATTTCCCTCTGAATACACTTGATAAAGCTGAATGGGTGTTTGGAGGGGCAGGGATGGGACACACGAAGCAAACCGCTCGAGACATGCGGTCATTTCCAGATGGGGAGGGAGAAACAAAGAGCGGTGGTGGTGATCTGACCAAGGGAGCTCTGCGAGAGACATTGTCTCTATGATGGCTTCATCGGAAGGAAATATTTCCTTCAATGGATCCGAAGTAGCCTCATCTCCTAGACAAGGGAAATGAACATATGAATCGGGAACATTGCTCGGAAGATCAGGTTCATCAGGGGGAGCCGATGCAGTGACAATCTCGATGTAGTTGAGTTCGGCAGGACTCAACGGCATCATATCACCCCAGCGGAGTCGCCAAATTGTTGGAGAGGTAAATCCCCTCTACGGATAGAGGCGATCCCTACTAGCCCAGAATGGGTCTAGCAACAATCAATCAATGCTACTGTGCAAGTTCCTAATTGCAAATAAAAGATAGGCAATGAACACCTACTTGGATTCCAACGCTATTGTTTGATGAAGAGATGTCGTTCTCTCTCCTTCGCTTTGGCCAGTCACGATCTTCAACGATCCCCGTAGATAGATACCTGCACACACGAAGAGAAACACAAACACAAACGTGAAATCTAATAAATGCAATCATACATCAGTCAGAAAGGATGTAATTCACATTAACCATTACAAAGACAAATGAGAATGGAACCATAACAGTAGTCATCTATTATTAATCAATAACAGAGAAAGGTACAACCAAAGTTCTGACGCTGAGTCCTTCTCTGGAGGGTCCAGCCAGCAAGCCTCTTAAGCATTCACCGTTGGAGGTAGATTCTCCCAAAACAAAAGCTCTCTCTCACACAAGCAATACTCACAACCTTCCTTAAGCTTCCTCTAGCAAATCCACACTTGTCACACCAACTACCTACTAGCAGCAGCACTCTGAGCACTATGAATTCCACACTATCCAAAAACTAGCTGCTCATGGCAATGGTAGAGGTTTAAATAGGAGAAGGAGCCTCCATGAATGGTGGGAGGATGAGCTTATCTCCAAGGAAGGTGGCTCAAATGATGAACAGACATGCCATAGAAGGTAGGGCGACATTCACAAGGCCAACAACTAGGTCTGGAGTCATTTGGAAGGCTGGCTGTTAGAACAAACTCGCCCAAACAGGATCAACGCGGGTGCATAACTGGACTGGAGCGCTGACGTCGCATCTTAATAACGGAGCAGGCTGTGTCAGCGCGACTTGATACAATCATAGGATGCGCTGGCTCATGAAATTCGACCAGCGTGGAAAACTCGTGTGCTTCCGCGCTGGCAGTACATCAGTTACATTATCAGCCGCCAGTCAGCGCGGTTATTTTAATAACAGTCGCGCTGATGAAATAAACTTTGGCAAAGTGGGTCATGTGGCCAGTTTAGAGAGCATGAGCATGGTTATTTTGAATTCATGATACAGTAGGGAGACTGACAGGGAGACAGTGACAAATTACTGTGTAACAATAATGTATGAGACAAGTACTCCAATAAATATCAAAACAATCCAATAACACCAAACAGGGAAGAAAAACTTATGAATACATAAAATTACAAATCACATGCCTAGTGTAATACTAGGCAGAATACTTTTTCAGATAGAGCCCATTTCTGGGTTCTGCAAGTGGGACTCCTTCCCAGTCCTGTAGTTCATATGCCCCTTTTGAAAGGACTTTCTTGATGACATAGGG
The DNA here is from genome assembly GCA_031772625.1 of Pinus tabuliformis. Classification (NCBI taxonomy): domain Eukaryota; kingdom Viridiplantae; phylum Streptophyta; class Pinopsida; order Pinales; family Pinaceae; genus Pinus; species Pinus tabuliformis. The sequence continues at coordinate 925,288,373 of CM062816.1, forward strand.
ACCTAACCATAAGGGTTGAAGTGTTCCTGCCCCCAAGAAGTCATGTTTTTGTATCATAGAGAAAAACAAGATCTCCCTCTTGGTAAGAACGAGGCTTGACCTTTTTGTTGTATTGGGTTTTTACCCAGCGTTTGTGAGCCTCGAGTACCAATTCGACATCTTGACGGGTTTTGTCTAGTTGATTAAGGTATAGTAAGCATTCTTATTCAGCAGTAGTGCCGAGAAGGAGTTGAACAACTATTTGCAGGGAAGGGATCTGACACTCGATGGGTAAAACTGCTTCTAGGCCATAAGCGAGTTGAAAAGGTGTAAAGGTCGTGGCAGTTTTTACTGAAGTTTGGTATGCCCATAGCGCCGAATATAAAATTCGGTGCCAATTGGTTTTATGATTTCCTACCAACCTACGAATCATGGTTTTTAAGACGCCATTGACGATGTCTACCTGACCATTAGCTTGGGGTAGTAGGAGGATGATTGAACATGACGAAAACCAAGTAGCGACATTAAATTAGACCTCATATGGTTCTGGAAATGAGATCCATGGTCTGTAACGATTGTGCGGGGTACACCAAAACAACAAATAACCTAATTGAACAGGAATAGTGCCACGGTTTCTCCATCAGCTCTGTAGGTGGGAAGGGCTTCAGCCCATTTCGTAAAATAGTCCACAACTACTATGATATAGTTGTGTTTAGCAGAGGAAATAGGATTGTAGGTTACGAAGTCTATCCCCCATTTGGCAAAGGGGCCAACGAAGATCACCAGGTGTAGTAGGGCCAAAGGAGCACACATTTTCTTCATGAATACTTGACAGGGATGGCATTGTCGGATGGCTTTGACACAATATTTGAACAAGGTCAGCCAGTAATAGCTTGCACACAAGATTTTCTGTGCAGTAGATGTGCCAGAAAGATGACCACCACATGCCCCAGCATGGCACTCATTTAAATCGTGTTCCACTTCCTCATGAGTGAGGTAATGCCAAAGAACTATATCCACATGATGACGATATAACGTATCGTTAATCACTAGATAATGTTGTGCTTGGTGGAGGATGCAATGACGGTCGCCTGTCGATAGTTCAGGATGGAACCGTTGTGCTTGGAGGTAGACAAGAATGTTCCTGTACCAAGGGTCAGTGGTGTCAATAAGATAGATAGCCTCATTTGGGAGAGGATCGTGGGCTATCTCATTTGGATCGACGATGGGAAGTTCTGACAAAAGTTCAATGAAGACTAAGGAGTTCTTCGCCTTGGCAGCTGTGAAAAACAGATCAAATTTTTGGAGGATCACGATCCATTTTGAATATTTTCCTCCAATTACTTGACGATACAAAATATGTCTCATGGGATTCTCCAAGGTGATGACAATATTCTATCACAGAAGTATGTAGTGTCGGAATCGGTTGACAGCAAAGAAGACTGCCAATGACAGCTTTTCCACATGTGAGTATCGAATTTCGAGCCCAGCCAAGCCTTTGGACAGATAATAGATCACATGTTCACTCCGGTGCTCATGAGTTTGAACCAAGACCATTCGAAGAGAGGATGGCGAGGCTACCAGGTATAGAAGAAAGTCGCGGCTATAGTTGGAAGTGCTAAGGAGTGGGGCTGATATAAGCACCTTTTTCAAGGCATCAAATGATCATTGAGCTTGATCATCCCACAGATACGAAACTCCCTTCTTAAGTAGGCGCATGAAGCCTTTCATCAATTTGGCATAATTTACGATGAACTGTCGTAAAAATTTTGCTTTCCCTTGCAAACGTTGGAGTTGTAGAATGGATTGTGGTTCAGGAAATTGAGTAATTGCCTTTACCTTATCGGGATCAACCCTAATCCCGTACTTGGAGAAAATGAATCCAAGTAAGCGTCCAGACTCGATGAAGAAAACGCATTTATGTAGATTCAAGTGGATGTTGTAAAACCGACACCTTAGAAAGATTGCTCTTAAATGGTTGAGGTGTTGCATTCGTTGCTTGGAATGGGCTGGAAGGTCATCAAAGTAAGATTAAACGATATTCCTGATATCGTGAAATGCATAGTCCATGGCTCTTTGAAAAGTTGCTCCAGCATTCTTTAAACCAAATGGAAGTTTTAAATAGGCAAAGATGCCACATGGGCAGACAAAGGTGGTTTTATGTTGGTCTTTAGGTTTTATAGCAATCTGGTTTTAAATTGAGAATCCATCCATGAACAAAAATGATTCACAATTGGCGTAGTCGTCAATGATTTGATCGATGAACAGTGTTGGATAATTTTCCTTTGGACACGCAGCATTCAAGTCTCGATAGTCGACACATATGCGGATGGTTCCTTGTTTTTTATCGATAGGAACTAGATTGGAAACCCATTCCATTAAAGGAACGGGATAGACGAAACCAGCATGTAACAATTTTTCTACTTCGTTTTTTATGGCTACCATTTTGCAGGGATGGACCACTCGAAGTCTTTGACAGATAGGTTTTGCATTGTCGTAAAGCTTGATCTCATGCTCGACAATAGACGGATCTATTCCAGGCATTTCCTCATAAGACCAGGTGAATACATCGCAAAATTCCTTAAAAAGGCAGGTGAAGCTTGCAATTTCCTTAGGATTGTAATCTACTCCAATCTAGATGTTTTCCATGATACCAGTCTTGACATAAATATCGATGAGAAATGTCTTTGAAATCTTACCCATGTTTCCTTCCGCCTCCAAAGTGTTATAGACATCTTTGTGCCTTACAACATTGAGCATGAAATGTCCATAATCTAAGGGATCCAAAGTCCCTAAACATGTTGTTCCTACCCCTAGAGGAACAAGGCTAACAAACCACAGCAATTCACAGAAGTTCTCCACCAGAAACTGCTCAAAAACAAGTCAATTCAGGATCAATTCAGAGGCTCCACTAGCTATCTGCGCTGAAATGCAAAGTCTGCACTGGCTACCTGCACTGCAACGCAGGTAGAAGCACTACCACGGTGCGCTGAGCGGGAATTGACAAATGGCAAGTTCATTCAACAAGGTGTCAAGACCCTGGAAGCTTCCAGAATCTTCCTCAATGACACTTGCCTCAGTGAATTCGACTAGTGATGAGTAAGAGGTTCTCAATCTCCAAGTGGAAGCAAGAACCTCCAAGTGGAAGCAAGAACTAACAGAGGGAGAGGACACTAGTCAGATCTCAAGCTAACTCATCCTCTCTCCAAACATCTATATATGGATCTCTCCTCCATGAGATCTGGAGGCTGGAATTTTGTTATTGCAAAGAATTGGTGTTGGTTTGAGATTGGAATCATTGGGTGCTTAATGCTTTGAAGGGGGTGAAGATAGGAATTCCATTTTCTGGGAAGGAGATGCTGGATTGGAGCCCTCTGGGTTGTATCTCTTCCTGAACCTTGTTATTCATCAATAAAGCTATCTTGGTTTCTCCTATATGCTGATGTGTCTTTGATGTATGATTGCATTAGTGTATTTAGTTTATTTCTAATCCTGAACTAGTTATGAATATGAATCTATGTCTTTGTGTAGTGTACTCTTCTTGTGATCTTGCAGAAACCTCTTGAAGCTGGGCGAGCGAGAAGGCAAGTAGCTGGGAACCCTCAAAGAGAAGAGAGACCGGATCGAGGGACAAACGGAAGACACCGGTTAGTCCATCTATCTCTCTTTATTCTTAATTCATAAAGGAAGAATACTAGAATAGTTGTTTCTATTTGTTGCTAAGGCACTGTCACACCTTAGGTGGATAGGATCATCCTGCATAGGCATTTTTCCCCACAACAAATTGGCGACTCCGCTGGGGACATCTGTTTAGTCATTTTATTTGTGTTTCCATCATTGTTTGTTTCATAGACTCAACAGCAACAATCGAACTGCATCTGCTATTCTCAGATGCAAAGTAGACAGCTGCTGCTTTTATCCAATCACTGGATTTGTCTATGATTTGAACAATGGACTCACAAATGATTTGATGATCCTTTGTGATAGATCTTAGCCCTTCTTCAAATCATCCCTTTGATTGTACCTTGCTTGTTGCTTTGATTTGGCCTGAAACCGTAGATTAATCAGCAAACTGTGACCCAGAACCAAGTGAGAAACTCTCGTTTCTCTTTTAGCGCAGACCTTGTGAAGAGGTTCTGCATTTCAACGCAGGTCCCGTGAAGGCTACCTGCGTTGAATGTCAAAACCCCTATGTTGAGGGTGCGCTGATCCAGTTAGGCCTTGTGTAGCTGGGGTTCTCTGCTCTGTTTTGCCTTGTTTTGATCTCTGATTTTTGCAGCATGTAACCAGCATAGGTACCTGTCTGATAACTCCTTTTCTCTGCTTAAATTCCGCCTCCTTTTGTACAAAAATACTGTGAGTGTTTTTATGTGTTTGTGGCGTCATTTACAGTTTTCCTTTGCAAGAGTGAAATAGTCATCCTATAGCCCTTGATTCAGATCTGTTGATTGTGATCTTAGGAGAGAGTTCATTGGCTGTTTACAGTTGATTATACATTTACTTTTGCTTTTGGTTTGAGTTTGTCTCTTTTAAGTGTCAAAACAAGTATTCATTTCGAAAATCGTTAAGTGTTGTAATCTCTTCTACCCTCTCTGATTTCGAAAAAGTAAACTTGTTTGTATTTGTGATTTAAAAGCAAATTCAAAGTTGTACGAAAAGCTTTCTTTGTAGGCATCAATACTAAGAAAGCGGAAAAAAAACACCTGCATTGTGCATTTGCATCTTGATAGTTTGCATGCTTGATTTAGGAAAAGTGCATTAGAGTGTGCTGATTGCTCTTTGAGAAAAGATGGTGTCTTTCTTTTCCCTTTGTAGCTAGGATTTTCATAAGTTGAAAAGATATAAAGCTTGCTTATCATCGTTAGACTGCATTTAGGAATTGTATCTTACATCTCGTGGTGAACCTCAAAAGGCAAACTTCTAAAAAGATCAACCTAAAATAAATTGAATGAACTTAACAACGCTTTGCAACATAACGCACAACATAGAGGTCTAGGCTAGAGACGTGTTCCGGTGTTGTAAAGCCCGGTGATTGTCGATCTCGTTGATGGTGGGTGATTCCTCCTGAGGGACGATAGCACCAGTACGGATTGTGCTCCCATGTACCGTCACGTATATATTGGGAGACCCCTATAGGCATAAAACCTTTATCCTTAGGAAGCCGTGTCAGCTGCCCTACTGATCGCAATGCACTGAACACAACATTCAGGAAGATCAACCACCCGTACCCTAAAAAGTATTCTGCGGTTTTGCGAAAAGTTTGGCACACCCTCTACCTAGAACTCCAGAACAGTTCCTTTTGGCCTTTTTCAGACTCTATAACGGAAAAAGTCCATCCGAGCATTTGTCACTTCGGGCTCGTTAAAACATCGAAGGAGACTAGAGTCATCTTTAGCTTTTTCTCGACTCTTTAAAAGTGAAAAAACAAGTTGTGTCTAAAGCGTCGTTAAAATTTATTTTAAATGGAACAATCACCCCTATTCCTGCGTTGGTCTTTAGGTTGAGAAAATGGAGCACACCAACCAAGGAATTCCCCTTGGTGGAAATCCTAGTCCCTTCTCCTCTTGGGGAGATGTTGGTGCGCCCCATATGGCCACATTGTCGCTTCCAGGACTGACAATTGGCCTGCCGGTCTGGCTCTTTTCAACCAATGTCGTTCAGAACACCACTATTCCTGAAGAGTCAAATCAACAATTAGACCAAACCAGAGTTACCCACCAGCCTTCTACTTCATCTAATTCTCCCTCTCCTCCTTCCTCTTCGCTTGACGGAACTGGTAAAACAAAAAACCAAGTTCCTAAGGAGAAGAAGGAAAAGAAGAAGAAAGAGAAGAAGAAGAAGGAGCCAAAAGCGACCGGGGGCAAACAAGTGGCGTCTGACAAAAATCCACACACAGCACTGACTAGGCCTAAATCGCCATGTGTCATATGCAAGGGAGACCACTTCCACAGAGATTGTCCCTGCATCCCTCGGATACTAAGGGACTGGTCTCCCTGTCTGCACAATTCGGTGGCGTCAACCTCTGATAGTCATGTTGACAGCGCACCGTCAACTAGTGAAAGTGAAGCCACAGGACAGAGAGGGAAAGCTAGATTTCCCTGCAAACTGTATGAAGGTGACCATGCCATCCACCGTTGTCCCTTCTTAGACGAGGCTAAGAGATTTTTGGAAGATCGCCCGATTTTACGAGCGCAACTTCCTCCTGGATATCAAAAACTCCTGCCAAGTCCTTCACCAGTTGAGAACCCGGCTGGCCCGCTCAGGTGGTCAGTCGAAGCACCTATCATTGAGGATGAACTGTCTAAATCCATACCTAACAAAATTCGAAAGGTTGAGGTGGCAGTTGACTCGGTTTTGCCTTCAGAGGCTCTATCTTCAAATGATACCATCACAGAGGAGAATAAAGATGACACCGTCCAAATTCTCTTCATCAACACAGACTCCGACGAAAAAGGGGGCAATTTGCCCATTCCTTTATCGCAGGAAGGAACTTCGTCAGAGTCATACTCGACCGTCTATTCGGTCCCGCCACCAAGCAACCTAGTTGTCTCGTTCGACTGGAACCAACTAGGCAGACCCTGTTTGCCAGCAAGCATACCATTCAGGATTATCATTCAAATATACAAAATGGTAATGGCTGGCACCATCATTGATGAGGGGGCATCTGTGAGTATCCTTTCCTCTATTTCTTGGAAAGCGCTTGGTTCACCAGCGCTTTTGCCTGAAATGAGAAATCTGACAGGCTTTGATAAAGGAACCAGTCGACCTTTAGGGATCCTCCCCAATGTGCCTATCACATTGAAAGGGAAGACCATTCAAATGAACGTGATGGTCGTTTAAGGACCCTTGGATTATAACCTACTCCTTGGACGAGACTATATATATTGCATGGGAGCCATCGTCTCTTCACTCTTTAGAGTAATGTGTTTTCCGCATGAAGGAAGAGTGGTCAAGCTCGTGGACCAGCTTTCATTTCCCGGATCACGCATCGCAAATAGTCATATACCATCCCTAAATGGTCTCTTCACGCAAGAAATGTCTCAACCCACGGTCTGTCCTCCTGATGAGCGCGAGTAATCCGGGAGGATATGACTGGAACCCAGGGGGCATGCGTCCTGGTCTGCTTCGGCAGGAAAACTTTAGGTATAGGGTAGGTTTCTACAGGAGAATATGACTAGTCTGTACCCCGTCCGTGGTTGGAAGTGGGGTTGTTCTGGAATAAGATTCTTTTGTTAAAGTTATGTGAGTTGACAGACGGAGTCTCTCACCTTTGTCTATCTCGGTAGACACCGCCGAAGAGGTGTTTTGTTGAAAGAATAACAAAACAATCTTTGGGTAGCCTGAAAGAGGTAGGCCTCTCCCGGTAAAACAAATGTTTTATTGGACATAAGAAGGGGTAACCTTGAAATCGTACTTTATGCCTAGGGGCATGCAAACCTTTTAGAGTGAAAGCAAGGGGCGACTATTTATTTTTTAAATTTTTAGGTCCTCCCTTTAAACCTATAGGTCTAACCCTTTAAACTCGTAGGATTAGTCATTTCCGAACTTGCATAACGAAAGGATCCGGAGCAAAGCTTTGTGAGATGAAGCTCCATAAAAAATAGAATCTTAATGAGACATTCTGATCATATGACTGGGTAATCGAGCAGTTTTAGCACACAGTTCATGCTCGTTAAAAAATAAACGCAAGATCCGAGCAGTTTTAGCGCATAGTTCATGCTCGTTAAAAAATAAACATAAGATCGAGCAAGTGTTTCAATCTGCGTTTAAGCTCGTTAAAAAATGAACTACCCGGTAAATAACCACAGTGAATGTAATATCATCAGCCATTAAAGCCTTGGTCGTGTTTGCACCATCACCTCCACTTTTCCATTGGCTGATCATTCACCTCCATTTGATTGTTTACCCATTTTGAGGAACATCTGCGAAGAGTGATTTCACTAGCCATCCTTGTGACACTGCCGTGATTGGAAAATTCCAACCCGTACCTGGAATCAGCTGCTAACCCGTTTCATCACTCGTTCCTCAAGAGACGAGTCTTCTTTAAGCTCTTTTCATCTGACTCGTAAAATATGAAAAGATTGCCGAGTTTTGGCCTTCCAGCTCGTTAAAGCGACCGGAAGTGCTATCCCTCCTCTAGATTTTAATCTTTTTGGACCTGAGGGATTATTGCATAAAAAGATCGAGCGCTTGTTTTGTTCAGCTCGTTAAAAATATCGAAAACTCATCCCTTCTGTATTGTTTTATACTTTTTCGGACTTAAGGTATTAGATGACGAAAAAGGACTTTCGGAGTTGACTTTACGTACCTTTTCAGACTCTCTAAAAATGAAAAGGACCGAGTTATCTTTGTCGCTAGACTCGTTAAAATCATTAAATAGCGACAAACTTGTCTTTAGACGAGAACGAGTTTCACTGTCGCTAGGCTCATTAAAACATAGCGATGGGCTTGCCCGAAGGGCAAGTTATAGAACAAGCATATGTTATCCTCCTCAAGCTTGATAAAAATAAAGAGGTACTGGTCAGCAATGACTGGGGAAAAATTGGGAGAAACTCAAGAAAACTTTGATGGTAGCAAGTCGCTCTTGAACATGACACTTTTCCTCCGTACCACAGTCGGGTTGGGTTGTTTCATTCACCGGTCACATCACCATGGTCTCGCCATACCATCCATATTTGGGGTAATGCTACCGATCCATCGCACAAGTGTCGCCATATGTTCAAGAGAAGTCGTTCAGAGAAGTCAACCGTGTCCCATCCACTGCCATACATTATCCTTCATCCTTTCATGACCGCCACCCTGAATCATATGTCATCATATCGTTTTCACCTCCATCAAAATCATTTGCTCTGTTCCGTGTCACTGATGTGGGATTCATTAAGGCCCTCCTTTGATGGATCGCTTCTTGTCGACATCAGCTCATTATCCAAGAAGTTGATCTAGGAACAACCCCTTCAGTACTTTGAAGCTTGCATGCCTCAATGGCAAGTTTCTCACTTCCGGCGACAGGTATACATCAATGACCTTCGACAGAAAGATTTTGTGTGGTGTTCGATGCCAAGTCCTTTATTCACACCACGTGAATTGTACTGCAGTACCTTGAGGGTCATTATCATTATCAGTGATTCCTCTTGCGCTTGTTAACAGTTTACCTCATTGACCAGTAATCAAGCGATGTCTTTCCGTGTTCGACTTCAGAACATTTCTCACATGGATCGACTTGTACTTAGAGTGAAGATCAAACGAGTTTGAAGACCCCGGATCTAGTTTCATCCATCCGGGCTGTGATATATATTCAGGAAAGATAAAGAAATTGACATGTACATCATTGCGGCAGATAATCATCCTACCCAAAGGATGATAATTTCATCAAAATTATCAGTCTACCATTAGACAATTGTCTGTTCTATGTACAAAAAAATGAATTTACAAAGCTGAGCATGGGAATGCCCGCCTCAGCTAGATCATGAAAGCAGTATGAAAAATAATGTATTGTATTGTATCTTATTACAGGTCTCCTCCCAGCAATGAATGAACTTCGGATCCTCCTGATAAAGCATTTCACCCGATAAATGGCCTCATACTTTAGGGGGCAACTGTTATAGACATCTTTGTGCCTTACAGCATTGAGCATGAAATGTCCATAATCTAAGGGATCCAAAGTCCCTAAACATGTTGTTCCTACCCCTAGAGGAACAAGGCTAACAAACCACAGCAATTCACAGAAGTTCTCCACCAGAAACTGCTTAAAAACAAGTCAATTCAGGATTAATTCAAAGGCTCCACTAGCTGTCTGCGCTGAAATGCAAAGTCTGCACTGGCTACCTGCACTGCAACGCAGGTAGAAGCACTACCAGGGTGCGCTGAGCGGGAATTGACAAATGGCAAGTTCATTCAATAAGGTGTCAAGACCTTGGAAGCTTCCAGAATCTTCCTCAATGACACTTGCCTCAGTGAATTCGACTAGTGATGAGTAAGAGGTTCTCAATCTCCAAGTGGAAGCAAGAACCTCCAAGTGGAAGCAAGAACTGACAGAGGGAGAGGACACTAGTCAGATCTCAAGCTGACTCATCCTCTCTCCAAACATCTATATATGGATCTCTCCTCCATGAGATCTGGAGGCTGGAATTTTGTTATTGCAAAGAATTGTTGTTGGTTTGAGATTGGAATCATTGGGTGCTTAATGCTTTGAAGGGGGTGAAGATAGGAATTCCATTTGCTGGGAAGGAGATGCTGGATTGGAGCCCTCTAGGTTGTATCTCTTCCTGAACCTTGTTATTCATCAATAAAGCTATCTTGGTTTCTCCTATATGCTGATGTGTCTTTGATGTATGATTGCATTAGTGTATTTAGTTTATTTCTAATCCTGAACTAGTTATGAATATGAATCTATGTCTTTGTGTAGTGTTCTCTTCTTGTGATCTTGCAGAAACCTCTTGAAGCTGGGTGAGCGAGAAGGCAAGTAGCTGGGAACCATCAAAGAGAAGAGAGACCGGATCGAGGGACAAACAGAAGGCACCGGTTAGTCCATCTATCTCTCTTTATTCTTAATTCATAAAGGAAGAATACTAGAATAGCTGTTTCTGTTTGTTGCTAAGGCACTGTCACACCTTAGGTGGATAGGATCATCCTGCATAGGCATTTTTCCCCACAACACAAAGTTTGGATGGTCGTATAGGGTGAGCAAATGATTTCTGGTATGTCAAGGGACAGGATTTGAAGAGGCATCATGTCCAAATCATATATCAAAACATGATGGTGCCAATCCTCCCAAGGTTGCTCTTCTAAACTCATGATTTCTTGAATAGCTTCGTCCGTAGGTAGGACTTGATTGATTCGATCGAAAGAAGGAGCATTTATGGGAGGGGCAGTGGTACTGTTGGCTGTAACCAAAGTGACTGGATATGTGGATGTAGTTTGAATGGCTTGGTAGGCCAATTCAGCCTATGATAGCGGCATTTGTTCTTCGTATGTGTCAATGTCTGAAGGAGCTAGTAGAATCCATGGATCAGCCTTTTCATGACAAATAAATGAAATCATGTTGACCATCTATGAAACCTTGGGCAGCTGAAGAGGGAAAGAACCCATGAGGGAAGAAGCCTTTAGTACACCAGTACCGATACTGATGTAAGAGTCAGGTACACCACCTACTAGGGGTATAGAGCTGCTTGGTAACGGGGAGTAATCAGGGGTGAAAAAAGACAAATGATCTGCTGTAACTACCTTTCCATCCAATGGAAATAGGATTATGTGAAAGACAGTAGATAAGATGGCCCTCACGGCATATTTCCAAGTACGACCCAACAAGAGATTATAGTTGAGTTTTTTATCTACAACTTTTATGTCCACCATTACCGTTTTCCCATACAAAGTGATGGGGTATCTAGCTAGGTAACCTTTTGGGATGAAAGTGTGGCCATCGAAAGCTTAAGGGAATTCAATGGTGGGGATAGAGTTGGAGAACCCAGAGCGAGCCAACATGAAGCTGACATGATGCAGGAAGAAGCACCCTCATCGATGATAGTTCTGTGTATACCTTTACCTTTCGAAAAAAATTTCACTTGAAATGCAAGCTGGTGGGAAAGGGGAGGTTTACACTTTTCCATGTTGAAAACTACAAGCATGGAATCCTATCGGTCAATACCACCAATAGCCAAAAGAAAAGATTTCCTTTGTGCTAGTCATGTTTGTAATACTTCGAGCGCCGACATAGCCAATGGTGCTTGTGCCAAGTCTTCTACAATGTTGCAGTTTTGTGCGGCATGTGCAGATGTATTGTGCATTGTGCATCAAGGTGCCCCTTGGGGGCGGTGAATTACAAGGTTAGTAATTGGCCTTTCGATATGCAATTTGTTGGGTGGTGGTGGATTTTGACTTGAGGAAGGTTCCTCTGCATGAGAGACAGGAGCTCCATAGGATTTGGCTCTTGTTTATGGATCTACCATTTCAAGGGTGTAAACAGTAGAAGATCATTCACTAGCTGAAGGATGTTGCGAACCACCATTGCCGCCTTGCGGGGGTTGGGGTTAGTTTTCGATAAGGTTTTGCTACTGTTGTGTGGGGAAAGGATTATTAAGGACAGTGGAGGTCCTACTAGTATCCTTTTTAGAAATGTATTATGTGCATTCCTGAAGACACAAGTAGCGATAGGTCATGTGGTATTCAGCACAAATTTTGCAAGGGAATCTGGTGGGTTTATCCTTTCCATTGTCAAGAGGCGCAATGGCCTTCTGTTTTGGGTTTTGGTACTCTGTTGACTGTTCCTCAGAAGGAGTGGTATTTTTCTTATTCTTCTTGTTCTTACCACTGGGTTTTTGCGTAGACTACACAGAGTTTATCACGGTGGTAGGAAAAGCAGCCGATTTGGTAGGGGGTCCACTGACATCTAGACAATGTGGTCGTTGAGTTGTTTTATAACAGCCCCAGAGGTTGCACCGATAATTCCATCAGCATGCGCTCTGGGTTGCTGAGTAGCGGAGTTATTGGAGTTATGAGGGGCGTTAGGGATTACATCGTAAAGAGTGCCAAATTGTGAATATATTAGATCTAAGTGCTGGGAACGACATATGGATTGGTCTTCTATGACCACACCACCTAAAGCGACATCTTTAGTGATTTGCGGGAGTAGGGACTTACAAAACCAGCCCGCTAAGAGATATTCTGGGAGTGGAGCTTTAACTAACCTCCGCCTACATCTCCATTCATGTATATGATCAGAGATGTGGTTGTTACACTAAAAAATGTCACCATGACTATTTACAGTTAGTATGGCTCTATCAACAGTCATGCTATCCTCCTGGGCAAGTCTTATGCCTCTTCTCTCCATGTCAAACTCCAAAAAGAGAGAAAGTCTTTATAAATGTATTTATCTCTGGGTACGCAGGTTCTCTCAACCTTACCTGCGGGGACGCACCCAATGTTCACAAAAGCTGCGTCCTTGTACGCTCTGTATGTAAAGGGGTAGGTGCGTCCCCCTGTAAAGGTCAAAATGCGCAAGTTTCATCTTCAAAAAGTTACTTGTGGTCATTTCTAGAGCATTCTAGAAGGTTGTTCGACGTGTATTGAGCGCCTCCAGATGGTTCATGTACCCCTATCAAAGAGGAACTTATCCCATCAATAAGGGAGCTATCCCATCCAAAGAGGGGATTATCCCATTGATGGTGGACCTGAATAACTTCCTCTAGACCACTATAAATACAGGCATTGGGCCAGAAGGAGGGGAAGTTGGAAGCTAAACATTTCTAAGGGTAGATGCTGCTGGAATTAGGACTCCCATTTAGAAGCTTGTGAGGAGAGATTGCCATCTTTGCTTGTTCTATTTGGAAGTGGGTGAGCTTTTTCAAAGTAAAGGAGAACTCTTGCTGGACCCTGGGAGGGACTTGCACAACACCAAGGCTCAGGTTGTAATTGTTCCTTTTGTTTCCTATTAATGCAAATGAGTCCATTCTTCTCAATAAGTTGTTATTTATGAGTTGTTTCATGTACTCCTTGGTCTATGTGTTAAATATGTTTTATTCTATGAGATTATCAAGTGCTATTTAATCGTTTGATTGTTAGTGGATGCAGGTTTCAAAGTGAAGGAGGAGCTCATCCGGATCAGCGGGGCTGGACTGCTACAACAGCGTTGGACTACAGGTAGGATCTAAACACTTGATTTCTTATATAGTAAATGCATGTTTAGAGAAGGATTGCTCTTGTTTGTCTTGTTTGTCACTAGAGAGTCTTAGGCTCCTAGGGAGGTTGGTTGTGTCCGCACAATCGACTCTTTCCGCCTGACAAATTGGCAACTCCACTGGGGATTCCATTGATGTGAAAGTCTTTTCCTTTGCATGCAACTTTGATCTGAGAAAAGTCATTTATTTTCTGGTTTTTGGCTCTGTGACTTTGTTTTTGGGTGGGTTAGCTTAGGGTTAGATTGAATTTAGTTTTTCTTGAATTTTCCAGTAGGACGCACCCTCTGAGTATTGCACAGTGCGTCCCTGTACGCACTGTTGCTGTGTGCACAGAGCGGGCCCGCACCTGTCTTAACGGGTTGCCTGCGTCCCCTGCTAAAATTTAAGAAAATTCCATTTTTTTGCATTTTTGCTCTTAGATTTTGCTTTTTCTTAGTTTTTACTGCCCAGATCCATTAGTCTCTTGTCAAAGATCTTCACCTGAACTTGTTTCGATAGCATTGAGTGTTTTAGTGGATTTCATAGAAGTTTAAGCCCTAGGGTTTGATTGTTGAGTAGGTCTTGTAGTGACTTTGGCGGTAGAAGTTGTCAAGCCTTAGATCTCTCTGGTTTTGTCAGCCTTCTTAGAAGTCAGACCTGTCATAAAGTCTACCTGTGAGAGCAACTTACCTTTGAGTGGTCTCTTTGGCAAATTTCGAAGTACTTGTTGATTAAGTATTGAATTCCATTTTACAAAAAGAACAAAAAGATTTGAGTTTTGTTTTGACTGGTCTTTTGATTCTGCATTAGCTGGTCCTTGACTTGATTTTGGTCAAGTAAAACAGCCTAGAATCATCTTTGTAGGCTTTTGCCTCGTTAGGTTTGCTTAGAGTAAATTTCTTTTTGATTTGCTTGTGAGTCAAGTTTTCATAGTTTTTATAGCTTTTAAGATTGATTTTCGTTAAAATAGATTTATATGCTTTATTAAATAAGAGAAAATACAAAAACATCTCCTTTGAAAAGTTTTGTTTCAAGTAGCTTTGAAGAGTTTTGAAAGAAAAAGAGTTTTTCGTGCATGTAAGGAGTGGTCATGTTTGTATGCTTGAAAAGATAAAGAGAATTGTTTCTTTGATTGTCTTTATTAAGAAAGTTGTTTTCTATAAAATTTGCATTTCTCAACTCTCTTAGTTAGGAATTTCATTGAAAGAAAAAATAGCGTAAATCATCTTAGGTGCATCTTGGTAGTGGTTTGAGTCGAGTCTACACACCATTGGTTTCACTTCCGCTACCTTTTGTCTTTAAGAAAAACCATAAATTAACGCTTAAAGTAAAATCAACGTAGTAACTTTTATTTACTAGGGCTCTGAAACACCAATTAAGATCAGGCTAGTGTCTTGGAGTAGGAGAGTAATTAACTCTCCAAGACAACAAAACCAAAAAAGTAGCTTATCTTGTGATAGAATAAATCCAATTGTCTCATTTGTACTCTGGGAAAGCTCCTCTTAAAGGAGAAGCACGAGCTCGTGTCCGAACCAGTGAGGGGATCAATCCTCCCTCGTTGGGAACGACGCCAGACACGCACGTATTACAAACGGTAAACCTCGGATTAACCATTGTCGAGGAGCCAGGGGTCACTTGTCGGTAAACCTTGGATTATTGTCAAGGAACCGGCAAGGGGATTGAGCTTGATACTCTGCCCTTGCGTGCTGTCGGAGTGTAGATTGTTCCCCCAGGTGCATTTGTTGCGGTTGGTAACCTTAGTGACCATTATCTTTAGGATTCTACCAGGGTGACGGTGGAGGGAAGATCCCACTGTACCTGGAGCAGACATCGGCTAGACTCACTTGGATTTTCCGGGGGGTTCACTTCACTCGAGACGGTTAAAGTGGAGGAACTTGTGCCGGTCTATTCATTAAGCAGGTTGCCGGGGTAACTGTTCCACCCGCCACTTCTGTACTGAATCCGGCGATGTTGGGTTTCATCTCCAACTAGCGTTTTCGGTCTGGAAGGCTACTGTTTGTGCTTGGTTTGACGCCCTAGATTCTTTAGGCGTGTGATTCAAATTTGTTTGGTTCTTTAGAGACTTTAGGTGGTTTGATTTGAGATTTTACTTTGTTTTCGTGTGTAGTAGTTAAAAGTTTTTAACTGTGGCGGAATTACCGAGACAGTCCCGTAGACTTTGGGGCCAGTCTCCTGAAGTTGTTTTTGTGGCCGAATTGTTGAGAAGATCCCGTAGACTTCGAGGTGAACCTCCTCGAGACGACCCCAGTAATCTAGAAGGTTTGAAGGTCCTTGTAACTCCTCCTAGTGGCAGTAGAGTAGGTTCACCTGAAGAAGGAGAATCTTCCTTGGTGGTCCATTCAGATTACCAAGGCTTAGAGACAGGTTATAATCCCGAAGCTGTTACAGTTTCTGAACTTGTTGGTAGTTTTTCGTCTGCTAGTGATACAGGCGAAGAACCTAAAATATCTGAACCTGTTACTTCGACTTCTAGTGTTCCGGATTCACCAAGAGTAGAACGAGTTATCACCGAAAATCTTCCTACTGGTCTGATTGCTATCGAAGAACTTGCTCCAGAGGAAGAAATAGGCGTCTCTAACCTTGAAGATCAACTTACTATTGATCTCAGGGAGCGTGAATCTATCTTTTACAGTCCTCCTAGAAGCACTACTTGGTACCTTTCGTTAACCAATTATTTAGACAACTCAGGGGTAGGTTTTTCTACACCTCGTACTCCTTTTCCACCTGGAGGTATTTATACTCCTGTAAATATGTCTGGTCAGTCGTCCGTGTTTACTCAAACTCCTGAATCTTTCTTACACGGCGGTCCTTCTATTCCCACCGGGTATCAATCACTTTCTGGTACCTTTGCGGGGGCATCTCCTCAACCCATTGATCATGGGTTATTAGCTGGAAACAGTGGTAATATACCATTGGGTGTAGGAGACATTTACATGATGTCAGGCTCAGTTCCCGTTTCCCAACCTCAAGGTGGCCAATTACCGCCTGGGGGGCAGCCTCAGTTAACGCCTAGGGGGCAACCTCAAGGTACACAATTCGTGTCTTGGGGGCAACCTCAAGGTCAGTATGTACCTATGGTGCAATACATGCCTCAAGGTCAACCCCAGCCTCAATATGTACCCCAGGGTCAACCTCAGTATCAATATTTACCTCAAGGGTATCAACCTCAAGGTCAAGGTCAACCCCAGTATCCGTATTTACCTCAAGGTTATCAACCTCAAGGTCAATACTCAAGTCAAGGTTATCAACCACCTCAAGGTCAGTCATATGTTCAAGGTATGGGAACTGCACCTTACAATTATCAATCCTATCCTCAATCCGATTATGGATCTCAGTATCCTCAACCTGTTACGGGTCAATACCCCGGAATGTTAGTGTGGGATCCATCACAGGGTCAACAGATGTTGCAGCCAAGTTTACAGTTGGTACCTCAAGCTGGACAACCCGTAGTTTCTGGTCCACCCCAGCAACCGCAACCTGTCCAGTCAAATGTTCAAACTTTTGTAACTTCGGTAGTTACTCAGCGGCCAATTGCACCTAGTACTCCATCTCAAACAGCTGCTGCAAGTACCGCTACATCTGCCGCACTTACTTCTAGAGTATCGACAGCTCCAGTTTCTACTGTCTCTGTAACCACTCCTCAGACATATTTACCGTTGTCTGGATCTACGATTCAAACCACGGTTCAGATGCCTACAGGTCAGCCTGGTATAAGTACGGTTGTCACTACTCAACCTCAATTTGTTCAACAACCGTACCAGGGACAGTACCAACATGGGCAAGCTGTCCAACAGCCGGTTTACCAGTATCAACCGTATCCTGGGTACACTTATCAACAACCTCAACAACTCCAGTACGGTCCGGTTAATCCTGGTTTTCCAGGAGGATATAATATCCCTAATGTGACTCCTGTTCCTAGTTATCCTGGATATCCTCCTCCTGGGACTGGTCTTGTGACCCAGAGTTTTAGAGATCCTAACCGGCAGTTACCATTTATCGCAACTTTGGATTTACCAGACTTGACGCGTCTAACGAACGATCCAATTCAATATCTTCCGTTCTGGCCGCCAATGCCAAATAAGTTGCCCAGTGATATACCCAAGTTCGAAGGTAAGTCTGGAGAGGATCCGTCCAATCATGTGATGACTTACCACCTCTGGTGTGCTTCAAATTCTATCTCGGATGATTCGATCCGCTTAAGTCTTTTCCAGCGTACGCTCATTGGTCTCGCGGCCAAGTGGTACATTGAGTTACCACGGGCCTCTTTTTACAATTTCAGCCAGTTAGCTACCTCGTTCTTAACTCACTTTCAGTTGCCGGTCAGATACGATAACGGCACGGAGCTATTAACTTCACTAAAACAATCGACGTCCACGTATATTTCTGATCACATTCATGAGTGGAGACGTCGAAGAAGGCTAGTGAAAGTTTTTATCCCGGACCAAATCTTAGCTGAATGGTTTGTTAAATCATTATTACCGAAGATTACTGAAGATGTAGCTAAGGCCGGAGTAGTTACTGAGGAGCAAGTCATTGCTCAGGCGCAATACCTTGACTTAGTTTACACTCAGTCGGGTACGTTACACGAGAAGATTCCAGATCTTCCAAAATCGAATCAAATCGCTGCTGCTCCTTCGGGATCTCATGCTGCTGATGGTATGATTGGTATCGTGAATACAAAGAGCAAGAAGAAGTCTTCCAAGGCTTCAACTACTCCTATAATCACTTTGCCCGATTCCCCGACAGGAGAGTCTTCTCCTGAACTTTCCGCTGATATTCACACTGTAGAGTCATCTACGGCCAAATCAAAAAACGGTGGAAAGAAGAAAGGAAAGAAGAAGGCTAAAGCAGACAAGGCTCCAAAGGAGAAAACAGAAAAGTCGGAAACCAATGACGAAAAGCGCAAACCTCGATATCCTTGTCTTATTTGTGAAGAGGATCATTTTACGAGAGATTGCCCTCATCGGGCCGAGGTTGTGAAAATAGTCAAAGGTTCTCCCACTCCTGCTGTGTTAAAAGATCCATTTCCAAAGCAGGAAAGTAAGATGATAGGTTCTTCCTCGACTGCCAGTGAAGAACCCATTTTGATGATGTCTCATGTGAGGATTGTGACTCGATCGCAAGATTATGGTAGTAAGGCTCCTGTTGATGGTAAGGAAGCAGAATCTTCTCATTCTATTCCATCAACCTCAGCCCCCGGTTCCGATCCACTGCAGATCGAGAAACCTAACCCAGACCTAGTAATGAAACCGCCCGCCAAGGGTGTACTTCGAAGGTCTGCTTTCAATCCACATGCGAGAGCAGCCCAGAATTACAACATTGTTGAGGACTTAGTTGTTTCACCCTCAGCAATGTCAGCTTTAGAAGTGCTGCAATCATGCCCAGCACAGCGAAAATTACTTTTGTCGGCTATCGGAGCTGTTGATGTTCAGGACCCGAAGCTGATAATCTTCGATCTAGAAAATAGTACACCGCATCTACCCCATCAAATGGCTTTCCAAATTCCAGTGATAGTAAAAAACAGGCCTATTCATCGGACTGTGATTGATGAGGGAGCTTCTACGTGTATTATGTCGATTCAATGTTGGAGATCGCTTGGTTCTCCTTCGTTGAACCAATCCCCGACCATCCTTAAGGCCTTTGATGGCCGTGGGTTCCGTCCGTTTGGTATTCTACAGGAATTGCCTGAACGTAAAACCGTTAGTCTGGATGTGGAGGTGGTTGATGCCCCTCTGGACTACAACCTTCTTTTGGGTCGAAGTTGGTCATATGCTATGACAGCGGTCGTTTCATCGGTCTTCAGAGTAATTAAGTTTCCATATAGCGGTAAGATCGTGACCATTGATCAGCTGACATACTTTTCATCCGACCCAGCCTCTTCAGAGAGTATCCAGCATGTCGGTAAGACGACAATCCCCTATAGGGACGTTGGCGTAGGTTTAGTTAAAGATTCCGGTTTACTGGGAACTTTTCCTTTCCCTCCAATCAACGCAGACCCTTCATTTGCATCGATTCATATGATTACATCAGAAAACATTATTTATGATGATCCTTGGATTGTCCCATCTGAATCTGAGATAGACTCATTCGGTGATGCTATGCCTTTGAGTCCATATGAAATTGCTTATGAAGCTGTCATGTCTTTTACCGACTCGCGTTCAACCGAAATCGACCAAATGAATGTGGTCAGTGAAGAATCACTTTTCACATCAACCTTAGAACGGATAGCGTTTCCCGAAGTCGTGTCATCTGACGAGCAACTTCGCGAAATCCTAAGTGTAGACGATCTACCATGGGAAGATCTCCATCACAGATCTTCGTTTTTACCTAAGGATGATGCTTTTGAAAATGATTTTTCATCTATCTTTACCGCTGAATATGTCAAAGATGCTCAGAATCCAATGAAACATTCTGATTCAGAGTTGAATTTAGGGAATATTTCTCGCACTATTCCCATTGATATTTCAGTGAAGCCCGGAATTGAGGAAAACATTCATATAGGTGCCTCATGTACAGAAGATGAAATCCAAACTTACAAGGCCCTATTCCAAGAATTCCGCGATGTGTTTTCCTGGTCTTACGAGGAAATGCCGGGAATCGATCCTGCCATTGTTGTTCATGAAATAAAGACCTACCCGGATGCTAAACCCGTCCGGCAACGGTTGCGTCAAATTCACCCTCGGAAAGCGGCTGCAATTAAAGCAGAAGTCGAGAAGCTGTTGAAAGCAGGTTTCATTTATCCAATCCCGTTAACGGATTGGGTATCGAATATTGTTCCGGTCAACAAGAAACAAGGAACAATAAGAATCTGTATCGACTATAGGGATATAAATCGAGCTTGTCCAAAAGACAACTATCCTACGCCTTATATCGATCAAATTATTGATGATTGTGCCGGAAGTGAAATGTTTTCCTTCATGGATGGTTTTTCAAGCTATAATCAAATCAATATTCTACCTGCCGACCAACCAAAAACGGCATTCATTTGTCCATGGGGGACATTTGCTTATTGCAAATTACCTTTTGGACTCAAGAATGCCGGGGCCACTTTTCAATGGGCGATGTCTTACGCATTTCATGACATCAAGAACATTGTGCAACCGTACCTCGATGATTTGCCTGCTCATTCTTTACATCGAGCTGATCACCTTGTCCACTTACGAGCAATCTTTATGAGGTGTAGGAATTATCGAATTCGGTTGAATCCCCACAAGTGTGTTTTCTGTATAGAGACGGGTCGATTGCTGGGATTTGTTGTTTCAAAAGCCGGCATTTTCGTTGATCCCTCGAAGGTCGAAGCTATCATCAAATTGCCTCCTCCTTTGGGTTTGCGCCAACTCCAAAGTTTGCAAGGGAAAGCGAACTTTTTACGCCGATTCATTCCAAACTACGCCGAGGTCACTAAAGGTTTTACACGGTTGTTGAAACAGAACGCTCAATTCTTTTGGGATGAGATTGCCCAACAATCTTTTGATGCACTTAAACACGCGTTGACCCATGCACTGTTGTTGCATCCTCCCAACTACAACCAGGACTACTTCTTATACCTCGCAGCTTCGCATTCCACTATTGGAATGGTGTTAGTTCAAGAAGATGAATTCGGAGCGGAACATGTGATATATTATCTTAGTAGGACATTAAACCCCACTGAGATAAAATATTCGCATGTGGAGAAATTGGCCCTGGCAGCCGTTCAAGCTGTCCAGCGTTTTCGTCACTACATTCTTCTCTGTAAAACTACAGTCATTTCGGATTGCAACCCTATGATTTATATTTTGACAAAACAACTACTAGGGGGCAAGTACTCTAAATGGATCGTTATCCTGCAAGAGTTCGACTTGGAGTTTGAGAAGTCCAAGTCTAAGAAATCCTTAGTTTTTGCGGAATTGATGTGTGATTTCCCGCATGCTGACACAGAAACTGTGGCAGAGGAGTCCATTGCGGATGAATCTTTGTTTCTTATCAGTACTTTAGATCCATGGTACGGGGATATAATCATATATCTCCAAACCCAAACCTTTCGGCCTGAAGCTTCAAAGTCGGAACGTCGAAAAATTCGGTTTCAATCCCAGCAATACAAGATTATTGGAGATACACTTTATCGCCGGGGGGCAGACTTAGTTTTTCGACGTTGCTTAACTCACGAAGAGGCTGAGAGGGTTTTGAATGATTGTCACTCTGGAGCATGTGGCGGTCATATGTCTGGGTATGCCACAGCTCAGAAGGTGTTGCGCGCTGGCTATTTCTGGCCATCTATGTTTAAAGATTGTATCATTGCAGTCCGGAAGTGCCACAACTGTCAAGTGTTTGATCGCAAGATGCGCGCACCACCTGCTCCTCTCTACCCTATAATTGTTGTTGGTCCATTCGCCAAATGGGGTATCGATTTTATTACTTGTAACCCTCACTCGGCCGGGGGGCATGCGTATATCATCCTCGCGGTTGATTATTTTACTAAATGGGTCGAGGCGATGCCTACATTCGACGCAAGCGGCAAAACAGCTGCAGTTTTCGTATTCAATCATATTATAACTAGGTTTGGTATCCCACAAGCAATCATCACTGACCATGGGAGCCATTTTCGAAACATCATGATGACTGAGCTTACAAGCCAGCTTGGTTTGCGCCACGATAGCTCTACTCCTTATTATCCGCAAGCCAACGGTTTGGTTGAGTCTATCAACAAAGTTCTGGTCATCATGATCCGACGAACCATTGGTATTCATCGGTCGAATTGGCATAACATGTTATTTTCAGTGCTATGGGCATACTGAACTGTTGTGGGGAAAAGTATCCAACACGGAATGACCCTATCCCACTCTAAGGGTGATAGTTCCTTAGCAACAGCAGAAGCAAAGCTATCTAAAGTTACTTCTTTATGACATGCAAGAGATGAAAGGAAGAGATCCACTTACCGATGTCTTGCGCAAATGGTCGATCCAATCTCCTCTATTTGCCGCTCGCTCCCAGCTCCAAGTCTTCTCACGGGTCCAGCTACACGAGATCCTGCGAACAAGACAAGAAAAGGAAACTACAAGAAGCATGCATTCATAATTGATTCAAGGATTAGCATAAATCAAATACGCAAGTAAGACAATACACCATTGAAACACATGCGAATAGAAGAACCTCAAATGCTTTATTAATATAAGGAAGTAAGGTTCAGGCGGTGATACAACCGTGAGAGGTCCAATCCAGCATCACCTTCCCGACGGAAAGAAATCTCCTCTTCACCTCCCTCAAGCAATCACCCAATACTCACAACTGTAAACCAACAGCAATTCTTTGCACAAAATTCCGGCCCTCAGATCCCATGGGATGAGATCCTTATATAGAGTTTTGGAGTGAAGATAAGTCAGCTTGATGTGTGACTTGTTGTCCTCTTCAACTCCAGTTGTTCTTCAGTCCTTGAGTCCACTCGGAGTTTCTACCTTCCACTTGGAGTTTTAGAACCTCTTTACTCATCATTAGGCGAATATTCTGATCCAAGTGTCATTTTGGAAGCTTCCTGGGCACTGGCACATTGAGAAAAGATTCCTCCACATGTCAAAGTACGCCCAGCGCGGGTAGCCTTTGTTGCACTTGCTATGCAGCGCAGGTACACCATAGAGCTTTTGACATTCAGCGCAGATGCTTAGTGGAGCAGCTGCTTTGATCCAAAATTGACCTGTTTTTGAGTGTTTTCCAGTGGAGAACTGATCTGTAGTGCTGTGGTTTGCCGACCTTGTTCCTCTAGGGGTAGGAACAACATGTTTAGGGACTTTGGATCCCTCAGATCATTGACATTTCATGCTCCATGCTGTAAGGCACAAAAATGTCTATAACAGTTGCCCCCTAAAGTATGAGGTCATTTATCGGGTGAAATGCTTTATTAGGAGGATCCGAAGTTCATTCAATCGTCGGGAGGTGACCTGTAACAAAATACAATACAATACATTATCTTTTCATACTTTCTTTTCATGATCTAGCTGATGCGGGCATTTCCCATGCTCAGCTTTATAAATACATTTGTTGTACATAAACAGACGATCGTCTGATAATAGACTGATAATTCTCTGCTTTTAATTATCATCCTTTTAGTAGGATGATCATCTGCTGCACATGTCTATGTTTTTATCTCCTGAATATATATCGCAGCCCGGATGGATGAAACTAGATCCGGGGTCTTCAAACTTGTCCGATCTTCACTCTAGTACAAGTCGACCCATGTGAGAATTTCTTGAAGTCGAACATGGAAAGACATCGCTTGATTACTAGTCAATAACGTAAACTTTTAACAAGCGCGAGAGGAATCACCGATAATGATGATGACCCTCAAGGTACTGCAGCACAATTCACGTGGCGTGAATATAGGATCTGACGTCGAACACCACGCAAAGTCTCCCGGTCGAAGGTCATTAATGTATACCTATCGCCGGAAGTGAGAAACTTGCCATTGAGGCATGCAAGCTTCAAAGTACTGAGGGGGTGTTCCTAGATCAACTTCTTGGATAGTGAGCTGATGTCGACAAGAAGTGATCCGTCAAAGGAGGGCCTTAATGAATCCCACATCAGTGACATGGAACGGAGCTAGTGATGATGGTGAAAACGATCTGTGAAATATGATTCAGGGTGGCGGTCATGGAAGGATGAAAGATGATGTATGGTAGTGGATGGGACCCGGTTGACACTTTCTGAATGACATCTCTTGAACATATAACGACACTGATGTGATGGATTGGTAGCATTACCCCATGTATGGATGGTATGGCGAGACCATGGTGAAGGGACCGGTGAATGATAATAACCCAACCCGATATTTACGGAGGCAAAAGTGTCATGTTCAAGAGTGACTTGCTACCATTAAGCTTTGAGGTTCTTCCCAATTTTTCCCCAGTCATTTCTGACCAGTACCTCTTTATTTTTGTCAAGCTTGAGGAGGATAACATATGCTTGTTCTATAACCTGCCCTTCGGGCAAGCCCATCGCTATGTTTTAACGAGCTTAACGATAGGGAAACTCGTTCTCGTCTAAAGACAAGTTTGTCGCTATCTAGTATTTTTAACGAGCCCAGCGACAAAGACAACTCGGTCCTTTTCATCTTTAGAGAGTCTGAAAAGGGTACATAAAGTGGACTCCAGGGGTCCTTTTTCGTCATCTAATCCCTTAAGTCCGAAAAAGTACAAAACAATACAGAA
The DNA here is from genome assembly GCA_031772625.1 of Pinus tabuliformis. Taxonomy (NCBI): domain Eukaryota; kingdom Viridiplantae; phylum Streptophyta; class Pinopsida; order Pinales; family Pinaceae; genus Pinus; species Pinus tabuliformis. Next base: position 925,313,202 of record CM062816.1, read on the forward strand.
GGGATGAATGTTCGATATCTTTATCGAGCCGAACTAGACAAGCGCTCGATCTTTTTGTGCAATAATCCCTCAGGTCCAAAAAGATTAAAATCTAGAGGAGGGATAGCTCTTCCGGTCCTTTTAACGAGCTGGAAGGCCAAAACTCGGCAAACTTTTCATATTTTACGAGTCAGTGAAAAGAGCTCAAAGAAGACTCGTATTTTGAGGAACGAGTGATAAACAGGGATAGCAGCAGATTCCAGGTACAGGTTGGAATTTTCCAATCACGGCAGTATTACAAGGATGGCCAAGTGAAATCACTCTTCGCAGCTGTTCCTCAAAATAGGTAAACAATCAAGTGGATGTGAATGATCGGCCAAATGAAAAGTGGAGGTGACGGTGCACAAACACGACCAAGGCTTTTATGGCTGATGAATTTACGGTCTCAAATGGTTATTTACCAGTTCATTTTTCTGGATGAGCTTGAACTCTGGGGGGAAGCTTGCTCACATGCTTATGTTTATTTTTTAACGAGCATGAAGTCCGCGTTAAAACTGCTCGGATCTTGTGTTTATTTTTTAACGAGCATGAACTTTGCCAAAACTGCTCGTTTGATAAGGTCAAATTCATATTTTACCATGACTAGTTTTTCTTTTCCAGAGATAGTACTGTTTCATCAATTGCTGCAACAAACTTGTTAGAAACGGATAACATGAAATAAAAATACTAATATTTCACTTTGAACTACGTAAAAAGCAATTAAAAGATGTTTTTACCTCTCATTTTACCATTTCATGTGCATTTGGTTTGTTGGAGCTTTGGAGGTGCCTCTTCCTCTCGATTTTTCACCAGCTGATTTCGGGAGATTCTGTGGACGATTTTCAGCGCCGTTTCCACCAGGTAGGAGCTAAACCCTAGCTCTATCTTTTCATGGTCTTATTTCTCAGTTGTATGCTTGTTTTCCTGCCCCCATGAGCCCCTGGGGTTTCTCTAGGGCGCTCTGCCATCAGCGCAGGTGCCCCATATCGAAACCTGCGTTGGGGGTTCTCATTTTCAAAGGCAGTTTGTCTCCCAACGCAGGTGAGACCCTTCCCTACCTGCGTTGGGCGCAGAAAACATCTTGGTTGCACAATTTTTCATGAGATTTTTGCCATTTTCTTTACTCAGTCAGGGATCTTACTCCTCCTCTTGTTTGTTTTGCAGAGTTTATTGGAGCAGAATGACTCTTACGTGGCGAGAACGAGAGCATGAAGAGGAGGACATGATTGCCCTCCATGATCCTGTTACCGTGAGCGCGTTGCGGAACTGTGGCTTGCTAAAATTCTTCCGCATATCCAGCATGAGGGCACAGATACGTTTACTGCAGTACCTGCTTGATGCTTGGGATCCTGTTAACCAAGTGTTCCAGATTAGGGGCAAGTCCATCCCTTTGACCATAGTGGACATTTACTTCTTGACTGGGTTGTCAAGGCGGGGTGCCCCCATTTCCTTGTCCGGTTCGGCCCGAGGGAGCGATTCCGTGAAAGATTATATCCGTCAGTATTGTAGGGATGGGTCCCAGCCGAGCAGAGACGGAAAGGTTTCTATCCATGATATCACTGACAGGTCTCTCAGGTCTATTCTGTACACAATTTGTAGGATGGCCGGCAGCGCATCCCCTCATGTTGCCAACAGGTCTTATGTGCAGCACGCCCTGGAGTGTCTTCAGCCGAAAGTTTTTAATTGGTGTGATGCAGTACTGGTTCAGATGAAAAACCAGTTGACCAAAGTAAAGGACGGGAAACTGAAGAATTTTGGCTTCGGTTCAGTTTTGACTGCCTTCGCTTTGGAGAAGATACCCTTGATGCAACCTCAGTATATTATTCTCGACTTGCCATCTCCTACTGAGCCACGCATGCAGAGGTGGGTTGACCACATGTCCAGACATGCAGGTCAATCTCAGATTACTTTTACTGATGCCTTCTTTAGGTGGTTTGAGCGGCAGGATATGGCTTTTTCCAAGCATCCATATATTGGCATGGATTTCCGAGGTGATCCGGATTTGGTGCTACCGGATGGCGAGCAGTGGGGTGATCTTGGTAAAATCTTGACCTTATCACTGTTTGTTGTTTTTTATTTATAATGTCCTTGTGCTTTACTCTATCAAGACTCTAATCAAACTCATGTGTGCATGCAGATGTTGGTCCCGTCCGTCCAGCAGTTCGTCCGAGAGCTCCGGCCGCTGCCCCAGCAGGGGAGGCTCCTAGGAGAGATATTCTCCGTGACCTTGACTTGGCCGAGACTCTTGCAGCTGTGCAGGAACAGGTCGAGGGTCTTACCCTTGGGATTCCGGATGTACGGATCGACGAGGTGCCTCTACGATTGCAGCGACATACTGCTGGTGTTCCTAGACGATGGTCTCGTCTTCTGCGCATGATTGCACAGGCCATGGCATGTTATCATGAGCATCACTAGGCTAGGGTGCCCCCCAGCCATTTTTGAGTTTTGGGGTCGTATGACCGATTTTGTCTTGGTTACAGAACATTATATGTAAACCGTAAACAGTTATATATATTTTTGATTTTCGGGGTTTATTCCAGTTTTTATGTGATCCATGTATGAAACATCGATGATGCTTCTCTTTTTATCAATTTTGCAAATGTCTATCTAACACATAGTTTGCTAATGAGTCGGTTAATGTGTTTAAGTTTCTGGAAATGTGTTGATATTGGATAAAATCAAACTGTCTTTCCAAGATTTTAACTCTTAGGAACTTGCGATAAATAGCTGGATTTCGGACAGAGTAGGTACCATTGAGTTGTAGTACCACGAGCTGTGAGTCTAGCCTGACGACTAGCCGGCGTATGCCATGGGTGATGGCATCAGAGAGGAGCTCTATCAACGCGCTATACTCAGCGATATTATTTATTGATCGACCAATACATACCCCCCTGAAACTCACTAACTCGCCGTTTGGGTCAAAAATGGCCCATGCTGTAGAGGATAGGTTCCTCGAACTACGACTCGCTCCGTCAGCATATCCAACCCACGGTTCCAATGGATTTGACATCTGAAATAAGTGTAAAAAGCTGATTACTTAAACCGGAACACACGCTTTAGCGAAAACAAAAATGTAACAAAAGCATACAGGTTACTATTAGGCATAGTAACGTTTAAGGTACAACCTGTTACGGGGTTGCGCCAGTGGAATTCCGTCATAATCTACCAACTCGTAGGCTCCTTTTGCTAATACACTCTTAACAATATAAGGGCCCATCCATAAGGACTTGAATTTCCCAGCTCCCAATTTATCGGATTCTTGGTCATAAAGCAAGACCAAATCACCTTCCGAGAAGACACGGGGTTTGACATTTTTGTCGAACTGCGCTTTGACTCGTTTCTTGTGGGCTTCGTTGGCCAAGGCGGCATCACGACGGGTTTCATCCAACTGGATTAATTCCAAGAAACGAGCTTCTTCTTCTGAGGTTCCGGGGAGGAGATCAATTGCGAGTTTAAGGGACGAAATTTCACACTCGATTGGTAGGATCGCCTCTAGGCCATACACCAGTTGAAACGGTGTGAACCCAGTGGCATTCCTTACCGATGTTCGGTAGGCCCACAAAGCCGAGTACAGGATCAAATGCCATCTTCTTTTGTGAACCCCCACCATCCTTTGCAGCATGCGCTTCAGGACTTTGTTGATTGCTTCAACTTGTCCGTTAGCTTGCGGATAGTACGGAGTAGAGCTGTCGTGAGACAATCCTAGTTTGGCAGTTAATTCAACCATCATGTGATTGCGAAAATGCGATCCATGATCTGTTACTATGGCCTGTGGTATGCCGAATCTGGCGACTACATGATTAAAAAAGAATAGGGCTACTGTTTCACCAGTGTTATCCAATGTAGGCATCGCCTCGGCCCATTTGGTAAAATAGTCAACTGCGACTATAATATACCCATGCCCCCTGGTCGAGGTGGGGTTACATTGCATGAAATCAATGCCCCACTTGGCGAAAGGCCCTACAGCTATTATTGGCTGTAAAGGAGCGGGGGGTCTTCTGGTTTTGCTATCAAAAATCTGACATGCATGGCAACTTCTGACTGCGGTTATGCAATCTTTGAACATGGTTGGCCAGAAGTATCCTGCTCGTAAGATTCTTTGTGCTGTAGCATATCCAGATTGATGCCCCCCACAGGTGCCTGAATGTCATTCATTCAGGGCTTTTTCGGCCTCCTCATGGGTTAGACACCTTCTCAGGACCGTATCGACACCACGACGGTAAAGCGTATCACCGACGATCATGTAGTCTTTTGTTTGGTATCGAATGCGTTTTGTTCTGAGTGAGAGGTGTCTGGCCGAAACTTTTGGGTTTGGAGATAAACTATTATATCTCCATACCACTCATCACTTGCCGATATCAGAAACAAACTTTCGTCCACGATCGATTCTTTGGACGTTTCATCGTTGGACGATGATGGGAGATCGCATAATAATTCTGCGAAAACTAAAGCTTTCTTTGATTTGGATTTCACAAATTCCAGATCAAACACTTGAAGGATAGCTATCCACTTTGAATATTTTCCGCCAAGTAACTGTCGTGACAGTATATAAGTCATGGGGTTGCAATCTGACAATACGGTGGTCTTCCTGAAGAGGACATAATGCCGAAATCTTTGTATCGCTTGAACAGCAGCAAGTGCTAGCTTTTCAACATGAGAATATTTACTTTCTGTATCATTTAAGTTTTTACTTAAATAATATATAGGGTGTTCAATTCCATCGGCTTCTTGAACTAAAACCATTGCTATGGTCGTATCTGCTGCAGCCAGATACAGGTTAAAGTCCCTTAGATAGTCTGGGGCGTACATTAATGATGCTTTGACTAGCGCTTCTTTCAAAGCATCAAAGGAAGCTTGTGCAACCTGGTCCCAGACGAAAGGTACATCCTTTTTCAGGAGACGGGTATAACCTTTAGCAAGTTCTGCGTAATTTGGAATGAACCTCCTCAGAAAGTTTGCTTTCCCTTGGAGTTTCTGAATCTGAAGCAAGTTCGAAGGTGGAGGCAAATTAATGATTGCCTGCACCTTGCAAGGGTCGAGACGAATTCCATCCTTGGAGACTATAAAGCCAAGCAAACGACCAGAACCGACGCAAAACACACATTTGTGCGGATTGAGTCTTATCTTGTAGTGTCGGCATCGTAGAAATATCGCTCTTACATGCTGCGGATGATCAGTCCGCTTTTGCGAATGAGCCGGAAGATCGTCGAGATAAGGTTGAACGATGTTCTTGATTTCATGGAAAGCATAATTCATTGCTCTCTGAAACGTCGCCCCTGCGTTCTTTAAACCAAAGGGTAATTTTCGATAAGCGAATGTGCCCCACGGACAAATAAATGCAGTCTTTGACTGGTCCTGTGGGCGGATATTAATTTGATTATACCTGGAAAATCCGTCCATAAACGAAAAGATTTCACATCCGGCGCATTCATCAATTATCTGGTCGATGAAGGGTGTAGGGTAGTTGTCCTTTGGACAGGCTTGATTTACATCCCTATAATCGACGCACACTCGTATTGTTCCTTGTTTTTTCATAACAGGGACAATATTCGATACCCAATCGGTTAGAGGAACCGGGTAGATGAAACCAGCATGGAGAAGTTTCTCAACTTCCGCTTTAATGGCAGCGGCCTTCTTGGGGTGTACCTGCCGAAGCCGCTGTCTTATTGGTTTGACATCAGGATACATCTTAATTTCATTTTCAACGATACTCGAGTCAATGCCTGGCATTTCATCATATGACCAGGCAAAGACATCTCTAAATTCGCGGAAAAGAGCTTTATATATTTCTTGTTCTGAAGGGGAACAACCTTTGCCGACATAAATATTCTCTACAATGTCTGTTTTGGTTGAGATATTTATGGCTATAGTTTCTTCTATATTGGATAGGTTTCTCTCGGAGTCCACCGTATTTACAGTATTTGTTAAGAATTCAAATACTGAGGGGTGATACAGGTCGCCTTGAGTATATTCCTTAGGAAGGGAACGATGGTGGTTATCATCCCATGGTGCCCCCTCAATCCACATTGATTGCAGGATTCCTTCGTCACTTGCATGCACTCGTGACCAAGGATCCACAGGGGTACCACATTCTCCTGACCTATCTACCCAAACGCTTGACGAGCATTGATTTGGGCTCGCCTCCCATGCCTAAAACATTGATTGCTACAATATTTCGATTGGGCTCGGGTGCAATACCATTGCCCGATCCATGATGACTTTGTCTTTTGCAACCTTCGTGGAAGATATCATGTTGCAGGTAGCCACCAATGGTACATTTCCTATGTACATATGATTTGGTAGCAAGAAAGTCCCCATCATCGTGGGGTCTTTCAACAGGCCTACTCCTATATCTTGAATTGAATGGTCGCTTTCATGGATCATGGGAATGCTTCCCGTAACTTGTGAACCATTAAGGAGGAAGTTCTGTTGGTCGACGACCGTAATCCCTCCTTCAAACGGGAATGCGATCTTCCTAAAATAAGTCGACACGACAGCTGCCATGGCATAAATCCATGGTCTTCCCAGTAGGATGTTGTAATCCAGATTTCCATCTATGACTTCAACATCAATCTCTACTGTTTTTCCACCTAGTTCAACCTTCAAGTTACTTAGAATACCGTAAGGGGTATATGTCCTACCGTCGAAAGCCTTTAGTGTTGTCGAAGATCTCGACAAGGTTGGCGACCCTAGCGTTTTCCAGCAGCTCATCGACATAATACATGTAGATGCCCCCTCGTCAATAATTGTTCTGTGAACAGTTTTGTTGAGGGCCTTCACTTGAATAAGGAAAGCTAGTTGAGCTGGTAACTGAGGGTCATACCCTTTGTGATCAAAGGACAAAAGATTGGAATCCTTAGGATCAACCCCCCCTATTGCCGATAACAATGCTTGCCTTTGGGATGGACAATTTTGTAGTACTTCTAGAGTCGACATAGCTGATGGCGATTGAGCCAAATCTTCTACTATGTTATAATGTTGCGCTGCTCTGGCACGAGGATTAAAAGTCGACTTGTGTACTACACCCTTAGGTGGTTTTATCGTTAATTCTGGCATTATGGGTGGGACAACTTCTGGTGAAGTTGTTGTCGAACTACTAGGTTGATCTTTACCTTTTTCGTTTGACAGTTGCGGATTCCCGTAATCTTTGTTCCTTGTCGAAATCAAAGCATCATTCTGCTGCTTGGAGATCGATAACATCAGCACTTGCGACGGGGAAGCATTTCCACTATCAACCATATTTTGACCTGGATTGGGAAATGGATCTGTCAACACAGCTGGGTTCTTTGGACTTTTAAAGAACCTCTTGAGCTCAGCTTTGTATGGACAATCTATTGTCTTGTGATCTTCGTCACATATCATACAAGGCCATTTCTTTTTCCCTTTCTCAGGAGGGTTTGAAGAAGTTTTTTCAGGTGACGGATCATCCTGTTGCTTCTTCTTCCCTTTGTTTTGCTTCTTCTTGCTTCCTGGTTGATTGGTTTCTTTGCCTTTATCTGCTGATATGGCATTTACTTCCGAAGCAAGAATCTCGTCATGGGCATTTCGATCTGAAGTCTTACGGGCTTTCTGAGGTGAAGCCTTTTTCGACTTCGCGCTTGCAGTGCCAATCACGCCATCTCCGGCATGAAAGTCAATATTCGATTTAGGAGGGGGAGGAATTGAAAATTCAGGTCTGGGGGCATCAGGTATTTTGTCGTAGAGCGTGCCAGACTGAGTATATACCAAGTCTAAATATTGAGCACGAGCAATCACTTGCTCCTCTGTTACGACCCCTCCCTTGGCCACATCTTCCGTTATAGCCGGAAGTAATGACTTTATAAACCATTCGGCTAATAGCTGATCAGGAACGTATGTTTTCACCATCCTACGACGGTGACGCCACTCATGTATGTGATCAGATATGTGAGTAGCTGTCGTCTGTTTGAAGTTGGTCAGTATCTCGGTTCCTGTTTCATACCTGATAGGTAATTGAAAATGGGTTAGGAAAGTCGTGGCTAAGGAGCTGAAATTGTCGAAAGAGGTTCTTGGCAATTCTATATACCATTTAGCCACCGGACCTGTCAATGTCCTCTGGAAGAGGCGAAGTCTTATCGAATCATCGTTCAGAGTGTTCGATGAACACCATAGATGAAAGGTCATGACGTGATTTGACGGGTCTTCACCTGGATTTCCATTGAATTTAGGAATGTCGGAGGGAAGTTTGTGAGGAATCGCTGGCCACCAAGGGGCATAAGCAATCGGATCGTTCGTCAACCGATGTAAATTGGGTAACTCTAGAGTTTCCACGAATGGCAGCTGTTGACTCAGATTAGGCGAAGCGTACCCAGGATACGAAGGGATCACCTGAGCAGTTGGTCTTTGCATACCGGCATAATGTATTTGATGCTGGTATGATTGATACGGTTGGTGGACTACCCTACTGTAAAGTGGTTGGTTTTGACCGTATTGTAGGTACGGTTGTCCATTGTTCGCAAAAAACTGCTGCTCGGTACCTTGGTACACTTGCTGGAACTGCGGTTGTTGATACTGCACCAACCATGGTTGTGATACCATTGGTTGTTGTGCGATTCTTACCACTGGGCCAAGATGAGGAGTAAGGGTACCCGTTTGTGCTTGTGTCGCCCCGCCAGTCGGCGATTGTGGTTGGGTTGCAGGGTCAAAGGGTTGTTGCATTACAACCTGAGAAAACTGAGGTTGACATGCAACAGGTATTGTTTGAACTTGCGACACAGTCACAATTGCCGGTGTCGTCGGGATGTTCGTCACAGGCATCTGTTGTTGCATAGAATACACAACTCTTGGTTGCTGGGGTAGCATAGGTATCCAACCACTTGTAGTTATTCCAGTATAACCTGAGTATGGTTGTGAGCTCCCGTATGGGTAACCTCCCGGAGGGGGTAATGAAAAAGCATACTGCCCCCCATACGGTGGTGGTCCGGAACCGAGAGGATTTATTACACCTCGAGGACCGGATTGCCCAAACTGATTTCCAAAAGGATCAATTTGTTGAGTTCCAACATAGGAGTTACCGGGTATTATCCCGGGAGAACAAACAGGAACAGACCATACTGTCGTCATGGCCCCCGAAGGGACCCCCTCCAGCTGTTGAGAGTTAGGGACCGATGGTATGCCGGCGAACATTGTCGGAATGACTGCAGGGAGTTCTGCTGTCGCTGTGTCATTTGGCACAGTCCTAGATGTTGACGGTTGTTCAGACATTTTGAGTCTATCCAGTAGATTGCCTAGTGATTCTTCAGGAACTTCTCTGGGTGATAGGCTAGCTTCTGATGCAGTAGGAAGTAGATTGATCCCTGCTCCAAAATGTGTTGGAGTAGTTTCTTGCGGATCTTCTACAATTTCTTCTATTGTGATCAGACCGGGTGGAAGAGGAAGACCGTCAGGTCCGTAGAATATTTCTGGTGCCGAAGAAGGGGTTGTTTCGACAACGACATTTGTTTGAGGAGCAAGACTCTCTGAACCGATCACTGATGGAACTGATTCAGTAACACAAGTATTTTCCCTCAGACTAGGATCAGTGTTACTGTCCTTCTGGGGCTGTTTAACTTCTTCAATAGGGGCAGGGTTTCCAGAAATGTTTGGAGTAACCGGAACCTCAGATGTCGTCGGAACACTTGTTCTAACTTTGACAGGAGATTTGGAACCAGTTGAATGAGATCGCTTTGCCCGGGTTGTTTTCGATTCCGGAGACAAAGACGGTTGACTCGTACGCCTCCGCGAACGACGGTTCATCGATTGACTTTCTTCCACGGTTGCGGATTACTTGATCAACCAACAATGCACAGGGTAAAAATGTGTTTTCGAATTGGATTAATTTTAGACGCTTTTTAAGACACAACTTGATTTTTCATGTTTTAAGAGTCGAGAAAAAGCTAAAGATGACTCTAGTCTCCTTCGATGTATTAACGAGCCCGAAGTGACAAATGCTCGGATGGACTTTTTCAGTTATAGAGTTTGAAAAAGGCCAAAAGAAACTACTCTGGAGTTCTAGGCAGAGGGTGTGCCAAACCTTTCGCGAAACCACAGAATACGTTTTACGGTACGAGTGGTCGATCTTCGTGAATGCTGTGTTCACTGCATCGCGATCAGTAGGGCGGCCGACACGGCTTCCTATGGATAAAGGCTTTGTTCCTATAGGGGTCCCCCAATATACGCGACGGTACGCGGGGGCACAAATCCGTATTAGTGCTATCGTCCCTCAGGAGGAATCACCCACCTTCGTAGAGATCGACGACCACTATGTTTAACGACGCCGGAACACGTCTCTACCTAGACCTCTACTGTGTTTCGTTATGTTTCAAAGCGTTGTTAGATAAATTCAGTTCTTTTTAGGTTGATCTTGCTTAGCAGTTTGCCTTTATGGATCACCACATGATGTATGATACAACTCCTAAATGCAGTCTAAGAATGATAAGCAAGCTTTTTCAATTCTTTCAACTTATGAAAATCTTAACTACTGAGGGAAAAGAAAGACATCATCTTTTCAAACAGATCATAGAGCACACACTGATGCACTTTTCCTAAATCGACATGCAAACTGTCAAAATGCACATGCACAATGCAAGTATTTCTTTTCTTCTTCCTTAATGTTGTATTACAAAAAGAAAGTTGTTGTACAATTTCGAATTCAATTTCAAGTGAAAGAAAACAAGTTTTTGTCCAATAATCAAAAGAACACCTTAAGATTCACTCGTTTCAACACAAGAAATACTGAAATTCGAACCATATAACGAAAGCAAATGTTCAAGCAGCTATGAACAGTAATAAACTAGCTCTTAGAATCACAACGACACTTTCTCACAGGCCTGGATCCAAGAGGTCACAGCAAGACTAGTTCACTTTCGCTACGGGAAACTGTGAATGAAAGCAAGAAATACAATAAGAACAATCACGGTTTCTTCATACAACTGAGGCGGAATGAAGGCAAAGAAAGGTAGTTTCAGCTGGGTATACAGGTTGACAACAGGCTGCAAAAACAATATTGAAAACTGGGCAACAGACAGTAGGGAACCCCAGTTGCACAAGGCAAAACTGGATCAGCGCAGGTACTGCACTGTCAATCTGACATGCAGCGCAGGTAGCCCCTTCGGGACCTGCGTTGCAGCGCAGGTAGCCTTTGCTGCAGCTGCACTGAAGAGACAACTCTCGTCTCTCTCAGATTCCGGGTCACAATTTGCTCAAAAATCAATGGTTTTTGGCCAAATCAGAGGCTATCAGCCAAGTATACAGTAGAGGATGATTAAGGAAGATGAACACTATCACAAAGAGCTAAAAAGAGTCCTTGTGGATCAGCTCTTCAAATCATAAACATGCCCAGCACTGAGCTAGAGTAGTTGCCCTCTACTTTGCATTCGAAGGATTCGAATGCAGTTCGATTCGGTACTCCCTTTGTTTAGGAAATGAATAGCAAGAAACACAAGCTACCAACAAGACACGATCCCCAGCGGAGTTGCCAGTCTGTTGTGGGGAAAATTATCCAACACGGAATGACCCTATCCCACTCTAAGGGTGATAGTTCCTTAGCAACAGCAGAAGCAAAGCTATCTAAAGTTACTTCTTTATGACATGCAAGAGATGAAAGGAAGAGATCCACTTACCGATGTCTTGCGCAAATGGTCGATCCAATCTCCTCTATTTGCCGCTCGCTCCCAGCTCCAAGTCTTCTCACAGGCCCAGCTACACGAGATCCTGCGAACAAGACAAGAAAAGGAAACTACAAGAAGCATGCATTCATAATTGATTCAAGGATTAGCATAAATCAAATACGCAAGTAAGACAATACACCATTGAAACACATGCGAATAGAAGAACCTCAAATGCTTTATTAATATAAGGAAGTAAGGTTCAGGTGGTGATACAACCGTGAGAGGTCCAATCCAGCATCACCTTCCCGACGGAAAGAAATCTCCTCTTCACCTCCCTCAAGCAATCACCCAATACTGACAACTGCAAACCAACAGCAATTCTTTGCACAAAATTCCGGCCCTCAGATCCCATGGGATGAGATCCTTATATAGAGTTTTGGAGTGAAGATAAGTCAGCTTGATGTGTGACTTGTTGTCCTCTTCAACTCCAGTTGTTCTTCAGTCCTTGAGTCCACTCGGAGTTTCTACCTTCCACTTGGAGTTTTAGAACCTCTTTACTCATCATTAGGCGAATCTTCTGATCCAAGTGTCATTTTGGAAGCTTCCTGGGCACTGGCACATTGAGAAAAGATTCCTCCACATGTCAAAGTACGCCCAGCGCAGGTAGCCTTTGTTGCACTTGCTATGCAGCGCAGGTACACCATAGAGCTTTTGACATTCAGCGCAGATGCTTAGTGGAGCAGCTGCTTTGATCCAAAATTGACCTGTTTTTGAGTGTTTTCCAGTGGAGAACTGATCTGTAGTGTTGTGGTTTGCCGACCTTGTTCCTCTAAGGGTAGGAACAACATGTTTAGGGACTTTGGATCCCTCAGATCATTGACATTTCATGCTCCATGCTGTAAGGCACAAAAATGTCTATAACATGAACCTCAGTGAAAACTTCAACAGGGTTCACTCCTTTCCAGCTAGTTTATGGCTTGGAAGTTGTGTTACCCATTGAATGCAAAATCCCATCACTTCAAATGGCTGTCGAATTACTTCCAGCTACTTCCGAAGAGGAGAAGCGTTTATTATACTTAGCTAAATTAGATGAGACTCGACGTGACACTGCATTGGCAATCGAGACTCACGCGAAGCGAATGAAAGCTCAGTATGATAGAAATGTGACCCCTCGAAGTTTTTCGGAGGGAGACCTAGTGCTATTATATGATCAAGCTAACGATAAGCTAGGTGCTGGAAAATTCGTTCCTATGTGGCATGGACCCTACATTGTAAAGCAAAAGCTAGCAAAAGGGGCTTATGAGTTGGTAGATTTTGATGGGGACTCTTTGGGTAAACCCAGAAATGGACTTTACCTAAAGAGGTATTATGCTTAAATGGTGGGTATGGAGAATTTTTAGTTAGGTTAGGTTTTCTTTCTAGCTGGTATGTTTGTTAGTTTAGTCAGTGTGCTTAGCTTAGAAGGTGTGTTTTTTGTCGTTATTCTGGCTTATCTTGGTTTTACTCTTGATATTGCAGATGTCGACGCCTCTCCAAACATACATCGGATTTGCTGATGGTGCTTGTCGTAGTACACGGAATATCTCTTTCGCAGCTTGGGTTATCTATTCGCCCTCTGACGAGTTAGTTTCTATGCATGGGGTAAGCCTCGGTCAAACAACGAACAACACTGCAGAATACAGTGCAGTGGTTGAATTATTATCCGAATCTATTTCATTTGGAATTCGACGTTTGATAGTGAGGTTAGATTCTGAACTTGTTGTATTACAGCTTAATAGAGTATATGCCATTAGAAATCCTGTGTTATTAAGGTTGTTTTTGAGAGTGCGTCTCTTGGAACGTGAATTTGATTACATTGAATATCAGCATATTCCAAGGTCTTTAAATACATTAGCAGATGCAATTGCTTCTCGAATGTTGGACAGACATTTACGATAATCATGCAAGTAAATTTAAAAACATTTCATCACATATGTTAAACAAGATAAGCCGGTAATAGTGATATATATATAGATAGGAGTGTGTCAAAAAATATACATCGTCTTCGATCATAGGTTGAAAAACACCTTATGATCGGCAAAAATGATAAGTACAAAAAGCCAAAAATGTCATATGTGTCTACAAAAGTGACTAGCCAATCACTGGTGGTGCTCTCTATACGAGACCACTGCCCGCGCTACCCTACACAAGAACCTCCTAAAAGGTCCTGGGACTGCGACCACATAGCGCTGAAGTCGAATGGGAATGTCATCTATGGTGGTCTCTGGTATATCCGCCGTCAGACGCTCTAGATCCTGTTCCAGCTCGGCTAAGGTCTCTGCGGCCGCATCCTGTGGGGGTGGTGCTGGTACAGCTGGTACTCTCCTCTCAAAAGGCCGGAGGTTGGCTGGGCGCTGTGGACCAACATCTACATTTTGAAAATTTTTACTGTCAGTTTTGAGATGATATATATAAAAAACAAAAAAAATATATAATTTGAAAACTTGTGAAAAATAAAGTACCTCTGTCGTCCCATTGTTCTCCCTGTGGAAGAACCATGTCCGGATCACCTCGAAAATCTACTCCGGCATACGAAAAGTCCTGAATAGCAAAGACCTGGTCCTCTAACCAGTGAAAATAACCATCAGGGAATCGAACAACTGTCGCGCCCTCATCAGGATGCCGGGCCATCACCGTAACCCATCGTATCAACTTTGGCTCCCAAGGACCCAAGATATCAACAGTGAGTTGCTGAGGGATCAGCATCGGAACTCTCTCTAAGGCAAAGCTCACAACTAGAGGCCCATATCCAAAGGTCTTCAGTTGTCCATTCTTTGCCCTAGTCAGTTGGCCCTTCATATTGGCCGACACAGCATCGCACCAGTTGAAGATGGTGCCTCGGAAACAGTCAATCGCCATCCGCATTTGGGACCTGGTGGCAATATGTAAAGCGGCTGCACCGCAAATTCTGGTAACTGTGAAAGCTATAACCTTGAGTTCACGCCGAGAGATGTGTTTGATTTCTACGCCTTTCGCATGCTGTTGATTGGGTATGCACCAGTCTGCCCGGAGACTAGCAAGGGATTGGCCACCCGACCTAGTCCCGGCTAGATTGAGTTGCTCGCCCCTATTTGGCAAGCCAGTGAGAAAGTATATGTCAGAGGGCTCTATCTCGAGCTGGTGCCCTCCGATGTAAAAGCATTGCTCATGAATGTTCCATCTCTCAACCAGCCACTCCAAGAATCTCACCTGAGCCCTCATGCCAGGTATGGCCCAGTATTTATATAGTCCGCATGCTTTTAGGGCATCAATGGAAGGTTGATGATTAATTGCAGCTAAATCAACGTCCTCGTGCTCTCTTTCTCTCCAATCCAACATGGTGAGTGCCCTACACACCAAGAAATAATGATTAGAATTAGTTTGGGAAATTTCAAATGGTTATTTTTGGGTTTTGGGGTTTCAAATTCCGCCCTTCGCAGGGGACGCACCCTGCGTTTAGGACACAGAGCGTCGGGACGCAGCTGGCCTGAAGGTGGGCTGCGTACCTCGACCTTTTTTCTGTGTAGGAAAAGGTCGGGGGACGCAGGTCACCCTTAGGGCACCTGCGTACCCCGCAGAGCGGATTTTAAAACCTAAAACCCCCCAAAAACCAAAACTAAAACCTAAAACAAAATTTTAATCGGATGAAATTGAAGAGGAGGATGTTGTGAAATACCTGGAAGAGACGGTGTTCGATTCTGACGGTCGGATTCTCCGCAGCGACCACGGGAAGTTTCTTGCCAAAAGCCCTTTTTTCAACCTCAACAGTAAAATGGTAAAAATGACATGGTAAAAAGTCTTTTTATAGGTTTTTTGGATGGATGAATGCTAGGTTTGTTCATTTTTCACCATGGAAGGATATTTTTCAATGCATTTTTGCCTATCTTAAACAGGTATGAGTAATGTGTCGTTTTTGTGCAGGACAAAGGGATTTAGAGGGAAAATTGTCATTTTTCACGAACCAAAATATCAGAGTCATATTTTAAGCCCTTTTCTGACTCCTAAAATATGAAAAGATTGCCGAGCGTTTCTTTTACACTCGTTAAAACAGAATTAAAAGACGGTCCCCTTATAGCCCTTTTCTGACCGTAAAAACAAGAAAAGGTTGCCGGGTTTTTGTCGTTTCAAACTCGATACTGGAAATAAAACGACGTGTCCTTGATCGCTTTTTACTTTTCAGGTCAGTGACACTAATTATGAAAGTACTCCTTGGTCGCAAGATCAAGCGATTCCCCCAGGTATTATTTTATACTTTTTTCGGGCTTGAGGGACACAAATCTACGAAAAAGTTCAACTTGGAGTCTTCTTAAGTTTTTCAGACTCTCTAAAATTGAAAAACACCGAGTTTCTCCTATACTGGACTCGTTAAAATTTCACAGTAAAGGACCTGTTCAATTACAAACAGGAACGAACCACTCCTTCCTAGGGTTCGAATCAAAACTAGGTTGGACTCATCTGAAGGATGAGCTTATAATCAAGCATATGTTATCCTCCTCAAGCTTGTTAAAAATAAAGAGGTACTTGCCAGAAATGGTGGGGGAAAAGAGAGAAGAATGAGCCTATTTGTTATCTTTTGTCTCAGAAGAAACTTTATTACCACTCTTGGACACGACACTTTTCATTCACCTGGGTTGGGAAATCCTTTACCTCACAGTTGATCAAACCACTTTGAAAGACTTCAGTCGGGTTCCGGGAATTAACTTTGAGTCGTTTATCACCAAGCCATCTGTCGTGTCGTTATGTGTTCAAGAGGTCTGCAAACAAAACTTTCATCTGCAAAATACTTGTCATCCATTTGACCATCCCTGAGTCAGTCCTTACAGCAACATTTCTTCAACTTGAACAAATGATTTCGTGTTGTGGGCTTACCTGCAACGGGTCGCTTTCTATCGACATCAGCACATTATCTAGAGAGATGACTTAGAAATCGTCAGTACCTTGAAGTCTTCATGCATCAATGGCAGGTTTCTCGCCTTTGACGTCAGTTTACATCATTGACTTTCGATCAAAGGATTCCGTGAAATGTTCGACATCAACTCATTCATTCACATCTCATGGATTGTACTGGGTACTTTGAGAACCATTGACATTACTGGTGGTCTCTCTCACACTTGTTAACAGTTTACATCATCGACTGGTAATCAAGTGGTTTCTACCATGTTCGACATCAACTCATTTATTCACATGGCTAGAATCGTACCAATTCGGGAAGTAGAAATGAAGACCCTGGATCTAGTTTCCACCATCCAGGCTGCGAGGAGTTTTGTATTCATTATTAAGTAGACTAATCATAAACAGATGGCTGCGTCCATACTGTGTCTACAAAAGTCTATTATTGTAATGTACTGCAAGATCATTCCTGTACCAGAATAGTTAGTCTGTTAGTTTAAAGTTTTGATCTGAGTATGGGAATGCCTACCTCAGTGATGATATAATCTTATACATGTATTTTGTGTTGAAAATTGCAGGTTCTGACCAGGCTCTCCACGAGATAATCCTTGAAATGATAAAGCGCTTCACCCTTCCTAGATAATATAAAACCCTAATCTATTACAGGCTTCACACTTTAGGGGGCAATCTGTTACACTAAAAAATGTCACCATGGCTATTTACAGTTAGTATGGCTCTATCAACAGTCATGCTATCCTCTTGGGCAAGTCTTATGCCTCTGCTCTCCATGTCAAACTCCAAAAAGAGAGAAAGTCTTTATAAATGTATTTATCTCTGGGTATGCAGGTTCTCTCAACCTTACCTGCGGGGACGCACCCAATGTTCACAAAAGCTGCGTCCTTGTACGCTCTGTATGTAAAGGGGCAGGTGCGTCCCCCTGTAAAGGTAAAAATGCGCAAGTTTCATCTTCAAAAAGTTACTTGTGGTCATTTCTAGAGCATTCTAGAAGGTTTTTCGACGTGTATTGAGCGCCTCCAGATGGTTCATGTACCCCTATCAAAGAGGAACTTATCCCATCAATAAGGGAGCTATCCCATCCAAAGAGGGGATTATCCCATTGATGGTGGACCTGAATAACTTCCTCTAGACCACTATAAATACAGGCATTGGGCCAGAAGGAGGGGAGGTTGGAAGCTAAACATTTCTAAGGGTAGATGCTGCTGGAATTAGGACTCCCATTTAGAAGCTTGTGAGGAGAGATTGCCATCTTTGCTTGTTCTATTTGGAAGTGGGTGAGCTTTGTCAAAGTAAAGGAGAACTCTTGATGGACCCTGAGAGGGACTTGCACAACACCAAGGCTCAGGTTGTAATTGTTCCTTTTGTTTCCTATTAATGCAAATGAGTCCATTCTTCTCAATAACTTGTTATTTATGAGTTGTTTCATGTACTCCTTGGTCTATGTGTTAAATATGTTTTATTCTATGAGATTATCAAGTGCTATTTAATCATCTGATTGTTAGTGGATGCAGGTTTCAAAGTGAAGGAGGAGCTCATCTGGATCAGCGGGGCTGGACTGCTACAACAGCGTTGGACTACAGGTAGGATCTAAACACTTGATTTCTTATATAGTAAATGCATGTTTAGAGAAGGATTTCTCTTGTTTGTCTTGTTTGTCACTAGAGAGTCTTAGGCTCCTAGGGAGGTTGGTTGTGTCCGCACAATCGACTCTTTCCGCCTGACAGTGGGTGGCGGTATCCTGACATAGTGAAGTGAGGTGCTCTATCCCAGTCTCATAGCGGATGGGTAGCTGCAAGTGATTTAGGAATTCCATCGCTAGAGCGTCAAAAGTATTTACTGACGTGCATGGTAACTCAATGTACCACTTAGCTGCATTGCCAGTGAGGGTGTGGGGAAAAAGACATAACCAGACACTATCGTCCACCATGGAGTTGGAAACACACCAAAGATGGTAGGTGGTGATGTGAGTGCCTGGATCCTCCCCTTGTTTCCCTTCGAAATGGGGGATGTCTGTTGGTATCTTATGCGGGATCAGTGGCTAAAGTAAGTTGGGTAGATGGGGTCATTTGTAATTTTGTACAATTCGGGGATATCCAATATTGCCAAGAAAGGAAAAGTGTGTGGTGCCCCTGACTCAGACTAAAGTGACGACATATGACTTGAGGAACCTTGTGGTCCTTCCATCATTTGTGTCCCAATATTATACATAGGTTGTGTGGTATAGTAGTTACCTTAGGGTATGGCATTGTAGTGTGGATTTCCATGGGGAATTTCATATTGGGGTATATAATTGCCCCCAGGATAAGCAGTGCCCTCTTGACTCATTTGAATTTGTGAGTAGGGTGCCCCCATGGATTGGTTGGGACCTCCTTGAGGATTCCCGCCCGCCACAGAACTAACCATATGTCCTTGATTGACATAAGGAACACTCATGTCAATCAATGACTGACCATGCATGCCTGAGAATGGAGGGGGAGCTGTTACGTTCCCGACCGATATGTGCATATTGGGAATGCCCCAGATACTTGAATCTGGGGGTTTAAGCTGTAAAATGGCTGCCGACCATATTTTTGGTGGACGGGAACCATGCTAATAGTGCTATATTGAGCGTTATAAGGAGCACTGTATGTAGCACTTGTTGAAGGTATACAGTTTGACACTAAAGGGGTGGAACCTGGCATCGGCTAGGTTCCACTCGTGGAGGGTGTCATGTGAGTGGTTGTACCTGGGACAAATGGGATAGCGGGTTTCGCCATCAATAGTGTGGTAGTGACTATCGACTGGGGAAGTGGTGGAGGACCAAAAGTGTCCAAAAAGTTCCACGACCTGTTAGTCGTCGACGGGATGGATGGAAATGTTCCACCTACAGAAACAGGGAGTACAGGTTCCACTAGAACCATGAGTGGTTCCAACGGATTCGTGAGTGGAGGGTTGAAGTGAGGAACAAATCCTTCGATAAATAAATCCTCTGGCAAACTTGAATTGTCATTTGTCCAAATAGATTCCGTGTGAGACCTGGGAGACTAAGTCCCCAAAGATGGAGAATCCGGTTCACTGGAGCTCGGCGGATCTTCCACAATGAGCGGAGGAATTCCTAACAATCGTCTAGTTTGACGACGATGGTCGGATGTAGCCACGGTGACCGTTAATTTTTAACAATAAATTTCAGTGTGATATTTGTTAAAGTCTAAATGATAACGCTTGGGTGCCTAAAAAATATAAAAAATACACTAAGTTGATCAATCAGAAAACAAAGGGAAATCACCCTATCTAATAAGTACCGATCACTGGGGATGAAACCTAGTATCACAATGAATAACAGAGAAGGTTGGCCAAATGTACAGTTATGGTTACTCTAGAGCTTTGCCCGAACCTTAGATTGAGGGGCCAAGTACTCTTTTGAAGACGAGCACCCTCCCAAAAATTGAAGACAGAGTAGGTTTGTCTGTGTCAGGTACCAAGGCATCCCACCCTAGTCACCTTGTGTAAGACCCTAAAATATTGGCCGCTAAGGATACCTCAGATCACAAACACTGCCGGGGGGGACAGAGTCACAGACAGTATACTGTGTGGGCAGGATACCTGAGTCCCCGACTTAGCTCTGAAATCCCCGAAGGGATCCCCAATACACAGAATACCTAAAGAATTTGCAAGCGAAGGCAGGCTACCTTCACTAACAATCTGATGTTGTCTCGTATTTATCTCCGCTTTGACTAGAGTGGTCCCGGTAGTATGAGTGCAGCTAGAATTTTCTCTCTTTTAATGACACTAGTATGGGTTTCCGATCTTGGGCAGTTTACTCACACTGCCTATCCCAAGATCCTAGCCTAAACTAATGCTTGTTTTCTCAATAAAGAGTTACTGATTGATTTTAGGTAAATTTTATGTGTACTTTTTTATTGTCTTCAGTAGGGGAGTTGACATATGAAATGTGATGGGACTCTGACTCAAAAATCATGCACAAGAAAATGCTTTAAAAAATATTCAATTTGATATAAACAAGTTGTATTCTATAGGTGACAGTCTTTCACATATTCATATTTGTTCCATGCATCTTAGTCATTATAACACATGCATAACCAACAGAAATCTTTCCAATGCTTTCCTAACAACTACTTGAAACCAAAATAAAGTAGCTTTTAACCAGCTAAATAGAAGAATGAATAAAAGAATTGATGAGTTTTTCTTTGATAAAAACTTTTTCAAGAAATAAAAAACAACTTATTTCCTAAAAAAAATTCTTTCAGGATACCTATCTTGCTAACAAAATTTAGTAACATATCTTCTTTCAGTCCATGAACAGGCTTCCTATCCCCTTGGGTTTGTAGACACAACTAGAAATCAAGATTTTGGGAGACTAACGCTCTGTAACAGTGGCCACAGAGAGTTACTGGGTCCACTAATGCTCTGTGTGTGCAGACACAATGCTTTATAAAGCACTGTGTAGTCTTCTAACCTGCGTTAGTGTGGGAAAATAGTTCAAAATAGGGCTTCTTGGATCAAATTCAATGATGA
Organism: Pinus tabuliformis; assembly: GCA_031772625.1. Taxonomy (NCBI): domain Eukaryota; kingdom Viridiplantae; phylum Streptophyta; class Pinopsida; order Pinales; family Pinaceae; genus Pinus; species Pinus tabuliformis. The sequence continues at coordinate 925,334,267 of CM062816.1, forward strand.
ATATGTATAAGCAGGATGCAACAAGGTTTTGGTGGGTCAAAAAGGGAATGCAGAAGTATAGGGAGGTCTTAGAAGGAGGAGGAAACTGAGAACTATTCGGGTAAACCGGGAACTAGATGTATAGTCCCCAACAGAGTCGCCAATTCTACTATAGGATAAAATGCACGGTGTATGGAGAATGGAGATACCCTCAAAGGTCTTCCCAAGACCTTTGGTAGACTGTAAGATTATCTGAAACCATCACAAAGTTACATGCATGTTCATAAACAATAACTAACTATCAAGGTAGGACAAATATATTACCTCAAGCCTCCATGTAGATTTGCTGGAGAGCACAATGCAGCTAGGTGGAAGTCCCCTGAGCCAGCTCCAGATCAAGTCCTGTACATAGAAGAGACAAGCATAATCAAAACATACAACTCTGATAACTAATACATGAATACATAAAAGAACATCTAGTTACACATAACTAAGCTACTCATGCTAAAAGGCGTTGGAAAAACAACTAAATGAATGATAGTACCAACACCACGAAGTAGATAGTACAACTGCAGTTATATATTAATGTCGGAAGAGTGATTACAACCATCTGTTGCATCAACCTTCCCTTACCCCTCCAACTTCTCTCTCTCTCTCCATTCCTACTAACTTCTTATGATTTGAGACAATTCTCGACAATGAAGTATGCTATCCTTTCAAATGATCTGACCCCCATCACCATAGCCCTAACTTTGCTTATGTAGCAATTAAGTTAGGGTTTCCAAGTTCCTCCAAGAGTTCCTTAGGTTAAAAGCAATGAATTTGCCATGCTTTTCAGCGCTTTCCCATTTGCCTCCTTCATTAGGATTATAAATCCCCCAAATAGGTTGAACTTGAGATGTTTCCTTGCTTTTCTTGAGTAGATCTAGGAGCAAATATCTAGATATTTATGAGCCAATTCACTCCTTTGACCCTTAGAACTTCATTAGGGTCCACTAACATTATTCCCAAACTAGCAACTAGAGTTAGTTGGGTCACTAATGCACCCTTAGGCTTGCAAAGAAGCTTTATAAAGCAGGTTGTCAGTGCATAGCCAACGTTAGTGTGGAAACAAGGCATGTGATCTTGGAATTTGCTTCAGCTATCATGTCTTTCCCCTATGAGCTGATGAGGGGGTCAATTTATTGTATAACATATATCCTTCTGGTGCCATCCCCGTAGCCAAGAAGTGAATAATGTCTACAAAATGGTCATCCGCTACACGCACCACAAAGAGTTGTGCAACTGGTAATCCTTCCTCCAAATTATTAGGTTCTTCTCCCGTTTCAATCCATGACAGATGATCAGATCCAACATTTAACCGCTCTGGTTTAACAATGACTTCAAATTCATACTCCTGAAATAATAGCAACCATCTGTAGGTCTTCCCCCCCAACGTAGGCTTGTTAACCAGGTATTTCAAGAGAGAATGATCTGTGTACATCTTGAAATTCCCTCCTAACAGACAATGCTTGGATTTTGCATCATGTACACCATGGCCAACCCTTCGCACTTAGTTGTTGAATAATTTTTCTTAGCCTTCGATAACTTCCTACTTGCGAAGGCTATAGGATGGTCCATTTCTCCTTCACAGAGTATGTTACCACTACACCCAACGAAATGCAAGAGGCATCCACATGTACATGAAACTCGTTTTTCCAATCAAGGAATACCAAGATCAGCATAGTGACCATATTTTCTTTCAATACATCTAAGTTGCAATAACATTCCCCATCCCAACAAAATGTTGTGTCCTTCTTTAACAATTTCTCCATGGGTGCAGTTACAATTTGAGCATAAGCTTTCATAAACTTTCTATAGTATTATGTATGTCCTAGCATCACACGCAGCTGCTTGATGTTCCTAGGGGCCTCCAAGTTCACAATTACCACAATATTTGTAGGGTCCACCATCAATCCTTTCTTTCACACAACATGACCTAGAAACATTCCAAAAGGAACATAGAATATGCATTTACTCAAATTCAACATGATCTGGTATTTGCGACATGTATCCAACATCAGGCGCAAACTTGCTACATGGTGCTTCACTAATCGAAGCACCATCCAAACATCAAAATATACTTCCAAAAACATATGAATAAACTCCTTGAACGTTTCTATGACTATGCAGGAAAATATCGCAAGCACATTCTTGAGTCCAAATGGCATCACAGTGTATTGAAAACAACCCCACTCCATCATGAAGGTCGTTTTTCTCCTATTCTATGGCACGATATTGATTTGATGATACCCTGAAAACCCATCAGTAATGGAATAGGCCTCCTACCTTCCAACATTGTCTAACACTTCGTCTGTAAATGGAATTGGGAATGGATCATGAAAACATGAATTATTATGCTTCCTTAGATCTACGCAAATATTTATTTCACCTTTTTGTTTCTTTTCCTAGACCACAATCGGTCTCACCCAATTAGATTCTTTGACAGGTTCTATGATGCCTGCCTCTAACCTTTTATCCAGCTGCTAGTGAACCTTTTCCTTATACTTAGGATTAAGGTGGTAAGGCCTATGTTTAATAGGCTTCACATTCGATTTCAATGCGATATTCATAATTACCAAATCACCAACGATGCCCTCTAAATATGAAAACTTGGTGGGTAAGAGATCATGGTATTCACAGAGTAATTTAGCAAGTTTATCCACTGTAGTGTTGTCCCAATAATCCCCAATTTTTGTGAAATTTGGTTCTTCCTCAGTGCCAATGTTTACTTGATTTGTCTTCAAAGGTGTGGAGATGTACGGGTTTTCTATTTGTGGGCCTTCGACTTCATGATGCCCTTCTACCTCCAGAATATTAATGTTCCTTGGGTCTTCTTCTTCCTCTTCAGTGGTCACATTATAGCACTCTACTGTATGGCGCAGTTGGGTTCTCCAGTCTGGTTGGGTTCATTCCATAGTTTCCTTTGACATTCAAAAGATAACTACCTTAATCTCTTGCAGCACTTCATCGATGCTTGCAAAGCCATCTTCAAAGCTAAAAGTTAATAAGAACCCTTCCTTTAGTACATCCCATTCTGCGGTGCCATGGTGGAGCTCCGTTTCTAGATACCAGTTCATGAGGATGGTATCCAAGGTATGACAAAATACATGTACCCACTCTAGCTACGGTTCTATTCCCCATGCTTTAGTCCACTTCACTAGGTGATCACGAGGATAATCCCTTCCATTATACTTCTTAGTCATTCTAGTGTTAGCATGCCCAAACCCTAGCTTCATCATTCTTATGTAATCTCGTCATCTAGCAAAACTATCCTTATGCATGCCCCACCATCGTGCAGGCATAGCATGCAGCGCCAACTCCAATGATTGAAAGCAGTGGTCCTAAAGGAATTCATGCCCAAATTCATCCAAAAGCATATCTACATCAGTTAAACCATCATAATAAGGTAATTTTCTTACCTTCGATGAAAAACAGTGTAGCGACTTCATCATCATATTGCATTGCAATGTAGAAACTTCAAGTAAGAAGTTATGCCAATGCTCTAACTCCTCGTCTAAATCATAGGTGCACGAACTCTCTTGGTCCCATGCAATTTCTTGATCAGCTATCGGGTTGATCCAGTCCTAATCTTACACGGTTAACTTGTAAATTGGAACCAACTGATTATCACTTTCTTCACAATCGCGGACTGGTTTAGTATAGCCCCTTCTACTAGATCCAACGACACTATAACTCGAATCGAATTTCTTTCAAATGACATTGTCCTCTTCTTTATATTAATGACCCCATTCATATCAATTGCCCACTCAATTCCCAGGAGTGTGGGGTAGGGATTACTATCATCAACAATTTCTATAACTTCAAAGTCTGCCACAGCGCTCACACCTTCAATGTCAAGTGTTACTCCATATAATTGTCCCATGGGGATGATTTTCTGTTGGTTCACCATTCTAAGTTGAATTAGAGACCAATGCAGCGCAGGCCTCTCCATCCTTTCCCATGTTTGTTTCAATAATACGTATGCATCGGACCCCAGATCCAAAATGACCTAATCCATTTCATAATCACTTATATGTGTTGTTAGCCTCATCTCTCGCCCTGTTCGTGCGTTATGATTGCTAATTTTTCTAACCGCGCGGTGTCCATCAGGGGCTTTCTCTTTGCTAGTGCATTTATTTATTAATTCCTACAGGCCTTCCACAACCTTGCTATCATGCAGTATCTTCATGCACGTTTCTAAAAATTTAGTGAGCACAGAGGGATCAACATCTGCAGGTGCACTGATTTCTTGCATCTTGTCGTGGCTTTCTAAGGTGGAGGCCTCAACAAAGCTCTTCTTGGCTTCCATAAATGTTTCCTTAGCACAATCCAAAACAAAGTCGGCTTCTTTCTCTGGCACTTTATGGACCTGCCCCTCTTCTTCAGGTTGTTTACCTTTATCAGTGCCAGTCGTCATTCCACTCCTCAGCACAATATTAATGCTTTGATCTTCTTCACTGGGCTCATCCCTCATCATTTGTAAATTATGCATTAGCCTCTCAGGTTGCATTTTATTTTCTTGCAATTTAGCTATTAGTATCGGGCATTCTTCTATAGTATGGTTGAACTTTCTGCAGTATTGACATGATGGGTGAGTAGGATTCTGGCAGTCCCGCGCATAGTGCCCTGACTATCCGTAGTTGTAGCAGATGATCTGACCGCAACCTGTACCAGGTCCTCCTCCTCCTTGACCCTGTCCCCAACCCTGATAACCTCTGCATGCTCCTCCGGCACCTTGGTCTGGAGGCCGAGTTTCTAGTTGCATCTAATATGTAGGTGTTCTTTCCATGATCAGCTTATAGCTTCGATAGTGGCACTCATCGCGACCCACAGATTTGTAGAATTTATAGAATAACTACTGGGGTGCTTGAACGAACTTCTAAAGTAAATGGAAATTATCCATCACATGTTGTCCAACAACTTGAAAAATAGCACACCATAGTGCAACCTCCACGCTCGGCACTGCTAGGGCTTCTGGCTTCAGGGGAATTGGCCCCCCTCCTATAATATAATTCACGTACATAAGACAGTGATCCTTATCGTGCCCATGGTCCATGCACTTCAAATAGCAAATTTCTACACACACTTCTGGTTTAGTCTCCTTGTCTTTCTTCAAACTCTGTAACTCTAGGTGTAAGCCTGCTAATTGTGATTGGATCTGTTGTACTCCCAGGTCCATATCCTGAATAGGGGATGCCTATAGCCTCATTGCGATCTCTAAGGCTTCTGCCTATGTTTCTATCTTCTGTTGTGACAGAGCAATTCTCAAGTGGGGCAAAAGCGACGCTATAAACCATTTGCGATGCTGGCTATCTACGATCTACATGATAGCCTCTCTAATTTGACACTTAAACCTCTGATCAAATTCCCAAGCCATCTCATCTACCCTCATCATGTTGTCTTTAAATCCAATTGTTGACTAAGAGTCAGACTTAGGCTTACTAAACTCTTTCTTTAAATTCGTCTTAGTCTCTACTAGTGTTGCAAGAGGATTATCATAACAATACTTAATGTACCAAGTTAGCATGTGATCCTGTAAAGTGGTAACCAACTGTGCCTTCTTTATATTGTCATCAATAATCTATTGCACTGTCGATACAAGATTCACAACAAACCAAAAATACTCTGCATGTTCACTTCCTATGCCTTTGAAGATCGGCATCTTCATTGTGTTCGCCATGTTGAATGGTGTGGTGGAGGTGGAGGTGGAGATGGAGGTGGAGTGGAAGGATGATTTGCTCGATGAATCACCTAAGTAATTAGCTAAATAGCACTTCGCAATGTAGTCAATCGTGCCCCTTCATCGTCACTTGAAGTAGGTCCAATTAGTGGACTATACTCTCGTCTCGATCCTTCGCGGTTTCTAAAGAATCATCCACTTTGCGTAGCTCCAAACATCAAGGTAATGGCATCACTCGTTTTTCACATAACAACATTTTAATCCAAGTATTCAATGATCTTAAATACTTACCTCGTGGTCCTTTGAAAAACAATCGGTCCGCTTCACTATAGCTGATTGAGGTATCAACTGCAAATTCTATAAAAAATCCTCCCAGAATCTGATTGAGCCAAAGATCGACTGCCCACGTGATCTTGTTTTTAGAAGCTTCTAGTCGTCGCACTAATTCTGGACTCCACAGTATAGGACTATCGGGCTTCCACCTTCCTTAACTATCTGTCAATTTAGCTAACTAGTCATACAGTTCAATGGGGAAGGTGCAGAAGAATATCTCATCTATCTCTGTATACAGATACCTGTTCAACAACTCTTCCTTTGATAGGTGTGGATTCCTATTTTCTTGCGTCACGAACTCATGAATTTTATGATCCAACCACTTTTCAATTTCTTTCTTAGTTGGATTCCAATGATGCGACATCTCACATCTTTTTCAAGCAGATCCTAGTCCCGCAAATGGAACCATTTGTTGGCTTAGGGGGTCCTGACCCAAGTTCAGAGTTATTTGTGCCAACCAATAAAACCCTGCACTACTATCCCTTTCAGAAACAACCCATGTAGCGTAGGCTACAATCTCAATCGAAGCAGTATGGTGGGATGTAAGAACCAAGTTTCTGCATCCAGAGACTAGTGTGATGTCTTCTAGTGCCTTGGATCTACCTTCACGTAGATCAATAAACTCTTAGGGAATGTTACTACAACTATGTTAAGATAGCCTTCAGATCTTCATGAAGGTCTACGATCAGTCCTTGTAGACCTTTAACAATCAATTTACCTACTTACGTGCATAAGAAAGTAATCCTAAATTGGTGTTCACGCATATCTACTTAAGTCGTTAATAAACATAAGAGGAATCACCAGAGTTCGTGAAAGTATTTAAACATGCATTTTTTACATTATTAAGACTTATTAAAGAGAATCACGTAGCATTCAATCAATATTTTATAAAGAAAGTCATTTATCAATGGAATATAACATAAATAGACATGAAAAAAATACTCAAGATTTTTTTAGAAACTTGTCTTTATTGATCTAAATTTACAGATTAAGACTCAAAAATACCCTGTGCACACAGCTACACGGGTCCGCGCACTCAGCGACAGACTCTACCTAGGCCTCTGCACACTCAGCTGCAAAGCCTTTCTTCTTCTAAGCCTTCCTGAACCTTTCACTTCTATATCTCACCCTTTTCTACTCTACTGCCTTAGACTCTCTAAGACACACCTATTTATAGTATTTTCGATACAATTCCATGGTCCGCAAACCATGGGTGGATCTCAAACTGACTAAAATTGTCCAAAACAAGGGGCTAAGCCCCTTTGACTCCTATTCATCTATGCGCTCTGCATCCACAAATCACAGAGACTTTACATTTTTACAAAATTGTACCAAAATTTGGGTTATCTTAACCCAAACTAACCTAGGGGACCCCATTCCAACAACTAATATTCTTAGTTTCTTTGCATGGTTTCTTGTACATATTATATATAGCTGTGTGTGTGTGTGTTTACTTTTCTTTACTTTTTTTCCCCATGGTTTCTCTGTGTGATTCATGTGTCTAGTCTTTGGTGCACATATGTCAATACTCTCACTCCCTTATAGAGAGGCTTTGCAGATGGTGGAAGCCATTACACTTGGAACGTTGCTTCCGCCAATTAGGTTACTTTTTTGTCCACTGATGAGATTGTGAGTTTAGGGGGTATCTGTCTTCACCCAGTTACCAACAATGTGGTCGAATATAGTGTTGGGATAGGGTCCTCTAGGGTTAAATTTTGTAAAAGTTTTGTAATATTGTAAAGTCTCCGCATCTTGAGGAACGAAGCACACAGGGAAATAGGATTTCAAGGGGCTTTAGGAAGGTCAAATCCCCTTAGTTTTGAAGAGTTAATTTGTTTTGTGACCCACGTATGGTTCATGGACCATGGTATTATAATGAAGTATCATATAAAAAGGATTCATAGAATAGTCATAAGGGGATAACAAAGGGCGTAGATAGGCAAGTTTTGGGTTTGCATTGTTTATTCTGTACTTGGGTGAAGGGGAAGGATCCTACATCTGTGTGTAGAGACCTTGGTAATTCTGGAGCTAAGTGCACGGGCCCATGCAACTGTGTGGTCAGGGTTGAAGGAGTCTGTAATAGAATATCTAAGCATAATAAAGGTTGATCTAAAGAATTATCTATGTATCTCTTCTTATCTATGCTTTTAATATATGTTTTGATCTGTTGAATGAAATTAACCATGAAAAGAACTTAATAAATGCACGAAAGAAGTAGATCTGTTTATTTACATAATGTTTTATCAATGAAGGGTTTAAATCTGTCAATTGTTAGTTGCTGTAGTTTCCAGGTTTTTAAGGGTTAGGGTTCATGAAGGTTGGATAAAGCCCAAAGCTTAACAAAAACACATCACATAGTCCTTTGGATGTAGAAACCTAGTTCTGGCATCCCCCAATACCCCCCCGAGTGAGACTACAACCTAAACTACATGGGTTGTTTCTGAAAGGGCCGGTAGTGTATTCTTTTGTTGGTTAGTGTAGCTAACTCTGAATCTAGGTCCAAGCCCCCTCAAGCCAACAAATGGTTTCGTTGTCGGGACCAAGATCTATCTAAGAAATGTGTGATGTGGCATAAGTGGATACCATCTAAAAAGGAGATTGAAAAGTGGATAGATCAGGAGATGCATGAATTTGCAGCGCAAAAAAACAAGAATTTTCCCCTATCAAAAGAAAGGTGGTTGAACAGATACCTATATACAAAAGAACATGGAATTTTCTTCTACTCTTTTCCATGTGAATTGTATGAATGGTTGTCTAAATTAGCAGATGGTCAAGGTACTTGGAAGTTAGATAACACTATCATGTGGACTCCAGAGCTAGTGAGTTGCCTAGAAGCTTTGAAAAACAAGGTCACGAGGGTTCTCAATTATTGGATTGATAGCATTTTGTGTGGATTCATTACTGAGTTCGCAATTGACACATTTGTCAGCTATAGTGAAGCTGAACACTAGTTTTTCAGAGTACCAAGAGGTAAGTATTTGAAGTCCCTGAAAACTTGGACTAAAATTCTATTGTGTGAGAAATAGGTTATGCCATTGAATCGATGTTTAGACGAAGCTTGATGGGAGATATGCGAAGTGGGAAACCATTAAGAAGGGATCTAGATTTAGGTGTTGAGTACAAGCCTTTGTTGGAAGCATCTGATAGTGACGAAAAAATTGATAATCTGAAGACGCCTCAAGGTGAACCACAGGTGGTAAATCAAGGTTTGTGGGAATCCCACATCCAACCACTCCACCTCTGCCACCACCTCCACCTCACACACCTACACCTCCAACTCCACCTCCACTTACGTTATTCAGCATGAAAACACTATGAAGATGCCTATATTAAAGGGTATGGGGACTGAAGATACTAAAAAATTATGGTTTATAGTAGATGCTATGTGGAAGTCATAGCAGATAACGAATGATATGAAGAAAGCACATCTAGTCACAACATTGCAATATAGGGTGCTAAGCTAGTATATTAAGTATAGTACAACTCATCCAGTTGTGACGTTGAAAGATATGAAATATGCACTGAATAATGAATTCAATAAGCCTAAGTTGCAAGCCTAGTCTATAACGGAGGTCAAAGAAATCAAGTAGAGGGTAAGTGAATCTGCATGGGATTTTGATCAAATATTGAAATTCTTGTTGCAACGCACTAATCTACAGATCTCAGATGAGCAACATAAGGATTGGTATATTGCCTCATTGTTACCTCACTTAAGATTTCAATTATCACTACAAAATATTGGAACACATGCGGAAGCTCTAGATATTGCTATGAAGTTGGACGTGTTGCTTGTTCTAGATACAAATATGGGAGTGCAGCAGATTTAGTCCCAGTTGGCTAGCCTACATATGGAGTTGCAAGATCTTAAAAATGGCAAAGAGGTCCAAAGTGAGACACATGTGGAAGTATGGTGCTTAAAGCGCAAAGGCCTTGGTCACGACAAGGATCATTGCCTGGTGTATCAAAATTATCTCATTGGGGGAGGCCCTGTCGCCATGAATCTAGACAATACTATTGGGATGAACATCGATGTAGTGCCATGGTGCACTATTTGCTAGATCACATGAAAACACATGACAAATAATTGCGACGTTTTATAGAAGTTTGTCTAGATTCCTCAACAATTGTTTTTCAAGTTTTGTAAGTCAGTAGACCATGATGAGCACAATTGTCAAAGCTATGAGTTAATGATGGACATAACTCTAACATATAGAGTATAGGCTAAGACATGTCCTCAGTAGGATCAAGGTGCACCTGCAGTGTGTAGAGGGTTCTAGGGACGAGAAAGAGGAGCTAGAAGAGGTCGTGGATAGATCATTTGTTACAATTGTGGGGAACCAGGCCATCTTGCACGGGATTGTCAGAACCTAACACACCCCTCTTGTCATTATTACCAACAGTTTTACCATGTTATAGAAGATTTTCCCATGCTCATCGCGAAGATGCAAGAGAAAACGAACCAATAGTCTACTCAGAATATCCAGATGATGAGATCAGAACCATGCGAAGATGGCCCAGTGTTAATATCATCACGCGAAGCGGTATAGCTACCTGATCTGAATTTAAATAGGAACACAATAAATTACAGTTTTAACCATAAATACAAAGATGTATCAGAAATAACACTTCCTTTGATTAATATAAAATAATGAAATATGCTTACAAACAGTATGGAAACAAGACTAGTTCGGTGATGGTAGCTTAACTCTGAGAAGAGATGTGGTGATTACATGCCTCTGAACTATGTTACAATGAGGTTGAAGGGCCTTTTTATTATTGAACAATAAGAGCAAACCATAAACAACCAAAACCCTAACCTGAGGAGATGTAACCCCAAGAGTTTAGGGGCCTCATTGGGGTTAGTTGGGTAGCCAACTTCCCAAGGTCGTGACTTGGTGATATTATCTTCATTTCACGTGCATGATAACCCATTGGAAATATCTCTCTAAGGGCTATGACAAAAAAATGACTTATAAAAAGTTGCTAGTGGTAGATTGCAAAAAAAATCTTTGTTTAGGGCCTGAAAACAACTCCATAAGTTTAGGACCCAAAAAAACTGCTAAAAATAGTAAGCTGTGCTACAATTAAGGAAATTGAAAAACTAAAAGAATAATGGTGGGGGTCCACATGGAATTGGCGGGTGGTCACCAATATCAACTTGGATCGTTTCTCCCCCCTTAGGAAGCAATGGTCCCCATTGCATTGAGTTCCTCCATGAGGTGAGGAAACATCTGCTAAACTTGGTCCCTGTTGAGTTGTTCTACAATCTTTGATGTGTCTAGTAATGGTGGGAAGCATGGTCAAGGGAGGTCCACATTGAACACTCATTGCAAGCCAAGGAATGGGGGAATGTTGTGCTCCAAAACATTGCTTCCCACATCTTTGTTAATGGTGTAAGGACCATATCAGAGTGGTCTAAGCTTTTGATGGGCTCTGGTAAGGCATTCTTTTTGCAAATGCAACCAAACTTTGTCGCCCACCTTAAACTTGTGTGACACCAGATGTTGATCATGTCACTGCTTGTACTTGGAATTTTCTAGAATGGAGCGATGATATATCGACCCGTTGGGTAGAGGTGCTCTAGGAGTCATATCAAATGAATGCTTGACCTGACAGTGTAACAGTACCCCTATCGGTGAGGCGAAGATGTCCTTGTATCCTTTGATGACCGTATCCACCTGCTTGTGCTGCATGGAGGAACCCTTCCCCAAGGCCATGGATGTGGCTACGATCTTCCCCTTACTTTGAGAGCGAACCAGAAAGAAAATAAATTTCCTAGTATAGGAGATGAAATTATTACCTTTCTTAGCAGAGATCAAAGAAGTGATGGTAGGTGGGGCTACCTCCAGTATCTTGTATAATGTATTACACAAAGAAATAATAATAGTGAAACACCTTGACTCATACACAACATGTCGCTTCCACAAGTATGGTTTGCCTAATAATACATCACAAACATCCAAAGGTGAAACATCACACAATACCTCATCTGTGAAGGGCTTGATGTTGTAGGGAATGTGACACTGCTGACGGAATTGGAGATCTCAATCTTCATGAAGCCACCTGATGTTGTACAGTTATGGGTGAGGTATTTTCAATAGTCCCAACTGCTTCATGACCTCTATTGAAATGAGGTTCATTTGGCTCCCACTATCAACAGTGAATTGCAACAGTGAACCCTTCACCCACATCTGTGAGTGGAAAAGACGCTCCCCCTCCTCTGGATCTTCGGCCTCATTCTTTTGGATCTTGGCAGTGGAAACAGTGGCGCTAGGCTCTACATCAATGATTTGATTCCCTTTTTCATTCCTTTTGTCAAGTTCTGACTCAAGGTTGGAACATACATCTGATTCTCAAGCCTTCAACTCGGCCACCAGAGATTGCTTGGTCCGACACTCACTTGTGTTGTGAGTGGGGCTCTTATGAAACTCACACCACCTTCCTGTGTCCTTCTTTGACTTCGTAGTGTCTTTATTTTCTTAGGGATTCGACAGGTTGTATTCAGTCACACCATCTTGGCTTTGTCCTTGGTTCTATGGTTTGGGGAGGTCTTTCCCTTGCTTCAGATTCACAGATCCAAAGTCACGCTTCTTCTGTTTAAACTTTTGCTCGATCTTGGCAGTGTATCAGTATGTCGTGCTGAGCGAGGAGATGTCCACGAACTCCATCTCATATTAGATGTATCTATGTAGGTAGACTCAGTACTTGAGTACCAAACATTTCTCAGAATACTTGATGCCCAACTTTGTGCACAGGGTATGAAAAACATTGGTAAACTTTGGCACATCTTGGTCCCTTCCCTGCCGCAGTGTGGTCCACTTTATGTATTTGTCCTCGTATCTCCCATTAGGGTAATACTGCTCCTTGATGGCATCTCAGAATGAATTCCAAGTGGGAATGGCTGAAAATACTGAGTTCTTACTTTCATCCTTCTGCTCACAATAGGTTTCCCACCAGTCCTTGATGTGGGGGGCGGATTTGAGAAGAGAAAAAGTAATCTTTTCTCGGCTAGAAAAATCATGAACAAAAAAATATCCTTCTAACAAATTCAACCAGTCATCTATGGCATCTGCATCTATTTGGTCTTCAAATATGTGGATTTCAAAGTTAACTTGTACCTTAAAGGGTGTGGCATTTCCAAAGTAGCTATTAGATGCATCGCCCCTGGGTAGCTACTGAAGGATCTAGGAAAAGTTGTCCATTATCACATTCCTTTATTCGCTCGAGGGCTTCTTTGAGAAATATTTTGATAGGATCTCTTTCCCCCTCATGTTTCTTTTCATCCACCATGGGAGGTCGTCGAGATTTGTGAGGCTAGTCTTGAAAAGATTCGACCAGTTCAAGCCCTAACTTCTTATATCCAAACATCATTGGGAACATGCAAAGAAAAACAGAGAAAGAGAGGACCACTATGATACCACTGATCTGAATTTAAATAGGAATGAAACAAATTATAGATATAACCACAAATACAGAGATGCAGCAGAAATAACAATTCCTTTGATTAATATCAAATTTTGAAATATTCTTACAAATAGTATGGAAACCAGACTAGTTTGGCGATGGTAGCTTATCTCTAAGAAGAGATGTGGTGGCTACATGCCTCTGAACTGCATTACAATGAGGCTGAAGAGCCTTTTTATTATTGAACAATAAGAGAAAACCCTAACTCGAGGAGATGTAACACCAAGAGTTTATGGGCCTCGTTGGGGTTAGTTGGGCAGCCAACTTCCCAGGGTCGTGACTTAGGCATATTATCTCCGTTTCACACGCATGATACCCCGTTGGAAATATCTCTTCGAGGACTACAATGGAAAAATGACTTATGGGTGTGCAAGGCCACTGACAAGGATGTTGGATTTGATCTACATAAGGTAAAGGAAAATTTTATGGAGGTGAAAAAGAGCTTTGTGGATTGAGGAGCATCCCCATAAAAACTAAAGGTACATGAATGGAGAAGCCTGAAGAAGTCATTGCTCTGCAAGAAACTGATCCTTCATTTTTGACATATTTCTTATAGACCTGCATGAATCTCTTAAGGGACCAAAAAGCAGTAGATGGATTGCAAGAAAATATAGACAACTGTGCTGGAAAGGGTAAGCCACTGCTTGAGTAGAGCATAGTGCACAAAATAGATAAGGGTAAGAAAATAATTGGTCAAGAAATGAGATTGACTGCACAGATCGAAGAAGTCGAAATGGACCAGGTGATCCTAGATTTGGGATCTGATGCAAATGTCTTGCCTAAACAGACATGGGAAAGAATAGGAAAGCTAGCACTATAATGGTGCCAAATTTAGCTATGAATGGCGAACCAATAGAAGATAATTCTGATGGGGCGCTTACATGGAGCGACTGTAGATATTGTAGGGGCACACGCCATCACTAATTTTGAAGTAATTTAAATAGTGGATGGTAGTAATCCCTACCCATCATTTCTTGGAATTGATTGGGCATTTGATATGAATGCGGTCATCAACCTAAAGAAGCACAACATGACATTTGAGAAGAAGGAACCGAGAGTGATTGTTCCATTGGATCCAGCCAAGGGTACGTGGTATACTAAAATATTCCAAGATTACTATGAGGAGTATGATATTGAGCAGATCTATAATCTTATTGCATGCGATGAGGATTGGATCCACCCTATGGTGGATGGGTGGATTACTTGGGAAAAGGATAGCTCCTGAAACTCAGATTCAGATGAGGAGCTCGAACATTCCCAAAATCGATTGCATGAAGTATCCACGTTGTGATGCAAAAATCTTACTAAGTCACTTCAGTGTATATGTACTAAGCTACGCAATTTACTTATTATGATGGCTTAGATAATGTAAACTTATTTCTAGAAAAATTTGAAATGGATGTATTGGAGGAACATTGGTTCCAGGCATTATTCATTAAGTTAAGAGATACACCTCCCAGATGGTGGGGTATGAATAAGAACAACTTTTCAGACTAGAAGGAATATCGTAGGATGATGAAGCTACAGTTTGGATATGCCAATACTCGTATGAATGAAAAATATACAGGGAAGGATGATCCGTGCGAGCATCTAAATTAGTGGATGAAAGCATGGGGAGAGGAACAATAGCCTAAATGGGTTCACATATTCTACCACACTTTGGATACTATCTCGATGAAATGGTATCTAGAAATAGAGTTGTGACATGGAACCATGGAGTGGGATGTTTTAAAAGAATGTTTTCTGTTAACTTTCACTTTTGAGGATGGGTTTGAATGTATTGATGAAGCATTACAGGAAATTAAGGTTGCAATA
Organism: Pinus tabuliformis; assembly: GCA_031772625.1. Lineage (NCBI taxonomy): Eukaryota > Viridiplantae > Streptophyta > Pinopsida > Pinales > Pinaceae > Pinus > Pinus tabuliformis. Next base: position 925,349,580 of record CM062816.1, read on the forward strand.
TTTAGGATGCCAGAAGAACCTATAACATGGGTATAACCAGACTGTAGTACACAGTTGTTGGCTTAAGGGGGCTTGACCTAGGTTCAGAGTTGTTTACGCCAACCAAAAAAACCCTAACTGTTGGCCCTTTCGGCAAAAACCTGAATAGCACAGGGTGGAGTCTCAACCAAAGCAGTATTGAGGGATGCTAGAACAAGGTTTTTGCATCCATAGACAGTCTGATAAGTGGTCTTAAGCTCTTATAGCCTAGATCTGCCTTCGCGCAGATCGGTATCCTTCTAGGGCTCGCTACTGCAACTCTAAGAAAACGACTTCTAGACCTTCGCAAAGGTCTATGATCAGAATTTATAGACCCTAAGGAAGCAGTCTATCTACTTTCATGCAATAATTAATAACCGTAGATCTGCCTTCACGTAAATCTACTCAATTCGTTAGAAATCACAGTAGATTCAACATTTATCTTCACGAAAATAGATAATCACTTAATTCATGCATAAATATTATAAATTCAATAGATTCATGCAACATTTACACATTATTTCATAGAAAACACATTATTAAGTGACAAAACATAACGTAAACAAAATTCATAATAATACTCAGATGCAAGGTATTTCTAAAACATATGTCTTTATTCAGTTCCAATGTTTAATTTACAGACTTCTCTACCTTGCACACTCAGCTGTAGGGGTCCATGCACTCAGCTGTGAAATTTTGAAGGCCTCCTACACACTCAGTTGTAGGTGCCTTCCCCTCTCGCCTAAGTACAAGAAGCAGAGCTTTCTTGCCTTAGCACTTCACCAAAACAACAATCTTCATTCCAAGTTATGCCTAAGACTCACTATGACTCAACTATATATATTTGTATTCAATACAATACCAAGGTCCGTGGACCATGGGTGAGTCTCAAAACCAACCTATTACTTACCCAAACAAGGGGATAAAAACCCCTTTGACTCCTATCTAGCTTCGCGCTTCACATCCACATTTCGTAAAGACTTACATTCTTTACAAAACATTTTACAAAATTGGGTTAAACTAACCCCAAAACTAACCTTAGGGACCCTATCCCAACAAGCCCCCAACACAAATATGGTGACTTGCCCTGGAGTCACTTAGCTGGCACCTCGATCTTTCTGCGGAGACCACCTAGCTCGACCTGTAAAGCTATTATGTCAGTTGCGCTTTGCAACGTGGCCTATTGCACTTCCTCAATCAATTTCTCTATCATCGAGCCTTCCACTACTAGGTGCATTGTCCTCTAAGTCTGCTGAAGTACCTTTAGCTTTTCCTGAAGTGATAGATTAATCTCGAAGCCTTCCTCTATCTATTGTTGTAATTGGGCCTTTAGAAGGCTTCTTTCTTCTGTAGTTATTATATCTGTGCTTACATCTTCTTACCTTCCAGCAATTTCGGGAGGCGTTGTGCTGACGCAAAAGTGCAAATAGTCGCTCATACTTCACCATACTTGTGCTATGTTTCCTTGACATGTGTTTAGCCTCTGCAAGTTCAGGTCCTCCTGCAAATTCGTCCACAACACCATGGCTTGATCAAACAGCATTGTGCAGTCTATGACTGCAATATCCAATGTGCCCATATTTTCTCTGACCACTACTCGGCGTTTCCCCTAAACCTTTGAAGAAGTAGTTGGATACAACTTCAGTTGCAGTTCTAAGATTTTCATTTGAAAATTGAAGGTAACTCTACCAATCTCATCCTTCGATGTGTGACCGTAGTAGCTAGTTTTCTAACTTTTACTGTAGTTGTGGCATCCTCTGGGATGTTCAACTCAGGTACTTTCTTACATGCATGTTCTATGGCTGTCTACAGGCTCTGACCTTGCGCTTGTAGTTCCTCATTTTCCTTCAAAGCCTGAGATTTCTCTACGAACATTTGTTCATTATTGACCTTAAAATCACTGATGAATGAGAGGGAGCATTTCTCTCTGATCCTTAACTTGTCTAACACCCCATGATGCAACATGCAGAGGGTCTGAAGCAAAAACACAACCAAGTTGACTCCTATGTCTTTAACTGTACTTAATACAACGCGGTCCTCCTCTGACTCACTACAAACAGACCCTTCAAGTAAAGGTATGACTCTAAGGTCTAGAGTCTATTCCAGCTTTGCTATTATCCTGCTTCCTTGCGCTAGGCTCGCTTGTACTCTGCTCACTTGCACAACGCTCGCTTGAATCCTGTCGGTCTGGATCAGCAACTCATGTAGATCCTTTTGGATGCTCCCTAGCATCTGCATATATTGTTGCTTGAACTTCTACCACAACTTTGTTGTGGTATCTCTAGCCTTGTCTTCGATCTCATGGAGATCCCCTTCGGTGAGGACCATCAGGTCGATGCGCATCTGCTTTTCAAATTTATGCTTCTTTCAGGGCCCAATAGTTTGCTCCTATTCATGCTTCTTTACTGTGAAGTGAGTGCTCTTCTCCTCTCCACCACCTCCTTCATGTCCTGATAATGCCTGCTCATCTGTATGCTACAAATACAATTCTTCGACTTCTTCTGTATCTGTGTGTTCTTTCTCAGCATGCTCTTTTGCATCGTGCTCTTTCTCTGTGTGCTCTTTCTCCACAGCTACCTTAAGTAGCTTCTGTCCTCTTCTACTCAGCCAGATCTCATGCTTCCTTTTGAGATACTTCTTTTTGCTTCTGTGCAGTGGTCGACAACACAAAACAACTTTATGCACCTTTGCTAGTACCTACCCCAAGCTCCATGTGTTCGCACCACTCCACTGGTCAACCCCCAATGATCTCCTGAACATCTGTTGCTGATACTAAATATGGCAGCTTGTGCCATATGTGCTTGGGGTCCTTCCATGCCCTAATTGAAACATTGTGGAAATCGGCCTTGAACTCTCCGAAGGAACAAGGTTGGGGAAAACCTTGGCTGCTGACTAATAACTATCCTTAGGTCCATCTCTGTTGGGCAGCGGATCCCCCCATAGCATGCTTTTGGGGTTTAAAGCTCGAGTTTTGGTCATCGTAATGTAAAGACTTCGCGAAATGAGGGCGCGAAATGCGGGCGCGAAGCGTGAAAGTTTAGGATGAGTCATAGGGTTGTCCACCCTAAAATAATGTAATTGAATGTAAGTTGTGTCGGCCTACCCATGGTCCACAGACCATGGGATTGTATAAATAGAGTGAGGCTCTAAGTGTAAAGATAGTCTTAGTAGTTTTTGGTAAGTAATAGATAGATGTGAAGGCATGGTTAGGGGATAGAAGTGGATCTGAAGGTATTGGGTCATAGTAGTAGGTAAAGGCTCTGCGTCTGAGTGCACAAAGGCCTAGTAGAGTCTGCAGCTGAGTGCGCGGACCCTTGCAGTTGAGTGTGCAAGGCAGAGTGTGATGCAGGAAAGTGTTCCCTCTATGGACAGAGGCAACCCCTCTAGCCCTATAGTGGGTCTAGTCACAAATAAGGACAGATCAACAATAGCTTTCCTTAACCAGTCAGAGTTGGAGGCCTACCTCAACTGGTGGTCAATGGAGTTTCGTTGCGCTGCTTTAGCTTCTGCTTCATTCTCCTAACAAGTAATTAACCTGAAACAATGCAAAGGAAATACAACAAAGCATGTAACTGGAACAACAATGATCTATTTACTCACAAAGTCAAGAAGTCATGAGCTATCAAGTACATTACATACAAGACATAGGAAAACATCATTGATTGCATTAATAATGAAATAAGAGTAAGCTTACAACCAAAGTCTTGACGTCACAAGCCTTCTCAAAGGGGTCTAGCCAGCATATTCATCAAGCATTCACTCTTTGAAGATGGATCTCCCAACATACAAGTCTCTCTCACTCACAAGTTTTACACAAGATTAAGGGCACTTCACAACCTTCCACAAGCTATCAACAATCCCACACTTGTCACACTCACACCAGCTATCTAGCAAACTCACAAACACTAAAAACACTGCTCCACTAGCCAACTATCAGTAACCATTCCAAAAACTAGCAGCACATAGCAATGGTGAGAGTTTGAATAAGAGAAGGAGTCTCCATGAAAGGTGGAAGAGTGAGCTCATCTCCAAGGAAGGTAGCACAAATGACGGAACAACGACGCCAGAGAAAGGAGGGTGATACAAACTATGCCAATAACCAGGTCTGGAGTCATTTGGAAGGCCGATTGTTGGAAAAAATTCGCCCAATCTAGATCATTGTGGGTCCATAACTGATATTCTACGTTGACATCGCTATTGAATAACGTAGCTAGTCAGGTCATCGCTGAAGATTACAAGCGATCTCACGCTAGCACATAAAATAAGACCATCGCAGGAATCAGGTGTACTTCCGTGATGGCAGTGCTTGCGAATTGTTTAAGAGCACCCTTCAGCACGTTTATTTAGCCAACAGATGCGATGAGGCAGATAACTTAGGAAAAGTGGGTCATTTGGCAACATCAGAGAGCATTTGTCTAACATGAGCATGAATGACTTTGTACACATGATACAGTAGGAAGACTGGGATGAAGATAGTGAAAAATTACTGTGTAACAGATGCCCCCTAAAGTATGAAGCCCAAGAGAGAGGGAGGGGTGAAATGCTTTACAAAACTGACTGAGCTGGAACACCATCTGGAAGAACCTGCACATAAGTACAACTGATATCTCTGATAATGAAGTACATGTAGTCTAGGCTTGGGCGCAACCATCCAAAAGACATAAGAAATGGGTTTGTGGTATGGATGCAGCCATCCAACTAATGAGACCATGATGAAAATAAAGGTATGGTCGCAGCCATCCATCAATGAGTGATGTAATCATAAACCAATCCATGCAGCCCGAACATATGTAATCTGAGTTCAGGGTCTTGAACCCAACCGATCATAGTACAAATTCTAGCATGCGAATAGATGTGCTGAGGTCGAGCATGATAGAAAGTCACTTGATTACCGGTCAATGATGAAAACCATTAACAAGTGAGAGAGAAACCACCAATAATGCCAATGGTTATCAAGGTATTATCGAGTACAGTCCACGAAGTGTGAAAAAGGAGCTGAAGTCGAACACTCGTGGAACCACCCAATTGACGACTAATGATGAAAGTCGACCATCAGGTGCGAAGAACTTGCCATTGAGGGATGCAAGCTCTAAGGTATCAAAGGGGATCTCTAGATCAATCTCCTAGATAATGAGCTGATGTCGATAGGAGATGACCCATCACATGAGGGCCATAATGTTTCCCCCATCAATGACATGAGATGAGGAACAAGTGGTAGATGGTGAGATAGAGAATCAGAGGAGAAGGCGAGGGTGTAAACTGCATAAGGATTATACTCTTGAACATGTCAGCGACACGACTTCGAAGGGTGGCAGCATTTAGATACCAAAGGATCAGAGGCTCGATGGAGATGGCATGAGTCAGATGGAATGAGGCTAAATGACAACCCAAACCCGCGGAAGGCCAAATGATGATGTATGGATGTCCCAACCTGACAAGAAGCAAAAGTGTCGATGTTCAAGAGTGACTAGCTGCCATAAACAATCAATGATAAACCTGTTGATGTGTCCAACCTAGTAATAATTTAACAAGCCCTAGGAAGAATAAGCTCGAGTCTCATCACGATGACGAGTCCAATGTCGTCAGGGTTTAACGAGTCCGACATAGGTGAAACTCGAAGTCTTTTTCATGTTTAGAGAGTTTGAAAAAGACATGGAAAAGAAAACTCCAGGGGGGTCCTTTTTCGTAAATTTGTGTCTCTCGAACCCGAAAAAGTATAAAATGATACTCAAAAGAACCACCCGACCATTACGATCGAGGAGTACTTTTCGTAACTAGTGACTTTGACCCGAAAAAGTAGAAAAGTGGTTGGAATCACGTCGTTTCGGAACCAATAACGAGCTTGAAATGACAAAGGCCCGACAATATTTTCACTTTTACACGATTGGAAAAGAGCTTAAAGGCAATCGTCCCCTACTTCTTTTAACGAGTTAAGAGGAACAACTCAACTATCTTTTCATTTTTCAAGTCGGAAAAGAGCTTAAAGACGACTTTTCGGATCAAGTGTACATGAAGCCGACATAATTCCACTACCTAAAGCTCTTCACAAAGCACGTCAAACATAAACCCATTCGATATAAAATGAACAATATACATAGAAACATAGTTAAAAAACCACATTTTGACTCACCATTCGACAAAAAATGAGAAAAAACCCACATTTACAAAATATAATTTTTAAATTTCCAAAAATTACTGTAAAAGGGGTTAATCCAACCATTTTTACCATAGTTACTGTTCATTTCATTGTGGAGCATTTTGGAGCACCAAAGTTGGCGAGCTAAATTCAGCTTTGTTCGTCCATCATTCACCCCAAAACTTGTTCCAAGTAATTAGTCCTTGTTCTGCGCTTCAATTCCATACCTTTTTCCATGCATTTGAACGTTAAATGTGTTAGTTAAGGTGGGTTTTTGAACCGAGCTCTGCCACTCGGTCATCGTGGGTATAGCGTTCGGGTCCACAATGGTCGAAAAAAATTGACACATAACGCGCTCCGATCATCGCGGAAAAGTGATGTACTTCCACGATGACCGTGAAAAGATACAACTAGTGACCTCACGTCATCGCGTCTGTTTTAAAAACAGACGTGATGACGACGTGAACTTATTTTTTATGCAAATTACGTGTTGAATTCGGTAAACGAAGTTATAATTCGATTTTTTCATCATGCAGGTGATAATGGCATTTTTCTGGCAAGAGCGGATGCATGATGAAAATGATATAGAATCTTTCACAGATGCGGGGTGCCGAAATGCATTATGAGCATGCGGATTGCTTAAATTCTTCCTAACTCCACACCTCCGATCACAACCTGATTTTCTGGAGCTACTGATCCAGGCCTGGATTCCCATAGATGGGAAATTCATCATCCAAGGCCGGGATATTGAGTTTGATGCTACAGACATATATTTTTTGACCGGGCTATCCCATCGAGGTGAGAGGCCCATTCTGGAGGGGCAGCGACCCGGGGGTGATTCCTTAGAGATGCTGATGGCTCAAGTGTGCCCACGAGCACGCAAGACGAGGAGTGGGAAGGTGGAAATCCAAACAGTGGATGATGTAGTCCTTCGTGCTATGCTTTTCATGGTGACATGGGCAACGGGCTCCCAAGCCCAACATGAGGCTTCGAAGAACCATCTCTGGCTGGCTCTCAAATGTCTCAATCCAACCATGTTTAACTGGGCAGAAACAGTGATGGCGAACATGAAGAGGCAACTCACCAACTGCCGTCGAGAAGAGACGAAGTAGTTTGGTTATGGATCCATCTTAGTCTCACTCATGCTAGAGCAGGTGCCGGCACTGCAATTACAGGACATGGATTTGGATTTGCCCATACCACATGAGACTAGGGCACACAATGGGCACACGTCATGCAACGAGGAGGTGGCGGATGACCAGTGGCGTGGGGGACATTGTTCTGAGAGTGGCTGGAGCGCCAAATGATTTTCATGGAGGATTGGCTGTATGCCAGCATGGACTTCCACGGAGATCCTGACATGCAGCTGCTCGCTGGAGAGCAGTGGGATGATGGTGGTAAGACACTTGATCACATTTTTGCATTATTATTTTTATGATGTTTTTTTATTTTTCATGTATATGTCCTAATGATGAACGCTATGGTATGCAGATGTAGGACCAGTGAGACCCATCGGACTGGCTCCAGAGGCACGGAGGGATGGACAGGGCATTGCAGCACTAGCCTTGGCTCCTCCAGCAGATGATACGGTGGAGACAGTGGCTCGAAACCTTGAGGGCCTGACAGCAGGGATTCCAGATTACATGGGGATCGAAGAGGTCCCCATAGCATTCCAGATCCACACAGTAGGAGTGGAACCCATGGTACACCGCCTATTGAGGTGGGTGGCATGGGCGGTGGTATGCTATAGGGAGCATAACCCACCGCAGTAGACACCTAGGTTTTATATTTCCTACTTGTGATTTTTTGAGAGACATGTGTCTCAGATGTATGGAGAACACAGAATCTATTTGGATATGTACACTTATTTTTTTTTAGCACCTCGGTGTGCCACACGAGATATATATATATATATATATATATATATATATATATATATATATATATATATATATATATATAGATATAGATATAGATATATATATATATATATATATATATATATATATATATATATATATATATATATATATATATATATATATATATATATATATACATATTCCTATGGTTTATTATTGTGTTTTACATGCTTCTTGTATGTTGTTTTGATTACATGTTACGCAAATGTCTGTCTAATACATGATTAGCCAATGCATCAGTTAACGTGTTTAATCGTTGTGGAATATGCTGATATGTAATGAAATCAAAATTCCTCTCTAACAATTTAACATGTAAATACAACCTTAAAATCCGATGGTCTCTGACGAAATATCACCCATTGAGCTAGTGGACGACAAGCTGAGAGTCCAGGTTCACAACCAATGTACGAATACCGAGATTAATTGCCTCGGCCAGTAACTCAATAACATCACTATATTCAGCGACATTGTTCATGGTACAACCTAAAGAAACACGTTGAAGGTCTATCAACTCACCATGAGGATCGTAGATCACCCATGCCGCAGAAGACAAATTGCGGGGACTGCGGCAGGCACTATCAGTAAAACCAACGTAAGGTGCACTAGACATCTGCACAAGAAGCAAAAGACACAATAAGCGGCAATCACGCATACACACCAAGCCAAAAACATGAAAACACACACACAACACACCTACTAGAAACAAACGTATGTACAAACCAAAGTGCATGAAATTCATGCATAATACTTTTTCAAGTAAAGCCCATTTTGGGGCTTATCCAAAGGATTCTCTTCATAATCGATTATCTCATAGGCCCCTTTTTGCAAAACTCACTTTAAAATATAAGGCCCATGCCACATGGGCTCGAATTTTCCTACCCCTAGCTTATCATTCGCTTGATCGTAGAGCGGGACTAAATCTCCTTCAACAAAAGAACGAGGATGGACAGTATAATCGAAGTGAGTTTTCACTCTCTTCTTCTATGCTTCAATAGCTAGAGAAGCCAGCCGACAGGTCTCATCCAACCGTTCTAGGTAAAGAAGGTGTTCTTCTACTGGAGTATTATTGGGGAGTAATTCGATGGCTAATTTCAAAGAAGGGATCTCACACTTGATTGGAAGGGTAGCCTCTAGTCCATAAACTAATTGAAATGGAGTGAAACTGGTGGCATCCTTCACAGAGGTTTGGTAGGCCCACAAGGCGGAGAACAACATCAAGTGCAAGTTAGACTTGTGCAAGCCAATGGTACGTTGAAGCATCGTAACTAGAACCTTGTTGACGGCTTCTACTTGGCCATTGGCTTGAGGATAGTATGGAGTCGAACTATCATGCCATAGGCCTAGCTGGGTTGTTAACTCAGTCATCATGTGATTATGGAAATGCTTCCCGTGATCAGTGAAGATAGCCTGAGGGACTCTGAACCATGAGATAACATGAGTAAACAAAAATTGCGTCGCTTTGTGACCATCTTCAAATAATGTGGGCATTGCCTTAGCCCATTTTGTGAAGTAATCAACAGCAACGATGATATACCCATGCCCCCTGGCCGAGCGAGGGTTACAGGTCATATAATCAATGCCCCATTTTTCAAAAGGGTCGACAGTAACAACAGGGTGCAATGGAGCGGGGGGCGCACGCATCTTCCACTGGTAGATCTGGCACTCATGACAGGAGCGGACAGTAAGAATGCAATCCTCAAAGATGGGGGGCCAAAAATAACAAGCGCGGAGGATCTTTTGAGCAATAGCATATCCGGACATGTGACCACCACAGGCACCAGAATGGCAGTCATTCAAAACTCGCTCAACTTCCTCGAATGTTAAGCATCCGTGGAGAATAGAGTCAGCGCCGAGACAGTACAGGGTGTCCCCAGTAATACGATAGGGCTAAGACTGATGACGAATCCATTGCTAAGCATCCTTAGACACATCGGGATGAAAGGAGGACATCTGCAGATAGACAATGATATCCCCGTACCAACGATTGAGGGTGCTAATTAGGAACATAGTTTCGTCCAGGATATGGTCCTCTGACCGAGAGGGCATGGTAGGAGATGGCAAAGAGCAAAGTAACTCAGCAAAGACAAGGGATTTCTTAGACTTGGTGGTGGTAAATTCCAGGTCGAACTCTTGGAGGATAATGATCCACTTCGAGTACTTGCCCCCTAGAAGCTGACGCGACAGGATGTACATCATTAGGTTGCAATCAGAAACCACTGTCATAGTATGCAACAAGATATAATGGCGAAAATGTTGGATGTCACAAATGGCGGCCAATGCCAACTTCTCAATGTAATCATATCGAGTTTCCATATCTAGAAGATTGCAGCTGAGATAATATATGGCATGCTCAGTGTCATCGTCATCATCTTGAACAAGAACCATGCCAATAGTGGTATCGGCAGTGGCCAAATACAGAGTGTAGTCGTGATAATAATTTGGAGGACGCAACAACGAAACAGAAACAAGGAGAACCTTGAGACACTCAAAGGACTCTTGAGCAGCGGTATCCCAATGAAAAGGGGTATCCCACTTCAACAACTGCGTGAAACCTTTAGCCACTTCGGCATAGTTTGGAATGAAACGTCTTAAAAAATTATCTTTTCCCTATAAACTCTATAATTGCTGCAAAGAGGCGGGGGGAGGAAGATTCAGAATAGCCTCGACTTTAAGGGGATCCAAACGGATGCCCTCTCAGGAGACGATAAACCCAAGAAGTCTACCTGACTCAATGCAAAAGACACTCTTATGAGGATTAAGCCTGATGTGGTAGTGTCGACAGCGGAGAAAGATTTCGCGATCGATTTGGTACCGCTCTCGTGGCCCGTACCAAAAGAGTGCTTTACCCCTAGATGATCCAGTCAACTACTGCGCGATGAGCGGGATGGTCCTGGCGCTTTGTTGAATGAGCTGGTAGATCATCTAGATACGGTTGCACAATGTGTCGAATATCATGGAATGCATAAGACATTGCGCATTAGAAGGTAGCACCGACGTTTTTCAAACCGAAAGGGAGCTTTTTGTAGGCAAAGTGCCCCACGGACAGATAAAGGCAGTCTTGTGCTGACCTACAGGCACAATATTGATCTGGTTATACCCAGAAAAACCATCCATGAATGAATACATTTCGCTCCCAGCACACTCATCAATGAGCTGGTCAATGAAGGGTGTGGGGAAGTTATCCTTGGGATAGGCCTGGTTAATATCACGGTAATCAACACAGACTCAGATAGTAGCCCGTTGTTTAGTTACAGGGATGATATTGGAGACCCAATCTGTGAGTGGGATGGGGTAAATAAAACCAGCCTTAAGGAGCTTTTCAACTTCTACTTTAATGGCCACACCCTTTTGGGGGTGTACGGGGCGTAGACACTGGCGAACAGGCTTAGCACCTGGATACATCGATATCTCATGAACCACGATACTAGGATCGATGCTGGGCATTTCTTCATAGGACCAAGCAAAGACATCACGAATTTCGCGAAAAAGATCAGTATAGAGCTGAACTTCCTCCGGAGTACAAGTTACTCCGACATGGATATGATCGACAATCCCTGGTTGAACAGAGATGTCGATTGGCTGGGTTTGCATGATGTTTCCCATATTCCCTTCAGAAGACACTTGATAAACTTAAACAGGTGTCTGAAGGGGTTGGGATGGGAGACAAGGAGCAAACCGTTCGAGATAGGTAAGCATTTCCCAGTGGGCAGGGAGAAATGAGGAACGATGGTGATGATTGGACCAAGGGGGTTCCTCGAGAGACATAGTCTCGATAATAGCTTCATCAGAAGGAAATATTTCCTTTAAAGGGTCTGAAGAAGCATCATTTCCAATCCAAGGGGAATGAGTGTACGAGTCGAGAGTCCTGCTCGAAAGAGCAGGTTTAGAAGGCGGAGCCAATGCAGTAACAATTTCGACGTAGTTGAGCTCGGCAGGACTCAACGGTATCTCATCGCCCCATGAGTCTATATGGTCAGTGGGAGGGAGGACCCAAGGATCAGAGCCAACAAAGATCATATTGATAGGAGCAACGTTAGGAGGTGGGAGTGAAAAAACACCCATGAGGGTAGGATCTTTAAAAAGTCCAGCTCCCACACTCTCACATGGGATAGAGGTATGCTCCACAAATGGCACGTTGCCTTCGGAAGAGGAGGCGAAGAAAGATAGCTGGTATATTATGACAATCTTCCCTTGATGAGGGAATTGAATGACAAGAAATAGAGATGAAGCCACAGCTCGCATGGCGTATGTCGAGCTGCATCCTAGAAGGAGGTTCTAAGTAAGATTAGCATCAACAACTTCAACTTCCACTTCGACCGTCTTCCCTTCCAAAGTAATGGGCAAACATTGGAGTATACCATAAGGGCGAGACTCTCTCCCATCAAAGGCTTCCAAAGTCGTAGGAGACTGGCTCAGAGTCAGAGAACCAATAGCCTTATAACAGGCAACAGACATGATACAAGTCGAAGCGCCTTCATCAATGACTGTATGATGAATTGTTTTGGAATTGATGATGACCTGAGTAAGGAAGGAAATTTGGTGAGGCAGTCTCAGTATATGGCTTTCGAGGTCAAAAGTAATCAAATCCAAGTCGGTCGGGTCTATGCCACCAATGGCCGATAGTAAGGACTTCCTCTGAGAGGGGAAACTCTGGAGAACTTCTAGAGCGGACATAGCAGATGGAGCCTAGGCTAAGTCCTCAACGATGCTATAGTGCCAGGTAGCACGAGCATTAGGGTTGTAAGAAGATTTCTGGAGTACACCTTTAGGAGGGGGTTGGATAGGCGCCTCAGTGCTAGGTCTCTCGACATGGAACAGACCAGAACTAGGCGGAGGAGCGCTAGAGGGAACCTCAGGCTCTTTCCCGGTAGGTGACAGATACTCTTTTTCCCAAGTACTAATGTGGATGGGAATTTTCCCAGCCATAAATACTTGAGAACCAAAGGGAGAAGAGGATTGGGATGGATCAGCCACCATTTGTTTTTGCTGCGAGGGAAAAGGCTCTTTGAGCACAGCAGGAGTCCCGGGAGCACCTCTCAACAAACGACTAACTTCAAACCACCTCGGGTAGTCTTTGGTATAGTGATCCTCGTCACAGATAAGACAAGGATACTTAGGCTTGTGTTTGGCACCTTCCTCGGGTGGAGGTTTAGGGGAATCCTACTTAGGTTGATCAGCTTTATTCTTTCCTTGTCCCTTATTCTTTCCTTTCGAGGCTTTGTCCACCATGGTGGACTGGATAGCGTTAACCTCAGAAGTACTACTAGAATTGGATATGGCCTGAGAAGTATTTTCATTCAGAGCATTCGAATTTTGCTTCCCAGGGTTCGCGGAAGATTTCTTAGAAGGCAAATTAGCAGAACCAATGACACCATCAACGGATGGTGTTGGCGGGGCTTTGGAAGTTTTGGATCTTGGGGCATCAGGAAAATAATCATATAGCATACCGAACTAGGAGTAAACCAAGTCAAGGTACTGAGCACGCGCAATAGCTTGCTCTTCAGTTACACATGCCCCCATAGCAATGTCCCATGTTATCAGACCAACGAATGAGGTCGTGAACTAGTTGGTGAGAAGCTGATCGGGAATCCAAAACTTAATCAAGCGGCGATACCATCTCCATTCATGGATAGGATCATAGATATGCGTAGCCGTTGTCTATTTTAAGGATGTCAGGAGGTGTGTGCCCATTTCATATCGAATCGGCAACTGAAAATTAGTTAAGAATGCCATAGCCAACGAGTTAAAATCCTAAAAAGATCCGCGAGTTAACTCAATATACCATTTAGCAGCAGAGCCAGTGAGGGTCCTTTGAAAAAGGCGAAGCCGGATTGAATCATCAAGCCACGAATTCGATGAAAACCATAGATGATAAGTCATGACATGAGCTTGGGGATCTTCTCCAGCTTTACCATTGAATTTGGGACAATCACCGGGAATCTTAGTTGGAATTGGGGGCCAATACAGATTATGAAGAATAGGATCATTTTCCAGTTTGGACACATCTGATAATTCCAACATTCCTAAAAAGGGTAATTGAAGGTTAAAGGACATCTAAGGCCGCGGGTAAGAGGTAGTACCAGAGTTCCAACCAGCTGCTGGTTGCCCCCATTGATTTTTTCCAGACGGATTTGGCCCAGGAGAGTTTTGTACGTAGGGATTTTGTCCATAGGGGTTATAGGATGGATGGCCTTGTATTTTCCCCCCAACGTTCCATTGATTACCAACTTGGCCTGCAGGAGCAACATAAGATCGCTGATAACTCTGATAAGGACTCACCTACAGTTGTTGATAATTTTGATACGGGGAAAATTGAGTTTGCCCTTAGGATTGTTGGAAACCAAAAGGCGATTGGGCTCCAAACTTAGCCTGGGAACCAAGCTGCATTTGATAGGCCGGTTGAGATTGAGATCCAACCTGCATTTGAAGATCGGATTGGGCCTGGAGCTTGGCCTGGGGCTGAAAACTGGGTTGAGCTTGAGAAGCAACAATCATTTGAGTGCCTGGTTGAGCAGGCCTAGATGGATGTCCTTGGGAGAATTGAGGCTAAGCCATTTGGCCAGAAGGTTGACCTGGTTAAGGTTGAGACTGACCCATTTGCCCAGAAGGTTGAACTTGCTGGGCGTTGGGTTGTCCTTGCACAACTAAGGGTTGTCCTGATAGACCAGATGGCTGAGCAGACTTGACAGTTGGTTGACCTGATTGTATTTGAGGCTGACCGACTTGTCCAGATGGTTGACCAGACTGGACAGTGTGTTGGCCTTGCTGAACGTAAGGTTGACCGACTTGTCCAGAAGGGTAGCCTTGGTGGACACCAGGTTGGCCTTGTTGCAAAATGCGGCATTGATTATATGACCTGTAACCCTCGCTTGGCCGGGGGGCATGGGTATATCATCGTTGCCATTGATTACTTCACAAAATGGGCCAAGGAGATGCCCACATTATCTGAAAACAGTCACACAATGGTGCAATTTTTGTTTAATCATGTTATCTCACGGTTTGGAGTCCCTCAGGCTATTGTCACTGATCATGGGAAGCACTTTCGTAATCACATGATGACTGAGTTAACAACCCAGCTAGACCTATGGCATGATAGTTCGAATCCATACTATCCTCAGGCCAATGGCCAAGTAGAAGCTATCAACAAGGTTCTAGTTACGATGCTTCAATGTACTGTTGGCATGCACAAGTCTAACTAGCACTTGATGTTGTTCTCTGCCTTGTGGGCCTACCGAACCTCTATGAAGGATGTCGCTGGTACTCCATTTCAATTAGTTTATGGACTAGAGGCTACCCTTCTAATCGAGTGCGAGATCTCTTCTTTGAAATTAGCCGTCAGATTACTCCCCAACACTACTCCAGTAGAAGAACACCTTCTTTACCTAGAACGGCTGGACGAGACCTGTCGGCTAGCCTATCTAACTATTGAAGCACAGAAGAAGAGAGTGAAAACTCACTTCAATCATACTGTCCATCCTTGTTCTTTTTTTGAAGGAGATTTAGTCCTGCTCTACGATCAAGTGAATGATAAGCTAGGGGCAAGCAAATTGGCGACTCCGCTGGGGAGATTTGGCCCTTGTTCTTTTCTTGTTTACTCTTGTCTTGATTTTTGTTTTGGTCTCCTTTGAAGTTTTGGAGATTAGTTACCAATCTTCTGAGTTTCCTAGCTTGATCTGGGAAATACCCTGATTTGATTGAAGGATTGGTTGTTTTTTATTTGGGAGTTTTTGGTTCGCCTGTTACTATTTTAAACATCATCGCAGCTTTAAATTTAACAGTCGCGCTGTCACCACGTCCACCCTTTTGTAGTATCCTGTTCATTGCATAATTACGCCTAAAAGTCACGATAGTTCTGTAAATCGGACCATCACGGAAATTTCATGTACTTCCACGCTAACATCGCTCTGTAGTTGCGACATGTTCTTTATCAATGCTTGTTGCTCGTGTATTACCCATGTTGATTGTTGTAGAATTGATTTTTTCAATTCTACCTCCTAAGTCCATCAGTCCTACCAATCTCTTGCTGTTATCACTTGTTTGATGACTTGTTTTTCACTATTTATAGGTTGAGGCACTCTCTTGTGAGTGTGATGCAAGAAAGTGTCCCCTCTACAGACAGAGGCAACCCCTCTAGCCCTAAAGTGGGTCTAGTCACAAACAAGGAAAAATCAATGATAGATTTCCTTAAATAGTTCAAGTTGGAGGCCTACCTCAACCGGTAGTCGATGGAGTTCTGTTGCACTGCTCCAGCTTCCGCTTCCTTCTCTCAACGATCAATCAACTTGAAACAATGCAAAGGAAATACAACAAAGCACGTAACCAGAACAACAATGATCTATTTACTCATAAAGTCAAGAAATCATGAGCTATCTAGTACATTACATACAAGACATAGGAAAACATCATTGATTGCATTAATTATGAAATAAGAGTAAGCTTACAACCAAAGTCTTGATGTCACAAGCCTTCTCAGGAGGGCCCAACCAGCATGTTCCTCAAGCATTCACTCTTGAAGATGGATCTCCCAATACAAAAATCTCTCTCACTCACAAGTTTTACACAAGATAAAAGGCACTTCACAACCTTCCTCAAGCTATCAACAATCCCACACTTGTCACACTCACACCAGCTATCTAACAAGCTCACAAGTACTAATAGCAACACTCTGAAGACTAGGAATTCCAAAAACTAGCAGCCCATAGCAATGGTGAGAGTTTAAATAGGAGAAGGAGTCTCCATGAATGGTGGGAGGATGAGATTATCTCCAAGGAAGGTAGCACAAATGATGGAACAACCACGCCAGAGAAAGGAGGGCGACATAAACAAGGCCAACAACCAGGTCTGGAGTCATCTGGAAGGCCGACTGTTGGAACAAACTCACCCAAACTGGATCATCGCGGGCACATAACTGGTCTGCTGCGCTGACATCGCTATTACATAACGGAGATAGTCATGTCATCGTGGGAAACTACAAGCAATAGTTGCGCTGGCACATGAAATTCGACCATCGCGGGAATCACGTGTACTTCCGCGATGGCAGTGCTTATGGACTGTTTTGGAGCACCCATCAGCGCGTTTATTTAGCCAACAGATGCGATGAGGTAGAAACTTTGGAAAAGTGGGTCATTTGGCAACATCAGAGAGAATGAGCATGAATGACTTTGGACTCATGACACAGTAGGAAGACTAGAGTGAAGACAGTGACAAATTACTATGTAACAGTGAGCTCTATTGAATGAATCTTGTTTTCTTGCTTCTGTGACCTAGTTTCATTGTTTCAAATCTTTTGGATCAGTTTCGCTTGTTTTCTTGGTTTCTCAAAGATTCGTTTGTAGCTTGTTGTTGGTTTGATTGAGCCTTCCCCTTTGCTTGCTTTTGATTGATTGTTTAGTGATTTTTATTGGACCAATCTTGGCATTGATTCGATTTCTCTTCACTACCCGAACATAGATTACAATTTTTTGGATCAACCATTTTTCCACATTTGCTTGTTTCTTATTTGTTTCTTTTAGATTTAAAGAACATCAAAATCAAAAGAATTCCATTAATTTAGTATACGAAACTGAAAGTGAATTTGCATTTCAAGTTTACATATTGGAAAGCAAATGTTTGAATCTCTCATTTTTAGTATTCGTGCACTTTAGGAATTGATGTCTTCTTGCATTGAGTGACTGCTTTTTCGTCTTGGTTTTCTTGGTTTGGAAATGATCTCTCTACCCTCCCATAGGTAGGTGTTCATCGAAGAAAAGGATATTTCATTCATTCTAGCTGCATCCTAGGATTTGTTATATACATACGGTAAGGCCTGAAAACTAAAACATAATCCAAGATCAACTCTAAAATGAACTGAATAAATCTAACAATGCATTGGAACATAACACACACTACTTAGAGGTCTAGGCTAGAGACGTGCTCCAGCGTCGTTAAACCCTAGTGATTGGGTGATTCCTCCTTCTGTGACTCAATAGTGGTCTAGCACAGAATTATGCTCCCATGTACTGTCGAGTATATGCCGGGAGACCCCACTAGGTTATCATCCTTTATCCATAGGAAGCCATGTCTACCGCCTTACAAACCGTAACGCACCGAACACAGCATTCGAGAAGATTGAATGCCGTACGGAAAGTCCTTGGTTTTCATATGACTGCCAAGGTGTATATGCAGTTTTACGGATTTTTCTGGTAAACATTTTGCCTAGTTCTCCAGAGTAGTCACTTTCGTTCCTTTTCGGACTCCCTAAAAGAAAAGGTCCATCTGAGCACTTGTCACTTCAGGCTCATTAAATATTCGAAGGCGACTAGAGTCATCTTTTTGTCCTTTTCTCGACTTTTTGAATATGAAAAGGGAAAGTTACATTCCTATGTCTTAAAATTTATTCAGCCATGATTCACATTTACCCAGTTAGATCTTTTTTGCGTTAGCTTGAGTAGGGTCCTTTCTCATTAATTTGCCTAGGTTTTTTTGAATCATCATCCTGGCGGAATCACCGGTTCCATCTCCCGTTCCAAGTGACCAAGGGTCTCCCTCTTCTGTTGCTCCTGAGGCACTGGTTGTCAGTGATACTCTCCTTGTTATTCCAAGTATCTAACTGATTAACTCTCGCGCTCCAGAGGACGAGACTTACGATATTCACTAGAACCCCATTTGGGTGCCTTCCGAAGAAGATATTCCTGGTACTCCTCCTAGTGTTTTGGTCCCAATGTCTTCTTCTGATATGGAGGACACATCCCCAATGGAGTCACAAATTTGTGATGCAGGAAAGTGTTCCCTCTGTAGACAGAGGCAACCCCTCTAGCCTTAGAGTAGGTCTAGTCACAAACAATGACAGATCAACAATAGCTTTCCTTAAATAGTCAGAGTTGGAGGCCTACCTCAACCGGTGGTCTATGGAGTTTCGTTCTGCTGCTCCAGCTTCCGCTTCCTTCTCCTAACGAGTAATCAACCTGAAACAATGCAAAGGAAATACAACAAAGCATGTAACTAGAACAACAATGATCTATTTACTCACAAAGTAAAGAATTCATGAGCTATCAAGTACATTACATACAAGACATAGGAAATCATCATTGATTACATTAATAATGAAATAAGAGTAAGCTTACAACCAAAGTCTTGATGTCACAAGCCTTCTCAGAGGGGTCCAGCCAGTATGTTCCTCAAGCATTCACTCTTTGAAGATGGATCTCCCAACATACAAGTCTCTCTCACTCACAAGTTTTACACAAGATTAAGGGCACTTCACAACCTTCCACAAGCTATCAACAATCCCACACTTGTCACACTCACACCAACTATCTAGCAAACTCACAAACACTAACAGCACTGCTCCACTAGCCAACTATCAGCAACCATTCCAAAAACTAGTAGCACATAGCAATAGTGAGAGTTAAAATAAGAGAAGGAGTCTCCATGAAAGGTGGAAGTGTGAGCTCATCTCCAAGGAAGGTAGAACAAATGACGGAACAGCCATGCCAGATAAAGGAGTGAGATACAAGCTATGCCAACAACCAGGTCTGGAGTCATCTCGAAGGCCGACTGTTGGAACAAATTCACCCAATCTTGATCATCGCGGGTCCATAACTGATCTTTTGTGCTGACATCGCTATTGAATAACGTAGCTAGTCAGGTCATCGCTGAAGATTACAAGTGATGTCACGCTGGCACATAAAATCAGACCATCGTGGGAATCAGGTGTACTGCCATGATGGCAGTGCTTGCGGATTGTTTAAGAGCGCCCTTCAGTGCGTTTATTTAGCCAATAGATGCGATGAGGTAGATAACTTAGGAAAAGTGGGTCATTTGGCAACATCAGAGAGCATTTGTCTAACATGAGCATGAATGACTTTGGACACATGACACAGTAGGAAGATTGGGATGAAGACAGTGAAAAATTATTATGTAACACACAGTCAGGTCTATATTGAACTGAACCTGAACAGGATCATTAATAAAGCTAAGTTGATTCGGCATATTTTGCCTCTGTTTCATAGATCTATATTTTGATGTTCGTTGTTAACGGTATCTATTTATCTATATGTGTGCACTTTTATGTATGAAAACTTTCTAAGTAATTAACGAACAGAACCTAACTAAGGAAGACTTGGGTAATCAATACTAGTCACACTGCAGCTGGATCTGCGCGAAGGTAGTCCCACAGGACGCACGGAGCCTGCTAGTGCGCATAATCTAGTAAGAGCGAAGGTTGAATCGCATACCTATTACCCATATTAGATATCCCTAGGGTGCAAAAACCTAGCTCCAGCACCCTCCCATACTACTTCAGGTGAGACCTCAGTCCGCGCTTCACGGAATTTTGTTGAAAGGGCCAATAGCACCAAGATTTGCTTGGGTAAACTCACTGCTGAACCTGGGTCAGGCCCACGTAGCCAACAAATGGTTCTGTTGCCAGGACCAGGATTTGCCTAAGGGATGTCTGATGTCATGCCACTAGAACCCATCAAAGAAGGAAATTGAATATTGGTTGGACAAAAAGATTCACGAGTTCGCGACACAGGAAAACAGAACTCTGCAAGTATCTGAGAAAAGGTGGCTAGATCACTACGTGTATATGGAAATCCACAATATTTTCTTTGCATCCTTTCCTTATGAACTGTATGAGTGGATCGCGTGATTATCCGACAGCCAGGGAAGGTGTAAGCTCAACCAAATGATAGAGTGGACTCTGAATTAATGCGCAAACTAGAGGCATCAGAAGACAAGATCGCACAAGTTGTGGACCGTTGGCTCGACTAGATAATAGGGGGATTTATCACTGAGTTTGCGATGGACACGACCGTGAGCTATAGCAAGGCAGAGTGATGTTTTCTCAAGGGGCTGCTAGGTAAGTATATTAAATCTTTGAATACCTGGATTCAGATGCTGTTATGTGAAAAATGAGTTATGTGAATACATTAATGTTTGGGATGACACGAAGAGGAAAGATCTACAAAGGTAGTGGGAAATTAGGAAAAAGTCCCTTAATTTCACCTTCGCGAAAAAGTAAGGAAGATCTCGCTTGGGTATCTCCGAGAAGGGCGGTCAACTTGATAAGGCAACGCATTCCGCAGTTACCACCTCCACCCATGCCACCACCCACTTCACCTCCATCTTCACCCACTTCACCTCCCTCACCTCCATCTCCATCCACTCCACCTCCACCAACCCCGCAGTTTAGCATGGCGAGCGTGATCAAGCTACCCATATTCAAAGTAGTAGGGAATTAGGATCTAGACTAGTTCTAGTTTGTGGTAAGAGTAGTGTGGGAAGCGCAATGGGTCACAGATGACAACATTAAGAAGGCTACATTGGTGAGCGCACTGCAGGATCGCGTGTTGACATGGTATATCAAGCACTCTAATGACCACCCAAACATAGTCATAACAGATATCTAGAATGAGTTGAACAGATAATTTAGCCAACCGAAATTAGAGACACAGTCAATCATCGAGTTTAAAGAGATTGCAATTCTTCTAGGTGAGACCCTATTACACAGTAATTTGTCATTGTCTTCGTTCCAATCTTCCTACTGTGTCATCTGTCCAAGTCATACATGCTCATATTAGACAAATGCTCTCTGATGTTGCCAAATGACCCACTTTTCCTAAGTTATCTACCTCATTGCGTCTATTGGCTAAATAAAATGGCTAAAGGGGGCTCCTAAATAGTCCAGAAGCATTGCCATTGCGGAAGTACACCTGATTCCCACGATGGTCCGATTTTATGTGCCAGCACGAGGTCGCTTGCAATCTTCAGCGATGACCTGAATAGCTACGTTATTCAATAAAATGTCAGTGCAGAATATCAGTTATGTGCCCTCGATGATCCATATTGGGCAAATTTGTTCCAACAGTTGGCCTTCCAGATGACTCCAGACCTGGTTGTTGGCATAGTTTATGTCGCCCTCCTTTCTCTGGCGTGGTTGTTCCGTCATTTGTGCTACCTTCCTTGGAGATAAGCTCACTCTTCCACCTTTCATGGAGACTCCTTCTCCTATTTAAACTCTCACCATTGCTATGCATTGCTAGTTTTTTGGATAGTTTTTGGAATGGTTGCTGATAGTTGGCTAGTGGAGCAGTGTTGTTAGTGTTTGTGAGTTTGCTAGATAGCTGGTGTCAGTGTGACAAGTGTGGGATTGTTGATAGCTTGTGGAAGGTTGTGAAGTTACCTTAATCTTGTGTAAAACTTGTGAGTGAGAGAGATTTGTATGTTGGGAGATCCATCTTCAAAGAGTGAATGCTTGAGGAACATGTTGGCTGGACCCTTCTGAGAAGGCTTGTGACGTCAAGACTTTGGTTGTAAGCTTACTCTTATTTCATTATTAATGCAATCAATGATGTTTTCTTATGTCTTATATGTAATGTACTTGATAGCTCATGACTTCTTGACTTTGTGAGCAAATAGATCATTGTTGTTCCAGTTATGTGCTTTGTTGTATTTCCTTTGCATTGTTTCAGGTTGATTACTCATTAGGAGAAGGAAGCGAAAGATGGAGCAGCACAACGGAACTCCATCAACCACCGGTAGAGGTAGGCCTCGACCTATGATTGTTTAAGGAAATCTATTGTTGATCTTTCCTTGTTTGTGACTAGACCCACTCTTGGGCTAGAGGGGTTGCCTCTATCCGTAGAGGGAACACTTTCCTGCATCACAAATTGGCGACCATACTAGGGAGATTTGGCCTTTGTTCTTTTCTTGTTTACTCTTGTCTCGATTTGTGTTTTGGTATCTTTTCAAGTTTTGGGGATTATTTACCAGTCTTCTGAGTTTCCTGGCCTGATCTGGGAACACTCCTTTTTGATTGAAGATTTCACTGTTTTTGATTTGGGAGTTTTTGGTTCGCCTGTTACTGTTTTGAACATCATCATAGCTTTAATTTTAACAACCGTGCTGTCATCATGTCCGCCATTTTGTAATATCCTATTCATCACGTGATTACGCCTAACAGTCACAATGGTTCTATAAATTAAACCATCGCAGAAAAGTCATGTGCTTCCACGCTGACATCGCTCTATTGCTATGGCATGTTCTTTATCAGTGCTTGCTGCTTATGTATTACCCGCGCTGATTGCTGTAGAATTGATTTTCTCAATTCTTCCTCCTAAGTCCATCAGTCCTGCTAGTCCCTTACTATTCTTACTTGTTTGATGACTTGTTTTTCACTGTTTATAGGTTGAGGCACTCTCTCGTGAGCTTTGTTGAATGAATCTTCTTTTCTTGCCTCTGTGACCTAGTTTCATTGTTTCAAGTCTTTTGGATCAGTTTCGCTTGGTTGTTTGGTTGCTCAAAGATTTGTTTGTAGCTTGTTGTTGGTTTGATTGAGCCTTCCCCATTGCTTACTTTTGGTTGAGTGTTTAGTGATTGTTATAGGACCAATCTTGGCATTGATTCGATTTCTCTTCACTATCCGAACATAGATTACAATTGTTTGGATCAACCGCTTTTCCACATTTTCTTGTTGCTTATTTGTTTCTTTTAGATTTAAAAGACATCAAAATCAAAAGAATTACATCCATTTAGTATATGAAAGTGAAAGTGAATTTGCATTTTAAGTTTAAATACTGGAAAGCAAATGTTTAAATCTCTCATTAGTAGTATCCGTGAACTTTAGGAATTGATGTCTGTTTGCATTGAGTGACTAATTTGTTGTCTTTGTTTTCTTGGTTTGGGAATGATCTCTCTACCTGCCCGTCAGTAGGTGTTCATCGAAAAAAAAGGATATTTCATTCATTCTAGATGCATCCTAAGTTTTGTTATATACATACGGTAAGGCCTGAAAACTGAAACATAATCCAAGATCAACTCTAAAATGAACTGAATAAATCTAACAACGCATTGGAACACAACGCACACTATTTAAAGGTCTAGCCTAGAGAAGTGCTTCGATGTTGTTAAACCTAGTCACTTTTGTTTCCACTCAAGGTTGGGTGATTCCTCCTTCTGTGACTCAATAGTGGTCTGGTATGGAATTGTGCTCCCATGTACCATCGAGTATATGTTGGGAGACCCCACTAGGTTATCATCCTTTATCCATAGGAAGCCATGTCTGCCACCTTGCAAACCGTAATGCACCGAACACAACATTCAAGAAGATTGACTACCATACGGAAAGTCCTTGGTCTTCATACGACTGCCAAGGTGTATATGCAGTTTTACGGGATGTTTGGTAAACCTTTTGCCTAGTTCTCCAGAGTAGTCACTTTCGTTCCTTTTCAGACTCCCTAAAAGAAAAGTTCCATCTGAGCACTTGTCCTTTTAGGCTCATTAAACCTGGAAAGAGATAGAGTCATCTTTTCATCCTTTTTCTCGACCCTTAAAACATGAAAAGGTCAAGTTTTGTTCCTGTGTCGTAAAATTTACTACCCACAAAATATTCTTCGTAATAGTTCAAGTTATTAGTTGTGATAAGAGTGTTTCTTAGGCTCGTTCCCGATGGCAACAGTTCCCGAGTCTACCAGCCAAGGTCTTCCCCCAAATGGGAACCCTGGTATGTTTCCTCCTTTTGGAAATGTCGGTGCTCCATATATGGCAACTCTGTCCTTGCTTGGGTTAACCATCGGTTTGCCCGTATGGTTGTTTTGAACCTCGGTGGTCCCAAGCATCATGACTCTTGTTCCACCGTCTCCTTCATTCAAACCACGACATGTTGATTCCAAGGTTGAGCCTGCGCCTTCTTCCCCTATTTCTTCCTCCTCCTTTCCTCCTTCGCTTGGTGAAAGTTTCACATCTAGTAACGAGGAGACTAAGAAGAAGAAGAAGCTAATGATGAAGAAGAAGAATTCCGATAAATGCAAGGCCACCTGTGCAGTTACTACTCCAAGTACATCCTAGGTCGGACCACCTTCTGCTCCTCTGCAAAAGGTTAGGTTTCCTTGTAAATTGTGCAAGGGTGACCATCTTCTTCGTGATTGTCCTGGCATTCGTA
The DNA here is from genome assembly GCA_031772625.1 of Pinus tabuliformis. Taxonomy (NCBI): domain Eukaryota; kingdom Viridiplantae; phylum Streptophyta; class Pinopsida; order Pinales; family Pinaceae; genus Pinus; species Pinus tabuliformis. The sequence continues at coordinate 925,374,577 of CM062816.1, forward strand.
GGATCTTAGAAGTATGGTCTCATGATCTGGCTCGTCCCTCATCGTTCTCTAAAGCTCATGGCGATGCTAACCTATCAACTGGCAACGGTAAGAAGAAAGGAAAGATTTGATTCCCCTGTAGGCTACGTGAAGGCAACCATCCCCTTCACCTTTGTCCACTCATGGATAAAGCTTCTGCCATTTTGGAAAGTCTTAAAACTTCTCCCCCTTAACTTGTCGTTGGTTATCAGAAGCTCTCTTCAGACCCTCCCTCCATTGACCAAGAGATTGACTTAGATTTTTCTCTTGTTTGTCCTCCTCCTTCCCAGCCTGGCTGTGCTAACCCTGTTCCAGACCAACCATTGGTCGGGGAGAGTGTCAACTTAGGTTCACCACCTGTTGATCACTCTATTTCTGAAAAGTGTCATGCTCATGTTCTTTTCATCTCGTCAGATTCTCCTGAGTTAGAGAACGACCCTCCTATCCCTGCTGATCATGAGAGTCCTTCTTCGGTTCCTGTAGAGTAGGGAGGCAATCATACGATTCCCCCACCAAGTAGTTCAGTTGTTTCCTTCGACTGGAGTCATTTGACTACATTATGCCTTCCATCCCATGTGCCTTTCCAGGTTACAGTACATGCCTATGATAAGGCAGTACCTGGCACTGTATTGGATGAGGGTGCATCTGTCAGTCTTATGCCTTCCACTACTTGGCAAGCTTTGGGATCCCCACAGCTTGTGCCAGTCACACAGAATCTGTTGGTGTTTGACAGAGGAACCAGACAACCTTTAGGGATCCTCCCAAAGCTTCCTGTTACTTTGGGTGGAAAAACCATCTATATAGACGTCATGGTTGTCCAAGGTGATTTAGATTTCAGTCTTCTCCTTGGTCGTGACTATGTTTATGCCATGGGGGCCCTTGTTTCTTCACTTTTCCATGTGGTTTGTTTTCCACATGATTGAAGAATGGTGACCATAGATCAATTATCATTCTTTAGTCCCCCGGTGCCTCCTGCGCAGATGTCGTCCCCTATCAGTTCTTGCTCGCAAGCATTACCTTCCTTCCCACAGGTCAATTATGTGGCTACCTGTTCCATCTCCGCCTTTGCTAATGATCATGCATATGGTCTCGTACATCATGTATTGGGGGCATTGGAACCAAATCTATCATTAGTACCTCATCACATGTATTCCTCCCAGAGTGCGTTTCTTCCATCTCGTGAAGACCTCTTGGGAGCCATGTTCTCGTATGACCCATGAACAAGGGTACGAGGATAGTTTGTTCCTGTCTCAACCTTGTTAAAAAATGAACCAAGGGTACAAGGATAGTTTTTTCCTGTGTCAACCTCATTAAAAAATTAAATAAGGAGTTTCGAGGATAGTTTTGATCTTGTGTCAACCTCGTTAAAAAATGAAACAAGGTGTCACGAGGATAGTTTGTTCCTGTGCCAACCTCGTTAAAAAATGAAACAATGGTTATGAGGATAGTTCTTTTTCATTGTGTCAACCTCATTAAAAAATGCAACCACTCCTATCCAAATTGAGTCTTTGATTAATATCTCGTAAAATCCAAGTCGAGTCTTTCCAAGATCTCGAATGTGAACCTTCATTCCATCCACCTTGTTGAATGGTATGAAGCTTGGGGGGCATGTACCTCGATTTGCATCATTGTGCTGGGGGCATGCAAACTTATAACAAGCATAGTTTTTCATTTCAAGATTGTGTAAACATGAAACCAAATCCAAGCAGAGTTCTCCATGGTTCAAGCTTGTGTAAAAATGAGACCATACCCGATTTACATCTCGTGATTGTCGTTTATCCGCTAAGTTCTGCTAGATGAGCCTTGGGTGTTTCATTCCATCGCCACCATCTCTTTGGCTAATCATATGCTTTCACTTGGTTTTTTATCCTTACCTGAGGAACTGCAGCAATGAGTGGTTTTATTAGCCAGCCTCTTGACCATTACATGTTTTAAGTAGTTCCACCATTGCTGGAACCAGTCACTCTTTATACCACTCGTTCCTCTAGGACGAGTCTCCTTTAATCTCTTTTATGACTCGTAAAAGATGAAAAGATTGTCGAGTTTTTCCTTTTTTGACTCGTTAAATGGAATTAAAAATGCAATCCACTTTAAGCTCTTTTCTGATCGTGTAAACACGAAAAAGATTGCTGGACTTTTGTCATTTCGGGTTCAATATTGGTTACAAAAAGACGTGTCTTCGATCCCTTTTCTACTTTTTCGGGTCGAAGTCACTAGTTACGAGAAGTACTCCTCGATCGTAATGGTCAGGCAGTTCTTTCGAGTATTTTTTTATACTTTTTCAGGCTCGAGAGACACAAATTTACGAAAAAGGACCCCCCTGGAGTTTTTTTCTCTATGTCTTTTTCAAACTCTCTAAACACGAAAAATACTTTGAGTTTTACCTATGTCGGACTCGTTAAACCCTGACAACATTGGAATCGTCACCATGACGAGACTCAAGCTTCTCCTTTTTTAGGGCTTGTTAAAATATTACTAGGTTGGACTCAACAGCAGGTTTATCGTTGATTGTCTATGGCAGCTAGTCACTCTTTAACATCGACACTTCTACTTCTTGTCAGGTTAGGACATCCACACATCGTCATTTGGCCTTCCGCGGGTTGGGATTGTCATTTAGCCCCATTCCATCTGATTCATGCCGTCTCCATCGAACCTCTGATCCCTTGGTATCTGAATGCTGCCACCCTCTGGAGTCGTGTCACCGACATGTTCAAGAGTATAATCTTTCTGCAATTTACGCCCTTGCCTTCTCCTCTGATACTCTGTTTCACCATCTACCACTTGTTCCTTATCTCGTGTCGTTGATGGGGGAAACATTATGGCCCTCCTGCGACAGGTCATCCCCTGTCGACATCAGCTCATTATCCAGGAGATTGATCTAGAGATCCCCTTTCGTACCTTAGAGCTTGCATGCCTCAATGGAAAGTTCTTCACACATGACGGTCGAATTTCATCATTAGTCATCGACTGGGTGATTCCATGAGTGTTCGACTTTAGATCCTTTTTCACACTTCGTGGATTGTGCTAGCTAGTACCTTGAGAACCATTGACAGTATTGGTGGTTTCTATTGTGCTTGTTAATGGTTTTCATCGTTGACTGGTAATCAAGTGACTCTCTATCATGCTCGACCTCAACACATCTATTCGCATGTTAGCATCTGTACTATGATTAGATGGGTTCAAAACCCAAAACTCAGATTACATATGTTCAGGCTGCGTGGATTGGTTTATGATTACATGACTCATTGATGGATGGGTGCGACCATACCTTTATTATCATCATGGTCCCATTAGATGGATGGCTACGTCCATACCACAAACCTATTTCATATGTCTTTTGGAATGTTGTGCCCATGCCTAGACTACATGTACTTCATTATCAGAGATATCAATTGTACTTGCATGCAGGTTCTTCTGGATGGTGTTACAGCTCAGCCAGTTTCGTAAAGCATTTCACCTCCCTCTCTCTCGGGCTTCGTACTTTAGGGGGCATCTGTTACGCAGTAATTTGTCACTGTCTTCATTCCAATTTTCCTACTGTGTCATGTGTCCAAGTTATACATGCTCATATTAGACAAATGCTCTCTGATGTTGCCAAATGACCCACTTTTCCTAATTTATCTGCCTCATCACATCTGTTGGCTAAATAAACACGCTGAAGGCTGCTCATAAACAGTCCAGAAGCGCTGCCATTGCGGAGGTACACCTAATTCTCGCGACGGTCCGATTTTATGTGCCAGCGCAAGGTCGCTTGCAATCTTCAGCGATGACCTGACTAGATATGTTATTCAAAAGTGATGTCAGTGCAGAAGATCAGTTATGTGCCCGCGATGATCCAGATTGGGCGAATTTGTTCCAACAGTCGGCCTTCTAGATGACTCCAGACCTGGTTTTTGGCATAGTTTATGTCGCCCTCCTTTCTCTGGCGTGGCTGTTCCATCATTTGTGCTACCTTCCTTGGAGATAAGCTCACTCTTCCACCTTTCATGGAGACTCCTTCTCCTATTTAAACTCTCACCATTGCTATGCAATGATAGTTTTTTGGATAGTTTTTGGAATGGTTGTTGATAGTTGGCTAGTGGAGCAGTGCTGTTAGTGTTTGTGAGTTTGCTAGATAGATGGTGTGAGTGTGACAAGTGTGGGATTGTTGATAGCTTGTGGAAGGTTGTGAAGTGCCCTTAATCTTGTGTAAAACTTGTGAGTGAGAGAGATTTATATGTTGGGAGATCCATCTTCAAAGAGTGAATGCTTGAGGAACATGCTGGCTGGACCCTTCTGAGAAGGCTTGTGACGTCAAGACTTTGGTTGTAAGCTTACTCTTATTTCATTATTAATGCAACCAATGATGTTTTCCTATGTCTTGTATGTAATGTACTTGATAGCTCATGACTTCTTGACTTTGTGAATAAATAGATCATTTTTGTTCTGGTTACGTGCTTTCTTGTATTTCCTTTGCATTGTTTCAGGTTGATTACTCATTAGGAGAAGGAAGCGGAAGCTGGAGTAGCGCAACAGAACTCCATCGACCACCGGTAGAGGTAGGCCTCCAACTATGACTGTTTAAGGAAAGCTATTGTTGATCTGTCCTTGTTTGTGACTAGACCCACTCTAGGGCTAGAGGGGTTGCCTCTGTCAATAGAGGGAACACTTTCCTGCATCACAGACCCCCTGGGATTTGGATTAGCGGTTGAAGAGTATGATCCGCAAGGCTAATATGATGCTCACGGTTGCACATCATCATGCATGGTTTGTGGCATCCCTGACACCGCACTTGAGGACGGTGCTGTCACAACAGAAACTTTCCACCCAGGCCAAAGCGTTGGAAATGGCGATGAGATTACATGAGACCCCGATACAAGATCCTGGGTTGGGAGTTCAACAAATCCACATGCAACTACATAATCTCTGCATAGAAATGTAAAGCTTGAAGCAGGATAGGGAACTGCAGCCATAAGCGCGTAAGGAGGTATGGTGCGTAAAATGAAACAGCTAGGGCCATGACAAGGACCATTGTCCAGTATTTGCGAACTACTTGGCAAGAGGGGAGCCAATGTCGTTGAGACCGGAGGCACAGGTAGGGCCAAGTGTGACACCCATATTATGGTGCACGATCTATCAGATAGGAGGAAAACACACGATGGATAATTGTCATTGGTTGCAGAAGTATACACAGAGTCCCCATCATTTGTTTTGTGATTTCTGCAGGTCAGTAGGCCACGACGAGTGCACTTATCGTAGTTATGAGTTAATGATGGATCAGACCCCAGCCTATAGGATGCAGATAGAAATGCGAGCCCTCAACCCAGATGCAGGGATGGCACACATTGGAGTTCAGGGGCAAGGTCGAGGACGAGGAGGAATGGTACCAGGAAGGGGTCGCGGATAGTTGATTTGCTACAATTGCGGAGGACTAGGGCACTATGCCCATGATTGCACCAACCCGACGAGGATATGTTTCTCGTACTATGCTCAGTTTGATCATGAACCAGTAGATTTTCCTACGTTGATCACACAAATGCGCGAAAAAGGGATATTCCAGCCTCCTCCAACTCAAAGTATCCAAATGATAAGGTCTGAACCATGCGAAGAAGACCCAAATGTGAACATGATGCTTAGAAGTGGTGCAGCCACAGGCGAAGATAAGGGGAAGCAGCCTGAGGAAGATACATGGGTTCACAAGGCTCCCATAAAGGAACTTGAGTTTGACCTATAACGCGCAAAGGAGATGTTCATGGAATCTAAGAAGAGCTTCACAGAGGCCTCCACTTCAGGTAGTAAGGATTAACCAGAGACAGGAACGGACCCTTCCATGCTCACTACCTTTCTGGAGACATGCATGAAACTGTTGCGTGATAATAAGGTAGTTAAGGAACTACAAGAGTTGATCACCAGGTGCGCAGGGTCAAGGGAACCGTGCATAGTCCGAAAACTGGGAAAGCATGCATTGCGCATTAGGAGGGAAATGAGATTGACTGTGCAGATTGGTGAGTGTGAAATGGATCAGGTCATCCTAGATCTGGGATCAGACGCGAACGTGTTACCAAAGAAAACATGGAAACGCATGGGCAGGCTTGTGTTGCAGTGGTCCCCTATTCAATTACGAATGGTGAACCAACATAAGATTTTTCCCATAGGGAGGTTGCAAGGGGTAACAGTTGATATCGAAGGTGTGAGCAGGTAGACGGATTTTGAAGTGATAGAGATTGTTGATGACAACAATCCCTATCCTACATTGCTAGGAATATAGTGGGCCACTGATATGAATGGAGTCATCAACTTGAAGAAGCGGAAGATGATATTCGAGAAAAAGTCCCTACGCGTAGTAGTCCCGCTAGACCCGACCGAAGGAGCACGCTACACCGAACCAGTGCACAATGATGAAAGTGATGATGAGATAGATTGCATTTACTAGATAATGGTGTGAGACCAGGATTGAGTGAACCCGACTACAGATGGGAGAATATCATGGGACCGTGACAGCTCCTGTACTTCGAATTCAGACGAAGAAGTGGAGTGCTGGCAGAACTAGTTGCACGAAGTGACAACGCTAAATTGCAACATCATGATTAAATCATTATGTTGCGTGACGACAGAGGCAAGGGAACTACCAACATATGATGGAGTGACAATGGTGGATGAATTCTTGGATAAATTTGAAAGCGCAATACCGGAACAACAGTGGTACAATGTGCTGGAATGGGCACTACACACAACACCCGCATGATGGTGGAGTACACATCAGGAGACCATTGTAAACTGGCATGAATGTAGAAGGTGAATGCGCTTACGGTTTGGAAGCCCCTAGTGTTAAACGAGAGCTGGGTAGCCAGGATGAAGCAGCTTGCGTGCCCACCTGTGTCGATGGGTGCAAACATGTGCTGTGCAGTCCACACAAGCACACCGCAGACTAAGGATTGAAAATCGAAACCAGACGCAATAGCAAAAAAAGTGATGCATGCCACAAGTATTCCACATCGAAGCATTCAAAAAGGTATGCAGAATCATGAACAGATTTCACTAGTCGAGACGAACTTATTGGGGCCTACACGTACCAATGGTCCGATGGGCCTCTAGTGCCATGTACAAGAATTTGAGCATGAAGAAGATCCCAAAGATGGCGGGCAGAGTCGACGACATATGGGACAAAGGAATCCTCATATAGTTGGAAAAATATTCGGGGATCAAGACAAAGGGATTATGGAGCCGCGCGAAGTCAAACATAGGCAGATTCAAGAAACCATTCGATGAGGGAACCTTAAGTTTCGCAAACTCAAGGATCGGGTACGACTGAAGAAGAAAAGCGTGTTAATGGATGTAGATATCAAAGAACTGAAAATCGAATCCATGCAAGCATGCCGCATCAATAAATTAAGAATGATAGGACAATATATGAGCCAAAATACTACTGCATTAGAAGGTTTCCACGAGAATTTGCGGGCCTGCTACCATGGCTGCGACCGCACCTTACCAGACAAAGTAACCAGGGGAGCACACTTCATAAGGAAGAATGTGTGGCACTGACTGATGCAAGGGAATTTGAGGAGTGCCGATGGACTAAACTGGAAGGTGCCTTGAAGCCTCGCTCAAGTGGTGCGACCACCTGACTATCCATAGAAAGCACAATCTCAATGCTCCAAGCAGTTGAAAGAGAGCATGGGACTATAAAAAAGTCTGTATGGGACTAGCGTGATAAGGAGGTTGCGTGCAAGATCAGTCTACCACAAGGGTCACACCTGCGCATGGGGGGCTGCATTACCATGCAGGTAGGTTGGGAAGTGACCATTGGTGTCACTATTCATGACAAGATGTCCAGGTTAACAAAACGAGGAGCGAGCAGTGGGAAATTAATACACGAAGTCAAAACTAGATTTGAGACGATCTGCCGCCAATTTCGCATTAATGAACCAAATGAGGGGGGAACGGTAGAATTTGAATTCAAAAGGGGCTATAAATCACAGGTGGTTATCCATCGAACAACCCTTGGCATCTTGAGAATTCAGTTGGTGCAATATCAATTGGGTATGGACCTTATGAATTTAGAGGCTTTGAGAGCAAGTTCAGTGTTTGAGACATTGCCGAAAGAGACGCAAGACTTCCTGAACAAAGTGATGTCGATAGCCGAAGGAGCCGCGCAGAGCCCTACACTGCTGGTGGGGGATGCACTAGAAATTCCTAGATCGCCCCAAACATCGAGGCCCAAAAGGGATCCACGAGCAGCAAGACAAGTCCGCATGTCCCCACAAAATCAGCAGTTTGGTAAACTGTCTATGGAAGACAAGGGAAAGATGGTTAATCTTGAGACAAATGATGAGGAGGGGGATCTCCAGGCCTTCATAAAAGAGATTGGACTAGATGAAGAAATGGCGGAAGACATTTAGCCAGTGCGCACTGCAGCAAAACTGCCCAAGTATGTCAATTTGCGGAAAGGGAGAGTAAAAGTACCCAAAAATCTAGATGTCGTTAAGGGTGCACTCGAAACCCCGCTGCTCCCAGAGGGAATTCTATTTGAAGGTTCGATTCTGGGCCATGTGCCCATGATGAAATTTGAATATTGGGACCTTGCAGATAGCAAAACGTTCCGACATTTGGAGACTATCCAACTCATGAAACAAAGCAAGGAGGGGGTAGTTATAGCGCTATAGCCATAGAAATGGCTGCGAGGTGGAGGAGGCCAGGATACTCCACCTACTATGGATTCCACACTTTCATCGGGCACCAATAATGATATTTGTCATCAAGCAACTACTTTTCTTAGTACACGATGGGTACTTGTGGCTGCAGGAGCCTATTCTCATCACGATAGAGCTTATTCATAGGATTTCTTGGCTTCCCTATATGGGAAGGGACCCCACAAAAATAGCAGGCATAAGCGGAGACTTGGTGCTCGTAGAGGCCATGAAGAAGAAATACAAGTTGGAGAAAAAGTAGAGGGGCTACGTCAATACTAGCATTCAAGACAAAGGGGTGCATGTAGCCACCTAGCTGCTGGCAGGAAAAGTGATGAGAAAATGCTGCGGCAATGAGTTACCAGCAACGGTCATCATGCTAGCCGAACAATGTGCTGAGGGGGTACAGTTCAACTGGGTGCAATTCCTCTGCGAGGATTTCCTGACAAACTGCAAGGAGGCCCAAGAGTAGCGTAAGACCTTCCACTATGCGTGGTTGCTCTTATCCATCTTATTGGTTACAGGGGAATTGCCTGAGGAGAGTTAGTTTCCTCCTCTTGACCAAGACTTGCTAGAGGCAACAAAATACGTGTCATTATGGGTGATAAGGGATGCCACACGAATCCGCGAGACCAAGATCTTCTGGATACTCATGGAGGCGAGCGTACAGATGTGGATCAACAAACGGCCGCATTTATCCCCCATGGTATACGACAGTCTGCAGAGCTTTGCAAACTTTAAGCCAAATATCCACAATGTGTATATCAGGGCATGGAAGGATGTGGAGCAGAAATGGACCAAACTCCCCTTCATTGAGATTGACGATGCTATTTTCACAGTGTTCGACTCATGGCCACCCGAATGGCAGGCCCAGAATCTAGCAGCACGCGATGAGACGGTGATTCAAGGACAGAAGGATGCCACCAAGCTACTGGCACAACAAAAGCGGAATGAGCAGTTCACCGAGGAGGTAAGGACTTCCCGTGAAGCATCAAAGGTCGCCGCAGAGTAGACCAAGGCCGCGAAAAAATAGCAGCAGCACCGAAAACTGGGGAAACCATGATGCAGGAGGAAAGAGGAATGGACCTGACCACAGGATATGGGACAGACGACATGGCAGAAGGCGCAGACCCAAACATGTCATCGACACAGCTAAAATGGCCACACGGTATGGAACGGATAGGGCCCTAGAAGAAGACCAAGGCTTCCAAATTGTATGGGGAACCTATTACACTAAAAGAGGGTGACCTATATGACATCGGTGACACCATTCGCGAGGTCACCAGGGAATCGTTGCAGGAGGCAATGTCGAAGCAGTAGAATGTGTTGGGGGCACTCAAGGCACAACTGCAGGGACTTCAGGTGCGACTCCTATAAGAGGGAAGAGTAACTGTCTACAGTGCTGCGAGAACATCGACAACGGAGTAGTTGTTGCGGGCCAAAATGGCCAACACCGTTGCACTGCCAGAAGGAGCACTGACAATGGACAACATGGAGGATAGAGCCATGGTAGGATGGATCAAGGGACTCGGCCTAAACTTGTCTACCCTTCCATGGGATATTTTATACCAGTTGCAAGATGGAGCGATAGTAGAACTCCGTGCTAGGGAAGGATGCACAGTGCAAATGCTAAGTGAACAACGAATAAATATAAAGCAACTTAGCCTACAACACGATGAAGCGATGGCGCAGAACCAACAGTTGGAGCAGATTGTAGAGGAAGCATGTTGCTGCACCCCAAAGCTCAAAATTGCGATAGACCTACCAATAGGAATGCGGATCCACAAATTGGCCAATGGATTCTATGAGGCAAAGGAGGAAGCTACAAGGATCCAGCTGGACCTCAACCTACAGATTGTTGAACTGTGATTAAAGGCACATTCATCCACACCCCCAGAAGTTCCAGAACAGTGCACTGGTGATGTCCAAAAAGGGCTGGAAGAAATTGAGCAGGCAGTGTAGAGCTGTACCACTTTGTTGGAAGAATCCTTCGAGGTCCTCACAACCTTACAGGCAGACCCCACCATACAACGGTTGGAAACAGAGGCGTAGGAGCTTCAAATTTAATATGATAGTATGCGTGGGATGGCGCGGATAGTAGTCTTGACTCAGCAGCTCACGAGGCTACAACAGGTGAAGGCATTGAAGGAGCAAGTGGATGCAACATGCCAAAAAGAGGCAGTACTTAAAGCATGTGTCTAGCATTGGATTGATGAGGCCTTCCTCATCACTGCCACCATCGAAGGAAAGCTCGCACAACTCCGTGCTAGGGAAGGACGCACAATGCAAATGATAAGTGAACAACGAATAAATATCAAGCAACTTAGCCTACAAAACGATGAAGCGGTGGCACAGAACCAGCAGTTGGAGCAGATTGTAGAGGAAGCATGTTGTTGCACCCCAAAGCTCAAAATTGCGATAGACCTACCAATAGGAATGCGGATCCACAAATTGGCGAATGGATTCTATGAGGAAAAGGAGGAAGCTACAAGGATCCAGCTGGACCTCAACCTACAGATTGTTGAACTGTGATTAAAGGCACAGTCATCCACACCCACAGAAGTTCCAGAACAGTGCACTGGTGATGTCCAAAAAGGGCTAGAGGAAATTGAGCAGGAAGTGTAGAGCTGTACCACTTTGTTGGAAGAATCCTTCAAGGTCCTCACAACCTTACAGGCAGACCCCACCATACGAGTCAATTCGTTCCTTTGACCAAGCTGTGGGCCCCGTTTGGGTAAATTGGTACATCAACTTCCTAGGGTCGTAACTTTGGCATACGATCTCCGTTTGATGCGTACAATAGCTCGTTAGAAAGATCTATCCAAGCACTACCACTTTAGAAAGGGAAAAATTGGTCCATGGACCCATGTTGCCCCAGATTTCCCAAAAAACGTCGTTTAGGGCCTCAAGACGGCTCCGAAAGTTTAGGACCCGAAAAAATGCTAAAAATAGTAAGCTGTGCTACAATTAAGCAACTGAAAATGCTAAGAGACATAATTGTGGGGGTCCAGGTGGACTTGGCAGGAGGCCACCAATATCCACCTAGATCATTCCTCCCCCCTTAGGAAGCAATGGTCCCCATTGCGTTGAGTTCCTCCCTGAGATGAGGAAGCTTTTGCTGATCTGGGTCTCTGGTGAGCTGTTTTGCAATCTCTGATGTGTCCAGAAATGGTGGGAAGCATGGTCGACGACGGTCCACATTGAACACTCAGTGCAAGCGAAGGAATGGCGGACTGCTGTGCTTCAAAGAATTGTTCCCCATAGCCTTGGTACTGGTGTAAGGACCATGTCGAAGTGGTCTGAGTTTCTGATGGGTTGTGTTAAGGCGTTCTCTTTGTAGATGTAACTAAACTTTGTCTCCCACCTGAAACTTGTGTGGTACCCCTGTGGGTGAGGAGAAGTTGTTCCTGTGTTCTGTCATGACTGTATCCCTTTGCTGGTGTTACTGCTGCGTGGAGGAACCCTTTGCGGGGGTCATGGATGTAGCAACGATCTTCCCCTTACTTTGGGAGTGAACCAGACAGAAAATAAATTTCCTAGTCTGTGATATGAGCTTGCTGCCTTTCTTAGCAATGATCAAAGAGGTGGCAGTAGGTGGGGCTACCTCTGGTATCATGTATAATGAATTATTCAAAGAAATAATGACAGCACGAGGCATTGACTCATACACAGCACGTCTCCTCCACAAGTATGGCTGGCCTAATAATACATCGCAAACATCCAAAGGTGTAACATCACACAATACCTCATCTGTGAAGGGTTTGATGCTATAGGGAAGGTGGCACTGCTAGCAAACTTTGAGATCTCATCCTTCATGAATCCACCCAATACTATACGGCTACGAGTGTGGTGTAGTCGGTAGGCCCAACCGCTTCACAACCTCTACTGAAACGAGGTTCTTCTGGCTCCCACTGTTAACAATGAATTGCAGCGGTGAGCCCTTCACCCACATTTGTGAGTGGAAAAGGCGCTCACCCTCCTTTAGGTCTTCAGGCTCATTCTTCTGGATCTTGGCAGTGGCAACAGTGGCACTAGGATCTGCATCAATGATCTACTTCCCTTTTCCATTCCCCTTGTCGTGTTCTGGCTCAGGGTCGGAACATGCATCTGATTCGGAAGCCTTCAACTCGGCCACCAACGACTGCTTGGTCCAACACTCACTTGTGTTATGAGTGGGACTCTTGTTGAACTCACACAACTTTCCTGTGTCTGCCTTCGGCTTTGTGGTGTTGTTCTTTTCTTGCAGCTTCAAGGGGTTGTCTTGGGTCACCCCGCCTTGGCTTTGTCCTTTAGGCTTCAGATTTGAAGATCCAAAGTCTCGCTTCTTCTGTTTGAACTTTTTCTCGATTTTGACAGCATATCGGTATGCTATGCTGAGTGAGGAAATGTTCAAGAACTCCATCTCTTCATGGATGTATCTGTGCAAGCAGCCGCGGTATTTGAGTACTAGATGCAGGTCAGAATCTTTGATACCTAACTGTGTGCGAAGGGTATGAAAAATGTTTGTGAACTCCGGCACATCCTGGTCTCATCCCTGCCACAGTGTGGTCCATTTGATGTATTTGTCCTCGTAGCTTTTGACAGGGTAGTACTGCTCCTTGATAGCATCCTGAAATGAATCCCAAGTGGGTGCAGCTGAAAATAGTGAGCCTGTGCTTTCATGCTTCTACTCGCAATAGGTTTCCCACCAGTCATTGACATGGGGGGCTGCTTTGAGAAGAGCGAAAACAATCTTTTCCCGACTCGAAAATTCATGAACAGAAAAATACCCTTCTAGCAGATTTAACCATTTATCTACGGCATCTGCGTCTATTTGACCTTCAAAGATGGGGATTTCAAAAGTAACTTGTACCTTGAAGGGTGTGGCATTTCCAGAGTAGCTATTGGAAGTCAATGCGTCGCCTCTAGGTAGCTGCTGAAGAATCTGCGCAAAGCTATCCATCATCACATTCCTTTTTCGCTCGAGGGCTTCTTCGAGGAAGATTTTGATAGGATCTCTTGCCCCCTTGTCTTTCTTCTCATCTACCATGGAAGGCCATCAGGATTTGCAAGCCAGTTCAAGCCCTAACTCCTTATATCCCGACCTCGTTGGGGACATGCAAAGAAAAACAGAGAAAAAAAGTAGACCGCTCTGATACCACTTGTTAGCTTCCTGCTGCAGCAGGTTAATCATCTTTCACGATCGACATTTTTACATGCCAAATATGTCATACTTTGCTTGCTGCAATGCTCCATATTTGCTACAGATGGCTAGAGAAGTATCCATGAGAGTGTGCTAGTCTAAATGCCACTGTTGTGTTCCATTTTTGATGAGTTGATCCATTTTGATGAGTTTTTTCAGCTAAGGGAGGTCCAAACAGCTTAATCTTGGTCTCCCTAGGTTTCAATTTCCTATTTTAGAATATAGAGAATAAACATCTGTCCAAATTGTTTAATCTTGGCAGATTTGTAGATAGGTAGAGAAACAAGGGTGCTCAACAGCTTAATCTGAGCCCCTGGATGCAATAAGTGTAGTTGTAGATAGGAGGACAGCAAGAAGAAAAGAACAAAAAGCTGGGTATGTGATGAGCCCCAATTTTGGTACAATTTGGGCTCATTTTGGCCTATTCTACTTGCTCAAACCATTCATTTTTTACTGCTTATGCATGCATTTCTTAGTTTATTCATGTTGTTTGTAGGAAGAAGGGTAGGCACTCTATCTACGTGACTAATGCATTGTGATTCCAGGTTTTGGCATTAAAAGGGAGCAGAAGACAACGAAAAGGAGACAAGGAGACAATGAGGTGGCACTGCTGACTTTTAGGAGAGGATGTCCATGGTCTTGGGACATTCCTCATGATTCCCACCAAGAACTCCGAGCTCCAATCCATCTCCCCTCCGAGCTTAGAAGCAGCCAGCTATCCTACAGGAACAGCAGTTATAACTGTTCTACAGGAACAGTAGTTATGACTGTCCTACAGGATCAGCAGTTAAACTCGAAGTTGGACAGCCGAGCTCCTAAAATCAAGGATACTTGTTGGATCATCGTTTTTGTATAAGTATAGAGGCCTTAGCCTTGGATAGGTTGTTGAAACTCTCGTATTGCTATTGTAATTTTGGAGCACAGTTCAGTTTTCGTTCCTTTTTGTAAGCCAATTTGGCATGATATCAGATTATGAATAAAGAAGGCAGTTTGTGATCTAGTTCTGAGTTTCTTAAGGAGACTATAGCTCTCAGGTTAGGGCCCAACCTGAGAGCCATAGATCCCCTCTGCTGTAGTGTTGTTTCCATTTCATTTCATCACTTTGAGCTTTTCATTTGCACATGCAATTCGAATTACAGGTTGTTAAGTTGGTCTTTTTCATGAGTTAGATAGGATTTGCTTATGGTGAGTTTGTTTACAGTTGTTTAGTGTAGCAGAGGATAGATATAGTCCATTGGAGCTCCAACAAAAAGGGTTGTTAAGGCTCACTGCCATCTCATTTGGGATTGGGGTGCAGTCCATGACTAACCACCAAAAACACGCATTTCTTTATTTCATGATTGCTGCAAACATAGTCACGTTATGTTAGATGCTTCCTTGTCATTCACACCTGCACCACACTCCTTTACCATAGCTTCATGCACATTCTCCTTCGCGTTTTGGATTGCTGTTCATTGAATTTAAAAGCACAGGTAGTTTAGGTTAATGCATTTTCGGTTTGGTAACAGTCACAAGCATTTGTTTCACTTGCACTGCCCTCTCTTGTCCATTACTTCATTCTCCATCTTGATCACGCATGCAACACATCTCCTCGACCTTTACCCCGCTATGTTATCTCCCAAAGTCTTCCACTCCTCACGTAACTTCATTTCCTAGCCTTTTGTTGACCTAGACCTCTATCTTCCAACCTACTCCCTACACTCATTTCTCATCTCATTCCTCCACTTCTACAGCCATCACCAGCCTCATTCCTACCTTACACATCTCCCCCTACCATTTCATCACTCCTCCATCACGCCAAACACTCACGGTAGGTCATCCTGTAGCCGTTTGTAGACATCCTGTAGAAACCAGAGTATCCTGTAGGATCCCCTGCAGACATCCTGTAGGAGGCCACTCACTCGGTTGCTGAGCTTCTGAATGTGAGGAACCTCTGTGGATGGATGCTAAGGATCCCTAGGGACCTCTCCTAGCCTCCCCAACCTGTCCCACGCTTTCCTTCCTTCTCCATCCCATCTGCACAATCAAACCCTAGTTAGCACAAAATCACAATCATTCCACACACTTAAGGGAAAAATACAAAAACATATCTTTCATGATGCAAGTAGTTTAGATCCATGCATTTGCACTTATTAGAGGTAACAGCAGCATTGGTAGAAGTTTCATTCACATTCTTTGCATTATAGAGGTTAGACTAGTTAAATTAGGGTTTCCTAGGTTTACATGCTTTGATTTGCTTTCAGTTCGTTTTTTTCAATTAGATTAGTCTCCTTTGAGCTAGCTTTCGTCCATCATTGATAAAGCTTCTTCTGTGAGCCTATAGAAGTTGGCTTGAGCCCTAGCGGACTTGTTCCAGCTGACCAAGTGACAATTGCGACAAGAGCTAGTACTTGTGCATACAGCACCGTCGCTTCCAAGTTTGTACGAACTACCGGGTTGATAAAATGAGAGACAGGAAGCCCCAGGAGTTGTAGCATTATTGCTACAATACTGGAGCTCACCATCTTTTTGGCGCCGTTTCCGGGGAAGCGTCAGAGTATTAGTAATTGTTGCTTTTCTTCTACTTTCGTACTCTTACTTTTGCTCAGTAGTTTATTTCATTTCCATTCTGCAAAAGTAGCTTAGTATTTCCTGCTTTCATAGATTAGCATTTCTTGCTTTCATAGATTAGCATTTCCTGCTTTCATAGCTTAGTATTTCCTGCTTTCATAGCTTAGTATTTCCTGCTTTCATAGATTAGCATTTCCTGCTTTCATAGACTAGTATTTCTCGCTTTCCTAGATTAGCTTTCTAATTCTGCAATTTCATTTGAGCAATATAGTTAGTTTTAGATCACTTTGTTTCAGTTTTGCAGGTACCAAAGAAAAAGCAAAAGCACTCAAAAAAAGAAAAGTCCTTTCCATTTCATGCCTCGTAGGAACCGAGATAGATCAGGCAAATTCCTACCTAACACCCCCACCACATCACTTAGTCACCCTTCACTCTTCGGTGGCGACAGTGATCCAGAGGAAACTATAGGTGAACATCCCGAGACATACCAAAATCCTATAGAAGAAGAAGAGTTAGAGACCACTCCATCCGAAGCTATGGCTGACAATAGAGAAGATGAGAGAATAGAAGGAGCTTTCCCCATCCGAGAGACCAATGGAGAGATGAAAATGAAAAACATTAGCCCCTCTGCTTTGCCTCACTTCCATGGACTGACCACTGAGGATCCTGATACCTTCCTATTTGAGTTTGCTGTCCTCTTTAGAACCTATGACTATACTGAGGATGAACAAAAGCTAAAACTTTTCCCTTCCACTCTCAAGGATGCAACATTATGCTGGTTCATGGGTTTGCCTGGGAATAGTATCACCACATGGGCTCAGATGCAGCAAGCCTTCAACACCAAGTACCGGGATTATTGTAGGTCCAAGGAAACGAAAGGGGAAATCTTTCGGATGACCATGGGAAACGATGAGTCTTTAGAGGATTATGAGGAAAGGTTCCAACTTAGTTACAAGCGGGCTAGGTGCACACTTGACCCTGAATCCCTTAAGTTGGTTTTGCTCTGAGGAGTACCTGAAGAACTCTTAGATACCCTTCACATGTTAGCTGGGGGGGACATTTACCAACTGCCTTATGAGGACATCAAAACTGTGTTTAGAAATCATTCTAGGGCAGCTAGGAAACGAGGTAGAGGAAATCTCCTCTCCACTGGTGTCCCTTTCTCCAAACATGAGTTTACAAACCAATTAGAAGATCTTAAGAGTGAGGTGAGACAGACCATTGCCATGCAGCTGGACACATTCAGGATCTAGCAGAAGAAAGAAGAAGCTAAGAGAGCCTTGGATGTCTTCTGTCCTAGGTGCACCAGAAGACATCCTAAGAACGAATGCCCATTACATTCGGTTGAAGTGTGCTTTGTTTGTGAGGAGGACCATCCTACCAATCAGTGTCCCACCTTACCTGGGTTTAAATCCATGTACCAAGGGACTGAAGCCCCCGCTGAACCTCTCTACTTCATCAACCAAAGGAGACCACAAGGATCTAGACCCTATCAGCAGGGAATGCAAGGGGCATCTCAAGCTTATTACAACCCCAACCACTCGACTCCCATGCCTTCCTGGGGTCCCCCTGCTCATCCTTCTTGCTCCATGCCTCCTCCATGGTCTTATCCACCTCAGTACCCTACTCAACCTACTTCTCATCCATATCACTCACATACCCAGTCGCAGCCTCAATGGAGTGCTCCTCAGTCGGGGTGGAGGCCCCAATACAATGCTCCTCCCGCCATTTTGCCTCCACCACCAGTTCAACCTCAGCCTTTACCTCCTGCTCCTCCAAGGCAACCTCAGATGCCTGCTCAACCGAACCCGAACCCCAACAATAGACAGGCTCAGCAGGTATATACTAGGGAGACCTCATGCCCTACCTATGCTGTGGAGATCCAGGAGATCAATCTTAGATCTGGAAAGACTCTTCCAGATCGCCAACCTCCTCCCCCAGAGGATGCGGAAGACCATCAGGAAAGTGAACCAAAGCCTATTCCACCCTTTCCTGAGAGACTTACAGCCACCACACAACCCAACCCGGAAGAAGATGAGCTTCTGGGAGAGCTCAAGCAGTTGTGTGTGAAGATACCCCTTCTCCAGGCCATCAAGGATGTGCCACTCTATAACAAGCTGGTTAAGGAGAAGTGTTTCAAACATCCAGGCAGACGGAAGAAAGATGCTTCAACTATCAATGTCATAGGACAACTGTCTGACCTTATGCTAGGACAAGTCATCTGCCCAAAGTACTTAGATCCTGGAAGTCCTGTAGTAGAGGTCCACATCAATGGCACCATCATACCCCACACCCTGATTGATCTGGGGGCTGCCATTAATGTAATGACCAGGGATACCATGCTCAAGCTCAATCTTCAAGGTTCCTTGAGGAAGACCTCGACAGTACTGCAATTAGCAGATCGCTCCACTGTGACTCCCGAAGGGATTGTGGAGGATGTCTTGGTCTCTATTGACTCTTGGGAGTATCCTGTAGACTTCTTGGTTCTGCAACCAAAGGCAAAGCTTACGGGATATCCCCTCATTTTGGGAAGGCCTTGGTTAGCCACTGCAGATGCCTATATCAGTTGTCGTGCCGGAAATATGACCATCAAAAATGGTCCTATGTCCAAGCAACTTGTCCTATACCCTCCTGCCCAACCCTCTTTGGAGCATGACTTACCACTCTGGTTGGAAGAAGGAGAAGAAGACGAGGTGTATTCAGCACCTCTGTGTACCATAGAAACCAATAGAAGAAATCCCCCAACCGAGGATGATTTGATCGAGAACTTGATCCAAAACCCACCTACCAGTGCACTACTTTTAGAAAAATTGGTGGAGGATGCCCAAGTTAGCACCTTAGTGGATCTTTGTAAAACCAACCCTGTCACTCCC
The DNA here is from genome assembly GCA_031772625.1 of Pinus tabuliformis. NCBI lineage: Eukaryota > Viridiplantae > Streptophyta > Pinopsida > Pinales > Pinaceae > Pinus > Pinus tabuliformis. Next base: position 925,393,866 of record CM062816.1, read on the forward strand.
AGAGTTAAGAGTGTGGAGTTCGGCCCTGAGAGAGCATTGAAAATCAGCTCCTCCCTATCTCCTTCTCAGGAAAAGGAGCTGTGCAACCTGTTGGCCAGCCACCTAGATGCTTTTGCTTGGAGCTATAAGGAGATGAAAGGAGTCCATCCCTCGGTCTGTACTCATCATATATACATCAAAGAGGACTGTAAACCGGTTAGGCAACCCCAGAGGAGAATGAATCCAGCCCTTAAGGACATTGTCAAGGAAGAATTGCAGAAACTGTTGGATGCCGGATTCATCTACCCCATCTCAGATAGTGAATGGGTGTCCCCTCTAGTGTTGGTTCCCAAGAAGAATGGGAAGTGGAGGATCTGTGTAGATTACCGTGAGCTGAACAAAGCTACCAAAAAAGACCATTTCCCTCTACCTTTCATAGATCAAGTGTTGGATGGACTGGCAGGAAAGAAGTTCTTCTCTTTCCTGGATGGGTTTAGCAGGTACAATCAAATCCAAATCAGCCCGGAAGACCAAGATAAGACCACCTTCACTTGTCCTTGGGGTACCTTTGCTTACCGAGTCCTTCCCTTTGGGCTATGCAATGCTCCTGCTACTTTTCAGAGAGCTGTCTTGAGCATCTTCTCGGAGTTGGTCCATGATGCAGTGGAAATATACATGGATGACTTTACTCCTTATGGGGCCAACTTCCAGGAAGCATTGTCCAACCTGGGGAAAGTCCTAACCAAATGCACCGAGATGAACTTGTCCCTCAGCCTTGAAAAATGTGAATTCCTAATGACTGAAGGGACCGTGCTAGGCCATACCATTTCTTCCCAAGGATTGCAAGTGGATCCTAACAAAATTGCTCTCATCAAGAGGGTTCCACCTCCTCAAAAAGTAAGGGATGTCCGGAGTTTCTTGGGATTAGCAGGATACTACCGGAGATTCATTAAGGACTTCAGCAAGCTAGCCTCACCATTGTTTGGTCTGTTGGCAAAAGATGTGGAGTTTAAGTGGACTGACGATTGTCAGAGGAGTTTGAATGAGTTAAAGGACAAGTTGGTGTCAGCACCAATCTTGAGAGGTCCAAACTGGGCCCTACCTTTCCACATCCACATTGATGCCTCGAACAAAGCCATAGGTGCAGCCTTAGGACAAGTTGAGCAAAAAATTCCATATGCCATTTACTTCGTTAGCAAAAACTTGTCCAAAGCAGAGCTGAATTACACTGTAACCGAGAAGGAATTCTTAGCTGTGGTCCATGCACTGAACAAGTTCCAACATTATATTACTGGTTACCAGACTTTTGTACATACTGACCATGCTGCTATTAGATATTTGATGAATAAACCCGATGTGAATGCTCGTATTATTAGATGGTTAATTTTATTGCAGCAGTTTGATCTAACCATTGTTGATAAACCAGGAAGAGAAAATGTTGTTGCTGACTTCTTGTCTAGATTGGATTTGTCTGCAGATGAAGATGGGACGGTGGATGACCAGATGCCTGATGAGCATCTGTTTGCTATCTCAATACTCTCTCCATGGTTTGCTGATATAGCGAACTACCTTGTTTCAGCTCAGTTCCCTCCGCACCTCTCTTCAAAAGAGAAGAGCAAAATCATCAGAAAAAGTGCCTCATTTACTTGGATCGGGGGCAACCTGTTCAAGCTTGGCCCTGATCAGATCTTAAGGCGTTGTGTAAGGGAAGAGGAAGTCTTTGACATCCTCCTCACCTGTCATGATGGGCCTTGTGGAGGACATTTTGCAGCAAAGAGAACTGCCTTCAAGATCCTGCAGGCAGGCTACTATTGGCCCACACTTCATCAAGATGTCAGAAGATATGTCAGCCAGTGTGACCAATGCCAAAGGATGGGGAAACCAACCCAAAGGGATGAGATGCCTCTCCAACCTCAAGTGACTCTTGAGCCATTTGAGAAGTGGGGCATGGACTTTGTGGGTCCAATCAATCCCTCTTCGAGGCAGAGATCCTACATCATTGTGTGTACTGACTACTTGACAAAGTGGGCAGAGACTAAAGCAATCAAAGCAGCAACAGAAGAGAAGGTGGTCGAGTTCTTAAGAGAGAACATCTTCTACAAGTTTGGCTACCCAAGAGAGCTGGTGACCGATCAAGGGAGCCAGTTCACATCCAACTTGGTTGAAGATCTACTAGCTCATCACAAGATCAAGCATAGGACTTCCACCCCCTATCATCCTCAAGCAAATGGGCAGGTGGAAGTCACCAATAGAGCATTAGAAGGGATCTTGACTAAAGTGGTGAGCAGCAGCAGAAAGGACTGGGCAGATCACCTGGTTGAAGCCACATGGGCTTACAACACCACTTGGAAGACCACCACCGGCTTCACACCTTATGAGCTGGTCTATGGGAAGAAAGCTTTGCTGTCCATTGAGTTTGAGTATAACACTTTGAGGATGGCAGCTCAGCTGGACCTAGATCTCAGCCATGCACAGCAAGAAAGGTTATTGCAGCTGAATGGACTGGATGAGCACCGCATGCAGGCCCTCCTTCACTCAGAAGTGGTTCAACTTCAGAGGAAGGTGTGGCATGACCAACATCTCCATGACAAGCAATTTCAGCTGGGAGATTGGGCTTTGTTGTATGACTCCAGATTCAAAGATTTCAAGGGGAAGTTGAGAACCAGATGGCTAGGACCATATGTAGTGGAACAGTGCCATGACAATGGATCTGTCCTCATTCGAACCATTGATGAGGAAGCCATTCCCATGCTTGTCAATGGGCACCGATTGAAGATCTACAGAAGACCTCTCTCAAGACAAGAGTTTATCAGCACTATGGAGAAATCTGTTTTGGTCATAGAGAAGGGTTCTGCCTCCACTTTGGGCATACCCTGAAGAGAAAAAAGAGAAAAAAAAAAAAAAAAAAGAGAGAAAAAAGAGAGAAAAAATAAAGATCCTTGGGTGAAAACCTCTCTGAGGCGCCCAAGGCAGGCAGTAGGGGTGAAAACCTCATTGAGGCGCTCCTATTGTCTTTCAAAAAAAAAAAAAGATCCTTGAGTGAAAACCTCTTTGAGGCGCTCAGGGCAGGTAGCAAGGGTGAAAACCTCTTTGGGGCGCCCCTGCTATCTTTTCAAAAAAAAGAGAGAAAAAAAACAATAAGCACAATAAAAGTTTTGCATGCAGATGTTCTATGGAGGAGAAGAAGCCTCTCCACTCCAAGCCAGGGGCCTTCATCACGCTATCAAAGGATGTCATCAACACCTCCTCCAAGAATAACAATGCTTTTCAAGGTATGTGCAATTTTTATCATGATTTGGATCTTCTACAGGAAGATACAGTTTTCTACAGGAACAGACAGTCTTCCTACAGGAAGACGCGGATCTTCTACAAGAAAGTGCAAAATTTCTACAGGAAGCTCTGTGTTCTACAGGAAACTTCCTGTAGAAGGTTGCGACGGCCGAAATGTGTTTCAAGTGAAGATCTAGCAACTGAGGAGTGGATTGAACGCATGCATGCCACTGATGGCACCCCTGAACATTGCTATTATCTTGCTCCACCATCCTCGTCACCATGCAACCAAGATCCCTGTAGCAGCACAACAAAGCAATGAGTTCTCATGAAAAAACATCTGTCAAAGAAAAACCAAGCACCGAGAGCCATACCACATCCACGTTATGCATCAGAAGCGCTGGGATCGTGATCGAGAAGCCAGAACCGCCAGCATGCAGCATGTACCCAAGGAGAAAGGACTGTGACAAGACCCCTCGCGGGGATCCTGTAACAGTTCAACCTGCTCGAGTGAATACCGTCCACAGCACCGCCATCCGAGATAAAACACAGCCGCATGAACGCGAAACCATCCACTCCAGCGTCAGCAACCAGTAGCCATGTGCCTCCGGGTCTGTGTAAGCCGCGTGCAGCAGGTAAATCCATCGTCCACAAACTGGAAATCATGTGCAGCCGCGCGCAGGTAAGTGTTCTAATCCTTCTCTCCATCAAATCGCATGGATATTACTTTGATTTGTTTTGCATGGCATAAAGGTGAATGGTTGAGTAGCCGTAAGGCCAGTTGACTGGCCACATCGGCTAGTGAAAGGATAGTCATATGATGAGGTGGCAGCCACGACAAAAGACACACGTAGCACGCACGTGAAGATTAGTCCCGTCAACCGTGAAACGAGTTTAACCGAAAAGGGCGGCGGCAGATCTGTGGGAATGAATGCGGCAGCAAGCGAATGTGCAGGCGGATGATGGGTGACGTCACCCAACGGTCCGGCGGGGACAGCTCACCCCCCGCGCCACGAGCTGCACCGATTCAAAATCTAATCGGCTCGATTAAGCGTGTATATCCATCAACCTCACTTCAAAACTCGAGTAGCTCCTCTGATTACCTCTGCATGTTGATACGCCAAGCTCTCGGCTACCTGAACGCTGGTAAGGCACCTCTCGACCGTTGTCCAACTATAGCTCCCCCCGAAGTCTGCGCACTGCTCCTACAGGAACAGTTTCTACAGGAACGCAGTCCTACAGGAAGCAGTTTCTACAGGAACGCAGCTCTACAGGAAGGTGAAGTCTTCATGTAAGAAAAGGTGGCAGAAAAGAGGTAACCCTGAAACTCCTTCCGCAATTGGCTTTCAAAGGTGGCAAGGTCATTATTCACATTCTGGTCATAAAAAAATATTGGATTGCCGTGCCTATACTATCGCTTCTACAGGATAGCAGTATAATTAGACTGTGGTCTGTGAATTCATTGCATGCTCTGTCTATAAGACCGAATTTCCTTTGTATCTACCGCCTTTGGTCAAAACCACTGTGTTCATCATGCCTGGTGGGTTTATCAGGCGAGAGCCCACTGATTCAAATACACTAAGAAGAAATCCGGCAGTGGTTGAGCTCTTCACTAGAGCACAATGGATGCCTTTTTGTGATAAACTACAGGGCTACGATGATGAAGTAGCCGAGGAATTCTTGCAGGCTCTGCAGCCTAAGTCCCAGACACTGGCCACAGTAAGCTTCAGAGGTCTCAGCCTCCAACTCACCCCAGAGCATATAAGTCGAATCACAGAACTGCCCATGGGTCTGCCGTGGGATAAAGAAGAGCGGAAGCAGAGCCAGCAAGCAAAGAAGGAGTTCTTCCCACCCGAGGAAGAATTCTCTGAGGATAAAAACGGGGTGAGGAGGACCAGCCTGTCACCACCATGGAACGAAGTCAGTTTGCACATTATGAAATATATTACTTGTGAAGGCCGGTTCATTATCGTGTATGCATATCACTTCCGGCTCCTCACTGAGTTAAGACACGGAATTGACCTTCCTGTAGAGCAAAAACTAAGCATCCCTTATTATCTCCTGCAGTCCCTAATGGAGTGTGCTACAAAGCTAAGACAGGGCATCCCTGATCAGATAGCCCATCATGGGTTAATAAAATTGCTTGTGGAGGATGCACTGCACTCATATAAAGTTCCCCTCTCCTGGGAGTCGTTTAGGAATCTAACACGAGATGGGGACATTAAAATGTTGATCGAAGATAGTGGCTCCTCCAGCACTGAAGACGAGGAAGCGGTGGCTGAGGAAAAGAAGGCTGAAGAAAAAGCTGACTCCCCCATCCTGTCAGCACGAGAAAGAAGGTCAAAAAGCAGAAGAGACAAAGTTGGGGCAGGCCATGTCAGCCCAATTACCTCTTCAGCACTCACAAGCAAACAAAAGGATCAAACCCCTGCAGCAAAGCAAGTAAAAGTAAAGACGCCTACCACTACAGGAAAGGAGAAGCGAGCTTCTACAGGAGGCACGAAGATCAGTGGGAAGCAGGCTTCTACAGGAAGCCCAAAAGCAAAAACAAAGGCTTCTACAGGAAGCCTGATAACAGCTTCTACAGGAAGCACAAAAGTGCAAAAACAGGCTTCTACAGGAAGCCATGCAAAACCAAAATCTGAGAAGCAGAAGGTGGATGTTTTAGCCAGAAAGGCAACGACTGTATTAGCTGGCCTCAGTACGCCACCTAAGCCAAAAGGAAAGAGGAAGAGGGACCCTCCTCTCTACTTCAAAGCATGGAGAAGTGTTCGGATAAAAACAGGGAAGCCACAGCAGCAGTCCAGCAGCCCAATTGTCATTGAGGACACCCCTGCTTCGCCCAAAGAAAAATCCCCCTCAAAGGTCACAGTTACCTACGAAAAGGGAAGCCCGAAGAAGAGCACATGGCAAGATCGAGTGGACCTGTTGGACGAGAAAACCAGGCTACAGGAAGCTGAAAACGTCCTACAGGATACCTTGGCTCGACTACAGGAAACTGAACAAAGAGAAGGAGGACCCTCATCACCAAGGGCGGAGGAGGCAGAACTACCTGAAGAAACAGCAAGAGAACATATACCCGAACCTAGCCCTTCGCCCAATCTGAATTCATATTATACCTTCTTGGAGGCGGGCAAGGTCATCCCACAAAAATTTACTGTACCCCTATTCTTTGAATTAGAGAAAGAAAGAGTCCGCTCCCATACATGGATGCAAATTGCCAAATCAAAGGGGGTGGGGGACATAGGCCCTCTACAAGATCATCTCAGGGAGGTCAGGAGCGAGTTCACCATGGCCAAACATGTGGCTAGTTGCCAGCAGGCACTTCTACAGGAAGAAAACCAGAAGTTAAGGTTGCAGCTACAAGAACTCAAGGCAGGGGCAGAAACATCCTCCAAGGGCATCACAAGTGAACAAGAAGGCAAGAAGGAGCTGACCACCAATCTTGAAGGGCCAAAGACACTTCTACAGGAAGAAGAACAGCAGATAAGAATTGAAGTGCAAGCCTTAAAGGAACAGCTGCAACAAAAGGAAACACAATTGGCTTGCATGGCCAGTTGGGCCATGGAGGCCCTGCAGTGCAGACATCCTGCAAAGTCTTATGGGTTGTACTTAAAGGATCAGTGGCTACAGTTCCAGATAAACACACTAGCACAAAGAGGTATTGAGCAAATCCATAACCCACAGCAATTTGCTGAAATATGCAATACTAGCTCAGCAGAGGACAAAGCCAAGCTAGCAGAATTCTACATCCACAATCTAGTTTTGCCTAATGAAGTCTCTTGGGATCCCAATATCGCCTTGGGCGATCTGCAGTTGATGGCTTTTGCTTCGTGGCTGAATCATGAGGATCAGAGAGCCACTGAAGAAAAATCGGTCATGAGCCGAGAAGTGAGGGAGCCACTGTACATTCGGGCAGAACCAGAGGATCCGGTTGCCCTCATCTCAGCCCGCCAACAGTTATCCAATGATCCCACAGCTTCCTTGAAATTTATGGACCAGCAAGCCCAAGCAATAGCCCACTTTGAAGACATGGACAGATTATTGGGAGAAACTGCTGCCCAGGCTTGTGCACGTAGGTGGCATGCCTTGGCACATAGTTTGAAGATCCGGGAATACCATACCCCGACCAGAATGAGGGAAGCATTGGCAAGAGTGGACCTTTACAGGAAATCCGTGCAAAGACTTCAGGCCAGCTGGATTGGCCTTAAACTCAGCCCTCCATTGCTGCTAGGATTGATTGAAGGAAGTACAGGAAAGGATGACCAGGCACAATGGGAAAAAGTGGAAAACACAGCAGGGTTTCATATCGACCAAGAAGACATCACCACAGAAGCTTGGGATGTAAGGGGAGCAGTGAAAGCCATGAAGGATGAGGATCTTGACTAAGTTGCTCAAGGATGAGCAAATGGTTCAGCTGGGGGGTGATGATGAGCCCCAATTTTGGTACAATTTGGGCTCATTTTGGCCTATTCTACTTGCTCAAACCATTCATTTTTTACTGCTTATGCATGCATTTCTTAGTTTATTCATGTTGTTTGTAGGAAGAAGGGTAGGCACTCTATCTACGTGACTAATGCATTGTGATTCCAGGTTTTGGCATTAAAAGGGAGCAGAAGACAACGAAAAGGAGACAAGGAGACAATGAGGTGGCACTGCTGACTTTTAGGAGAGGATGTCCACGGTCTTGGGACATTCCTCGTGATTCCCACCAAGAACTCCGAGCTCCAATCCATCTCCCCTCCGAGCTTAGAAGCAGCCAGCTGTCCTACAGGAACAGCAGTTATAACTATTCTACAGGAACAGTAGTTATGACTGTCCTACAGGATCAGCAGTTAAACTCGAAGTTGGACAGCCGAGCTCCTAAAATGAAGGATACTTGTTGGATCATCGTTTTTGTATAAGTATAGAGGCCTTAGCCTTGGATAGGTTGTTGAAACTCTCGTATTGCTATTGTAATTTTGGAGCACAGTTCAGTTTTCGTTCCTTTTTGTAAGCCAATTTGGCATGATATCAGATTATGAATAAAGAAGGCAGTTTGTGATCTAGTTCTGAGTTTCTTAAGGAGACTATAGCTCTCAGGTTAGGGCCCAACCTGAGAGCCATAGATCCCCTCTGTTGTAGTGTTGTTTCCATTTCATTTCAGCACTTTGAGCTTTTCATTTGCACATGCAATTCGAATTACAGGTTGTTAAGTTGGTCTTTTTCATGAGTTAGATAGGATTTGCTTATGGTGAGTTTGTTTACAGTTGTTTAGTGTAGCAGAGGATAGATATAGTCCATTGGAGCTCCAACAAAAAGGGTTGTTAAGGCTCACTACCATCTCATTTGGGATTGGGGTGCAGTCCATGACTAACCACCAAAAACACGCATTTCTTTATTTCATGATTGCTGCAAACACAGTCACGTTATGTTAGATGCTTCCTTGTCATTCACACCTGCACCACACTCCTTTACCACAGCTTCATGCACATTCTCCTTCGCGTTTTGGATTGCTGTTCATTGAATTTACAAGCACAGGTAGTTTAGGTTAATGCATTTTCGGTTTGGTAACAGTCACAAGCATTTGTTTCACTTGCACTGCCCTCTCTCGTCCATTACTTCATTCTCCATCTTGATCACGCATGCAACACATCTCCTCGACCTTTACCCCGCTCTGTTATCTCCCAAAGTCTTCCACTCCTCACGTAACTTCATTTCCTAGTCTTTTGTTGACCTAGCCCTCTATCTTCCAACCTACTCCCTACACTCATTTCTCATCTCATTCCTCCACTTCTACAGCCATAACCAGCCTCATTCCTACCTTACACATCTCCCCCTACCATTTCATCACTCCTCCATCACGCCAAACACTCACGGTAGGTCATCCTGTAGCCATTTGTAGACATCCTGTAGAAACCAGAGTATCCTGTAGGATCCCCTGCAGACATCCTGTAGGAGGCCACTCACTCGGTTGCTGAGCTTCTGAATGCGAGGAACCTCTGTGGATGGATGCTAAGGATCCCTAGGGACCTCTCCTAGCCTCCCCAACCTGTCCCACGCTTTCCTTCCTTCTCCATCCCATCTGCACAATCAAACCCTAGTTAGCACAAAATCACAATCATTCCACACACTTAAGGGAAAAATACAAAAACATATCTTTCATGATGCAAGTAGTTTAGATCCATGCATTTGCACTTATTAGAGGTAACAGCAACATTGGTAGAAGTTTCATTCACATTCTTTGCATTATAGAGGTTAGACTAGTTAAATTAGGGTTTCCTAGGTTTACATGCTTTGATTTGCTTTCAGTTCGTTTTTGTCAAGTAGATTAGTCTCCTTTTAGCTAGCTTTCATCCATCATTGATAAAGCTTCTTCTGTGAGCCTATAGAAGTTGGCTTGAGCCCTAGCGGACTTGTGCCAGCTGACCAAGTGACAGTTGCGACAAGAGCTAGTACTTGTGCATACAGCACCGTCGCTTCCAAGTTTGTACGAACTACCGTGTTGATAAAATGAGAGACAGGAAGCCCCAGGAGTTGTAGAATTATTGCTACAATACTGGAGCTCACCAGTATGCTAGTTCAAGTGCACCCAAACCAAAAAGAAGAGGAAATGCTAGGTGAGTAGGTCGGGTAGGTAGCTTTGTGGTTGCAGAATCATGGCTTGTGATCCATTTCATATTGTCAAGTGTTATATCTATCATATCACAAGTTGAAGGCAGTTGTTCAGTTGGAGGACTTCAAGCGAGGCATGTCTAACTCCCCTTCTTCCTCTTTCCCCAAATCACTCACTAACTTCCCCCAAAGAGGTCAAGATCTGCTTGATACCTCTTAGATTCATCATTCTCCATATCATTTGCCTTGGTGGAGATCTACTTCACTCAAGGAATGCTTACACTTCTTCTATCAGTCATTTTCCCCCATTGATAGCCTAAGACATCATACTTAGCGCTTGTTCTCATCTTTGTCATGTTAACTACTAACTTTATTATGTAGCTCCCTATCTATTTCCCCTTCCCCTACTAAAACTGCGTATATAACTCCCCTATATACTTATCCCTCCCCCTGGTTGAAAAATAACCATATGCATCCTTGGGGATTGCTAAGTTTATCTGAAACTCAGCAAGAACCCTCATTGCCCCCTCAAACCATCTTCTCATGCATTTTGGACACTTTCCAATGCATAGAACCCTCATCCCCCCTAACTATCTCCCAAGTGCATAAGGACTCATTCCTTTGCATAATTCCCCTTCACATGTTTAAAAATCACCCCTTTGACCTTGGTTTGCCTTTATAAGGCATGAAACCCTCTTTGGCCACTAAAACCCTCTCAAAACCACATCACTTTCCTCCTAAGTGCCTTTGGACTCCTTCCAAGGCATAAGAATATGCAAACCATGCAAAAACCATGAAAAACCTTCAAAAAATGATAAAATCCTCCCTTTTTTGGCCATCGGACCCCTTCCGATGCTTTAGAATCCAAGCAAAAGCATAAAGGTTACCCCCTCCGAATTCAAAAGACTTGAATTTTTGAATAAATAATGGCTCCGATGAGAAATGGGTCCTTTGGGTCCCCCTCCGATGCGATATCGCTATCGGGAGGGGGCAATCATATGTTCAAACACCATATATAACTCCTCTGAATTCATGTTTCCTTTGCATTTTAATAAAATGCATGCCCCGATGAGAAAAGGATCTATTTGATCCCCCTCCGATGCGATATTGCTATCGGGAGGGGGTAGTGGCATATATAAGCGAAATGGCTAAATCTCAAGGCATGGGGCATAATGCCGATGGGCCAGACCCGAAAACATATAAAGTGGACTGGTAAAAGCATATCGGGTCCGCCACATTTCGGCGTTTCTATGTGGCAGCCCCATGACCCCGCCGATAATGAATTGCCGAATTAATCACAGCCATCCATTTTTGGGCCCCAAATCAACGGCCCATATGTAATCAGTGGTCACCCCATGTATATGGCTCCGACCAGTGGAGCCGAAATAAAATTAAGGCGCAGCGCATAAGGATTTCAGGTCTGAAAGGAGCCCGTTACACAGCGAAGAGGGATTGCTCCGATATGGCGGAGTCGAAATAACAAATGTAGGAGAGTTTAAAGGATTTCAGGTCCGCGGACCCGTTCCATTGTAAATCTGCCAATTTGGGTTCGCCGATGGGCCGGACCCGAAATGGAATAAAGAAGGGCGTATAATCAGATCGGGTCCGCCAGCTATTTCGCTCATCGGGGGTTTTACATGTTGGGACCAATGGTCCACCCCGATGCGAGTTAGCGCCAGCCGTCCGATCGCCCTCCCAGATCAACGGTCATGATCTATTCGCGGCCCTCCCCATGTCCTACTGGCGGAGCCGAAATAAATTATAGCGTGGCACAATAAGGATTTCGGGTCCGTAAGGATCCTTTGTATAGCGAAAAGGGAAGGCTCTGATATGGCAGAGCCGAAAAGTTATAAAGGGCAGCCTCAAAGCATATCGGGTCCGTGGTAGTTCGGAGGTTTTACATGTTGGGACCAATGGTCCGCCCCGATGCGAGTTAGCGCCAGCCGTTGGATCGGCCCGCGCCAGATCCAACGGCTATGATTTAATCTAATGAACAGTGATCGCTCCCGCCCTAGTTTTGGTAAAATTTCATGTTTTAAGGCATTTTTTCCTTATAAAAGGAAAGCGGCCATTTTTCACAGGGTTTCTTCTAGCGCCCGCGCCCGGCTCCAGTTAAAGAAATTCATGCATCCTTAAGCCATTATGGATTGCTCCAAAGCCCTGTTCAGCTCCAGAAGCCAGTCTCGACCTCAGCACGATCAACAACATGCAATTCCTCCTTTTTGCGGCATTTCTTCAGAGTTTAATACTATTTTGAATCGGCCAGCGCCGATAGCATCCCAAAGGCCACGGAAGTCTTTGCAGCAATTATTTTTGCATTTAATTGGTAGATAAAGGGGCAATTAGACAGTTTAAAGCATATCAGCGATGAGAAAAGGCCCAGATTCAGTGCCAAAGTGTATTAGGATGCGGCAAAGAGTATCAGTCCAGTTTTTCAAAGCAGATGAAGGCAAAGCAAGCCCAACAAAGTCAACAAAGCATCATTCAGCCATTAAGGCTCACCAACACTTATTTTGTTGCCTTAAATCCACCTAAAGGCATAAATGAAAGCTTTCAAGGCAGAGTTATTGAAGAGACATTGTTCCCAGTCATATTTTTGGAGCAGCTCTGCTTCCTTAAAAGCACAATTATCACACAGAGGATAGCGTGTGGCTCAAGGCACTCTTTCAGTCCATTTTCGAAGCTGCAGGACCATGCGCAGCCCTAAAGAGCCATTTTGATGAGGCTTCTCCCTCATGAACACCTATTTTAGATATTTTATTGCATTTATTTCCAGCACAACTTAGCATTAGAAGCAGTTATTGCACAGATCTCTTTTGAATCTGTTTTGATAGATATTTTGAGATATTTTCTCCCTTGACACCTGTTCAAGGGATGTTTGTAAATATTTTATATTTAAACCACCCCCTGCACTGTTTTAAGGGTTGGTTGGTCGATAACTTCCTCTCTAGACTTGCACTGTATTTTCTGAGAGTCTCTATAATCAAAGATCGCTGGAATGTTTGGGAGATGAACTGGCTGTTGTGTTTTAATGACTAAAGAGTGACTATGGAATCCTAACGCTTCTACATAGCCCAATAAGTGTTTCTTATCTATGTTTACAGTTTATATGTGTTTATTCCATCATTGTTTCACTATCTAAATAACAGAAAGAAAGAATAGTTCAGAGCTCACTTAGTTGTATTATGTTCTCAATTTCTGTGATTTATCTATGTTTTCCTCTGAATTAGTCCTAAATATGAATACTGATTTGCTCATATTTACACTAGTTCCTTCATATATGAATGTTGTTTAGGAATCCTTGATTGCTCCTATATAAATGTTCATTCACCTTCTCTCTGTTAGCATAATGAGAGCTACTTAGTGGCCTTTCCTTCACTAACCTTCATTCCATCCTTATTCCATCTTGATATTGTTTTATGTGTAGCTATCCCGCTCTGTATTCCTCTTGTGACCAAGAAAACGCAACAGCAAGCCTAATCCACGACTCCATGCCCAATGGTTTGAACTTCTCACACTATGCATCCCAACTCTGTTTGAAAGAATCCCCCATCCCACCAAACATAAACAAAACACCCTTGAACTCATTAGCTAGCCTAATATCATCTTCAAGAAAGCTAAATTATAAAGAGAGAGCCCTCTCTGATTGCAGGTAGGCTAGGACCTGCAGTCCAAAGATTGGTTTGTGGTTACCTCGGTCGTATCCTTTAAGGAGATTTAAGGACAAACTGAGTGATAACATAATGGCGACTCCGCTGGGGACCATCCTCAATTAATTTCACAAATCAAGTTGGAAAGCTCCACTGGGAAGGAACCAGACCTTCAAAAGTTTGTTTCTAACCATTATATTCTTAGAAAAATCCCCAAAAAACAAGCTAGAAGCTGGCTCCCAAAAAGAATTCACGTTATACAAGGTCAAATCCAGACCCAAATCCCCCAGCAGCTTTTGAAAATCCCAATATAATCCCAAGGAACCTCAGGAAGCTAGAGCGAAGAGAGGATTTTGCTGATAATAGTCCTGAAGAAGTTCACCCACATTGTGGCCCAACCCCTATCAAAGTTTTATTTCGTTCAACCCCTAGTTCCCCTTGTTCTTCATCCACCTCTCAAAGCACTCCTCCCACACCTCCATTCACTGCACATACTATCACTACTACTCCTATTATCCCAGTTGTTTTAGTTGTTCCGTTTATCCCTGTTGTTCCTCTTATCCCTGCCAACATGGCGAATAGATATGCACCTTTATAGCTGCCTACAAATCCCGGGGCTATGCCTTAGGATTACCAAACTAAAATCACATATTTTGATGGCACAAGTGCCTGCACAGCCCTTCAACATACAAAGAAAATGCAAGATTACTTTGAAAGCTATGAGATTGACGATGATGGTGTGAGAATGAAGATTTTTGTCCAAAGCTTGTCAGTTGATGTCAGGACTTGGTTTAGAGCATTTCCAGCCAATTCCATAGCAGACCCAGAAGCCTTATACCAGTCATTTATCAACAGATGGGAGAAAAAGAAAGACCCTTTGCACATACTAGCTGAATATGATACAATTAAAACAGGTCCACAAGAAACAGTCTTGGACTATTGTGCAAGGTTCAATAGCGTTTATAATGCTATCCCACAAAACTTAAGGCCCCCACCTGACCTTGCCTTATATAAATTCCCTGATGGATTCGACCCATATATGACCTACCAATTAAAACAAAGAGCCCCTAACAGCCTTGCAGACATGAAAAATGTGGCTATCACTGTGGAGGCAAATTTAATTGCCAAAAGAAACAGAGCTAGAACTGAGAGAAGAACCACCTTCAAGGAAGAGCCCTCAGCCTTAGGTCAAAAGCTAGATGCTATTATCAATGGCATGCACAGGTTGGGAGACATAGTAGAGAGTATTGAGAGGAAATCATCATGGGAAGGACAACAGCCCAATACCATAAGGAACCCAAATTTCAGGAACACTCAGAACTCAAACGCTGGTAGATCTAGCCCAGACCGTGATATAAGGCCTCCTTTCCAAGAAAATTATATAGAAGCATCGACATCTAGTGATGCCATAGAGGACACTCACATGAACTTGGTGGATTTGAAGGGTGAGCAACAAATTTTCCTAACTCAAGAAGACCAAGATGACCATGAGATAAGTCAATTTCATACTAAGTCTGGTGAGTCTTTTGACTTTAAACAAGGTTATGATTCAGCTTTTTATGAAGTCCACAAACAGTATAAGCTAAGGACAAGAACCATAGATGTGCCCAAAAAAGTTAAACCAAAGGAGGGCAAACAACCCAACCAGATTAGAGGCAAGGCTATTATAACATAAACAGCTAATATAACTGTCCCAAACCCACACCAAGTGACTGTAGAGGACATAATAGACATACAGACTTCTATTGATCAGCCTCTGCCACCTTCTTCCTCAAAAGAGAACTTGAACAGCACTCCTAAAAGCCTTCCCAAAATAGAAATACCGCAAGGTATCACTCACCATAACACTGATAATCAAGAGGAAAACGCAGAAAATACACTTGAAAAGGGGAAATCTGCTATTGCCAACACAAAGACTCCATTGGAGAAACCATTCAACTTAGAAGCAGAAATAAGCAAACTTAAGATTTCCATCCCCTTATCAGAACTTGCCAAACATGATGTGTACAGGCAACAAATTCAAAGATCACTTCAAATGCCAGAGGTCAAGGATGATGTGAATGTTTTAGATGATACCCCTGAGCTGCTGTTCGGTCCTGAAGTTAATGGAAAATCAACATATGGATCTGTTCTACCCTTTTATGTCAGTCTGCACATACATGATAAAGTTTTACATAATGCAATGTTTGACTCAGGTGCCTCACACAACCTTATGCCCAAAGCTATAATGGAGAAGCTAAACCTTGATGTAACAAGACCCTACAAAGATCTATTCTCCTTTGACTCAAGTCAGGTCAAGTGTTTAGGCTTAATCAAAGACTTATGTGTCTCCTTAGTCCAATTTCCCAACAAGACAATCCTAATGGATGTGGTGGTTGCTGACATACCACCAAAGTATGGCATGCTGTTGTCAAGATCTTGGGGGGAAAAACTCCAAGGATCTCTCCAATTAGACCTCTCCTATGCCACTATTTCAGTCTTTGGGCAACCAAAGAGACTGTATAGAGAAACACTGATGAAGTATGTGGTAAGTAGTGAGGAAAAGCCCTAGAATTTCCCTATCTATTCAATCCATTCTGATATGGATTCTTTTATTTTGTTTAATGATGAAACAAGTCCTCCAACTGATGATAAGCCTATGGATTTAGTACAACAAGCTCACATCAATGAAGAATCTGTTGCACATACCCATGAGGCTGTTACAATAGCCAATGCAACCAACACACAAGAAAAACCTCACGAAACACAAGACTCAGGTCTGCCCAATCCTAAAATGACTGAAACTCTTAATACTAACCACAAGCAAGAAATCACATGGTATTTAGAGTTTTATGGCTTTGTTAACAAGTTAGGAGCAGGGGTAGGAATATGGATTCACAATACACATAACAACCATGCAGAGGGTCATGCTTATAGACTGAATTTCAAATGCACCAACAACATGGCTGAGTATGAGGCACTCCTCTTAGGCCTTAAGCTACTCAAAGCTTTAGGAGCTGCCAAAGTTTCCATTCTAGGTGACTCAGACCTAGTAATCCAACAAATGAAAGGCAACTTTTTTACCAATGATCGAAGGCTAAGAGCTTATAGGACTGCTGCCACTGCAATACTTGATACATTAACTGAATCCAAGCTTGCCAAGATTTCAAGAAATCATAACATTCATGCTCACAGCCTAGCTACTTTTGCTAGCACTTGCAAGCTTCCTTTTGAGCCCAATCACCACTTTACTGCTGAGATAAAGCACAGGCCTGTTGTCCCTAACAATGTTAAGGATTGGCAAGTGTTTGAGGATGATGCTCAAATCAACAATTTTCTTACCTTACAGCATGAGTTTTCAGGCCTAAACATTGATATGGATGCTATGGATGATCCCCTGCAAGCAATAAACCAAATCCAGCAAACTGTAACAGCTGAAACAGCTAGAAAATTGCTACAGCCAACCATCTTTGATGAACAAAACATAGAAGAGCTGAAACAGATGCATTTGGTAGAAATAGCCAAAACAGAGGCCGAAATCATTGATCTAAAGGACAATTTTCTCCCGGTTGGCCTCACTCCACTAGAAGACATGTTTGATGCAAATGATGTGCCCAGAAAACCAAAATTGCAACCCATAAACACTGAGATAGAAGAACATAATATTGGGACAGCAGGGAACCCGAAAATGATCAAACTGTCCAAAAATTTACCAGCTGATCAAAAGCCCAAGTACGTGGATTTGTTAAAAGAATTCCAATATGTCTTTGCTTGGAGTTATGAGGACTTGAAGTCCTATGACACCTCAATTATTCAACATACCATTCCCTTAAAGCCAAATCAAAAGCCCTTCAAACAGAAACTGAGGAGAATCAATCCTGTGCTTCTCCCTTTAATTGAGAAAGAAGTGAAAAGAATGTTTGAAGCAGGTATCATAGCACCCATTAGATTTTCTGAATGGGTATCCAATCTTGTTCCCACAAGAAAGAGAACAGGTGAGATTAGGCTTTGTGTAGATTTGAGAAACTTAAATCAAGTCTCCCTAAAGGACCACTATCCTTTGCCCAAAATGGACCACATCCTACAAAGAGTAGTGGGGTCATCTAGAATCTCTTTGCTAGATGGCTTTTCAGGTTTTAATCAGATACTGGTTCACTCGGATGACCAAGACAAGACAACATTTACCACATCGTGGGGAAGATTCAAGTATGTTAAAATGCCTTTCGGCCTAAAGAATGCAGGTGCCACCTTTCAAAGGGCCATGGACATTGCATTTGCCAAGGAAATCCATGAATTCTTGGTTGTCTATCTTGATGATCTTACCCCTTTCTCCAAATCTGATCAAGAGCACCTAAGACATTTGAGACAAGTGTTCCTAACATGTAGGAAATATGGCATTTCCTTGAACCCCAAGAAGTCTTTATTTGGCCTTGAAGAAGGCAAATTACTTGGACATATCATTTCAAAAGACGGGATTGGAATTGATCCGAAAAGGATCCAAGCCATTCTCCAAATCCCATATCCAAGAAACATAAAAGAGCTGCAAGCATTCCTAGGAAAGATCAATTTCCTAAGGAGATTTATCCCAAATCTAGCCGAGGTTATAAGACTATTGAGCAACATGTTAAAGAAGGATGCCAAGGTAAAATGGTCTCTTGAAACCAAGCAAGCATTTGAAAGTATCAAAGTTTCCTTAACTCAAGCCCCAGTCCTCACAAGTCCTCAATTTGATAGGGACTTTATCATATTTTCATTTGCATCTGATAATACCATAGCTGCTGTCCTATTGCAAAAGGATGACCAAGGAAATGAAAAGCCAATCGCTTTTTTTAGCTGAGCCTTAGGAGATGCACCCTTGAAGTACCAAATCATGGAGAAGCAGGCCTATGCCCTTGTTAAAGCAATCAAAGACTTCAGAATTTACATTTTATATTCACACGTGATTGCCTATGTCCCAAATGCTGTTGTAAAAGACATATTAACCCAAGAACGATTAGAAGGCAAAAGAGGCAAGTGGATTGCTAACATTCTTGAGTATGACATAGAGATAAAACCAACCAAGCTAATAAAGGGACAAGGTTTAGCCAAACTGATGTCCGAAACAAACTTTCAAGCCTTAGACATCAACCAACTGGACAATGAATAGGAGCTGGCGACTCCATAGATCAGTGACACCTTTTTGCAATCCCCATGGTATGTTGATATTTGCTTTGTATTGTTAAACCTGTTTGTTCCCCCAGGATTGTCCAGGACCAAGAAGAGATTTTTAAGAATGAAGGCTTTTAAATTTTGTGTCTTAGATGGTGCTTTATTTTGGAAGAATCATGAAGGCATATTGCTTAATTGTTTGACCATGAATGAAACTAATAATGTCATGAAAGAATTCCATGTAGGGGACTGTGGAGGACATCTATATTGGAAGTCCACTGCTGATAAAATTTTAAGGGCTGGATTCTATTGGCCCTCTTTGTTTGCAGATGTAAAGAAGTTTGCTATCTCATGTCACAAATGCCAAATCTTTGAGGGAAAAAGAAAGCTGTTGCCCTTGCCTCTTAAGCCCATCTCAACCGAGAAGCCTTTTCAACAATGGGGTATTGATTTCATTGGAGAAATCCATCCCTCTTCCTCAGGCCAGCATAAGTGGATTCTAACTGCCACCGACTATTTCACCAAGTGGATTGAAGCCATTCCATGCAGGCAGGCCAATGACACCACCATTATCCAATTCCTTGAGTGCAATATCCTTTCTAGATTTGGCTGCCCTGAGAATATTATCACTGACAATACCTCTGCCTTCAAATCCAAAAAGATGATCAATTTTTGCCATAAATTCCATATCACTTTAGGCTATTCCACAGCCTATTACCCTCAAGGTAATGGCTTAGCTGAGTCATCTAACAAGAGCCTGATCAATATTATCAAGAAGACCTTAGAAGAAAACAAGAAGAACTGGCATAGAAAGCTCACAAATGCCCTATGGGCAGATAGATTGTCAACCAAGAAATCCATTGGGATCAACCCTTATGAGCTAGTATATGGCATGGAGGACAGATTTCCTTCATCACTGGGCATTCCTATTATCAAGCTGCTGCAAGAGATTCAAGCTGAGCCAAATGATATACAAAGGAGGATAAACCAAACAATTCATTTGCAGTAGACAAGAGAGCAAGTCTATGACAGAGCTCAAATTATGCAAGAGAAGCTCAAAAGGATGTTTGATATGAGGACTAAGGCTGAGAATTTCTGTGTTGGCAACAAAGTTCTAAGGTGGGACTCACGAAGAGAAGACGGGAAAACATGCAAAATTCGATTTCCTTTGGAGAGGGCCATTTTTTATTTCTGTTGTTCAGGGAAATAACACATATTTCCTCAAATCTGTAGAGGGCAACACTGCTGAAGAAGGCCCTGTAAATGGCCGTATGCTGAAGCATTATCATGATCCCTTTTGTTGAACATAACGCAGCTTTGTAAATATCTCTTTGTACATTGATATTTGTATATATCAGCACTTTTGTTTTTATTTTGTATAAACAGTCCGATTGTTAGAGGAGCAGCAACAAAGTTTGTGAAGACACAGCCAATGCAAGTCCTCTACTTTTTAATCTCTGTCTCTACAGTAATCTCAGCAAAACAGCAAGAGCAGCACTGTCATATCACAGTGATTTATGTGAAAGAGAAACTGTTTGCAGCTTGTAGTCTTCAAGTCAATAGTATCAAAAAGAAAGGAGGATTTTCAATTTACTTCAGCACCCTTTCAAAGACAAGAAAAGAAGAGCTCTAGTTTTATTCCCTTTTTGTGTTTATTTCACAAGGCAGTGCTCAAGCAAAAGTGTATGCAATATCAAGCACGAAGAAGAAAGCAGGCGATGCTTTATTTTTCACAGTGTTTCAGTTAAGGAGGAGCGCTGCATTCAGAAGTTAAAGTTCTAGTCATTCAGCAGTTAGCACAGAAGAAATTTTCAATTAAACAACAACTACAGAGGATCAAGGCATTCTGACCTGCTGTTCTTGGCTTGTCACAAAGAAAAGCCATCCCCAAGTGGAGCCACTATTAGCTTCCTGCTGCAGCAGGTTAATCATCTTTCATGATCGACATTTTTACATGCCAAATATGTAATACTTTGCTTGCTGCAATTCTCCATATTTGCTACAGATGGCCAGAGAAGTATCCATGAGAGTGTGCTAGTCTAAACGCCACTGCTGTGTTCCATTTTTCATGAGTTGATCCATTTTGATGAGTTTTTTCAGCTAAGGGAGGTCCAAATAGCTTAATCTTGGTCTCCCTAGGTTTCAATTCCCTGTTTTAGAATATAGAGAATAAACATCTATCCGAACTATTTAATCTTGGCAGATTTGAAGATAGGTAGAGAGACAAGGGTGCTCAACAGCTTCATCTGAGCCCCTGGATGCAATAACTGTAGTTGTAGATAGGAGGACAGCAAGAAGAAAAGAACAAAAAGCTGGGTATGCTAGTTCAAGTGCACCCAAACCAAAAAGAAGAGAAAATTCTAGGTGAGTAGGCCGGGTAGGTAGCTTTGTGGTTGTAGAATCATGGCTTGTGATCCATTTCATATTGTCAAGTGTTATATCTATCATATCACAAGTTGAAGGCAGTTGTTCAGTTGGAGGACTTCAAGTGAGGCATGTCTAACTCCCCTTCTTCCTCTTTCCCCAAATCACTCACTAACTTCCCCCAAAGAGGTCAAGATCTGCTTGATACCTCTTAGATTCATCATTCTCCATATCATTTTCCTTGGTGGAGATCTGCTTCACTCAAGGAATGCTTACACTTCTTCTATCAATCATTTTCCCCCATTGATAGCCTAAGACATCATATTTAGCGCTTGTTCTCATCTTTTTCATGTTAACTACTAACTTTATTATGTATCTCCCTATCTATTTCCCCTTCCCCTACTAAAACTGTGTATATAACTCACCTATATACTTATCCCTCCCCCTGGTTGAAAAATAACCAGATGCATCCTTGGGGATTGCTAAGTTTATCTGAAACTCAGCAAGAACCCTCATTGCCCCCTCAAACCATATTCTCATGCATTTTGGACACTTTCCAATGCATAGAACCCTCATCCCCCCTAACTATCTCCCAAGTGCATAAGGACTCATTCCTTTGCATAATTCCCATTCACATGTTTAAAAATCACCCCTTTGACCTTGGTTTGCCTTTATAAGGCATGAAACCCTCTTTGGCCACTAAAACCCTCTCAAAACCACATCACTTTCCTCCTAAGTGCCTTTGGACTCCTTCCAAGGCATAAGAATATGCAAACCATGCAAAAACCTTCAAAAAATGATAAAATCCTCCCTTTTTTTGGCCATCGGACCCCTTCCGATGCCTTAGAATCCAAGCAAAAGCATAAAGGTTACCCCCTCCAAATTCAAAAGACTTTCATTTTTGAAGAAATAATGGCTCCGATGAGAAATGGGTCCTTTGGGTCCCCCTCCGATGCGATATCGCTATCGGGAGGGGGCAATCATATGTTCAAACACCATATATAACTCCTCCGAATTCATGTTTCCTTTGCATTTTAATAAAATGCATGCCCCGATGAGAAAAGGATCTATTTGATCCCCCTCCGATGCGATATCGCTATCGGGAGGGGGCAGTGGCATATATAAGCGAAATGGCTAAATCTCAAGGCATGGGGCATAATGCCGATGGGGCGGACCCGAAAACATATAAAGTGGATTGGTAAAAGCATATCGGGTCCGCCCCATTTCGGCATTTCTATGTGGCAGCCCCATGACCCCGCCGATAGCGAATTGCCGAATTAATCACAGCCATCCATTTTTGGGCCCCAAATCAACGGCCCATATGTAATCGGCGGTCACCCCATGTATATGGCTCCGCTGGTCGGAGCCGAAATAAAATTAAGGCACGGCGCATAAGGATTTCGGGTCCGAAAGGAGCCCGTTACACAGCGAAGAGGGATTGCTCCGATATGGCGGAGCCGAAATAACAAATGCAGCAGAGTTTAAAGGATTTCGGGTCCGCGGACCCGTTCCATTGTAAATCCGCCGATTTGGGTTCGCCGATGGGCCGGACCCGAAATGCAATAAAGAAGGGCCTATAATCAGATCGGGTCCGCCAGCTATTTTGCTCATCGGGGGTTTTACATGTTGGGACCAATGGTCCGCCCCGATGTGAGTTAGCGCCAGCCGTCCGATCGCCCTCCCAGATCAACGGTCATGATCTGTTCGCGGCTCTCCCCATGTCCTACTAGAGGAGCCGAAATAAATTATAGCGTGGCACAATAAGGATTTCTGGTCCGTAAGGATCCTTTGTACAGCGAAAAGGGAAGGCTCCGATATGGCAGAGCCGAAAAGTTATAAAGGGCAGCCTCAAAGCATATCGGGTCTGCGGGAGTTTAGAGGTTTTACATGTTGGGACCAATGGTCCGCCCCGATGTGAGTTAGCGCCAGCCGTTGGATCGGCCCGTGCCAGATCCAATGGCTATGATTTAATCTAATGAACAGTGATCGCTCCCGCCCTAGTTTTGGTAAAATTTCATGTTTTAAGGCATTTTTTCCTTATAAAAGGAAGGCAGCCATTTTTCACAGGGTTTCTTCTAGCGCCCGTGCCCGGCTCCAGTTAAAGAAATTCATGCATCCTTAAGCCATTATGGATGCTCCAAAGCCCTGTTTAGCTCCAGAAGCCAGTCTCGGCCTCAGCACGACCAACAGCATGCAATTCCTCCTTTTTGCGGAATTTCTTCAGAGTTTAATACTATTTTGAATCGGCCAGCACCGATAGCATCCGAAAGGCCACAGGAGTCTTTGCAGCAATTATTTTTTCATTTAATTGGCAGATAAAGGGGCGATTAGACAATTTAAAGCATATCAGCTGTGAGAAAAGGCCCAGATTCAGTGCCAAAGTGTATCAGGATGCGACAAAGAGTATCAGTCTAGTTTTTGAAAGCAGATGAAGGCAAAGCAAGCCCAGCAAAGTCAACAAAGCATCATTCAGCCATTAAGGCTCACCAACACTTCTTTTGTTGCCTTAAAGCCACCTAAAGGCATAAATGAAAGCTTTCAAGGCAGAGTTATTGAAGAGACATTGTTCCGAGTCATATTTTTGGAGCAGCGCTACTTCCTTAAAAGCACAGTTATCACACAGAGGACAGCGCGTGGCTCAAGGCACTCTTTTAGTCCATTTTCGAAGCTGCAGGACCATGTGCAGCCCTAAAGAGCCATTTTGATGAGGCTGCTCCCTCATGAACACCTGTTTTAGATATTTTATTTCATTTATTTCCAGCACAACTTAGCATTAGAAGCAGTTATTGCACAAATCTCTTTTGAATCTGTTTTGATAGATATTTTGAGATATTTTCTCCCTTGACACCTGTTCAAGGGATGTTTGTAAATATTTTCTATTTAAACCACCCTCTGCATTGTTTTAAGGGTTGGTTGGTCGATAACTTCCTCTCTAGACTTGCATTGTATTTTCTGAGAGTCTCTATAATCAAAGATCGCTGGAATGTTTGGGAGATGAACTGGCTGTTGTGTTTTAATGACTAAAGAGTGACTATGGAATCCTAACGCTTCTACATAGCCCAATAAGTGTTTCTTATCTATGTTTACAGTTTATATGTGTTTATGCCATCATTGTTTCACTATCTAAATAACAGAAAGAAAGAATAGTTCAGAGCTCACTTAGTTGTATTCTGTTCTCAATTTCTGTGATTTATCTATGTTTTCCTCTGAATTAGTCCTAAATATGAATACTGATTTTCTCATATTTACACTAGTTCCTTCATATATAAGTGTTGTTTAGGAATCCTTGATTGCTCCTATATAAATGTTCATTCACCTTCCCTCTGTTAGCATAATGAGAGCTACTTAGTGGCCTTTCATTCACTGACCTTCATTCCATCCTTATTCTAGCTTGATATTGTTTTATGTGTAGCTATCCTGCTCTCTATTCCTCTTGTGACCAAGAAAACGTAACAGCAAGCCTAATCCACGACTCCATGCCCAATGGTTTGAACTTCTCACACTATGCATCCCAACTCTGTTTGAAAGAATCCCCCATCCCACCAAACATAAACAAAACCCCCTTGAACTCATTAGCTAGCCTAATATCATCTTCAACAAAGCTAAATTATAAAGAGAGAGCCCTCTCTGATTGCAGGTAGGCTAGGACCTACAGTCCAAAGATTGGTTTGTGGTTACCTCGGTCGTATCCTTTAAGGAGCTTTAAGGACAACCTGAGTGATAACACCACTGATTTGGACTTAAACAGGAACACAACAAATTACAGAGATAACCATAAACACAGATATGCAGCGGAAATAATACTTCATTTCATTAATGTAAAATACTGAAATATGCTTACAAACAGTAATGGAAATAAAACCAGCTAGGGCGATGGTAGCTTATCTCTGAGAAGAGATGTGGTGGCTATATGCCTCTGAACTATGTTACAATGAGGCTCGAAGGCCTATTTATCGTTGAGAAACGATGGAAAACTCTTAACATTCCAAAACCTAACCCTAGAAGATGAAACACCAAACTGTGGGCCCCGTTTGGGTAAATTGGTACATCAACTTCCCGGGGTCGTAACTTTGGCATACGATCTCCGTTTGACGCGTACAATAGCTCGTTAGAAATATATATCCAAGCAATACCACTTTGGGAAGGGAAACATCGGTCCATGGACCCATGTTGCCCCCAGATTTCCCAAAAAACGTCATTTAGGGCCTCAAGACGGCTCTGGAAGTTCAGGACCTGAAAAACTGCTAAAAATAGTAAGCTGTGCTACAATTAAGGAACTGAAAATGCTGAGAGACACAATGGTGGGGGTCCAGGTGGACTTGGTAGGTGGCCACCAATATCCACCTGGATCATTAAGATGTATACAGACCATTCCACGTTGAAATAATAGTCAACAAGCCTGTGTTGGGGGGAAGATATGTAGGTGGTTGTTATTGTTCCACGATATGATTTTGAAGTTATTGTGAAACCAGGACACTTGAATGGTGGATTGGATCATCTGTCGCACATTGAAATAGGAGAGGAACCTATGAATTTGGAGGAAGGACTACCCAAGGCGCAACTATTTGTAGTATGCGTCGCAAACAGCCACTTTGAGGATATTATACACTTCCTGACAATGGGTGCGGATCTGAAAGGATGTACAAGCCAACAGAAAAAGGAACTCGTGGAGTGCACGGTAGACTTTTCTATCATTGTAGAGAACTTGTACAAAATGGGATCAGATGAAATATTGTGACGTTATGTGCCAGAGTTTGAATGAAACAACATCCTCCCTAAGGCTCATGATGGAGCTGCGGGAGGTCATTATGCAGACAAAGCAACAGCGCAAAAGATTCTACGCGTTGGGTTATGGTGGCCGATCTTGCATAAGGATTCAAAAGTGTATTGTAGGGCATGTGACACATGCCAAAGAATGGGCATTCCCTGACACAAGGATGAGTTAACGAAGAATTCGCAAATATCGCTACAACCCTTCGAGAAGTGGGTGATTGACTTTGTAGGAACAATTTAGCCTCTAGGTAAAAATACGGGCACGTGGTACATCATCAACGCGACTGAGTACTTAACCAAATGGGGGGAGGCATAGCCTATGAAGGACTATACAAGTGGGACAACAACCAGATTTATCTTAGAGTACGTACTAACAGGGTTTGGTTGTCCAAAAATTATAATGAGCGATCGCGGTACACACTTTCTCAATGAGACGATCAATGCGACGATCAAGAAGACCAAGATGACCATGAGATAAGTCAATTTCAGACTAAGTCTGGTGAGTCTTTTGACTTTAAACAAGGTTATGATTCAGCTATTTATGAAGTCCACAAACAGTATAAGCTGAGGACAAGAACCATAGATGTGCCCAAAAAAGTTAAACCAAAGGAGGGCAAACAACCCAACCAGATTAGAGGCAAGGCTATTATAACAGAAACAACTGATATAACTGTCCCAAACCCACACCAAGTGACTGTAGAGGATATAATAGACATACAACCTTCTATTGATCAGCCTCTGCCACCTTCTTCCTCAAAAGAGAACTTGAACAGCACTCCTAAAAGCCTTCCCAAAATAGAAATACCGCAAGGTATCACTCACCATAACACTGATAATCAAGAGGAAAACGCAGAAAATACACTTGAAAAGGGGAAATCTGCTATTGCCAACACAAAGACTCCATTGGAGAAACCATTCAACTTAGAAGCAGAAATAAGCAAACTTAAGATTTCCATCCCCTTATCAAAACTTGCCAAACATGGTCTGTACAGGCAACAAATTCAAAGATCACTTCAAATGCCAGAGGTCAAGGATGATGTGAACGTTTTAGATGATACCCCTGAGCTGTTGTTCGGTCCTAAATTTAATGGAAAATCAACATATGGATCTGTTCTACCCTTTTATGTCAGTCTGCACATACATGATAAAGTTTTACATAATGCAATGTTTGACTCAGGTGCCTCACACAACCTTATGCCCAAAGCTGTAATGGAGAAGCTAAACCTTGATGTAAGAAGACCCTACAAAGATTTATTCTCCTTTGACTCAAGTCAGGTCAAGTGTTTAGGCTTAATCAAAGACTTATGTGTCTCCTTAGTCCAATTTCCCAACAAGACAATCCTAATAGATGTGGTGGTTGCTGACATACCACCAAAGTATGGCATGCTGTTGTCAAGATCTTGCGGGGAAAAACTCCAAGGATCTCTCCAATTAGACGTCTCCTATGCCACTATTTCAGTCTTTGGGCAACCAAAGAGACTGTATAGAGAAACACTGATGAAGTATGTGGTAAGTAGTGAGGAAAAGCCCCAGAATTTCCCTATCTATTCAATCCATTCTGATATGGATTCTTTTATTTTGTTTAATGATGAAACAAGTCCTCCAACTGATGATAAGCCTATGGCTTTAGTACAACAAGCTCACATCAATGAAGAATCAGTTGCACATACCCATGAGGCTGTTACAACAGCCAATGCAACCAGCACACAAGAAAAACCTCACGAAACACAAGACTCGGGTCTGCCCAATCCTAAAATGACTGAAACTCTTAATACTAACCACAAGCAAGAAATCACATGGTATTTAGAGTTTTATGGCTATGTTAACAAGTTAGGAGCAGGGGTAGGAATATGGATTCACAATACACATAACAACCATGGAGAGGGTCATGCTTATAGACTGAATTTCAAATGCACCAACAACATGGCTGAGTATGAGGCAATCCTCTTAGGCCTTAAGCTGCTCAAAGCTTTAGGAGCTGCCAAAGTTTCCATTCTAGGTGACTCAGACCTAGTAATCCAACAAATGAAAGGCAACTTTGTTACCAATGATAGAAGGCTAAGAGCTTATAGGACTGCTACCACTGCAATACTTGATACATTCACTGAATCCAAGCTTGCCAAGATTTCAAGAAATCATAACATTCATGCTCACAGCCTAGCTACTTTTGCTAGCGCTTGCAAGCTTCCTTTTGAGCCCAATCACCACTTTACTGCTGAGATAAAGCACAGGCCTGCTGTCCCTAACAATGTTAAGGATTGGCAAGTGTTTGAGGATGATGCTCAAATCAACAATTTTCTTACCTTATAGCATGAGTTTTCAGGCCTAAACATTGATATGGATGATATGGATGATCCCCTGCAAGCAATAAACCAAATCCAGCAAACTGTAACAGCTGAAACAGCTAGAAAATTGCTACAGCCAACCATCTTTGATGAACAAAACATAGAAGAGCTGAAACAGATGCATTTGGAGGATATAGCCAAAACAGAGGCCGAAATCATTGATCTAAAGGACAATTTTCTCCCGGTTGGCCTCACTCCACTAGAAGACATGTTTGATGCAAATGATGTGCCCAGAAAACCAAAATTGCAACCCATAAACACTGAGATAGAAGAACATAACATCAGGGAAAATTTTAAGAACCCCCCCTAAATTTATAAATATAATAAATGGGCGAATCTCCATGGTATATAGGAAAAATGGAAGGCGATTTTATCAATAATATAATATGTATATATAATTTTTTGGCGAATCTCTCACCAGGCATGGCGAATATTTTACTCAATTATAAAATCTTGTAAGATCTTGACGAGTCTTTCGCTAAATAATAAAACTTTGTAAAGTCCTAGTGAATCTTAGCATAGGCTACATGCTGGTTTAATTCCCCCATTTAAATAGGGTACATTCCAGGTGAATACCATGGGTCAATACCATGTGCCATTTTGGTGAATACCATGGGTCAATACCATGTGCCATTTTTATTTTTATTAATTCTAATATTAGGGTTAATAATGGTTTTTGCATGGTATTAATAACAATCTAGTCCATGGTATTTGTCCCATAATATTTTGGCCATAGGTTTCACCTAAATATAACCCATTTTTTGAGTGTTCGTAAATATAAGGTGACTTATGGAGTAAATATAAAAAATGTTTTATTTGTTTACCATACCTCTCATTTATTTATATTTTTATTAATTTACCATACCTCTTTTACAAATATGGTATTTGGCCCATAGGATTCACTTAAATAAAACCTCTTTCTTGAGACTTCATAAATAGAACAAGGGTTATGGACTAAATATAAAAAGAGGTTTTATTTATTTACGATACGTCTAGTTTATTTATATTTTTATTTATTTACCATACCTTTTGAGTAAGTATAAAAAGATGTTTTATTTATTTACCATACCTCCACTTTACTTATATTTTTATTTGTCTACACCCTTACATGTATATAAGGTGACTTATGGAGTAAATATAAAAAATGTTTTATTTATTTACCATACCTCTCATTTATTTATATTTTTATTAATTTACCATACCTCTTTTATAAATATGGTATTTGGCCCATAGGATTGACTAAAATAAAACCTATTCTTGAAAATGGGCGAATGGAAGGTTGTAAGTCCTAATTTCGAGGGCTAAATTTACATTTTTTACCCTGTCCCTTAAAATAACGTGGGCTATTTGAGGTGATTTGTAAAAATGTACTATGATACAAAATATTCGCCCACTAAAAATTTAAAACCCCTTAATTTCGCCAAAGGGTGAACATTCGCCCCTAAAATTATCCTTGCATAACATTGGGACAGCAGAGAACCCGAAAATGATCAAACTGTCCAAAAATTTACCAGTTGATCAAAAGCCCAAGTACGTGGATTTGTTAAAAGAATTCCAAGATGTCTTTGCTTGGAGTTATGAGGACTTGAAGTCCTATGACACCTCAATTATTCAACATACCATTCCCTTAAAGCCAAATCAAAAGCCCTTCAAAAAGAAACTGAGGAGAATCAATCTTGTGCTTCTCCCTTTAATTGAGAAAGAAGTGAAAAGAATGTTTGAAGCAGGTATCATAGCACCCATTAGATTTTATGAATGGGTATCCAATCTTGTTCCCACAAGAAAGAAAACAGGTGAGATTAGGCTTTGTGTAGATTTGAGAAACTTAAATCAAGTCTCCCTAAAGGACCACTATCCTTTGCCCAAAATGGACCACATCCTACAAAGAGTAGTGGAGTCATCTAGAATCTCTTTGCTAGATGGCTTTTCAGGTTTTAATCAGATACTGGTTCACTCGGATGACCAAGACAAGACGGCATTTACCACACCGTGGGGAACATTCAAGTATGTTAAAATGTCTTTCGGCCTAAAGAACGCAGGTGCCACCTTTCAAAGGGCCATGGACATTGCATTTGCCAAGGAAATCCATTATTTCTTGGTTGTCTATCTTGATGATCTTACCCCTTTCTCCAAATCTGATCAAGAGCACCTAAGACATTTGAGACAAGTGTTCCTAACATGTAGGAAATATGGCATTTCCTTGAACCCCAAGAAGTCTTTATTTGGCCTTGAAGAAGGCAAATTACTTGGACATATCATTTCAAAAGACGGGATTGGAATTGAGCCGGAAAGGATCCAAGCCATTCTCCAAATCCCATATCCAAGAAACATAAAAGAGCTGCAAGCATTCCTAGGAAAGATCAATTTCCTAAGGAGATTTATCCCAAATCTAGCCGAGCTTATAAGATTGTTGAGCAACATGTTAAAGAAGGATGCCAAGGTAAAATGGTCTCTTGAAACCAAGCAAGCATTTGAAAGTATCAAAGTTGCCTTAACTCAAGCCCTAGTCCTCACAAGTCCTCAATTTGATAGGGACTTTATCATATTTTCATTTGCATCTGATAATACCATAGCTGCTGTCCTATTGCAAAAGGATGACCAAGGAAATCAAAAGCCAATCACTTTTTTCAGCCGAGCCTTAAGAGATGCACCCTTGAAGTACCAAATCATGGAGAAGCAGGCATATGCCCTTGTTAAAGCAATCAAAGACTTCAGAATTTACATTTTATATTCACACGTGATTGCCTATGTCCCAAATGCTATTGTAAAAGACATTTTAACCCAAGAACGATTAGAAGGCAAAAGAGGCAAGTGGATTGCTAACATTCTTGAGTATGACATAGAGATAAAACCAACCAAGCTGATAAAGGGACAAGGTTTAGCCAAACTGATGTTTGAAACAAACTTTCAAGCCTTAGACATCAACCAACTGGACAATGAACAGGAGCTGGCGACTCCACAGATCAGTGACACCTTTTTGCAATCCCCATGGTATGCTGATATTTGCTTTGTATTGTTAAACTTGTTTGTTCCCCCAGGATTGTCCAGGACCAAGAAGAGATTTTTAAGAATGAAGGCTTTGAAATTTTGTGTCTTAGATGGTGCTTTATTTTGGAAGAATCATGAAGGCATATTGCTTAATTGTTTGACCATGAATGAAACTAATAATGTCATGAAAGAATTCCATGCAGGGGACTGTGGAGGACATCTATATTGGAAGTCCGCTGCTGATAAAATTTTAAGGGTTAGATTCTATTGGCCCTCTTTGTTTGCAGATGTAAAGAAGTTTGCTATCTCATGTCACAAATGCCAAATCTTTGAGGGCAAAAGAAAGCTGTTGCCCTTGCCTCTTAAGCCCATCTCAACCGAGAAGCCTTTTCAACAATGGGGTCTTGATTTCATTGGAGAAATCCATCCCTCTTCCTCAGGCCAGCATAAGTGGATTCTAACTACCACCGACTATTTCACCAAGTGGATTGAAGCCATTCCATGCAGGCAGGCCAATGGCACCACCATTATCCAATTCCTTGAGTGCAATATCCTTTCTAGATTTGGATGCCCTGAGAATGTTATCACTGACAATGCCGTTGCCTTCAAATCCAAAAAGATGATCAATTTTTGCCATAAATTCCATATCACTTTAGGCCATTCCACAGCCTATTACCCTCAAGGTAATGGCTTAGCTGAGTCATCTAACAAGAGCCTGATCAGTATTATCAAGAAGACCTTAGAAGAAAACAAGAAGAACTGGCATAGAAAGCTCACAAATGCCCTATGGGCAGACAGATTGTCAACCAAGAAATCCATTGGGATTAGCCCTTATGAGCTAGTATATGGCATGGAGGCCACATTTCCTTCATCACTGGGCATTCCTATTATCAAGCTGCCGCAAGAGATTCAAGCTGAGCCAAATGATATACAAAGGAGGATAAACCAAACAATTCATTTGCAGTAGACAAGAGAGCAAGTCTATGACAGAGCTCAAATTATGCAAGAGAAGCTCAAAAGGATGTTTGATAAGAGGACTAAGGCTGAGAATTTCTGTGTTGGCAACAAAGTTCTAAGGTGGGACTCATAAAGAGAAGACAAGGGAAAACATGCAAAATTCGATTTCCTTTGGAGAGGGCCATTTGTTATTTCTGTTGTTCAGGGAAATAACACATATTTCCTCAAATCTGTAGAGGGCAGCACTGCTGAAGAAGGCCCTGTAAATGGTCGTATGCTGAAGCATTATCATGATCCCTTTTGTTGAACATAATGCAGCTTTGTAAATATCTCTTTGTACATTGATATTTGTATATATCAGTACTTTTGTTTTTATTTTGTATAAACAGTCCGATTGTTAGAGGAGCAGCAACAAAGTTTGTGAAGACACAGCCAATGCAAGTCCTCTATTTTTTAATCTCTGTCTCTGCAATAATCTCAACAAAACAACAAGAGCAGCACTGTCATATCACAGTGATTTATGTGAAAGAGAAATTGTTTGCAGCTTGTAGTCTTCAAGTCAATAGTATCAAAAAGAAAGGAGGATTTTCAGTTTACTTCAACACCCTTTCAAAGACAAGAAAAGAAGAGCTCCAGTTTTTTTCCCTTTTTGTGTTTATTTCACAAGGCAGTGCTCAAGCAAAAGTGTATGCAATATCAAGCACGCAGAAGAAAGCAGGCGATGCTTTATTTTTCACAGTGTTTCAGTTAAGGAGGAGCGCTGCATTCAGAAGTTAAAGTTCTAGTCATTCAACAGTTAGCACAGAAAAAATTTTCAATTAAACAACAACTACAGAGGATCAAGGCATTCTGACCTGTTGTTCTTGGCTTGTCACAAAGAAAAGCCATCCCCAAGTGGAGGCACTGTTAGCTTCCTGCTGCAGCAGGTTAATCATCTTTCATGATCGACATTTTTACATGCCAAATATGTAATACTTTGCTTGCTGCAATGCTCCATATTTGCTACAGATAGCCAAAGAAGTATACATGAGAGTGTGCTAGTCTAAATGCCACTGCTGTGTTCCATTTTTCATGAGTTGATCCATTTTGATGAGTTTTTTCAGCTAAGGGAGGTCCAAACAGCTTAATCTTGGTCTCCCTAGGTTTCAATTTCCTGTTTTAGAATATAGAGAATAAACATCTATCCAAACTGTTTAATCTTGGCAAAATTTGTAGATAGGTAGAGAAACAAGGGTGCTCAAAAGCTTCATCTGAGCCCCTGGATGCAATAAGTGTAGTTGTAGATAGGAGGACAGCAAGAAGAAAAGAACAAAAAGTTGGGTATGCTAGTTCAAGTGCACCCAAACCAAAAAGAAGAGAAAATGCTAGGTGAGTAGGCCAGGTAGGTAGCTTTGTGGTTGCAGAATCATGGCTTGTGATCCATTTCATATTGTCAAGTGTTATATCTATCATATCACAAGTTGAAGGCAGTTGTTCAGTTGGAGGACTTCAAGCGAGGCATGTCTAACTCCCCTTCTTCCTCTTTCCCCAAATCACTCACTAACTTCCCCCAAAGAGGTCAAGATCTGCTTGATACCTCTTAGATTCATCATTCTCCATATCATTTGCCTTGGTGGAGATCTGCTTCACTCAAGGAATGCTTACACTTCTTCTATCAGCCATTTTCCCCCATTGATAGCCTAAGACATCATACTTAGCGCTTGTTCTCATCTTTGTCATGTTAACTACTAACTTTATTATGTATCTCCCTATCTATTTCCCCTTCCCCTACTAAAACTGTGTATATAACTCCCCTATATACTTATCCCTCCCCCTGGTTGAAAAATAAGCACATGCATCCTTGGGGATTGCTAAGTTTATCTGAAACTCAGCAAGAACCCTCATTTCCCCCTCAAACCATCTTCTCATGCATTTTGGACACTTTCCAATGCATAGAACCCTCATCCCCCCTAACTATCTCCCAAGTGCATAAGGACTCATTCCTTTGCATAATTCCCATTCACATGTTTAAAAATCACCCCTTTGACCTTGGTTTGCCTTTATAAGGCATGAAACCCTCTTTGGCCACTAAAACCCTCTCAAAACCACATCACTTTCCTCCTAAGTGCCTTTGGACTCCTTCCAAGGCATAAGAATATGCAAACCATGCAAAAACCATGAAAAACCTTCAAAAAATCATAAAATCCTCCCTTTTTTTGGCCATCGGATCCCTTCCGATGCCTTAGAATCCAAGCAAAAGCATAAAGGTTACCACCTCCAAATTCAAAAGACTTGCATTTTTTAATAAATAATGGCTCCGATGAGAAATGGGTCCTTTGGGTCCCCCTCCGATGACATATCGCTATCGGGAGGGGGCAATCATATGTTCAAACACCATATATAACTCCTCCGAATTCATGTTTCCTTTGCATTTTAATAAAATGCATGCCCCGATGAGAAAAGGATCTATTTGATCCCCCTCCGATGCGATATCGCTATCGGGAGGGGGCAGTGGCATATATAAGCGAAATGGCTAAATCTCAAGGCATGGGGCATAATGCCGATGGGCCGGACCCGAAAACATATAAAGTGGACTGGTAAAAGCATATCGGGTCTGCCACATTTCGGCGTTTCTATGTGGCAGCCCCATGACCCCGCCGATAGCGAATTGCCGAATTAATCACAGCCATCCATTTTTGGGCCCCAAATCAACGGCCCATATGTAATCGGCAGTCACCCCATGTATATGGCTCCGACCAACGGAGCCGAAATAAAATTAAGGCGCGGCGCATAAGGATTTCGGGTCTGAAAGGAGCCCGTTACACAGCGAAGAGGGATTGCTCCGATATGGCGGAGCCGAAATAACAAATGCAGCAGAGTTTAAAGGATTTCGGGTCCGCGGACCCATTCCATTGTAAATCCGCCGATTTGGGTTTGCCGATGGGCCGGACCCGAAATGCAATAAAGAAGGGCCTATAATCAGATCGGGTCCGCCAGCTATTTCGCTCATCGGGGGTTTTACATGTTGGGACCAATGGTCTGCCTCGATGCGTGTTAGTGCCAGCCGTCCGATCGCCCTCCCCGATCAACAGTCATGATCTGTTCGTGGCTCTCCCCATGTCCTACTAGCGGAGCCGAAATAAATTATAGCGTGGCACAATAAGGATTTCGGGTCCTTAAGGATCCTTTGTACAGCGAAAAGGGAAGGCTCCAATATGGCGGAGCCGAAAAGATATAAAGGGCAGCCTCAAAGCATATCGGGTCTGCGGAAGTTCGGAGGTTTTACATGTTGGGACCAATGGTCTGCCCCGATGCGAGTTAGCGCCAGCCGTTGGATCGGCCCATGCCAGATCCAATGGCTATGATTTAATCTAATGAACAGTGATTGCTCCTGCCCTAGTTTTGGTAAAATTTCATGTTTTAAGGCATTTTTGCCTTATAAAAGGAAAGCAGCCATTTTTCATAGGGTTTCTTCTAGCACCCGCGCCCGGCTCCAGTTAAAGAAATTCATGCATCCTTAAGCCATTATGGATTGCTCCAAAGCCCTGTTTAGCTCCAGAAGCCAGTCTCGGCCTCAGCACGATCAACAGCATGAAATTCCTCCTTTTTGCATAATTTCTTCAGAGTTTAATACTATTTTGAATCGGCCAGCACCGATAGCATCCCAAAGGCCACAGGAGTCTTTGCAGCAATTATTTTTTCATTTAATTGGTAGATAAAGGGGCGATTAGACAATTTAAAGCATATCAACGGTGAGAAAAGGCCCAGATTCAGTGCCAAACTGTATCAGGATGCGACAAAGAGTATCAGTCTAGTTTTTCAAAGCAGATGAAGGCAAAGCAAGCCTAGCAAAGTCAACAAAGCATCATTCAGCCATTAAGGCTCACCAACACTTCTTTTGTTGCCTTAAAGCCACCTAAAGGCATAAATGAAAGCTTTCAAGGCAGAGTTATTGAAGAGACGTTGTTCCCAGTCATATTTTTGGAGCAGCACTGCTTCCTTAAAAGCACAGTTATCACACAGAGGACAGTGCGTGGCTCAAGGCACTCTTTTAGTCCATTTTCGAAGCTGCAGGACCATGCGCAGCCCTAAAGAGCCATTTTGATGAGGCTGCTCCCTCATGAACACCTGTTTTAGATATTTTATTGCATTTATTTCCAGCACAACTTAGCATTAGAAGCAGTTATTGCACAAATCTCTTTTGAATCTGTTTTGATAGATATTTTGAGATATTTTCTCCCTTGACACCTGTTCAAGGGATGTTTGTAAATATTTTCTATTTAAACCACCCTCTGAACTGTTTTAAGGGTTGGTTGGTCGATAACTTCCTCTATAGACTTGCACTGTATTTTCTGAGGGTCTCTATAATCAAAGATCGCTGGAATGTTTGGGAGATGAACTGGCTGTTGTGTTTTAATGACTAAAGAGTGACTATGGAATCCTAACGCTTCTACATAGCCCAATAAGTGTTTCTTATCTATGTTTATAGTTTATATGTGTTTATGCCATCATTGTTTCACTATCTAAATAGCAGGAAGAAAGAATAGTTCAGAGCTCACTTAGTTGTATTATGTTCTCAATTTCTGTGATTTATCTATGTTTTCCTCTGAATTAGTCCTAAATATGAATACTGATTTGCTCATATTTACACTAGATCCTTCATATATAAATGTTGTTTAGGAATCCTTGATTGCTCCTATATAAATGTTCATTCACCTTCCCTCTGTTAGCATAATGAGAGCTACTTAGTGGCCTTTCATTCACTGACCTTCATTCCATCCTTATTCTAGCTTGATATTGTTTTATGTGTAGCTATCCTGCTCTGTATTCCTCTTGTGACCAAGAAAACGCAACAGCAAGCCTAATCCACGACTCCATGCCCAATGGTTTGAACTTCTCACACTATGCATCCCAACTCTGTTTGAAAGAATCCCCCATCCCACCAAACATAAACAAAACCCCCTTGAACTCATTAGCTAGCATAATATCATCTTCAACAAAGCTAAATTATAAAGAGAGAGCCCTCTCTGATTGCAGGTAGGCTAGGACCTACAGTCCAAAGATTGGTTTGTGGTTACCTCAGCCGTATCCTTTAAGGAGCTTTAAGGACAACCTGAGTGATAACACCACTGATTTGGACTTAAACAGGAACACAACAAATTACAGAGATAACCATAAACACAGATATGCAGCGGAAATAATACTTCATTTCATTAATGTAAAATACTGAAATATGCTTACAAAAAGTAATGGAAATAAAACTAGCTAGGGCGATGGTAGCTTATCTCTGAGAAGAGATGTGGTGGCTATATGCCTCTGAACTATGTTACAATGAGGCTCGAAGACCTATTTATTGTTGAGAAACAATGGAAAACTCTTAACATTCCAAAACCTAACCCTAGAAGATGAAACACCAAACTGTGGGCCCCGTTTGGGTAAATTGGTACATCAACTTCCCAGGGTCGTAACTTTGGCATACGATCTCCGTTTGACGCGTACAATAGCTTGTTAGAAATATCTATCCAAGCAATACCACTTTGGGAAGGGAAACATCGGTCCATGGACCCATGTTGCCCCCAGATTTCCCAAAAAACGTCATTTAGGGCCTCAAGACGGCTCTGGAAGTTCAGGACCTGAAAAACTGCTAAAAATAGTAAGTTGTGCTACAATTAAGGAACTGAAAATGCTGAGAGACATAATGGTGGGAGTCCAGGTGGACTTGGCAGGTGGCCACCAATATCCACCTGGATCACTAAGATGTATACAGACCATTCCACGTTGAAATAATATTCAACAAGCCTGTGTTGGGGGGAAGATATGTAGGTGGTTGTTATTGTTCCACAGTATGATTTTGAAGTTATTGTGAAACCAGGACACTTGAATGGTGGATTGGATCATCTGTCGCACATTGAAATAGGAGAGGAACCTATGAATTTGGAGGAAGGACTACCCAAGGCGCATCTCTTTGTAGTATGCGTCGCAAACAACCACTTTGAGGATATTATACACTTCCTGAAAATGGGTGCGGATCCGAAAGGATGTACAAGCCAACAGAAAAAGGAACTCGTGGAGTGCACGGTAGACTTTTCTATCATTGTAGGGAACTTGTACAAAATGGGATCAGATGAAATATTGTGACGTTATTTTCCAGAGTTTGAATGAAACAACATCCTCCCTAAGGCTCATGATGGAGCTGCGGGAGGTCATTATGCAGACAAAGCAACAGCGCAAAAGATTCTACGCGTTGGGTTATGGTGGCCGATCTTGCATAAGGATTCAAAAGTGTATTGTAGGGCATGTGACACATGCCAAAGGATGGGAAGTCCCTGACACAAGGATGAGCTATCGAAGAATTCGAAAATATCGCTACAACCCTTCGAGAAGTGGGTGATTGACTTTGTAGGAACAATTTAGCCTCTAGGTAAAAATACGGGTGCGTGGTGCATCATCAACGCGACTGAGTACTTAACCAAATGGGGGGAGGCACAGCCTATGAAGGACTGTACAAGTGGGACAACAACCAGATTTATCTTAGAGTACGTACTAACAGGGTTTGGTTGTCCAAAAATTATAATGAGCGATCGCGGTACACACTTTCTCAATGAGACGATCAATGCGATGATAGAGGGATTTCATGTTTACCATTAGAAGAGCACGTCGTATCACCCGCAGGCTAATGGCATGGTAGAAGCGTTTAATAAGATACTAGAAAGTGAAATAACAAATGTTTGCAATGCTCAAAGGAATGACTAGGATGTGCACGTACCCATGTTGCTATGGGCTTATAGCTTGACTTGCAAGAAGCTAACTGGTCAAACATCGTTTAGAATGGTTTATGGCGTAGAAGCTATGATGTTGTTGGAGTACATTGTACCTAGTATATGCATAGAGGCATTCATAGGAATGGTAGATTGCGGAGCCTTGGAAGAGAGGCTCGCGCAGCTAACAGAGCTTGAGGAGGATAGATTTCTAGTTGGATTTCATCAACAAGCTCAAAAGGAGTGTGAAAAGGCATGGCACGATCAACACATCAAACTGCGCACCTTCAAGGTAAATGATCTATTTTTTTATATGACAACAAGTTTGATAAATTTCTAGGGAAATTTAGGATGCATTGGCTGGGGCCCTATGTCATCAAGGATATTATCGATGGTGGAGCAATTTAGTTGGTAAAGTTGAATGGAGAACCATTCCCAGGACGGGTGAATGGCGATTGATAGAAGCCATACACCGGTGATCTAGCTAGATGACTACATGATGGCAACACAGTCTTAGCGCTCCAGGTAGCTAGAAGGAGGTGCGGGACTATAAACTACATTTCCCAGGTTAGGGAGCTGCGTGATTGGGGAACTGCGCGAAATGAATAAATGTCACAGGGAGCGGTGGGGCAGCATTTAAGTCATAATTTAAGGGCAATATCTGTGAAAATTTGCCGCCAATCCAGCATTTATGAATGAATTTTTCGAGGAACGGTCGGATCTAAATTCGAAAATGCCTATAAATTACAGGTGGCTACCTAGTGAAAAACACTTGCCATTTTGAGAATTGAGGTATTAAGCTCTCAGGTGCGTATGAACCCTGAGATCTTTGAAGCTCTGATAGTGAGTTTAGTGTTTTAAAAATTGCCAGCAGAGACACAGGAGTTGCTATCTAGCATTATGTCGGTGCCCGCAAAAACTATGAGTGCGAGAGAAACAATGGCAGCTGAGGGAGTTGCCCCGGATGTTGAAAGCATCGAAATACCAACAGAAGTGCCTAAATCACCGAGGACACCTAGGCCAAGGCCTACGCTGACCAAGGAGGGTCCAAAATCAAAGAAAGATAAGTAGAAAGCGCAATATCCGGCAGAGGGGCAAGGATTTCGATGCATCAAAGTAAGATCCAGGTCGGACATAGCTTTCTCGAAAGCCTGTCCCGGAGCGTTGTAGCTCATCCGATGAGCGAAAGCGTACCATCAAGGGGCTATAGAATTGGAGGTTCAAAGACTTATGACTTGCCTAATGACTCTGAGACTGAGTGATATGGCGCTAGATTTAGAACCACAGCAATAGGCTTGTGCACATCACCTAGAAAGCAGCCACAGGCGGGAAATCCCACCGCGCAGGAGAAGAACAAGGTGATTGACCTAGAGCCTGAAGTCAATGTTGAAGAACTCCATGTGGGTGTGGTCGACATTGATATGGGGGCAGAGGACATTGATGTGGAGGAGTCTGATCCCATTTCTAAATTTCCTGAGTACATTCCTTTGCGTAGAGGCAAGACAAAGGTTCCAAAGGATATTGATGAAAGTAAAGTCACACTGCACACACCCTTACTATCAGACCAAATCATCTTTGAAGGATTGTGCATGGGGTGCATCCCCCTTTTAAAATTGGAGGACTGGGATTTGGCTGATATGGAACACTTTCCCCATTTAGCAACAGATCAACTCATGCACCGCGTCTTCTACAAAGACTCTGGTGTGACCATGCTAGAGCCAAGGAAGTGGGTAAAAGGGGTGGATAAGGTGGGTCTATTAAACATGTTGTGGGTACCGCATTACAACCACACACCCATAACCATGGTAGTGATCAAGAAGCTATTGTGCTCGGTGCATAATGGATCTCTGTGACTAGAAGAGTCGATACCCATCACTGACATGCTGATCCATAGGATCACTCGGCTGTTGCACTCGGGAGAAAATCTGGCCATGGCGTTTGGCAGAAAGACAGGTGAGCATGACCTCGCTGAAGTAATGAAGGACAAATTCAAACTCACTAAGAAGTCACGTGGCTATGCCATCACAAGCATAACTAACCCCATAGTTAAAGTAGCAATGCAAATCTTGGCAGGAAAGATTATGCGGAAGTGTCATGCAGATGAAGTGCTGGCACCAGTAGTAGCCTTAGAGGGCCAGTACGCGAAGGGAATACAATTTAACTGAGCACGCTACCTCTATGGTGGGTTCCTCGCAAATTGTAGAGAGGCATGAGATCACAACAAAACATTTCACTATGCATGGATGTTACTGTCCATAGTGCTAGTTGCATGGGAGTTACCAGAGGATAGCCAATTTCCTCCTGTCATGCCCGACCCACCTGAAGCAGCCAAGTTCGCTTCAATATGGGCTATGAAGGACCCTCAAGTGGTCAAGGACAACAAGATATTTTGGATCTTGATGGAGATGAGTATCCATATGGCCATCAAGCATAAACCACAGCTGTCACCAACTGTTTTTGATAAGTTGCAAGAGTATGTGGAGTTCAAGTCCGACTTCCACCATGTCTTGATATGCGTGTGAAAGGATCTTCAGTAGAAATGGTATGATCTACCATACCTAGCCATAGACGATGTGATTACAATGGTCCTTGACCACTGGCTAGCAAATTGGTGCTCTGCCTCAGACTTGACAGTTGGGTCTAGCAAGTCTGCAGCGTAGCAGAAAAATGAAGAGGCCAAGCTGAAGATGGAATAATTAGTTGTGAAGAGAAAATAGGAGGTTGAGGATAATGCCAAGGCAGAGTGTGCCACTGTGAAGCAGACAGGAGGATAGGTGGAAGAAGAGGAGCGTGGTTCTGGCAAGAGTCAGAAGTCACCTTCCCTGAAGATAGAGGAGGACCAGCAGTTGGAATAGGGAGGAGCGAACCCAAAGACTATTCCATTCCACATTAAGTGTAATAGAGATCCAGAGAAGGTAGGGCTGTGAAAGAATTCTAAGGCCAACAAGACTTCTCTCGATCCGATCACCTTAACAGAAGGTGATTTGAATGATATCGGTGATACAATAAGGGATGCCACTGCAGAACTTATGTAGTGAGCTACAACAACAGTAGGCTTTGGGTGCCATTCAGATCGGTCTACATGAGCTATAGATCCAGGCATCGTAGGTACAGACCAGCATGGTATGAAGCAGCACGGCGTCAACTATTTTGGTGCCTGGCACATCAGAAGCAACAGGGATGGTGCGCACACTAGATCCTCGGGAAATAGTGCTACTAGAGGGAGTGCTAACCATAGACATTGAAGCTGACAGGCCCATTGTCAGTGCCCTCAAAGGAGTTGCACTCAATTTGGCTGCACTTCCCAGTGAGGCAATTCACATTTTTCAGGATGGCATGATCACAAAACTTCGGGCCCGCGAACAACAAGCATTACAAGTAATCAGTCAGAAAAAAGTCAATAATGCTCAGATGGTTATATATAGAGATTCAACTATTGACCTTGTCAAAGCCATCACAAACAAAAATGAGTGCACGACCAAGGTAGTGGCTAAGACATGCAGGTTTCTCCCAGAGCTAGACATTCCCAATGATGAGCCAGTAGATGTGCAGATTCAGAATCTTGTTGCCGGCATGCAAGATGCAAGAACAGAGTTGGAGAAGGTTCAATTTGACCTAAACCTCAAGATTGCAGAACTACAGTTGAAGGCTCAGCCTTCAACTCTGACAGAAATCAGAGAGTAGCATGAGACAGCTGTGAAAGACATTGTGGCAGTAGTGGACAACGCAGTAAAGGATTGCATTGTGCTCTTCGAGTAGTCGCTCGAAGTAGTCACCAGCCTACAAGAGGACCCCAATGTACAGAGGCTGGAAACGGAGGCATGGGAGCTGCAACAGTGATATGATGAAGTTAAAGTGATGGCATGCACCGTCGCCATCACACAAAGGTTAGAAAAGCTACAAGAGGCAAAGGCGCTGAAAGAGAAGGTGGACATAGCTCAGCATAAGGAAGCAGTGTTGAAGGCTCGCTTGAAGCCTTGGTTGGACAAGGTATATTTGATCGCAGCCACTATTGAAGATAAGATGGCCAGTCTATAGGTGACACAGCAAAAAATACAGACAGATAGTGGAGGGCCAGAGATGGAGCAACTAGTCGAGGAGATGAAGCAGGCATAAACACAGTGCACTGCCAAAGTTGCAGTAGTCCAAGTGGAGCTGGGAGGTCTTCGTGACAAGAGCTCCATGCCAACTGAGTGACTCAAGGGTGAGTCACCATGTTTTTGTTGGGGTCCACTTGGGAACGAGTCCCCTGGGGTCAATTTTGGGTTAAGAGCCCAAGTTTTGGGATAGAAAGCTCAAATTTTGTATAAAGGAATGTAAAGTCTCCGCATTTTGTGGTCGCGGAGCGCAAAGATATCAAGAGTCAAAAGGGGTTTCCACCCTTAGTTTAGATAGGTTGTGTCAGCTTGATGAGATCCACCCTTGGTCTGCGTACCATGGGATTGTATAAAAAGAAGTTTTAGAAGAGTTTTTAGAGGGCAAGTCATAGTTGGAATCATTGATGAGTCTATGAAGAGCTAAGAGAGAGAGTCTTAGCATAGGAAAGAGGCTCTACAGCTGAGTGTGCAAAGGCCTAGGGTAGAAGTCCGCATCTGGGTGCGTGGACCCATGCAGTTGTGTGCAAAGGGAAGTTACAGTCTATATTGGAAATCTGAATCATTAATAAAGAGAAGTATTCTGAAATTACTGTGTATTTTAGTTTTGTCAATTGCATGCAATTATGTTATGTTAAGCATTGGGTTTATGTTTTATTTCTAATTTGATGTGCGAATCTATATGTTTTCCTGTGTTATATAAATGCAAGTAGATATATATGTTTATGCAAAGATAATCTTAATTGCATGGTAGAGTTGAAGAACACTTAATATAATTCAGGAAACTATATAGCAAAGTAGTTACAGAGGCGCATAAGTGCATAAGTTGCTTGTTAGGGTTATGCGAAGGATGATCGCAGGCCTTCACGGAGGTCCTAAAAGACTAATAAAGAAGTACATCAATAAGCCCTAAAG
Organism: Pinus tabuliformis; assembly: GCA_031772625.1. Classification (NCBI taxonomy): domain Eukaryota; kingdom Viridiplantae; phylum Streptophyta; class Pinopsida; order Pinales; family Pinaceae; genus Pinus; species Pinus tabuliformis. The sequence continues at coordinate 925,437,659 of CM062816.1, forward strand.
GCTTATCAATTTGTGCAAAGGCTGAGCTAAAGTGTAAAACCAACATCACAACCATCTCAGGGTGCAGAAAATTGGTTCCTGCATCCCCCATACTGCTTCAGGTGAGACTTCAATCCGTGCTCCGTAGGCTGATGTTGAAAGGGCCAGTAGTGTAGGGATTTGCTTGGTTGACTAATGCTAAACTTGGGTCAGGGCCCATCAAGCCAACACCATAGCACTGCAGGGACGCACATGTCCCAGTCATTCCATTGCGCGTTTCAGGCCTTTGTCAATGCATTCTCCAAAATTTTATTAAATGCTTCCATTGTTCCATTCACCTATGGGTGATAGGGCTTGCTCTTATGATGATACACCTGGAATTCCTCAAGAATCGCGCTAATTGTTTCATTCAAGCAATGTTTACCCCTATCACTCATCAATATCTTGAGGCAGCCAAACCTTGTTAAGACATATTCAAACAAGAACTTCATAGCCATGGAAGCAGTACAATCCTTCACTGGCTGTGCTTCCACCCATCTGGTTAAGTACTTAGTTGAAGTAATGATATACCGTGCTCCCGTCTTCTTCCCTGGTGGTTGTATTGGACTGATGAAGTCAATGGCCCATTTAACAAATACCTACAATAAAACCCAAGGATTTCAAGGCAATTCATCCCTTCGTGAAGGCCTCCCTATCTTTTGGCAAGCATCACATGCCTTACGGTATGCCTTAGAATCCTTGTGTAATGTCAACCACCATAAACCATCGCAAAAAATCTTATGTACCATCTACCAGAGCCTCAAATGCTCTATGACAATGATTTCCTTGATCATTTTTCCAAAGAGAACGAGGACCCATTGGATGTTACACAGACCTGGAGGTCAGGCTTAGGAGAATTCAAATGGGAGAAATCTGTTATGTATCTAATTGCATCCCTCTCGACCCCACATAATTTCACAGCTGCAATGATGTGTAGGTTATTTGGTAACGTTAATAGTACCAAATTTTCCATAGAGTGGCTTCCATTAATTGATGTAGAAGTTAACACAATGATTATGAACTGGAGTAATATTTTATCAGCCAATTTAGCTATGGCTATTAGGGAATATAGGTAAAAGAGAAATATTTCCTCAAGAGATATTCCCCCTTTTTATATGAGTGCTTATGTAATGGATGCCTTTGTTTTTGTTCTCAATTTTCGAACATGGGTTGGAAGTGGACTGTACAGAACTCCCTCCCCATTCATGTATCACTACAAGAAAAAAGTACATTGGTGAGGGGAGAAAAATGTCACCATAAGCTCATTGGCGATGGTCAAGAAAGCCTTCGTCACCAAAAATTGAACGTCACCAAAGGTGGCGTTGCCAAAAGTATAGTTGTTGTAGTGGCATTCAAAGTTCGTCACCAATAATGATTTATAATGATGGATAGTGATCGTCACCATTTCATATGAGCAATGGTGATAGACCATAGTCCCCGTCACTAAAAACTGAACGTCACCAAAGGTGTCGTCGCCAAACATATACGTGTTGTAGTGACATTCAAAGTCTGTCACCAATAATAATTTATAATTACAGATAGCAATAGTCACCATTTCATATGAGCAATGGTGACGGACCATAGCCCCCATCACCAAAAACTGAACGTCACCAAAGGTGGCGTTGCCAAAAGTATAGGTGTTGTAGTGACATTCAATGTCCGTCACCAAGAATGATTTATAATGACAGATAATGACTGTCACCATTTCATATGAACAACAACAATTTATTGTGATGGATCTTTCATGGTCGTCACTATTGGTGCATATATATAGTGACGTTCGTTGACTGTCACCAAAAGCCGTATTTCCAGAAGTATAGGTGTTGTGGTGACATTTAAGGTCCGTCACAAATAATGACTATAATGACGGACATCGACCGTCACCATTTCATATCAACAACAACAATTTATGGTTACGGACCTTTGAGAGTCGTTACTATTGATGCGTATATATGGTGCCGTTCGCTGACCATCACCATTTCATATTTTGGTGAGGGTCGAAAAATGTCACCAAAGCTCATTTGTGATGGTCAAAATAGCCTCTGTCACCAAAAATTGATCATCATTGTTCCATATGGATGTCAAGGCATGATGGAATCAAACCAGCAACCTCCTACTTGTAAAGCAGGTGCTTTTCCATTGAGCTAGCACCCTTTAAAGAATTAGACTTTAAAAATTAGACCTTGAAACTTCATAAATTGTAAATTCTACAACTTTCAATAAATTAAAGTCTCAACAATATTTTACTAAACAAGAAAAGCAGCATCAAAGCTACAAGTCCCTACCTAATGGTTATGGAAGTTATGAAAAGTGGGTGTAGAGAAAAATAGTTATGTATAAGAGAATCAATACATTCAGTTGAATACTCAATTAGAAGTGAAACTATGAAGACATTTATAACCTATAAATGACCTATAACTAGAGAATGCACCAAATATTGCAAAGGAAATGTCATAAGTGGATAGCATATGGAAGAAGAGCATTGATGAAGACAGATGCAATATGTTATAGGTTGAGTGAAAGAAAAATCTCATGTTGTTGTTGTTTGGTGTTTAGATATCTGAATGATATCTAAATTTCTGTGCAAATGTAACACGGATCTCCAGAAACCATGAACGACACATGATAATAAAAAAATTATATGTATATCCCCTTTACATAAACCAACATGAAATTTGGAATTTCACAAGTCCACACTCAAAACATGACAACAACCAACAAATAAAAAAAATTGACTTGGACAAAAAGAAATAGCTTCACCTTCATTCTTGAGTTGCTTCTGTTTATTTGAATTTGACTTGTGACATTCTTTATCTGACAAGGAATCAAAATCATCACTAGTATTAAATTCATCCAACACGGACTTTGGATATCCCATTGACATCTGTGTTTTTGTTTCCATGTCTAAAAACCATGGAGTTTCCTGTCGATAGTGAATAAGATGTGTGTTTGCTACTCAAGAACACATTCCTTGTTAACCTTTGTTAATTGGCAGAAACCAAAGAGACAACACAATATCAGTGTACACAAAATTCCCTATCAAAATATAATTATAACTTAACTAAGAAGTTTAAAATATGTTCTTAATTAATAAACTTTGTATTTGGAAATATTGTTTCTTTAGATTTAAAAAATACTATGTTGTACAACACTTCTATCTATTTATCCAGGAAATTATATCATAGAATATGTCACACAATAGCACTCTACAGTAACTAAATTAAAAAGACTAATTTTCTCAAGAAAATAGATTTAGAAAAGTGCTTTGAAAACTATAAGTTTGTCATCAAAGCTTTAATTAGTTTAACAACAAACTAGTTGGAGTTTGAAAATCAAAATCATTCATAGGAAATGAACAGGACAATGGCCAAAGTTTCTATTCATACAAATAAAGCTAGAGTCACTATTGCCATTTTAGACAACCGAAATTAGGTAAGTGGTCTAACAATTAGAGTTTATTTGTCAGGAAGACTCATAAATACCATCATTTTTTTCCAGAGTCTATTGTCTCTAGATCCAAATCAGATAGCTTTCCATTCTCAAGTTCTACCTTTTAAGTACTGATTTCTGGCTCACTATTTAAAACACAATTCTACCACTCCATTTTATTTTGTTTTGTCAAGAGAATTGGCAGGACCTTCCCATCCTTTGCTTTACATCATCAATAAACATCTATCAATGGTATAAAAAAATAAAAAATACACAACAAAGGCCAAAGATGTGCTTGTTGTATACCTATGTTCTGGGACTCATCTGACCTTACTGGTGCAAAGAGCTCACCTTGAAAAAATAACATCCACGTAGAATTTATAAAACTTTTTAAAATCAAACTCCAAGTAAACCAATCAAAATATAAACATCCTTTTAATAAATAAAATATCCGACTTAAAATAAAAGTGGCCTAGAATTGAATGTTATATCAACCATGTCAAGTAACTAACATCAAGTGAGAAATACAAGCCATTCATATTGGATTAGTGAAATAATTGATCTGGTAAAGCTGAAAATCAAATAGATGACTGACAGCTAAGAAACGCAAATAAATGACTTAGAACAGAGACATGAAGTTGCCCTTTCAACCCTGTTGTTAAATAACTCTTCTTTATGTCATAGACCATCAAAATTTTTCTGATATCAGGTGGAAGTGATATTGTAACATTAACCTCTGATAGTCTGTGTCCATGACTACTTCTCAAGATCTGCTCCATTACCAACATTTTTGGCTAGATAAGATACATGCAAAAACCATCAACATGAAAATTAAATCTACATCCTTGTAAAAATGGGAGGAAAAAGAATATCCAAAAATTGAAACAGACTGTAGGATGCCTCTTTCCTACAACATTATTATCTTGTCATGAACAATAAAAAAAGAAATTAGGAGAAATGTAATTTTTTCCACATTTTGACAATGAAATATTTTGCATATTCTATGAACAATTGATGAAAAAAGTCAGCTAAAGCTTGTCAACATCAAGATTATAGTAAAACATAAAAGAACCACTCCAACACATATATAATCCTAAACACAAGTATCTATACATATAAGTATTTATTGAGGACATTGTATTTTGTGAAAATATGGAAGTCAAATCTTTGAAATAACACAATTTATGGTACCACTGCCTTACGAATTCCATTCGTTCGAGTATTTACGAAGTCCATTCAAGAATTTCTTCAAAGTTCAAAGTTCAAACAATTAAAATGTAGCCTAAAAAAGCTCAGATTTGAAAAGGAGATAATCCAAATATGTAGAGTATATATCTCACATTTATATATCCTAATTTCTAGACATTGAAATGACACTTTTTAGCATACTATTTTGAATTCAGCCCAAAATGCTAGAAAAAATATTGATGGTTATTTTGCTAATATAGAAGTTTTATACATGAATTTATTTAAACAGTTAGCTTGCAATATCAAACATATCTAAGGATGCACACAATACGTTGCATCTTTAGTGCTGGTGTGTGAATTTGAGACATCGAAGTCCAACATTTAACAATTTGCCTACAATATGCACTAGTTGTAGGTATGTGTTATGAATATATGTATTGCGGCCCAATAAGAGTATGGGTGGAACAGTCACATCTAGCCCTTCCAAGTTTGCCTATAATTTGCACTGGTCTAATAGGTGAATGTTGGCTTGTCCGCTCTGTGATCAGGTCCATCCATGCATTGGTAGGGACATTACTCACCGGTTTGCTGCTGTCAATAAACTCTTTTTCCAAAGCTTTTGTTGTCTTTGACTTTTTGCGTGTGTGAGGTGATTCCTTGTTGCACGGTCACTTGACCAAGGGTGATTCTGTAATATGGTCTATGTGTGCCTGTATCTCCTTTCCTGTTGCATGTCCTGTTCCGAGGCCATTTCCTAATCTGCCCTGATTTCTTCAACTATCAATTCCTTGGTGGCCTCCTTTTGCAAAGCTGCATGCTATCCCTGATGGGCCTTTTCTACCAATTGAGTGAGTCGCTGCTGGAGTTCCTTGTTTCACTACTGTGCTGCCATTCTGTCTAGTACAGCCTTGTTTGGGGCGTGCCACTCTGGAGGGCATGTTGCCAATACCTCGTAAATAACATCGTTTGTTGCAATGAACGGAAGCATGACCCATGCTCGCTTTGGATCCTTCCATGCCCGGATATATAAGTGATGCATGTCCACTTTGAACTTGGCTGTGCTTTGCAAATTGTCGTAGATTGTTGGATACATCCGTGGCCTACAAGCGATCCGTGTCTAGATACTCCCCTCCATGAAAGTCCAAAAAACCTTGATGTCAGAAACCCTTGCTACATCCCTCATACCCCAAAGCGAATATATCGCATTGCTTTTGGTAGTCTATCTTCAATGCTGGGAAAATGGCTACCCTGTGGCAGCTATTTTGCAACCAGAAGGATTGATAGTAGCAACCATGCATAATAAAATGTCTTACCTTTGTCCTGTGCTTCCTGACAATTTGTCAAAAATTTGTCGCATAAGAACTGTGCCCAGTTGAACTAAACCCCATTCGCACACTGTTCTGCAAGTGCAATGACAGGAGCTGTCACCTCATCTGCATGAAATTTCCTCATTATTTTACTAGCTAGTAACTGGGTGGTGATTTTCACCCCTCGATCTTTGATGCTCGCTATTGCATATCCTCGCTTCCGCTTCTCCAACTTATATTTATCCTTCATTGTTTCGGTGAGACCCACATTGCTACTTGTGCCAGCCATGTTGGTGAGGTCATTCCCTTTTACAGGCAAGTGGGTAATCCAGTCTACCAAATCAGCTGTGATAGGAATCGGCTCCTCCAACTAGAGATACCCATCATGTACCAGACATAGTAACTGCCGGATAACAAAGATGGTGATGGCAGCGCGGTGATAGTGAGGTATCTACCTTAGATTAAGTAATCCTACCCTCTCCACACCTAATAACCACTTTCGCGACAGTTTGTCTTCGGCCAATTTGGGAAACTTTTCGTTATCTACAAGGTCCCAATCTTCGAACTTGATGCTCAAAACTTGGCCAAGTAGCAACCCATCAGACCTTATTTCATCCGGAAGAAGAGAGGTCTGGAGTGTATTCTTTGTAGCATCCAAGTCCTTCGGTATCTTGGATGTCCCGATCCACGGGGAGAGATATGGGGGTCGTGCAGGGATTTGGAAAGCATCCTCTTTGTCCTCATCTTGTGTGTCAATTTGATCGATCAAAGCTTGCAAATCTTCATTGTCCTCCTTAGGTTCGGTGGTGATTGCTTTGCCCTTTTCAACTCCTAGTAACTTATTGAATCTTGGCAATTTCCTGACTGGCCCCATTGTCTGCTTGTTTTTCTGAGGCCGTGGAGTGTGTGGGGATTTTGGGAGTTCGGGGAGCATGGCGGCTTCATCTAGCTCCTCCTGGGTGGAGTATAGTTCTTCTGCGAACCGTGCTCAGGTTCTCGCCATGGTACTCATGGAATACCTAGTAGCCGAGTGCTTGCTGGTCGTTACTAGTTCAAATCTCAAAGATCTTGGTGCCATCCATAGGTTGTTAGAGGAACATGTAATTTTGAATAGATCCCTTCCCTCCACTTCCAGTTTATTAACAATGTCTAGGTGGCAAATATTTTCGTATCTAGCTCGGAACTTTTGCCTTAATGACCCGCCGCCCACTCCTCCATGATGTAACTCGACTTTCTTGTCAGGAACAGTGGTGTTAACGATCACCTCTCGACCTTTCTGCATGGTAGTGCCATCCATCGGCTGTAGCCACAAGCTTGTGGATCGAATGACTCTGTACCGAACCCTTTTCCCCAGCGGCCTCCTGCAGACTTGTTTAGAGTCCTGCGCCTCCTTTCAATTGCTCGGGGCACTAAGACTGTGTTGTCTACAGCTAGTCAGGTGGTCGCACCCCTGGTGCGATTTTTGCCTACTAGCCCGGGCTGCGAGCACCTTCCGAGTGTCTTTATAGCCATTAGTTCCTTGCCCGTCATTTGTGGGGTGTACCCTTCCGTAGGTGTGGGCATAGCCATGATAGCAGGGTCACGGCTCATTCCTGTTCTACGGGATACCCGACCGGGCGTGATTCCCTTAGGTGTAGACCCGCGCGTCCTCCATGGGTGTCGCTACTTTTCATTTTGCTGATTCCCTCCCCAACTAGCGAGCTTTTCTTTCTTAGTCGTGCCCATAGTGCTTTAATTTTGTGAGGCCTGCTCCTACCTCACTTGTTCTGGGCTCCCTTCTATTTAATTATTGACACTCTCATCTGTGGCTTTCTTCTATTATAGGCCCATCACACCCATGGTATCTGCAACTTCCCAGTGGGTCGTTTTCTCAAATGGAAGCTGAGTGTGCTTCCCCCTGTTCCCCTCCTAAATTTATCATGGACCACTGGCAAACTGGATTTCCCTCTAACCCATACGCACACCTGCCTCTAACATCCATGCTAAATCTTGGGGCATGTATTCCATTCATGAACAGTTGTCGTACACGGTGTCTTCGTGGGTCCCTCCTACAGCTTTTGTCTCAGATTTGTCATTTTGCATGGGTCGACTGGCTCCTCCTCCTTTGTGGCATCCTCAACAATGGGTCGGTCCCTAACCATCCTGTTACAGTTTAGTGTTGTTACCTCATGCAGTCGGTTCTGCCATCACTCAATCTCTTCATCTGAGTTCGAGGTGCAGGAACTGTCATGGTCCCATGAGATTCTTCTGTCTGCTGTCGGATTCACTCAGTCCTGATCCTGCACTGTGATCTGGTAGATATAGTCCAATTCATCGTCATTGCCCTCATCGCGCACTGGTTGGGTATAATGTGCCCCTTTGGCTGGGTCCAGCAGAACCACTACGTAGAGAGATTTTTTCTGGAAGATCACTTTTCGTTTCTTTAGGTTGATGACTCCATTCATATCTATTGCCCAGTCTATTCCTAACAATGTGGGATATGGGTTATTGTCATCCATAATTTCTATGACCTCAAAATCAGTTTGTGTACTTACACCGTCAATATCTACTATAACTCCTTGCAGTCTTCCCATCGGCAACATCTTCTGTTGATTCGCCATCTGTAATTGGATAGGAGACCTTTGTAGGGCAGGCCTGCCCATGCGCTCCCACATTTGTTTAGGTAGGACATTTTCATTCAACCGCAAGTCCAGAACAACCTGATCCATCTCATAGTCCCGAATCTAGGTAGTTAATTGCATTTCCCATCCAATGCGCAACATGCTTGACTAGTTTTTGAACCATTCAAGGTTCATCCGATCCTGCGCACCTGGTTATCAACTCTTGCAATCCCTTCACTGCGTTAGTATCCCTTAGTATATTCATGCATGTTTCTAAGAACGTAGTTAGCATAGAAGTACCCTTTTCCTCCTTCGTTCGCTCCTTGCTACCCGACGTAGAAGCTTCTGTGAAGCTCTTTTTGGCTTCCATAAAAGCTTCCTTCACATGCTCCAAATCAAATTCCATTTGTTTTATAGGGGCCCTATGAACCCATGCATCCTCCTCTAGTTTCTTCCCCTTATCTTCTCTTGTACTTGTACCACTTTTGAGCATCATATTCACATTAGGGTCTTCCTTGCGTGGCTCAGGCTTCATCAGTTGGACATTTTGAGTGGGTGTAGCTGTAAGCACCCTTTTTTCCTGCATTTGAGCAATTAGTGTGGGGCAATCGAATACTTCATGATCAAACTGGTAACAGTATGGGAAACAGGCTCTGGTAGGGTTTGTGCAATCATGCGCATAATTCCTTGGTCCCCCCAATTATAGCAGATTAATTGTCCTCGTCCGCATCCGAGTCCCATTCCCCCCCATCCCCATCTGCATCCTTGAAATCCACCCCATGCTATTGCTGCAACGGGATCCTACCCGCACGCATCCATCTGCATCCTGTAAGTAGGCATTCGATCCATCAACAACTCATAACTTTGGTAGTTTCTTTCATCGTGGCCAATTGTCCTACAAAAGTTGCTAAATAACTCTTGGGGGGGGGTTGTCTCAGGTTCTGTAATAGATGACAGTTGTCTATGGCATGCTTTCCTCCTACCTAACAGATCGTGCACCAGAGTGCTGGCGCCATGCTTGGCCCTGCCTAAACCTCTAGTCGCAATGGTATTGGTCCCCCCGCTGTCATATAGTTCGTAAAGACTGGACAGTGATCCTTATCGTGGCCCTAGCCCTTACATTTGATACACCACACCTCTTCATACACTTTTGACCAAGGTTCCTGTCGATGCTTCAAACTTCACATCTCTAAGAATAGGTTTTGTATTTGTGCATGGATTTGCTGAAATCCCAACCCTGGATCCTGTATTGGGGTTTCGTGTAACCTCATTTCTATTTCTAATGCTTCAGCTTGGGTTGAGATCTTTTAATGTGGTAGCGCCATCCTCAGATGTGGTGTCAAAGACACCACAAACCATGTGTAGTGTTGTGCATCCATCAATGTCATGTTAGCCTCACGAATTGTGCTTTTCAATCTCTGATCCAGGTCCCATGGGGTTTTGCCAGGTAACATTGCGATCTCCTTGAACCCAATGACTGGCTGTGTCTCTGATTTTGGCCGAACAAATTCCTTGTTCAATGTGTCCTGGATCATCATTATTCCGCATTCAGATGATTACTTGAGTACTTTATATACCACGTCAACGCTCGATCCTACAGTGCGCTAACCAGAGTAGCATTTTTGATGTTATCATCTATTATGCCTTGGGCTTCCCATACAACCCTTACCACAAACCAGAACTGACCAGGTTCCTCATTTCCTACACCCTTAAATATCAAAAACTTGACTATGCTCGCCATCCCAACCCTCGGTGGTGGTGGAGGTGGAGGTGGAGTTGGTAAAGATGGATTTGATGTAGGTGAAGCAGGTGATGGCATGGATAGTGGTGATATCAGCAGAATGCGTTGCCCAATCAACCAGACTGCGCTTCTCAGAGAGAACCCTACGAGTTCTTCCTCACTTTCTCACGATACAGAAATCAAAGGGCCATTCTCTAATCCTTCGGTTCCTCGATAACCTCTTCCGCTCCACTTTACGCCAGACATCAATAAATGCACATAATGTGTTTTTCATGCAACAACATCTTAATCCAAGTATTCAATGATTTGATATACTTATCCCACGGTCCTTGGAGAAAGTGACTTTATGCTTCACTATAACTCACAGTCGTGTCTATCGTGAACTCATGATAAACCCTCCTATTACCCGATCCAACCAGTGATCTACTGCGTGTGCGATTTTGTCTTCAGATGCCTCTAACCTGCGCACCAGTTCTAGAGTCCACACAATAGGTTGATCTAGTCTGCACCTCCCCACACTGTCAGCTAACCTTGCAATCCACTCATACAACTCTATTGAGAATGACGCAAATAAGATCTCGTGGATATCTGTGTATATGTATCGATCCAACCACTATTCTTCTGATAGCCGCGGATTTCTGTTTTCTTGAACCACGAACTCGTGAAGCTTTTGATCTAGCCAATATTCAAGCTCTTTCTTTGTAGGGCTCTAGTGTTCCAACATCAGACATCCCTTAGGCAGATCCTAGTCCCGGCAATGGAACCATTTGACCCAGGTTCGGAGGAGTTATTTAGCCAAACAAATCCCGCAGCTACCGACCCTTTCTGCAACAGCCCGCGGAGCGCGGAATGAGGTCTCACTTGAGGTAGCAGGGGAGGGTGTTGGAACCAGGTTTCCACACCCTTGGGATGTCTTGATGTCGTCTGGAAGGTTCATGCCCCATTCTGTGGCCTCGCACTACTCTGCTTTTGTGTAGATCCAGAACAAGGCAATTCATTAATATTTATTATTACTAAGTTTGTTACAGATTGGATCTACTTCTTAAGATCTTTAAGCAAACATTTAATAGAGATAACCAGTTCACGCACCCAAAAAAGTTATAAATTTGCATAAACTCACAATATAAGTATAAGCGCGCAGATCAAACAAATATATCAACCATAAATTAACCAGATCCATAATATTTCAGAATCAACACAGTATTTCAGATACAACTTATCTTTATTCAACTCTTTCGCTAATACAACCAGATCTATCCTCCGCACTTAGCTGCAAGGATCTGCCGACATAGCTACGGACTCCACCAGGCCTCTGCGAACATAGTTGTAGAGCCTCTATGTACCCACCAACACCCTCGACTTGGACTTACAGACACTTCAAGACTTCTTTCTTCAAAAACCCATTACATTCCAAATCCAAAAGTACATACCAAAAAACTAACTCCTAACTCTAGAGCCTTGCTCTATTTATACATTTCCATGGTCCACAGACCATGGGCAGGTTGAATTATTTTACATTATCTTTGGGCGAACAACCCTTTGACTTGACTCATTACAATTTGCGCTCCCCGCATCTCGCGAGGCCTTTACCATACCTCTACCCAAAATTGCGGGCTTTTAAGCCCTAAAACCACTATGTGGGGCCTCTGCTACCCAACAGTAAACAATAGAACTATAGGTGTGCATTCTGAATCACTTACCTAAATCCAACATCTTCAACATAGAAATTTCAAAGAATAAGTCCAGAATTGGTAGGTAATTTGCAAAATGAAAGGGTTGGCTTGTTTTTTTTCTAGAAAAGACTAGATTCTTACATTGTTCAATGTAAATTCATGACACTTTTCCAAGCTTAGATGGAACAAAAAGGAACCAAGCTAGAAGGTTATTTAAAGAATCCTTACTTAGCCAGGGTAAAATGTTAGCCCTTTTTTGTCAAAAATCTTAAATATAAAAACTTTAAGAAATTTAGTGAAGAGATTGTAGAAATGTTCTTATCAAACCACTAACGTAAACAGAGCTAAGAAATATTGCTTTGTAAAAGAGATATTCATGGTCAAATTAACAAGAAATTGACCTTTTAGCATAGTTAATGCACTAGTCCTGCTGCTACAATATTTGGCCCAAACAATAAATAGAAAAAAACCCATTTTCAATTTAATAGGAGCATGTTGGGCAAATAATATCACAATAATACCCATCATTGAACATTCTAACCCACTAAATCACTTCTACATCCTTTTGAAGTCCTCCAACAAAGTACTTAAAATTTGTGAACAATGTCGTAACATTACTTCTAGCTATAGAACAAGAATTTCAAGCTTGCCTCTGTTTTATGATATGGATATTTGTCCTTCAAACAGAGTTATGTGGCACATAACCACTTTCACCCTTAAGAAAAAATGTGGCTATAAATGCATGGTGAACTCTCTTAGCATACATATGCTCTCAGTATGGTATAGGATTCTCAGACTAGTGTCAGGTTTAAGAGTGCTAAAGACTTTAGATTTTAACTATGATATGGTGCACGCCTGGCTTCAATACAACATATTCTTTAGGAATTTCATGTTGGGAAACCTCCAAATCTATTCCCAAGAAAACTCAATTTAAATGGAAATTTTTTTATATAATGGTTGTGATTCATATAGATGCACATTAATGTATATGTTTTTTCCTAAATTTGAATAATTTATGTATTTTTTGGTCAATCAGTTTTTTTATCCAGTTTTTATCTAGTTTTGATTCGATTTGATAGCAGAAATAACTCGGGGACTTGAGAGGATAAATTAATATCATCCCCAACCAAGTTCAATTGCCGCTTGTGATATGATTGTTGTTCGTGAGACAATTGTTGATCCGTACAACAAATATATATATTCTTGGAATATGATCTAACTATGAATATGGAAGTGTTTAGCTATCCTTTTGAGGACATTGTATTTATGAAAATCTGGAAGTCAAATCTTTGAAATAACACAACTTATAGGAGTGACAAGGTATGCTAGGTAGTGGTAAGCTGGAAGTCAAATCTAAAATAACACAATTTTGGATAGTTGAGAACTTCATATGTGTGTGTAAGAACTGAAATCCATGAACACAATCACAACTCATAATATAATTCTCTAAGTTCTCCAAAACCCAAGTTAAAGAAAACTAATAGAAAACTTAGCTCCACCAAAGATATTTCAAAAATATTGATTGTTGGAGTATCTTTGGTGGAGCTAGGGTTTCTCTTGGTTTTCCCTATCTAGAGTTTTTGAAGGCATGGAGAATTATATGATAGGTTGTGATTATGTTCATGGGTTTCATTTCTTCTTAATATATATGAATTTTTCAGGTGAATGCTCCAAGAAACACTAGCACCTTAAGACAAAAACACATAAAGTACAAAGAATATTGAATGAGAGAGAGAGAGAGAGAGAGAGAGAGAGAGAGAGAAAGTAGCACTACTCTTACATTTGTAACCCAAGTATGAAAAGGAATATGCACAAGTGCATGATCGACTATAATAACAACTCACTCCTTCCTCTATTTATATGAGAGCTAAAGGGGCTTTAAAATAACAAGTCAACCTAGTCCACTACAAGAAAACTTGCAAGACACAAGTAGGTCCACCCATGTGAAGCACTCTACTCTAAGTGACATGTGGGAGGCTCAAAGGTGACAATGATTAACAGGTGTTAAAATTGAAAACTAGGGCCAAACTCCATGTTGGCCATCTTATTTATGGCAGCTGATATTTTTCTTGGATTCCTCTCATCGAGAGGTGTAGGATTGATCTAAATATCATCTGATTCCAATAAGTATTCATGGAGATATGAATTTATTTGTGTTATGGGACAATTCGTCAAGGTCGGCCAACAACCAAATAATCCCCACTTGTACTCAACGTTTTAGTATAAAAGGAGGAGGCTTGATAGTCATTTAGACACACTTCACTCTTGATTTCTCTCCACTTGTTTTGGGTTTTAGTGGCAAGAAAAATCTAAGAGCATGAATCCCTAGATGTAGGAGGAAAGGAGATGTTTTGGCCACAGTCAACAAGGGTTATCTATGCTGCCCTAATGTAAAGAAGCTCTATGCTAAAGGAGATACCCTAATGTTGTCATGTTAAAGAAGGCCTAAAACACAACTATGGAGAAGAAAGCCTAAACACGGCTATGGAGAGGATGCCCTAGCTAAACACAGCCATGAAGATGATGAGGATGCCCTAGCTAAATGCAGTCATGATGCCCTAACCCTATACGTTGTTATGGAAGGGTTTCTAGTCATGGAGGACAACCCTTAGATGCTACAAAGAAGCAAAGACAGCGAGGCAGTTTAAGGATTGTTTTAAGGCTCATTCAAGGATATCCGAGCTATGGTTAGAAGGTCAAAGTGGTGAGGGCTAAGCATTGTTGTGTTGGACATAACCGAAAGCCACAATTAATTTTGTGCTAGGCCGCAAGCCATAGCACCACAGCTGGGCTTGCATATGGTTGTAAAGAGTTATCTTATGCCCTAAGGAAGCAACGTAGCAAGGGAAGAGTTCACCTAAAGCATGCCACAGTCTTTCAAGGGTTGTTTGGGGTATGTTGGAGAAGATTAAGGCTATAGTTATATGCCCTAACCAGTCTATCACAAACAATCAACAACAAACAAGGTTGGAGCAGCATGGATGTTGCTGCCTATGTATGAGGGTTAGTAGGACTGTCTTAATGGCCTAAATAATCCTTGATGAAGGTTGTCCCATCTACCATCCAACGCAGCAAACAGAGACCCTAAATTGTGAACTAATACAGTCCATGATAAGATGTGACATCAAGGTACAGCATGAAGTTTGAATGTTGCTACATAATGATGGGCATCATGATGAAGTGTAGTGTAGCATGTTGTGTGCAACACTTGGTAACAAAGTGTAGTACAGTGATAATAAATGCTACAATGAGATGCAGCATGATGGGCACAATGAGGTACAGTATGAGGCAGCACTGGTGGGTGCAGTATGATGATAAGGTATAGCTTGATGATGCAGCATAGGGAGGTGCAACATGATGATAAGGTGTAGCAGTATGATGTGTGCAGCATGGTAAAGAGGTCCAGCATGATGATTGGGTGAAACAAAGTGAGGTTTAGCACAATGAGGAGAAGCATGGTGATGGAGTCACCTTGGATCAGTGGAAGTAGTATGCCTTCACCTGAGTTCAGATCAACTGCCTCATGTGCCATATTCTTAGAGAAGATCTCTGCTCTTATTTAGATAATTCAAAATTTTGACTTCTGATGTATGTGTACTATCTCTCTCTATTGAACTATTGAAGAACATATAAGAAGAATTGATCAAGGGTTTCCCCACATTAGGGTTTGTCCCTAACTGGATCCACATCTTGTGTCCTCTTGTCTTGGCTTGTTTTCTGGGATTTATGTTTATGTTCTATCTACATTTTACTATCATGCTAAATGTGATTGCTAATATGGAATTGATATTGATCTAATATGGAAAATTGAAGTAAATTTGCTATCAGCATAGAACATACCTAAAATTAACAACAAGCAAGGCCTCCATGGCATGAGCACTACTCCCCAAGGTCTAACAATCCTCCAAAGCTCCAAATCTCCAATGAATCTCCATGTTCCTCTATCTCCTTAAGGACAATGCATATCCAGGGTCATGTGTCGCCTTAAGGACTCCCACACCTACATAACCACTCCCTCAACCAAAGAGTCCACATGTCAAGTGTAAACCTCCATGCAAGCAACCAAGCAACCCCATACCATCTAGGGCTCAATAACCTCCTCTGAAATACCCAACTCTACTCCAAGCACATAAACTCCCTTCATGCATCAACAACATGAAGTCACCAAGCTCCATACTTATCCAACACTTGGAGGAAGAATGTCTTTCAAACATTCAAACAAGGTCTAGCAGCAAATACTAAACCAAGGTCTAGCAACAAATACTAAACCACCTCCAATGTCCAAGTCCATCATGGAAGAGCATGGTCCAACCATACACCACGCACCCCACATCTTTCATTTCTTCTTTATATATATGAATTTTTTAGGTGAATGCTCGAAGAAACACTAGCACCTTAAGACAAAAACACATAAAGACAAAGAAGATTGAACAAGAGAGAGAGAGAGAGAGAGAGAGAAAGTAGGACTTCTCTTACATCTCTAACCCAAGTATGAAAATAAATATGCACAAGTGCATGATCAACTATAATAACAACACCCTCCTTCCTCTATTTATATGATAGGTAAAGGGGCTTTACAATAACAAGTGGACCTAGTCCACTACAAGTAAACTTGCAAGACACAAGTAGGTCCACCAATGTGAAGCACTCTACTCTAAGTGACATGTGTGAGGCTCAAAGGTTACAATGATTAACAAGCAAGGCCTCCATGGCATGGGAACTACTCCCCAAGGCCCAACAATCCTCCAAAGCTCCAATTCATATCCATGGTCATGTGTCTCCTTAAGGACAATGCATATCCAGGGTCATGTGTCACCTTAAGGACTCCCACGCCTACATATCCACTCCCTAAACCCAAGAGTCCACATGTCAAGCGTAAACCTCCATGAAAGAAACCAAGCAACCCCGTGCTATCTAAGGCTTAATAACCTCCTATGAAATACCCAACTCTACTCCAAGCACATAAAATCCCTTCATGCATCAACAACATGAAGTCACCAAGCTCCATACTTATCCAACACTTCGAGGAAGAATGTCTTTCAAAAATCCAAGCAAGGTCTAGCAGCAAACAGTAAACCACCTTCAATGTCCAAGTGCATCATGGAAGAGCATGGTCCAACCATACACCATGCAACCCACATATTTCATTTCTTCTTTATATATGTGAAGTTTTTGGGTGAATTCTCCAAGAAACACTAGCACCTTAAGACAAAAACACATAAAGTACAAAGAATATTAAACAAGAGAGAGAGAGAGAGAGAGAGAGAGAGAGAGAGAGAGAGAGAGAGAAAGTAGCACTACTCTTACATCTCTAACCCAAGTATGAAGAGGAATATGCACAAGTGCATGATCGACTATAATAGCAACTCACTCCTTCCTCTATATGAAAGGTAAAGGGGCTTTACAATAACAAGTGGACCTAGTCCACTACAAGTAGACTTGCAAGACACAAGTAGGTCCACCCATGTGAAGCACTCTACTCTAAGTGACATGTGTGAGCCTCAAAGGTGACAATGATTAACAAGCAAGGCCTCCATGGAATGGGTGTTGGAAAATACTTGAGGGGGGCGGGGCGTTGAATCAATATTCCTTAGCAATTATCACTTTTAAATATTTTCATAGCATTAGTTAATCTTCAACCATTATTAGTGTTTATGCAGTAATAACAGTAAATAAAATAACACAGGAGGCACAAATATTTTAGGTGGAAAACCCCCTCTGGGTCAAAAACCACTGAACACTTTTCTAATAAATTCTTTAATCTTCAGCCCCAACTAAAATGAAATCAACAACTTCATATAATTCTAGAAAATAATACTTCTCCAGCTCCCACTAGATGGACGCTCCAACGCCCGAGATCCTTCAATAGTCAACTGAATAGATGCCCGAACACCCAATGAGCTACAACTCACCCTAGCACCACCCTACCACCCTGAAGTTTTCATAGGCTTGAACCTATTGGTGACTTCATGCACCAGCCTAGCACCACCCTACCACCCTATATAAGAATAAAAGAAGAATGGACTCTCGTACGAGGGAAAATGGTCCACTTTACAATGATATAGAATGATGTAGAAGAAGAAGACACACTAGACTATGACACAACCACCTAATGATGATCCTAGACCTCCTGACACTACCTCTTCAACTCTTGGCAGATAGACACTTGTACAACTTTTACAATGATGCTTTTACAATGACTCTATACAATGATACTTTTACAATGTCTGTATGTAGTGCTACCCACTTGAAGACTTCATGTGGTGAACTTCTTGTTGATGTTCTGCACCTTGATTGCTGCTCTTGTCATGCTACCCTTTCTCACTCCTTAGAAGATTAGATTATGCATTGAGTCTTCTCTTGATGAATATATAATACCTGCAACAATTCTTCAAGGAAATACCCATGACATGATAATAGTAAAACTTACCTCATCCTCCAGAGCATATGTCAGTGCTAAACGAAAACAATAAATTAGAATACAAAGAACCTAATGCAATTAAGAGATGAACATGCATATACAGAATATACTTACCTATAGCTTACCTCTACTGCATCATTTTTCTGCACCTTTCTCTTTGCTTCCCTAGAAATTCTTGGTCCTTTGCACCCCTTGACAACACTTGATCTAGTTTTTTCTTTCCTTGTAGGAGCACGATATTTAATCTGATGTATCTCTATGATTTTAGATCCCCAATATGTGATCTTCAGTCCTGTAGTATCCCTCTGAGCCTTCTTTCCAATGCCATGGGTCAGACCAGATTTGGAATCTTCAAGGCAAAGTTATGCCCAATCTCTCACAATGACCTAAGTATGGACTAGTTCAGTAGAACAAACTTATATGGCGTGCCACATGTCACTATTTCCTCCTTTAGCTCTAAAATTGATACATAGAAAACCATATTCCATGCACTATCCACCAGCTTTTACATAATTCCAATCCTCTTCTCAGAGAGAGAGTTATGACGATTTTCCGAAGGTCACTTATTTGAGATGCAATTCTGGAGCCTACAAAAACCCTAACTTCCACAGATCATATCTCCGAAATATAGTTAACCAAGATCTAAACTTTGGTCATGAAGTTAACCAGGATTGTGAATCAAATGGGTTTTCATTTAAGAATCTAAGACTTTGTATAAATGAAGTTATAGCGAAAATGCCACGATTGCTACTTTTGGAGGATATATGATATTTCTTTATATAGAGTTGAGAGGGGCTTCTATAGAGAATGTTGGAGGGATTTTAGGAGCTTAAAAAATTATTAATTATTGACTATTCAATTACCAAAATGAATCATGAGTGCCATGCCACAACCCCATAGTGGTTTATCCTGACTGGGGTTACTAACTTCAAACATGAATATCTCTCAAACCATGAAGAATTACTTGGCATGCCATATATCAATGGAAACATCTCCACGAGTACAATCCAGCTAGAATATCATTGACTCAAAATAGAGTAATTTGTCAAGTCAAAATTCCCTTGCAAGATCAGGGTAGCCCCTGGTGCTTCTTGGGTTGACATCAATGAAAACCTCAGATCATCTTTAGATCAACAATCTCCCCCTTTGGCATTGATGGCAACAAAAGTACTCCCCCTACGATTAGGGCACCTATTCCTACTGCCTTCTCTCCCC
Organism: Pinus tabuliformis; assembly: GCA_031772625.1. NCBI lineage: Eukaryota > Viridiplantae > Streptophyta > Pinopsida > Pinales > Pinaceae > Pinus > Pinus tabuliformis. Next base: position 925,457,251 of record CM062816.1, read on the forward strand.
CTTTTACATCAATGGAAAAGGGTAACTCCCCCTGATACACAACCATCCTACAGACCTATACACACTTCCACTCCCCCTTTATTTTCTGAATAAGGAAAATCTAATGAGAAATTGGGAGAATCCCAAGCTTCTGGCGAAGATATTCAAATGCTTCATGAGGTAAAGGTTTAGTGAAGATATCAGTGATTTATTCTTTTGTGCCGACATATTCAAGTTTGATATTCTTTTCAGCGACTTCTTCTCTAACAAAATAATATTTTATCGAAATGTGTTTTTTTTTTAATGCACGACGGATTTCTTGGAGATGCTGATGGCACTAGTGTTATCACAAAAGATGGGAATAGGCTCATTGAATTGTATGTGATGGTCTTGCAAAGTTTGTTTCATCCAAAGGACTTGAGTACAACAATTTGCTGCTGCAATGTATTCTTCTTCCACTATAGATAACGAGATTGTGGTTTGCTTTTTGCTCAACCATGATACAAGACAACCACCTAGATAGAATGTTGCTCCACTAGTACTCTTACGATCATCAACGCTTCCTGCCCAATTGGCATCTGTAAAGGCTTGAATAATGAGATTGTTTCCCTTGGGATACCACAAGCCATATTTTGTTGTGCCCTTTAGGTATCGAAGAATTATTTTGACGACAATAATATGATTTTGTTTTTGTGTTGCTTGGAATCTTGCTACTTGTTCAAATTCTTACATAACATCTGGTTGGGAGGCTTTTACATATACAAGACTACCAATCATAGATATATACAATCTTTGGTCCACATCCTTTGAAAAATCTTCTAAGCTTAGCTTGCAACCTATTATCATGGGGGTAAGGACTAGCTTGCAATCTTCCATCTGGATTTTTGAGCATTTCCTTGATGTACTTGGTTTGATATATGAATATTCCTTTATCCTGCTAAGAAATTTGAAGCCCCAAAAAGTATGTCATCTCTCCAAGCACAGACATTTCAAACTCATTTTGCATTTTTGTGGCACAAGAAACATCTTAATAGCTTCCATTCTAGCAACGAGACAAAATTTTTCTTCAAAATTGATTCCTTCAACCTCTGCATATCCTTTTCAGACTAATCTTGCCTTGTTCCTAGTAACCTATATTTCTTCAACAACTTTTCTCCCACTGAACATTTAATGAAACTGTCATATTGTTCAAACTACCTGTTTGTCAATCTTATACTTGTATCATATACTATTGCATAGACACCTCATCTTCAAATTTCAAGGAGTCGATAAGCTAAATTGTTCAAAATAATGTGTCCTTTAATGAATCGCCTTGACTCAAGTCATTAACTGAATCAACTGTTGATTCCTCACAGTCTGTTACGAATTGTGAAAGCATAATTTTTGGGACCTTATTGCCTTCTTGCTTTTCTTGGTCATCTTGTACCTCTTTTCCTTTCCAAACCTTGTTATTCTCATTGTCAAGCTTTTCATTCATGGTTGATTCCATCTTGTACCTGCAGTTACGAGCTATGTGTCCATAGTTATGACATTTGTAACATTCGATGTTATTCATAGAAGATTATATTGGTATTTATCTCGTGATCTTGCAAATTTGCTTCAAGGCTTTTTCCGATGATAGTTGTACCTATTTGGAACTTCACAATCCCTAGCCATATGTCCAAAATTGTTACATTTGTAACATTCAACATCATCTCTCAAATGATAAAATTTGTGGATATTATGCTGAGTTCTGGAATATCCATTTCTGAGAGATCTCTTGGAATTATATTCATTCCAAACATACATGCAACATTCTGAAGCTCTATGTCCAAATTTTCGACATGAATAATAATAGCCATGAAAAATATGTTGGTACCTAGATGAAAATCTTCATCGGGGAATTGTCTTCCAAGGCTGTTCTTGCAACTCTTGTCCAATGAAGTCTACATGCCTATCAGATCTCATAGGTTCATTGTATTTTGTTGTAGAAGGTCCTACTTCTTCTTCTTTGTAACCGAGGCTAGTTCTGTCATTGTAAGATTGTTGATTGTTGATGAGTTCTTCCAATGCCCTTGAGCTGTTGGCATAGTTTTGGACAGTTTTTCCCTTCTTCACTTCCTTACGTAGTGAGACTACTTCGGCTTCTAATGCTTCCCTTTCTCGATTGCTTTCTTCCAATTTATTTTGAAGTGACTCTTCAATACATTTGTGTTCTTCAACATCAATTTTGAGACCTTGAACTTGTTCTTTAAGAGTATTGGAATGGATCTTCTCAGCCTTGAGCTCTTTTATAAGCTTGATTGCCTCCTTACAAAATTCTTCTATGGTCAACCCTTCTTCTTCGTTGTTTGATACCTCTTGTTTATTGTGCTTGGCCATAAACAATACTCTCTCATTGGCTTCTTCTTCACTGTCACTGTCTTCATCGGATGATGAGCTATCTTCTTTAGAGAGAAAGTTCCTTTTGAATCCTTTCTTCTTACCTTGCTTGTTGAATTTCTTAAAGACTTTCTTTCCTTTTGAGTTTCCATCACTTTTGTTTGGACATTTTGCTGCAAAATTCCCATCCTCACCACAATCGAAACATATCAATGGAAGTTTACCTTTGAATTTTCCCTTACCAGTTTTTAGTTTTATCGTAAAGTAAGCATATTATCCATCTGAAAAACCTTCTTCATCATCTTCCTTTTCTTAACACTTGCAGGTGCAGGTGCAGTTCTTTGCCTTTGAAGGTTGTTTGTCCTTATTCGTTTCCTTAGATGCAGTGAATGCAATTTCTAGATGCGAAGTACCCTCTTCTTCACCAAGTCTCATTTCATAAGCTATGAGAACTCCATGTAATTCCTCTTTGCTAAGTTTGTCTACATTTGCATTGTATTATAAGACTGATACCTTTGGGTTGAATATTCCTAGTAATGTTCTAAGAATCTTTCATATAATAGTCTTCTCATCAACAAGCTCTCCCAATCCTTCCAGAGTGTTGGTTATTTCATCAACATGTTGGAAGTATGCAACAATGTTGTCATATTCTTTCATTCTGAGTTGCTCAAGTTTTGCTCTATAGATTTGAAGATTTGCTTCTTTGACATTTGAGTCACCTGCATATATATTCTCAAGCTTGTCCCATACACTTTTGGCAGTTTTACAACCCAACACCTTATGATAAGAAGATTCAATAAGTCCACTGATAATAATATTCTTTTCTTTTTCATCATTTACCAAATTATTCTTACCTTGTTCATCTGCGATTGGTGTAAAGCCATTTTGAACAGTTTCCCATACTTCATAACCTTGTGCCAAGAGATAGACCTCCACTCTTCCTTTCCAGAGTGCATAATTATTTTCATTGAATAGAGGTACACCATTCTTGGCATGCTCCATGATCTCCTTCTAGTTGTTAAACTACTATTGAAGGAACCAAGCTCTAATACCAATTGTTGGAAAATACATGGGGGGGGGGGGGGGGGGGGGGGCGGTTAATCAGTATTCCTTAGCAATTATCACTTTTAAATATTTTCAGAGCATTAGTTAATCTTCAATTATTGTTAATTGTTTATGCAGTAATAACAGTAAATAAAAGAACACAAGAGGCACAAATATTTTATGTGGAAAACCCCCGCTGGGTCAAAAACCACTGAACTCTTTTCTAATAAATTCTTTATCTTCAGCCCCAACTGAAATGAAAGAAATAACTTCTTATAATTCTGGAAAATAATTCTTCTCTAGCTCCCACTAGATGGACACTCCAACGCCAGAGATTCTTCAGTAATCAACTAAACGAATGCCCCAACACCAAATGAGCTGCAACTCAACCTAGCACTACCCTACCACCTTGATTTTTTCACAGGCTTGAACCTGTTGGTGACTTCATGCACCAGCCTAGCACCACCCTACCACCCTATAGAAGAATAAAAGAAGAATGGACTCATGTACCAGGTAAAATGGTCCACTTTACAATGATATAGAATTATGTAGAAGAAGAAGACACACTAGACCATAACCCAAACTATGACACAACCACCTAATGATGATCCTAGACCTCCCAGCACTACCTCTACAACTCTTGGTAGATAGACACTTGTACAACTTTTACAATGACTCTATACAATGATACTTTTACAATGTCTGTATGCAGTGTTGCCCACTTGAAGACTTCATGTGGTGAACTTATTACTGTTGTTATGCACCTTGATTGCTGCTCTTGTCATGCTACCCTTTCTCACTCTTCAGAACATTAGATTATGCATTGAGTATTCTCTTTATGAATATATAATACCTGCAAAAAGTCTTCAAGGAAATACCCATGACATGATAATAGAAAAACTTACCTCATCCTGCAGAGCATATGTCAGTGCTAAACAAAAACAAAAAATTAGAATACAAAGAACCTAATACAATTAAGAGATGAACATGAATATATAGAAGATACTTACCTGTAGCTTACCTCTGCTGCATCATTTTTCTGCACCTTTCTCTTTGCTTCCCTAGAAAGTCTTGGTCCTTTGCACCCCTTGAGAGCACTTGATCTATTGTTTTCTTGCCTTCTAGGAGCACGATATTTAATCTAATATATCTCTATGATTTTAGATCCCCAATATGTGATATTCAATCTTGTAATCTCCCTCTAAGTCTTCTTTCCAATGCCATGGGTCAGACCCAATTTGGACTCTTCAAGACAAAGTTATGCCCAAACTCTCACAATGACCTAAGTATGGACTATTTCAGTAGAGTGAACTTGTACTGCGTGCCACATGTCACTGTTTCCTCCTTAGGCTCTGAAATTGATACATAGAAAACTAAATTCCATCCACTATCTGCCACTTTTTATAGAATTCCAATCCTCTTCTCAGAGAGAGAGTTTTGACAATTTTCCCAAGGTCACTTCTTTGAGATGAAATTCGGGAGCCTGCAAAAACCCTAACTGCCACAGATCATATCTCCAAAAATATAGTGAGCCAAGATCTGAAATTAGGTCACATCATTCTTTAGGATTTCTAATCAAATGGGTTTTCATTTCAGGATCCAAGACTTTGCAGAAATGAAGTTATAGCAAAAATGCCATGATCACTACTTTTGGAGGACATATGAGATTTCGTTTTATAGAGTTGAGAGGGTCTTCTATAGAGAATGTTCGAGGGATTTTAGGAGCTTAAAAAATTATTAATTATTAACTATTCAATGAAAAAAACCAATTATGAGTGTCGTGCCACAATCCCATAGGGTTTTAGCCCACTAACTAGGGTTACTAACTTCAAACATGAATATCTCTCAAACTGTGAAGAATTAATTGGGGTGCCATATATCAACGGAAACATATCGACGAGTAGAATCAATGTAAAATATCCTTGACTCAAAATAGAGTTAGTCTTCAAGTCAAAATTCCCTTGCAAGATCAGGTTATACCCTGGTTCTGCTTGGCTTGACATCAATGACAACCTCATATCATCTTTAGATCAACAATGAGCACTACTCCCCAAGGTCCAACAATCCTCCAAAGCTCCAATGCATCTTCATGGTCACTCCTTAAGGACAATGCATATCCAAGGTCATGTGTTGCCCTAAGGACTCCCACACCTACATATCCACTCCCTAAACCCAAGAGTCCACATGTCAAGTGTAAACCTCCATGCAAGCAACCAAGCAACCCCGTGCTATCTAGGGCTCAATAACCTCCTCTGAAATACCCAACTCTACTCCAAGCACAGAAACTCCCTTCATGCATAAAAAACATGAAGTCACCAAGCTCCATACTTATTCAACACTTTGAGGAACAATTTCTTTCAAATATCCAAACAAGGTCTAGTAGCAAATAGTAAACCACCTCTAATGTCCATGTCCATCATGGAAGAGCATGGTCCAACCATACACCATGCACCCCACATCTTTCATTTATTCTTTTTATATATGAATTTTTTGGGTGAATGCTCCAAGAAACAATAGTACCTTAAGACAAAAACACATAAAGTACAAAGAAGATTGAACAAGAGAGAGAGAGAGAAAGAGAAAGTAGCACTGCTCCTGGAAAAAGGTGCACAAGGAGCTAGACGATATATTAGAAGATGGGATTATTTTTCCTATGGATGAAACATAGTGGATTATCCCAACAGTCGCAAAAGAAAATAATAATAGTGACACCATAATATGCATGAATTTGTGTGGATTAAATATATGCTACATGCATGATCCACTCCCAACAACATTCACTAATGGAGTTTCAGAGAATGTGGGTGTTGGAGAGGTCTGCACATTCACTCTCAGGTTTTCTAGACACCATCAAGTGAATATCATAGAGGAGGATAGGACCAAGATGTCATTTAAGATAGAATAGGGATCCTCTTCATATATATTCATGCCATTTGGTTTAAATAATGACTTGTTGTATTCTCTTGAATTGTTTCCAGAACATTTAAAGAGTTTATCCATATGCTGCTAGAGGTATAATTAGATGACTAGATTATATTCAACTTATTAAAATATCACATATAAATCTAATATTGGTGGTTAATCAATTTCAGAAACTCCAAAGTATTGTATCTTTGGCACTCATTTTGGCACCTTATTGGGCCATATTATTTGCACAAAGGGTCTACTAGTAGGTATTGCAAAGATTGCATCAATTATGGATATGAAGGATTTTATCTTTGTAAGACAGTTGCATCCCACATTGGGGCATGTAGGTTACCATATGAACTTCATCTGAGACAATGTGAAGTTGTCACACCGATGGAACAATTACTAAGGAAAGACACCAAATACAATTGGACATAGGAATGTTATAAAGTGTTCAATACCCACAAGAAGAAATCAGTTACATGTTGATACGTGTCTTTCCATTTTGGAAATAAATACTTCCTGTGCTTGTATATGGATCATTCATAGCCCTAGGTTCAATTCTTATGCAACCATGGGATAGGAACATTAATCACCATATTTTTGTCACTAGTAGAAAGTTGTTTGATGCAAAGAAGAATTATACCACCATATGATTTTAATTGATAAGAAATCACAAAGTGGAGTTTGTATATAAGTATCCATGGTTTCCTCCATCTACAAATCTCTATAATATGACTGTAGTCTCTCTCAAAATATGTGATTTTTCCTTGGAGATAGAGCTGCATTTCTAAGGCATACAACTACGAAGCTTTAGGGCAGTTTTGGCTCAAATATCTAGCCGTCTTAGGCCTCTGGTGCAAAGGTAAGTAAGGGTGTTTCATGTATATTCTGATATAATTTGGATCTCTATTCAGGGTTGTAGGGAAAGCTGTAGGTACAGCTAGTTTTGAAGACCTGGAAGGAGGGCAAAGAGAAAAGACCCTATTCTCAACCCTTCACCACTCAGATTGTTGGCACAGGTGCCCAACGCCTATAATAATATCTTGAATGTTTAGGAAACATCAAATAGAAGAAAGTACAGTTTTGAAGTTTATATTTGTTGCGAACTCAATAGTGAGTATGTTAACATTGGAAACCAGGGAAAAACTTCATGTGGGTAATCTTATTCATAGCTGATAATATTTTTATTAGATTCCTCTCATCGAGAGGTGTAGGATTGATATAAAGATCTTCTGATTCTGATAAGTATTCATGGAGATATGAATTTATTTTGATTATGGAATTATTATCAAGCCGACCTACAACTCATGTACGCTCAGAAACCTAACAGTCGCATCTATTCACCCACCAACGTTGTGTATAAATATAAGAGGACTTTTCCTCATTTGGACTCACTCATCTCATCACATCTCTCTCTCTCTCTACTACATAGAAATGAGTCTCTTCTCTACTGTGCTGAAATGGGTCTCTCTCTCACACATGTGAAGCCGAAAGCTGTTGAATTTGAAGCTGCAACTGCAGAAGTAAAGATTGACTTGCATGGCCTAGAATATCTCCTCATCTGAAATGCATTGTAGGTTCATCTAAACCTCCTCTGAAAGCCACAACTTTTGGTGGTGGAATGAAGTCAATCCGATGAACGGTTTGCAAGATATCGACTGCCCTAGTTTGGAGCCGTAAACTGCTGAAACTGAAGCTGTAACTGCAAAAGTAAAGATTGACTTGCGTGGCATAGAAGATCTCCTCATCTAAACTGCACCATAGGTTCATCTTAACCTCTTCTCGAAGTCGAAACTTTTGGTGGTGGAATGAAGTCAATCCGATGAACGATTTGCACGATATTGACTGCCCTAGTTTGAAGCCGGAAATTGCTGAAACTGAAGCCGTAACTGCAGAAGTAAAGATTGACTTGCGTGGCCTAGAAGATCTCCTCATTTGAACTGTGTTGTAGGTTCATATGAACATCCTCTAGAAGCCGAAACTTTTGGTGGTGGAATGAAGTCAATCCGACGGTCGGTTTGTGAGATATGGTCTGCCCTAGTTTGATAATGAAGCCGCTAATGCTGATGCTGCTGATCTAGGGTTTGCTACTACTGATATGAATCAGATCTATTGTACTATTTCTCTCTGCTGAATTATTGAAGATAAAATAATATTTGATCAAAGGTTTTCCCCACACATTGTGGGGTTTGTCTCTGGCTAGCCGCCACATCTTGTGTCTCTTGTCTTGGCTTGTTTTCTATCGATCGTTTAATGTTCTATCTGCACTTTACTTTATGTACATGTGATTGCTAATCTTTGGAATATAATAAGGAAAAGAAGTAAACTGTTATAAGCATAGAACATACCATAACTTAACATGGTATCAGAGTTGAGGTTAAGACAAAGCCCGAGCAAGAGCAAGAGCAATCACCGAAGAGAAGATTGGAAAGGCTATCCTAAAAGAACTATGGGGTCCTCAACACTCTTTCCTACCAAAGACAAGATCTGTGAGAAAGCTGAATATCATGGATGGAAGATGTCTATCGATCTAACCCTAGTAGATCAAGGAGTGTTGGACCATGTAAGAGGCAATATTGTTGAGCCTCCATCAAATGCATCCGCTGCTGCATGGAACAAATGGAAAACCGAAGAAGTCAAAGTAGAAGATCATCCGGGACTCTATCGACAAGCACTTGGTGGCCTACATCTTTGAACTGGGCACCTCCAAGGAAATCTATGATAGACTGCCTATTACTAACAGGGAAATGGCACTCATGACTCTTAGAGCATTGCCATTTGAATGGTATGTGTTCAGGACTACTCTTTTGAACTATAATGTAATTCCTGGATTCGAAGAATTAATGGCTAGATGCATTCAAGAAGAAACAAGGGAAGAAGTGCAAGAAATGCCCATGCATAAAGGTCCTCCTGTTGCCTTTTCTTCTCATGCAAAGAAAATAAATAATTCTGGGACTAAATCAAAAGGAAAGGCTAGACCTAAGGCTAGAAGAAAATGACAATGTTACATTTGCGATAAAGCAAGTCACTATGTATGAGATCATGAGCATCATGATGAATGAGATCATGGACATAAAGGGCAGCATGAGATCATGGACATATAGGATAGCATGATGATGATGCACACTAGTTTGAGTAGCATTATGATGGATAAAATCATGGACATGGGCAGCATGATGATAATCATGATTAGAGAAGCATGGTACAGTATGCAGTGGTGCAACTCGAAATCCCTCTGATGGCAATCAAAGGAATGAGAAATTCAACAGCAAAGGTAAGAGGAGAGCTGGGAATCAAGGAAGAGGACAATCATTCAAGAAGGCTAGAAATTCTAGGATGTATTAAATGAACCCGACCTCAAAAGGAACCTAGTGTCTATCTTGGCAATGGAAGACAGAGGCTACAAGGTAACCTTCAGCAATGGCAAGGTATGTATATGGAAAAATAATGTTAAATATGCCTTTACTCTTGGGTTTAGTGTTGATTCATTATATCAGGTCGATGGAAGTCTACTAGGTGTCATGTCTTGTGACACAACTCTTTAGTCCGAACTTTGGCATCGAAGGTTTGCCCACCTTCATTACAAAGCTCTACCCGATGTAAGACAGATTGTAACAGGGATGCCCGAATTCCAAATAGAGAAAGAAGGTGTATGTCCGGGATGTGCCAAAGGAAAGCTCAAAAGGGGACCATTCCCCTCAAGCCAAAGCAAGACCTCTGATATATTACAATTGGTTTACTCAGGCATACCTGACATTGGCATTAATAGGGAGACTACTACACCACATACTCCTGAGCAGAATGGTGTGGTGGGAAGGAAGAACCACACGACGATGGAAGCTGTCCGGGCCATGCTACATGATCAAAGACTTCCAAAGTTTCTATGGGCTGAAACTACAATCACCGCCGTATATGTACAAAATCAATGCCCTCATCAAGCATTGGGTTCCTAAACTCCTGAAGAAATGTTCACCACCAGTCAAAGGGAAGTTTTGATTACTCATGATGTCACCTTTGACAAAGATATGGCTCTCAGCAAGGTGGACAATCTACTGACTTTGAGTAGCTTTCAAGAAGCCGACACCAGGCAACCGAAAGAAAAGGATGATGAATCAATGCCTGATGTAGAAGAACCCATGGATCCAATTGATCCTCATCCACATGAGCCTTCCTCTTCTAGGAAGAGGCCTTCATGGCTTAGGGGGATACTTGATGATGCTGAAGGACATGCTGCACCCTGAGGAACCTTCCATCAAAGTAAGAAACTTAACAGGTACCAGCGACACCTGACCATCATGAGCACGATCATACAAAATGAACCTTCATCATTCTCAGATGTCATCAAGCATTAACTATGGAAGGATGCTATGACCATAGAATATGAGTCTATTATGGAGAATGATTTCTGGGAAGTAGTTCCTAGACCCTGGACAAGACAATTGTTACTTCAAAATAGCTTTACAAGATAAAGCATGCAGCAAATGGAAGTATGGAAAAGTATAAGGTTCATTTTGTTGCTCATGGTTTATCCCAGAAGGGAGGTATAGACTATGATATTTGCACCTGTTTCCAGATATACGACCATCCGCTTGATCATAGCCCTTGTGACTTCACAACGATGGAACCTACATCAGATGGATGTTAAGACCACGTTCTTGCATGGTTCTATCAAAGAAAAGGTCTATGTGGAGCAACCTGAAGGATTTGAGATTTATGATTGAAAATCTCGTGTATGCAGGTTGAAGAAGGCTCTCTATGGGCTGAAGCAAGCACCCCGAGCATGGTATGAGAGGATCGATAGCTACTTGATGAAGCTGGGATTCACTAGGAGTGAAACTGATCCTAACCTTTACTTTAAGGTTGAAGATGACAAGCCTCTCATACTGGTGTTGTATGTGGATGACCTCCAGGGAAAATTTTAAGAACCCCCCCTAAATTTACATGTATAATAAATGGGCGAATCTCCATGGTATATAGGAAAAATGGAAGGCGATTTTATCAATAATATGATATGTATATATAATTTTTTGGCGAATCTCTCACCAGGCATGGCGAATATTTTACTCAATTATAAAATCTTATGTTTATTGAATACACAAATGAAATCATTGCATTTCTTTAAAATATCTTTTGAAATCAAAATTACCAAAATTACATATCGATAACCTAGTGGGTGTAGGATAAAATTCACTTGTGCCATTCACAGAAAGCATGAGAAAAAACCTAATACTATATATAAAACCAAGAAAAATTCAAATTCATCACTTCTAGGAACCTCTTAACCACCCTGCCAATACACAAGTATGTTCCTATTTGCAATTAGAAAAATTACCCAAATTACAATCTGTTTGCTCCAACATATGTTGGAAAGTTATAGAAGGATGACTAGTGCAATCAATCCATTCCTTTTAGCCCTGGATTTGTTTCAGTTTAAAACATAAGTATACAAATATACTTGTCCAATGTCTATGCTTTAACCATTCACCTTAAGATGTTTTTTACAATATAATTTCCTAACTCTATTTAATATCTTGATTCTTCATTATCATAAAAACCAACCTATATCCATCTTAACTCCACATCTACCACCCTTAGGGGAATGAAATCTATTTATCCCTTTGAGCACTTGGTAGAACCAGAATTAAGATGGATATAAGATGATAGAATTTCCCCTTTAAATAGTCTATGCTAACATGAATACCATGGTATTACCATGGGTTATCATAAACCTGGAGCTTAAAAATTACTATTAGTAATTTATAAAAATTAATAAAATTAATAGTTGATTTTTATTTTATTTTTTATTTTAACCAAGCTAAAATGTTTAACATACATTAAATTACAACATCCATTTTTACTATCGGATCAAATATTTTTTCACTCTATGCTAGTTTGCATATCACGATATTTGATACCTCGTAGATCCAGAGTAAAGATGGATCTATGCTGGTTTAATTCCCCCATTTAAATAGGCTACATTGCAGGTGAATACCATGGGTCAATACCATGTGCCATTTTGGTGAATACCATGGGTCAATACCATGTGCCATTTTTATTTTTATTAATACTAATATTAGGGTTAATAATGTTTTCTTGCATGGTATTAATAACAATCTAATCCATGGTATTTGTCCCATAGTATTTTTCCCATAGGTTTCACCTAAATATAACGCATTTTTTGAGTGTTCGTAAACATAAGGTGACTTATGGAGTAAATATAAAAAAATGTTTTATTTGTTTACCATACCTCTCGTTTATTTATATTTTTATTAATTTACCATACCTCTTTTACAAATATGGTATTTGGCCCATAGGATTCACTTAAATAAAACCTCTTTCTTGAGGCTTCATAAATAGAACGAGGGTTATGGACTAAATATAAAAAGAGGATTTATTTATTTACCATGCGTCTATTTTATTTATATTTTTATTTATTTACCATACCTCCACTTTACTTATTTTTTATTTGTTTACACCCTTGCATGTATATAAGGTGACTTATGGAGTAAATATAAAAAATGTTTTATTTATTTACAATACCTCTCATTTATTTATATTTTTATTAATTTACCATACCTCTTTTATACATATGGCATTTGGGCCTTTGACCCATATGATTCACTTAAATAAAACCTATTCTTGAAAATGGGCGAATGAAAGGTTGTAACTCCTAATTTCAAGGGCTAAATTTACCTTTTTTACCCTCTCCCTTAAAATAACGTGGCCTATTTGAGGTGATTTGTAAAAATGTACTATGATACAAAATATTCGCCCACTAAAAATTTAAAACCCCTTAATTTTGCCAAAGGGCGAACATTCGCCCCTAAAATTTTCTATGATGACCTCTTTCTAACAGGTGCAAACCCTCTCATTCACAAATGTAAGAGGGAGATGGCTTCTGAATTTGAAATGAAGGACCAAGGACTTGAAGTGTGGCAGAAGCCAAGGGAAATTTTCCTATCTCAAGGAAAATATGTGGTAAATATATTGGAAAGATTCGGTATGATGGACTGCAAGCCTGTGATTACCTCGAGGATCTTAACTTTTAGAAGTTATATGGTAGTGATGTCGGACCAGACTTGGGAAATGCCTATGAGTTTCAAAAACTCATTCGCATTGATGTTCTTGGTGAACCTCCGTCCGAACATATGTTTTGCAGTTAGCATTGTGAGCTCATATTTGGTTGAGCCTCACTGGATTGATGCCAGGAATCTTCTAAGATGTCTTCAGGACACAATCTCTCATGGATTAAGATACACTGCCAGAGATGTGAGACTACTTGGATATACTGATGTTGATTAGGCAAGCAGTGTGGTGGACCGTAAGAGCACTTCCGGGTACTGTTTCACCTTGGGATCTGCTTCGATATCCTGGATGAGCAAGAAGCAGAAGTTGGTGGCTTTGAGCACCGCTGAAGCAGGATATATTGTTGCTAGCATAACCTCGTGTGAGGTAGTCTGGTTGCGAAAGCTCTTAAGTGAGCTGTTTGGATTTACATTGGATACCACTGTGATTCTCTATAACAACCAGAGGTGGGATTCGATTATTGAGGAATCCCATATTCGTCAATTGCTCCAGCAGATAGACATCATCTGGGATATGGTAAGTCGATGAGCAAGGAAGCTCCATCACATTAAGATGATGTACAGGTTGATACACCTTGTCAAAGCCCCGAGGAAAGATCTAATCTGTGATTTTCCCAAACAACTTGGAGTTGGCAAGAAACCCTTGTACAAGGGTCTTGCATGTTGCATACATTGAGCTCTGGGAGCTCTGAGGGCTTGCGGTTCCTACTAGAGCAACATATGACCACAGGGTGACTCACTCTCCCCTGGTGGTGCACATTGGAACAAGATGATTCGCTCTCTTGTGGGACAAGATGATTCGCTCTCTTGTGGAACAGGATGATTTTCTCTCCTGTGTAGCAGGATGATTAGTTCCCCTGTGAGGCCTGGATTGATGTGTTCTCCATGGCAGCCTGGATTGATGTGTTCTCCACGGCGATTGTAGCAGGATTGATGTGTTCTCTTGTGAGGACAGGATTGATTAGTTCTCCTATCGAGGCATCCTACCCATGCAGTCTGGGACTCATGGGAAGTACCTCTCATCTGATAAATGAGCAGGGAAATGAAGTTAGGGACCATAGTAGTACCGATGGATGCATCGTTGTATCTACCATACTCCCTATGCTAGGATGACCTCCATTGATCTGGGATCAATGATACTGGTCTGGGACCAGTGGTAGGAGTTGTACCATACTATGACGCTGACTTCGGGTCGGTTGAGTCTGGTCTGGGACTAGTGGTACATACTCCGAGACTGACTTTGTGTTAGTGCAGTATTGGTCTGGGACCAGTGAGAGTGGTGCATACTATGACGCTGACTTCGGGTCGGTTGAGACTGGTCTGGGACCAATGGTACACTCTCTAAGACTGCGATACTGGTCTGAGACCAGTTGTAGGAGTTGTACCATACTATGACACTGACTTCGGGTTGGTTGAAACTAGTCTGGGACCAGTGATACATACTCCGAGACTGACTTCGTGTCAGTGCAGTACTGGTCTGGGACTAGTGAGAGTGGTACATACTATGATGTTGACTTCGGGTCGGTTGAGACTGGTCTGGGACCAGTGCTACACTCTCTGAGACTGTGATACTGGTCTGGGACCAGTGGTAGGAGTGGTACTTACTATGAAGCTGACTTCGGGTCGGCTGAGACTGGTCTGGGACCAGTGGTACGCACTCTGAGACTGACTTTGAGTCAGTGGAGGATGATACTGGTTTAGGACCAGTGGAGTTGTACTCACTATGATGCTAACTTCGGGTTGGTTGAGACTGGTCTGGGACCAGTGGTACATACTCTGAGACTGACTTTGAGTCAGTATGATACATCCTTGATCATTTCTTCTTCTTCATAATTCGGACAAAAGCAGAGCAGAACAGAACAATGCAAGAGCAGAGCAGAACAGAGCAAAAAAGTACAGATCAGTGTAGAGCAGAACAAGACAAAGTAGAATAAGCAGAATAGAGCAGAGCAGGGCAAGGTTCAGGTTGTACAGGGTAGTGCATTTGATGGATGAATAGTAACGACCGATAGACAGATTGCAGATGAAGTTCTCCATGGTTGAGAGGGAGTGTTAAAATTGGCAACCAGGGCAAAACTTCATGTGGGTCATATTATTCATGGCTGATAATATTTTTATTAGATTCCTCTCATCGAGAGGTGTAGGATTGATATAAATATCATCCGATTACGATAAGTATTCATGGAGATATGAATGTATTTTGATTATGGAATTATTATCAAGCCGACCTACAACTCATGTAGGCTCAGAAGCCCAACAGTCGCATCTATTCACCCATCAACGTTGTGTATAAATATAAGAGGACTTTTCCTCATTTGGACTCACTCATCTCATCACATCTCTCTCTCTCTGCTACACAGAAATGAGTCTCTTCTCTACTGCGCTGAAATGGGTCTCTCTCACACATGTGAAGCCAGAAGCTGTTGAATTTGAAGCTGCAACTATAGAAGTAAAGATTGACTTGCGTAGCCTAGAAGATCTCCTCATCTGAACTGCGCTGTAGGTTCATCTGAACCTCCTCTGAAAGTCGCAACTTTTGGTGGTGGAATGAAGTCAATCCGATGAACGGTTTGCAAGATATCGACTGCCCTAGTTTGAAGCCGGAAACTACTGAAACTGAAGCTGTAACTACAGAAGTAAAGATTGACTTACGTGGCCTAAAAGATATCCTCTTTGGAACTACGCTATAGGTTCATCTGAACCTCTTCTGAAAGCCACAACTTTTGGTGGTGGAATGAAGTCAATCCAATGAACGGTTTGCACGATATCGACTGCCCTAGTTTGAAGCCTGAAACTGCTGAAACTGAAGCTGGTACTGCAGAAGTAAAGATTGACTTGCGTGGCCTAGAAGATCTCCTCATCTGAACTGCACTGTAGGTTCATCTGATCCTCCTCTGGAAGCCGAAACTTTTGGTGGTGGAATGAATTCAATCCAATGGTCAGTTTGTGAGATATGGTCTGCCCTAGTTTGATAATGAAGCCGCTAATGTTGATGCTGTTGATCTATGGTTTTCTACTGCTGATATGAATCAGATCTATTGTACTATTTCTCTCTGCTAAATTATTGAAGATAAAAGAAGATTTGATCAAAGGTTTTCCCCACACATTTTGGGGTTTTTCCCTGGCTAGCCACCACATCTTATGTCTCTTGTCTTGGCTTGTTTTCTGTTGATCGTTTAATGTTCTATCTGCACTTTACTTTATGTACGTGTGATTGCTAATCTTTGGAATATAATAAGGAAAAGAAGTAAACTATTATAAGCATAGAACATACCATAACTTAACGGAGTATAAAAGTTGACCTATGGAAGTTCCTCTTTTATCAGAGGTTTTCATCTTTTAAAGGATGTGGAGTTCTGGCCATTAATAAGGTTGGGTTACCTTCTCTGTCGACCGCATTCTTCTCCTATTCACTGTTGGTTGAGTACACTTCATTAAGGGCCTACACGATCACTATTAGGTTTTTCTAGACACCATCAAGTGAATATCATAGAGGAGGATAGGACCAAGATGTCATTTAAGATATAATAGGGATCCTTTTCATATTTAGTCATGCTATTTGGCTTAAATAATGCACTATTTGTATTCTCTTGAATTGTTTTCAGAACATTTAAAGAGTTTATCCATAGGTTTCTAGAGGTATAATTAGATGACTAGAGTATACTCAACTTATTAAAATATCACATATAAATCTCAATATTGGTGGTTAATCAAATTTAGAAACTCCAAATCTCACTAAATATTAAGTATTGTATCTTTGGCACTCATTTTGGCACATTATTGGGCCACATTATTTGCACAAAGGATCTACTAGTAAGTATTACAAAGATTTCATTAATTATGGATATGAAGGATCCTATGTTTCTAAGGCAGTTGCATCCCACATTGGGGCATATAGGCTACTATATGAACTTCATTTGAGACAATGTGAAGTTGTCACACTGATGGAACAATTACTAAGGAAAGACACCAAATACAATTGGGCATAGGAATGCTATAAAGTGTTCAATACCCACAAGAAGAAATCAGTTACATGTTGATACGTGTATTTCCATTTTGGAAATAAATACTTCACCTGGTTGTAGATGGATCATTCATAGCCCTAGGTTCAATTCTTGTGTAGCCATGGGATAGAAACATTAATCACCCTATTTTTGTAACTAGTAGAAAGTTGTTTGATCCAAAGAAGAATTATACCACCATATGCTTTTAATTGATAAGCAATCACAAAGTGGAGTTTGTAGATAAGTCTCCATGGTCTCCTCCATCTACAAATATCTGTAATACGATCGTAGTCTCTCTCAAAATATGTGATTTTTCCTTGGAGATAGAGTTGTAGTTCTAAGGCAGACAGCTATGAGGCTTTAGGGCAGTTTTGGCTCAGATCTCTAGCAGTCTTAGGCCTCTGGTGTAGAGGTAAGTAAGGGTGTTTCATGTATATTCTGATATAATTTGGATCTTTTTTCAGGGCTACAGGGAAAGCTATAGGTACAACTGGTTTTGAAGACCTAGTAGGAGGGCCAAGAGAAAAGACCCTATTATCAAGCCTTCACCACTCAGATTGTTGGCACAGGTGGCCAATGCCTATAATAATATCTTGAATGCTTAGGAAACATTAGATAGAAGAAAGTATAGTTCTGAAGTTTATATTTGTTGCGGACTCAATAGTGAGTCTAGAAGTTGACCTATGGGAGTTCCTATTTTATCAAAGGTTTTCATCTTTTAAAGGATGTGGAGTTTTGGCCATTAATAAGGTCGGGTTACCTTCTCTGTGGGCCAAATTCTTCTCATATTCATTGTTGGTTTAGGACACTTCATTAAGGGCCTGCATGTTCACTATCATGTTTTCTAGACACCATCAAGTGAATTTCATAGAGGAGGATAGGACCAAGATGTCATTTAAGATATAATAGGGATCCTTTTCATATATATTCATGCCATTTGGTTTAAAGAATGCACTAATTGTTTTCACTTGAATTATTTCCAGAACATTTAAAGAGTTTATCCATAGGTTTCTAGAGGTATAATTAGATGACTAGAGTATATTCAATTTATTAAAATATCACATATAAATCCTAATATTGGTGGTTAATCAATTTCAGAAACTCCAAATTTCACTAAATTTAACTATTGTATCTTTGGAACTCATTTTGGCACATTATTGGGCCATATTATTTGCACAAAGGGTCTACTAGTAGGTATTGCAAAGATTTCATTAATTATGGATATGAAGGATCTTATGTTTCTAAGATAGTTGCATCCTACATTGGGGAATATAGGCTACTATATGAACTTCATCTAAGACAATGTGAAGTTGTCACACTGATGGAACAATTACTAAGGAAATACACCAAATACAATTGGACATATGAATGCTATAAAGTGTTCAATACCCAAAAGAAGAAATCAGTTACATGTTAATACTTGTCTTTCCATTTTGGAAGTAAATACTTCATGTCCTTATAGATGGATCATTCATATCCCTACGTTCAATTCTTGTGAAACCATGGGATAGGAACATTAATCACCCTATTTTTGTCACTAGTAGAAAGTTGTTTGATCTGAAGAAGAATTATACCACCATATGCTTTTAATTGATAAACAATCACAAAGTGGAGTTTATAGATAATTATCCATGGTCTCCTCCTTTTGGCTCAAATCTCTTGCAGTATTAGGCCTCTGGTGCAGAGGTAAGTAAGGGTGCTTAGTGTATATTCTGATATAATTTGGATCTCTGTTCAGGGCTGCAAGGAAATCTGTTCATACAACTAGTTGTGAAGACCTGGTAGGAGGGCCAAGAGAAAATTGTTAGAAATTTATATATTACGGAGCAATGGAACACATAAAATATTGCAGAAATATGAACACAGAAAATGCACAAAACAAGAGAGACACAGATATACGTGGTTCACCCAGTTTGGGCTACGTCCACCCCGAACAGCCAGTTCTTCCTTTCTATTATCTAGCAAAATGAAGAGACACAACCTACAGCAAATCCGCTATAATATCCTCTGTTTTCTCTCACAGTCTCACCTCTCTGTTTCTCGCTCACAGAATACACATCTATCACACAGCCTCAAATACAATGCCCTCATACAAAGAGAGGGGTTGCCTTCTAGGGCAAAAAACCCTAAACTAAACATAAGTTCTACTGTCAGATCATCTGCCTAATGAACGGCCCAGATTGACTAGAAATTACTATACTTTTACAAGGCAATTTTACATTTATTTTTGGCTTCGGGGACGCTGCCCCCGAGCTCCCGCCGGGGGACCGCTGGCCCCCGAACCCCCGCGAGGGGACAAGTCCCCCCCGCACCCCCCCGCGTGGAGGGATGTACAAAACTTCCTGGGGTATACATCTGGCTGAAACAAAGACCTCTGAACAATCATGCTCCACACACAACAAAAATACCCTCTTCTCAAGATTTCACCACTCATATTGTTAGCACAGGTGCCCAATGCCTATAATAATATCTTGAATGCTTAGGAAACATCAGATTGAAGAAAGTATAGTTATGAAGTTTATATTTTTTCTATGTGGACTCAAAAGTGAGTCTAAAAGTCAACCAATGCAAGTTACTCTTTTATCAGACATTTTCATCTTTGAAAGGATGTGGAGTTTTGGCCATTAATAAGGTCGGGTTACCTTCTTTGTGGGCCGCATTCTTCTCCTATTCATTGTTGGTTGAGCACACTCCATTAAGGGCCTGCACATTCACTATCAAGGTTTCTAGACACCATCAAGTGAATATCATAGAGGAGGATATGACCAAGATGTCATTTAAGATAGAATAGGGATCCTTTTCATATATAGTCATGCCATTTGGTTTAAAGAATGCACTAGTTATATTCTCTTGAATTGTTTCCAGAACATTTAAAGAGTTTATCCATAGGTTGCTAGAGGTATAATTAGATGACTAGATTATATTCAACTTATTAAAATATCACATATAAATCCTAATATTGGTGGTTAATAAATTTTAGAAACTCCAAATTTCACTAAATATTAAGTATTGTATCTTTGGCACTCATTTTGGCACATTATTGGGCCATATTATTTGCACAAAGGGTCTACTAGTAGGTCTTGCAAAGATTGCATCAATTATGGATATGAAGGATCCTATGTTTGTAAGACAGTTGCATCCCACATTGGGGCATATAGGCTACTATATGAAGTTCATTTGAGACAATGTGAAGTTGTCACACCGATGGAATAATTACTAAGGAAAGACACCAAATATAATTGGACATAGGAATGTTATAAAGTGTTCAATACCCACAAGAAGAAATCAGTTACATGTTGATACGTGTCTTTCCATTTTGGAAATAAATACTTCATGTGCTTGTATATGGATCATTCATAGCCCTAGGTTCAATTCTTGTGCAACCATGGGATAGGAACATTAATCACCCTATTTTTGTCACTAGCAGAAAGTTGTTTGATCCAAAGAAGAATTATACCACCATATGCTTTTAATTGATAAGAAATCACAAAATGGAGTTTGTAGATAAGTCTCCATGGTCTCCTCCATCTACAAATCTCTGTAATATGACCACAGTCTCTCTCAAAATATGTGAGTTTTCCTTGGAGACAGAGTTGCAGTTCTAAGGCAGACAACTACGAGGCTTTAGGGAAGTTTTGGCTCAGATCTCTAGCAGTCTTAGGCCTCTGGTGCAGAGGTAAGTAAGGGTGTTTTGTGTATATTCTGAAATAATTTGGATCTTTGTTTAGGGCTACAGGGAAAGTTGTAGGTACAGCTCGTTGTGAAGACCTGGTAGGAGGGACAAGAGAAAAGACCCTCTTCTCAAGCCTTCACCACTCAGATTGTTAGCACAGGTGCCCAACACCTATAATAATATCTTGAATGCTTAGGAAACATCAGATAGAAGAAAGTACAGTTCTGAAGTTTATATTTGTTCTATGCAGACTCAACAGTGAGTCTAGAAGTCGACCTATGGAAGTTACTCTTTTTTCATAGGTTTTCATCTTTGAAAGGATGTGGAGTTTTGGCCATTAATAAGGTCGGGTTTCCTTATCTCTTGGTTGCATTCTCCTCTTATTCACTGTTGGTTGAGAATGCTCCATTAAGGGTCGAGATATTATCTTTTCTAGATGTGAAGGACATGCTGTCATTATTAGAGAACTATTTCTTATTTAAAGAGAAGATGGGTATCATTTGTTGAATGTAGAAGTTAAAAACTCTATTCCCTGTGTGTATATTCCTAGAACAGCACAAGTTTCAGTTTGGACAATAGACCAAACATCCTATGCAAATTTAGGAGATGAATTTATATGTTGAAGGGATCGTACTACTATTGGAAGTCAAAATTACCAATCTAATTTATCATGAATGAAGACTGGAGGTGCATAGCTTTCTGCCACTAGCTCAAGCTGACCAAATCTTGTATAGAGTATAGATATTGATGATACAACATTGTGACAATTGTAAGACTCCTGATGGCAAGTTCTGCAATAACTATTTGAGCTCCAATTCACCTTCAATATTATCAAACTGACATTTTAAGCAGTCCTCTTGTAACCCTTATGAACCACCAAAGAAACAGATTTGTTTTAAAATCTTAGTCCTCTCAGTTGGAACAACGAATAAGTCTTATTTCTAAGTTGCAAAATTAAGCCATTTGAAAATCCTATGTGAAAGACCTTAATTTGCACAGTGAATGTATTATATCTGGAGCTAGATATATATTCTGAGACTGTATGAATTTGCTACAGTTTAGAAGTATATTTTCTATATGGCAGTGTTAAGTACAGGCAACATCATATAGAACCAAATCTTATATATGAAAGATATTCACTCAGATGCAACTCATTAGTACAAGAATTGTACATATTTGACCTTGACTGAAAGATAGTCACACTATTCACTTTGGTAGTAATAATGTAACAATATCTCTTGACAATAATAGGGTGATAGTCTCACCTTAATCTCATCAAACCTTGCATGGCATTGATCTCTTTTCAGAGACAGGTTCTTGGACTAAGTAACTTTGGACAATAATGCATATGTCAATCTAAACATGACAAAATCCTTGTATGAAAGTAACAATTGGACAGCATGCCTGTGACAGTTTGACAAGAATTGTACGCAATAGATATACAGGAGTATGATAAAGGAAGATTGACAGCAAGAGAACTGGATGTTGTGAATAGATAAAATGGTAGTGTTAGTAGAAATAGTGGATTGTCGAAAGCCACTGGTAGCAATGGTGTAATTTAGAATGCTTCCCTATGTCATATGGCAGCAAATGGAACAACAACACATGGGTGACGAATACCTTGTCAGTTATATATGGCATCAAACCTAATATAGCACTACCCCATGTATGGCTTCTCAGCATATACAGCTCAACATCATTTATGGTTTCTTTTTAGTCCAGCATGATGTATGATATCATTACAATATAGTAGTAGTATGTTGTAGCCTCATTAAATCAATGACAATATTATAGCTTTGTTCACAAATGAAGTTGTGAACAAGATAGATGTAAACTTTGGATAGATTATCCATTATGAACAAGCTACAAAGATTTTCTAGTAAAAGAAATTGCAGGGGTGCATCACGCTTAAAGAACTGCTAGGAGAAGAAGTACATGACAATTTAGATCATTTCTTTTAACACCCCTTATTAGCAGGAAAGCAGAGGTTCCTTGAAGAAAGTGCATGACAAATTCTATGTCTTGACATTGTTGGTTGCGTGGGGCCTGACCCAGGTTCAACGTTAGTTAGCCAAACAAAGCCCTACACTACTGGCCCTTTCAGCATCAGCCCGCAAAGCATGGACCGAAGTCTCACCAGAAACAGTATGGGGGGGTGTTGGAACCACGTTTCCGCACCCTGAGATGGTCGTGATGTTGGATAATTCCTTCTATTCATGCTTTTGTGTAGGTTGTTAAGTTCTAGGGCTCTGTCAGTCTAACCCTTTATTCTACCCTTCAATACCTCCATGAAGTACTACGATTAACTTTCGTGCAGCCCTAGCCTATAGTCCAAGTACTTTTTCGCTGCTATAATAGCGTATTGCACCAATTCCCAAGTTATCTTAAGTGTTTTTCTTAACTTAAAAAACATTCACATTTAGCACCACGTAAACAAATATTCTTACTTGCATTCAACTAACCAACATAGTTACATACATTCACGCATCACATAAGCATTGTAAATGAAATCCATGCACAATATGACAAGATGTATTAACAGGAAATAAATACACAGGAATTGCGGAACACTTCTCTTTATTGATATCTTCATATTATTACAGACTCTATCTGCCCTGTGCACATAGTTGCAGGGGTCCACGCACTCAGGTGCAGACTTCTACCTTAGGCCTCTATGCACTCAACTGCAAAGCCTTTACCTATGCTAATATATTAAACACTTAGACTTTGCTATCAAGACCCTTCACTCCATTCTTCGCTAAAAACTTCTTAACTACTTAGAGCTTACTTACTTAGCTCTTTTTATACAATCCCATGGTTTGTGGTCTATGGGTGGATCTTTACAACTGAATTTTCACTTTACAAAATAAGGGCAGACAACCCTTTATGACTCATGACACCTTCACGCTCCGCGACCACAAAATGTAGAGACTTTACAACTTTATTACAAAACCTAACCCAAAACATGGGCTTTTAGCCCCAAAAATGTCCTTGGGGGATCCCGTTCACAACATGCCCCCAACACAAACATCGTGACTCACCCTTGAGTCACTTAGTGGGCAAGGAGATCTTAGTGCGAAGACCTCATAGCTAAACCTGTATGACAGCAACCTCGGTAGTGCTTTGTGCCGCTGCTTGCTTTGCTTATTCAACCATCTACTCGATCACTGCTCTTGAATTTTTGGCCTGAAGCTTTTGTTGAGTTGCCTACAGAGCCGCAAGCTTTCCTTCAATAGAGGCCATAACCGCATAAGACTCACCTAGCCAGGGCTTTAGTCGCACCTTCAACATTGCTTCTTTGTGCTGCACTGCATCCACCTATTCTTTCAACTGCTTGGACTCCTATAGCTTTTCTAGTCTCTATGTGAGCAGGATGGTTCACTCTGTGCCTTTGATCTCATAATAGTGTTGATTCAATTCTCACGCTTCTGTCTCCAATCGTTGTATATTAGGGTCCTCCTGCAAGCTTGCCAGGACCTCGAACAACTGCTCAAAAAGTTGTGTGCAATTTGCTACTACACTGTCGACCATTGTTATCACTTTTGTGACAGTGGTTGCACACTACTCCTTTACTTCTCGTAGGGTTGAAGGCTCAGCCTTCAATTTCAATTCGGTAATCTGGAGGTTCAACTCCAGATGAGCCCGAGCCATATCTTTGCGAGCATCACGCACCCCTGTAGCCAGCTTGCGAATGCACACCTCGACCAGTTCCTCCTCAGGAATGGCCAACTTCAGGACCATTCAGCATGCCTCCTTTATGACTTGAATTATTCATTTGTTTTGCACGGTTACCTCGGTCATGGCGAAGATGGCAGAGTCTTGCTGTAGTGGCATATTCTCATTGTTAATCTGTTACTCGTTGATCACCTATATGGCGTGGTGCTCATGGGCCCTTAACTCCGTAAACACTCCATCCTACAATTGGTGGAGCACCTCATTAGGGAGCGCTACCAGATTCAACCCTACTCCCTTCAGGGCACTGACAGTGGGCCTGTCAGCTTCATTCTCTGCAGTCAATGCTCCGTCAGCCAACACTATCCACTAGAGAGCTTTGCATGCAACATCTCGGTAGATTCTGAAGTGCTAATAGCAAGGTTGGTCGACATCATGCTAGCATGTGACGCGTGGGTCTGTAGCTCCTGTAGACCTATCTAGATATCCCCCAATATTAATTATTGTTGTTGCTTAAACTATTGTAGCTCCTCTGTGGTGACATCCCACACCATGTCAATGATGTCATGCAAATCACCCTCTATGAGGGTGATTGGGTCCAGTGATGTCTTAGTGGCCTTGATTTCTTCCTAGACCCTCCTTTCTCCTACTCCCTTGGACGCTTGATGTGAGTAGACGTCGCCTATGGGTCCGTGTTGTGTTGCTCTGTTTTCTCATCCGTCTCTTCCTCTGTCTCGGGTAAAGGCGACCTCGCGCCTTTGTCAGAGCCCTACTTTGTTCCACTTGTTTGCTTCTCCATCTGCTGAGTGGAATCGTGCTCCACCTAAGCCTTGTCAGTGGCCTCCTTATTTCTCTTTTTATCCAGCTACGTCATCTTGAGTTTGGACTCCTCCTTCTGGCGCTGCGCAGCAGACTTGCTCCCTCCCACTGCCAAGTCTGCTGTAGTGCGCCATTTTGTCAGCTAGTGATCAAGTGATGTATCAATGGCATCATCCGTTTCCAGGTAAGGCAAGTCATACCATGTCTGCGCAGGGTCCTTCAGTGCCCTGATAGACACATGGTGAAAATCTACCTTAATATCCATGTAGCCCTGCAGGTTGGCAAACATCATAAGTGACAACCACGGTTTGTGATTAATGGCCATGCAGATGTTCATCTCCAACAAGATCTAGAAGATCTTGTTGTCCTTGTTGCATTGCACATCCTTCATCGCCCACAACGAAGCGTACTTTGCTGCTTCGGTAGGTTTGGCGTGACTGAGGGGAATTGACTGTCCTCTGGCATCTCCCATGCTACCAGCACAATAGACAGCAAGAGCCACGCATAGTGGAACATCTTGTTGAGCTCATGTGCCTCATGGAAGTTCACAAGGAACTCACCACAAAGATAGTGCACCCAATTGAACTGGACTCCTTTAGTGCACTGGGCTACTAGCACGACGACAAGTGTCGGAACCTCATCAGTGTGACACTTCCTCATCACCTTCCCTGCAAAAATTTGAGTGGCCACCTTTACGGCAGGGTCACTGATACTGGATATGGCATATCTTTGTGGCTTCTTCACCAGCTTAAACTTCTCCTTCATGGCCTCTGCAAGGGCTTTCTCACCACCTTTTCTACCAAACATCATGGCCGAATTTTCTCCTAGGCAGGGAAATCGTGTGATCCTATGGATCAATATGTCAGTGATGGGTATTGGCTCCTCTAGCCATAGACACCCATCATGCACCAAGCATAGTAGCTGCTTGATCACCAAGATTGTAATCGGGGTGCGATTGTATTGTGACACCCATGGCAGGTTGAACAGACCTACCTTGTCTACTCCTCTAAGCCACTTCTATGGTTCAAATGAGGTCATCTCGGTGGTTGTGTCGATAATGCAGTGCATCAGTTGCTTGGTCACCAAGTGCGGGAACTTGTCATGGTCAGCCAAGCCTCAGTATTCGAGTTTTAACATATGAAACCACCCTAAGCATGGTCCTTTGAAGACAATCTCATTTGGTAGCAGAGGGGTTTGCAAGGGGACCTTGCTCTCATAGATATATTTTGGCACCTTAGTCTTGCCCTTGCATGGAGGGACGTACTCAGGGTCAGCACCCTAGGCTTCCACTTCCTCCACATCTATCCCCAAGTCATCATCATCCATCGAGATGTCTTCAATTTCCTCCTCCTCCGGCTCTAGATTGATGTCTTTGCCCTTTTCTTGTGTTGTGGGCTTGTCCTTCGATGGATTTCTTCTCGGTGATGTGCACACTAGTATTGTAGGCTACTTTCCCTTTTTATCCTTTGCGCTCTCCTTGGTTGGGTCAGCTTTGGTCTCGATGTCCCTGGTGATTTGGGGACTTCCACTAATACTTCGGCAACCTCTAAAGCAGCTTCTTATGCTTCCCTAGCCACTTTTGACATATCCTCCTTGGGTTTCACTGCTTCGGTGTTCATAGTTGTTGCAGGTGTCAACATAACACTATTCAATAGTGCTCGTGTCATTTCTGGTAATTTCTCAAACGCTGAACTCGCTATCAGAGCCTTGAAGAATTCTTAGTTCATGTGCGCCTGAGAGCTCAACAACTCAATTCTCAAAATGCCAAGTGTTTAACATTAAGCAACCACTTGTAATTTATAGGGCATTTTGAATTCAAATCCTACCGTTCCCCCCACATTTGCTTCATTAATGCCGGATTGGCAGTAGATTTTCATGGATTTGATCCATAAATTCTATCTTAAATGTTGGTCGCCCGCTCTATTTGGCTGCATTTCTACTGTCAAATCATGAACAGTGACTTTAACGGTCACTTTCTGGCTGACCTGCGCGATTTCTCCCTGGGTAGCACAGCTCCCTTCATGTTGTCGTGAATCCTGTGACACTTTCTTGCTTTGCACAATCCTCCAATCACACAGCTCCCCAACCCGAGCAATGTAGTTTATAGTCTCGTGCCTCCTTTTAGCTGCCTAGAGCACTAAGATTATGCTACATTCATATAGTCACATGGTCGAACCACCAGTGTATGGCTTCAATCGGCTACCATTCACCTTCCTTGGGAAGGGATCTCCATTCAATTTAACCAACCAAACCGCTCCACCATTGGTAATCTGCTTAATGAGATAGGGCCCTAACTAGTGCATGTTGAATTTCCCTAGAAATTTATCAAACTTATTGTCATATAACAAAACCAGGTCATTTACCTTAAAGGTGTGCAGCTTAATGTGCCGATCATGCCATGGTTTTTCGCGCTGCTTTTGGACCTGTCGGTGAAATCCAACTAGAAATATTTCTTCCTCAAGCTCAGCCAGTTTTGCGAGCCTTTCTTACAGTGCTCCATGATCCGTCATACCCATGAGTGCCGCTATGCGTAGACTAGGCACAATGTATTCCATGGCCATCACTGCTTCAACACCATATACAAGCCTAAATGGTGTCTATTGAGTCAACTTCTTTCATGTCATCCGATAGGCCCATAGTACTGCGGGTATGCACAGGTCCCAATCACTTCGCTGAGCATTGAAAACCTTGGTCAGCGCATTCTCCAACGCTTTATTAAATGCTTCCACCGTCCCATTAGCCTGTGGGTGATAAGGCATGCTATTTTGGTGATATACCTGAAATTCCTCCGTCAGCACGCTCATCGTCTCATTTTGAAAGTGTGTACCACGATTACTCATCAAAATATTTGGACACCTAAATCGCATTAGTACATACTCAAAGAGGAACTTTACAGTAGTTGTGCCTGTGCAATCCTTCATAGGCTATGCCTCTGCCCATCGAGTCAAATACTCCATCGCGGTGATAATGTACTGCGCTCTCGTCTTCTTCCCTTGGGGCTGAATGGGTCCCAAAAAATCTATCGCCCATTTCTCAAAGGGCTGTAACGTCACCTGTGGATTCAGAGGCAACTCATCCCTCCATGATGGCTTGCTCATCCTTTGACATACATCACATGCCTTGCAGTAAGCTTTTGAATCCTGATGGAGGGTTGGCCACCACAACCTTACTCATAGAATCTTTTGCGCAATCACTCTTCTTACATAATGACCTCCATCGGTGTCCCCACAAGCGTTCGCAAGGATACTGCTCCTTTCAAACTCCAATACATATCATCACAATATTTCATCAGACCCCATTTTGTACACGTTCCTAGAAATGACAGAAAGTCTACTGCGCATACCACTAACTCCTTCCTTTGCTAGACAGTGTAACCTTCTGGGGTAGTTCCTGTCATTAGGAAGTGTATGATGTCTTCAAAATGACCATCCGCGACGTGCATAACAAATAATTGTGCGTCAGGCAGTCCCTCCTCCAAACTAGTGGGCTCTTCCCCTATTTCAATGCATGACAAATGGTTTGGTCCCACATTCAGACATCCAGTTTCACAATAACTTCAAAATCATATCCTAGAACAATAAAAACCACCTGCAGATTCTCCCCCCAACACAGGCTTATTGACCAGGTATTTCAAGGTGGAATGATCCATATACATCTTAAAATGGCCGCCCAGCGAATAGTGTCTAAACTTTTGGAGCATGTATACCATGGCTAACCCTTCATGCTCAGTGGTGTAATAGTTCTACTCTACCTTGGATAACCTTCTTCTTGCGAACACTATACGATGGCCAAGTATCCACCGCCAGCCTATATTAGTACTGCTCCCAGCACTATACATGACGTGTTGACATGAACATGAAACTCCATCCAATCCAAGAAGACTAGAATTGATGCGGTGACCATCTTTTCTTTCAATACATCCAAGCTTTTCTTACAGTCCTCGTTCCAGTAGAACGTGACATCCTTTTTCAACGGGTCCCAAAAGGAACACAAAACATGCACTTCTTCAGATTGAGCACGATCTGGTACCTTTGACAGGTATCTAGCATTAAGCGCAAACTTGTGACATGGTGTTTCACTAGCCCAAACACAGTCCAATCATCAAAGTAAACCTCCAGAAACTTTTGAATAAATTTCTTGAACGTAGTAATGACTACGCACAAGAAATTCGCAGGCGAATTCTTCAATCCGAAAGGCATTACAATGTACTGAAAACAACCCCACTCAGTTGTGAAGGTCATCTTACTTCTATCCTCCGACACAATTTTGATTTGATGGTACCCAGAGAACCTATCAGTGAAAGAATATGCTTCCTGACCACCTACATTATCCAACACCTCATCAGTGAATGGAGTTGGGAAAGGATCATGTATGCAAGCATCATTCAAATTCCTGAGATCTACGCATATCCTTATTTCATACTTCTACTTATTTTCATGTACCACCATTGGGCTTACCCAATCAAATTCTTTTATAGGCTCAATGATGTCTGCCGTGAGCATCTTGTCTAGCTCTAAGTGGACCTTCTCCTTATACTTCGGATTGAGACAGTAAGGCCTTTGCTTAACCAGCTTCACGTCGGGCTTCAACGTGATCTTCATAACGCCCAGGTCTCCTATTATCCCTTTTAGATCCGTGAACTTGGTAGGGAACAAATCTTCATATTCATGGAGTAATTCAGCGACCTTATCCACCTTTGCATCATC
Organism: Pinus tabuliformis; assembly: GCA_031772625.1. NCBI lineage: Eukaryota > Viridiplantae > Streptophyta > Pinopsida > Pinales > Pinaceae > Pinus > Pinus tabuliformis. The sequence continues at coordinate 925,487,504 of CM062816.1, forward strand.
CCGGTGATCTCCAATCTTCGCAATTTTTGGCTTTGCCTCCATACCAATATTTACCTATTTCGTTTTTAGTGGCGTGGTTATATCAGGATTATCAATCTATGGTCCCTCAACCTCACGGTGACCCTCTGTTTCAGGGATTTTAATCTTTTGCGGATCCTCATCTTCTTCTTCAGCGATCACATTATAGCATTCCAGCACGTGACTCTGCTAAGTAGTCTAATCAGGTTCAATCAGATCCAATGGATCCTATGATATCCTAAAGGTTGTTGCTTTCACCTCTTGTAGTGCTTCGTCAATATAGTCAAACCCGTCTTCAAAGTTGAATGTCATTATGAATCCTTTGCGCAGAATATCCCATTCACTTGTACCATGGTGAAGCTCTGTTTCCAAGTACTAGTTCATCAGGATGACATCCAAGGTATGACAGAACAAGTGCACCCATTCCAGTTGGGGCTTCGCTCAATAAGCCTAAGCCCATTTGGCCAAGTGTGTGCGCGGATCATCCTTCCCATCATATTTGTCTGTTATTCATACCTTCAACTTCCCAAAGCATGTCCTCATCATCCTCCTACACTCACGCCAATCATCAAAGCTACCCTTGTGCGTACCCCACCATCTTGCGGGTGGAGTGCGTAGTGCCCAGTCCAAAGCCTGGAAGCGCTGATTTTCTGGTACTTCCCTCTCAAATGCATCCAAAAATAAATCTACATCAGTCAAGCCATCATAAGTGGGCAGATTCCTTACTTTTGACGATACAAAATGCAGCGACCGGGTCATCATGTTACAGCTCAGTGTGGTTACTTCATGCAAGTGATTCTGCCAGTGCTCTAATTCTTCATCAGAGTCCGAGGTGCAGGAACTCTCGTGATCCCACACAATTCATCCATCCACTGTTGGATTCACCCAATCTTGGTCTCATGCTATTATATTATAGATACAGTCCAAATTTTCATCTCTCTCATAATCGTGGATTGGCTCAGTATAGCGCGATCCTTCAGCAGGATCTAGAGGTACTATTACACGGAGTGATTTCTTCTCAAATATCATCTTTCACTTATTTAGGTTGATTACCCTGTTCATATCAGTAGCCTAATCAATGCCAAGGAGCGCAGGGTAGGGGTTGATGTCATCCACAATTTCTATTACCTCTAGGTCTGCCAATGCACTCACGCCTTCAATATCTACAGTCAGCCCTTGCAGTAGCCCCATGGGGATGATCTTATGCTAACTTGCCATCCTTAACTAACTCAGAGACCACTGCAGTGCAGGTCTTCCCATCTGCTCCCAAGTCTGCTTTGGTAGGACGTTTGTGTCTGTCCCCAAATCCAAAATAACCTAATCCATTTCATACTCTCCTATCTACGTGGTCAGTCTCATCTCTTGTCCTGTCCTTGTTTTATGCTTACCAATCTTTCGTACCACGCGCAGTTCACATAGAGTGTTCGTGGCGCATCTATTCATAAGCTCCTGTAATCCCTTTGCGGTCTTGCTATCATGTAGAAACTTCATGGAGGTCTCCAAAAAGTTCGTAAGCATAGAAGGGTCTATCTCCTGATTTAGCTTATCCTTGCTCCCTGAGGCAGAGGCCTCAGCGAAGCTCTTCTTTTCTTCCATGAACATTTCGCATGCGCACTCCAAATCAAATTCAGCCTCCTTCGTCGGAGCTTTGTGAACCCATGCATTGTCTTAGGGTTGTTTCCCCTTATCATCCCCTGTTGAAACTCCACTTTAGAGCATTATATTCACATTTAGATCCTCTTCGTGAGGCTCAGACCTCATCATCTACAGGTTTTGAGGTAGCGAAGATGGTAGCGCCCCATTTTCGCATACTCTTTCTATTAGTGTATGACAGTCTTTTGTCTCATGATCAAACTGAGTGCAATATTTGCATGACAGTCGCATAGGGTTAGTGCATTTGCGGGCATAGTGTCCTAGTCCTCCGTAATTGTAGAAAATTAGTTGTCCCCAACCTCTGCCAGGTCCTCCTCTGCCTCGACCTCATCCATGCCCCTGAAAGCCTTTTCATGCCATCCCTGCGCTCTAGTCAGGAGGCCGCGTTTCTGCCTAAACCCTATAGGCGGGTGTTCTGTCCATCATCAATTCATAGCTTCTGCAGTTGCGCTCATCATGCCCTACCGATCTGTAGAAATTGCAGAATAGTTGTTGTGGTGTTTGTACAAACTTCTGCAGCAAATGATAGTTATCCGTCGTATGTTTTCCTTCTACCTGACATATAGCGCACCACAACGCAGGCCCCATGTTTGGACATGCTTGAGCTTCCAACCTCAAAGGCATCATTCCGCCTCTTGCAATATAGTTCACAAAGACTGGGAAATGGTCTCTGTCGTGCCCCTGACCCTTGCATTTTAGGCACCATGCACACCTCTGGTTGAACTGTTATGTCCTACTTCAAACTTTTCATTTCAAGGCAAAGATGTTGCAATTGCACATGGATTTGATGAACCCCTAGATTCAAATCTTGCATCGGTGTTTCATGCAATCTCATTGCAATCTCCAAGGCCTCTGCATAAGTCGTAATATTTTGTTGTGACAACACAACCCTTAGGTGTGGCAGGAGCAAAGCCATGAACCACACACGGTGTTGTACATCTGTTAAGTTCATATTAGCTTCATGGATTTTACACTTCAATCTCTAATCCAATTCCCAAGGTGTCTCGCGTGGTTTCATCACGATTTCCTTGAACCCCAAAATCGATTGTGCTTCGGACTTATGCCTACTGAGTTCTTTATTCAACGTGGTCTGGATGTATGCCACTCCAGCACTTGGTTTATCATTAGAGTACTTAATGTACCAAGTTAGTGGGCGATCCTATAGAGCACTAACCAGTGTTTCCTTCTTCATGTGATCATTTGTAACGCCCTGAGATTCCCACACAGCTTTCACAATGAATCAAAAATGGTCCAAGTCCTCATTTCCCAAGCCTTTAAACAAAGGCAACTTCACTGAATTTTCCATACTGAACTGCGATGGAGGTGGTGGCGGTATGGTCGAAGTCACAGGTGATGGTGGTGAAGTTGGAGGTGGTGTGGGTGGAAGTGGATGTCACAGGAATCCTTGTCTTATCAACTGAATTGCACTTCGTGGAGAAGCTTGTGCTACTTCCTCTTCATCACCTAATGGAGGTGAAATCAGTGGACTATATTCAGGACCCTTTCTCCCTTCATTCTTGTAAGTCTTTCCGCTTCACGTAGTTCCAAACATCAAGGTAGCTGCATAACCCATTTTTTTCTCAATAACATCTTAATCTAGGTATTCAAAGACTTCAAGTACTTACCTCGCGGACCTTTGAAAAAGCACCGCTCTGCCTCGCTGTAGCTAACTAAGGTATTGATCGCGAATTCAGTCACAAATCCTCCTATGATGTGATTGATCCAATGATTGATAGCATGAGCGATATCATCCTTAGAAGCTTCCAATATCTGTACTAACTCTGAGGTCCAGACAAGATGACCCTCAAGTTTCCACCTTCCTTAGCTATCCATTAGCTTCACGATCCACTCATATAACTCAACCAAAAAGGAACATAAATATATCTCCTGGATTCCTATATATAGGTACCTGTCCAGCGACTGTTCCTTTGTCAATCGTGGATTTATGTTCTCCTGCGCCGCAAATTCATGGATCTTCCTATCCAACTAGCCCTCGATATCTTTCTCAGTTGGATTCCAACAATACGACATCACACATCTCTTATGCAGATTTTGGTCCCGACAATGGAACCATTTGTTGGCTACGTGGGGCCTTACCCAGGTTCACTGTTAGTTAAAAAAACAAATCCCTACACTATTGGCCCTTTTGGAATCAACCCACGAAGCGCGAACCAAAGTCTCACCTAAAGCAGTATGGGGGGATGCTGAAACCAAGTTTCTGCACCCTGAGATGGTCGTGATGTCAGTTTATTCCTTTTGTTCCTGTTTTCGCGCAGGTTGTTAAGTTCTAGGCCTTTTTTAGTCTAGCCCTTTATTCTGCGCTTTAGTACCTTCGTGAAGGAGTACGATTGACCATCGCACAACCCTAGCCTGTGGTATAGGTACTTTCGCGCTGCTATAACAATGTATTGCACCATTTCCCAAGTTATCTTAAGTGTTTTGCTTAACTTACTAAAAATTCACAGTTAGCACCGCATAAACAGATATTATTACTTGCATTCAATTAACCAACATAATTACATACATTCGCGCATCACATAAGCATTGTAAATGAAATCCATGCACAATATGACAAGATGTCTTAATAGGAAACAAATACATAGGAATTGCAGAATACTTCTCTTTATTGATATCTTCAAATTATTACAGACTCTATCTGCCCTACACACACAGCTGTAGGGATCCACGCACTCAGCTGCGGACTTCTACCCTAGGCCTCTATGTACTCAGCTGCAGAGCCTCTACCTATGCTAAGATCTAAAACACTTAGAATTCACTATCAAGACCCTTCACTCCATTCTTCGTTAAAAAGTTCTTAACTACTTAGAGCTTACTTACTTAGCTCTTTTTATACAATCCCATGGTCTGCGGTTTTCACTTTACAAAATAAGGGCGGACAACCCTTCATGACTCATGACACCTTCGTGCTCTGCGGCCACAAAATGCAGACATTTTACAACTTTATTACAAAACCTAACCCAAAACATGGGATTTTAGCCCCAAAACTGTCCTTGGGGGATCTCATTCCCAACACAAATGCAGAAGTCCCTAATTTTGACATCTTAGTTGCATTGAGCCAAGATCTTATGAAGAATGGTTTCATAGATATGGATGCTTGAATGAGAAAGTCTCCTCCTCTTCATGGATTGGGTAATTTATGGCGGGCCCTCTAAGAAGTGAGGAGTCTTTGGGAATAGACACTCATTTGCAACAAGAGAACAAGAGGATTTGGTGGACTTTCTACTGTGCATAACCATTTTTTTTAATTATATGGAAAATAGATGACACAAATGTCTATCCTGCTTCAGTTTTTTTTCTTTCTTATTAGAGGAATCAGAAATTAGGCTGGTCTCATATTTGTGTGACATGAAGTTGATTCCTATCGCTACTAATCTAACCCCTAGGTGAATCAATTTTTTGAATTATCTGGAAAATAGATGACACAAATGTATGCCCTACTTTAGCTTTTTTTGTTTTCTTATTAGAGGAATTGAAAATTGGGCTGGTCTCATATTTGTGTGACATGAAGTCAATTCCTACCGCTACTACTATAACCCCTAGGGGAATCACACCACCATAGGTAAATCAGGAAATTTTAACTTCAAATCTCATGGTACACAAGACTTCATTTTCATGGAAATCACCAATTGAAATGCCCTAGGGCACTATATGGCCTATTTCAACTTTGTACATAACAAGTTAGAGGATTTCCCATTTTTTTGAGGAATCAAATAGCCTATTTTTGAAACAATTATTTATTTATTTATTTTAATTTAGAGATGGCTAGCAACTTAGGGTAGCATAAAAAATGTGGTTACCAGGATGAAGGTCAAGATGACATATATCTACCCCAATGTAGTATGACAGGGGTCAGACTCGTGAGTCTTGCCGAGTCTTAGCTGGGCTGAGTATTTTCCTCATACTAGGCCCAAACTATTTTGAATTTTTTTTCGGTGTATTTGCTCAGTCTTTCCCGAGTCACTAAGTCTTTCCTCCCAGGCCAGCCGAGAATTTTTTGAATTCCAGTGTGACAACTTTGATCTATAAAAAAATGTTATATAAATTATATTGTTGATTGAAAGTGACGTGGAAATTGCAAATTTGTTTATTGTTGATCCTTAATGCAGATAAATAGAAGTATAATATTTGCAAATACATAACCATACAATTTCAAAAATATTCAAGAATCCCAGTATAGTATAATATTTGCAAATACATAACAAGAGAATTTTGAAAATATTCAAGAATCCTGGTACAGTTTGGCTTTAATTTTATTCTGCATTCAAATTGTCGAGAATGGACAACAATATGTGTAATGCACTATGGATGCATTGTAGTCAATGCTTACAATAGAAAGCTATCTAAAAGTAGGCCAGTTACTGTCTATGAATTTCTAATCACTTTCTCAATGGATTGTTTCTCCAGATTGCAGCGAATACAATGTCTTTTTCTCTATATGCAAAATTAGGTTTTGATCCTATTGATTGTGTTAGCTACTTTGAAGGTTCAATGGATGAAAATTTACATACTGGGGCAACTATCATACCAAGTAAAATCACATTGAAATTCCATTGTTATGGCTTAGATAATTTGAGAATACTCTTACTGTGAAAGTAACAATTAGACAACATGCCTATGACAGTTTGATAAGAATTGTACGCAATAGATATAGAGGAGTATGATAAAGGAAGATTGAGAGCAAGAGAACTGGATGTTGTGAATGGATAAAATGGTAGTGTTAGCAGAAACAGTGGATTTTCGAGAGCCACTTACAGCAATGGTGTAATTTAGAATGCTTCCTTATGTCATATGGTAGAAAATGGAACAACATTGCATGGGTGACAGATACCTTGTTAGTTATATATGGCATCAAACCTAATATAGAACTACCCCATGTATGGCTTCTCAACATATACAGCTCAACATCATTTATGGTTTCTTTTTAGTCCAGCATGATGTATGATATCATTACAATACAATAGTAGTATGTTGTAGCCTTAGTAAATCGATGACAATCTTATAGCTTTGTTCACAAACAAAGTTATGAACAAGACGGATGTAAACTTTGGATATATTATCTATTATGAAGAAGCTAGAGAGATCTGCTAGTAAAAGAAATTGCAGGGGTGCATCACGCTTGAAGCTTTCATGCTTGAAGAACTCCTAGGAGAAGAAGTATATGACAATTTAGATAAGTTCTTTATAACACCCCTTATTAACATGAAATCAGAGGTTCCTTGAAGAAAGTTGTTGGGCATGGTGTTATCACAAAATCATGCCCCTGATAGGCTGTTGATCAGGAAGACTTTGAGTAACTATTTCAAACCAAACTTTTGGCTGAGGCTTAGCCTCCTCAGCCTGAGAGGGCTCTCTCAAAGGGTTAAAGATTTTGATTAAAGAATAAGATAGATGGCTAACTCTATAGTTTGTGATTGTATATGTTTATAGGTTGAAAGATGAAGGTTGGCTACCATTGGGCTATGGAGTCAAAGTATGTTCAGTACCACAGCAAGATCAGCTTTAACATGAAGTCAGGGCATAGAGAGTTTTTATACATCAACAAAACAAAGATACAATGCAAGGAAACACAGTTTATAAATACATGAAGGAAGTTAGAGCATCATTGATGAATTCTAAGTAACATGTATTCATACCACTGCAAGTAAGTGAAAGAGGAAAGCCATGAGACAATAGGACATTAAAAACCCTCTTTGAATCCTGAGTAGTGAAGCCAAAACATTCTACCTAGCATGGAAGTCAAGGCATTATAGAGTTCAAGTGCAGAAATGCAAATATAAAACAGTGAAACACAATTAGTTTATGTATGAAGGAAGTCAGAGCATCATTGATGAATTCTGAGTATCATAAGTAAACCTCACTGCAATGTAAGTATTGGAAGATGCCATCAAAACAAGAACATACAAGAACTCTTCATGAATCTTGAGTTGTCTAAGTAGAAATTCTGCATTAGGTTAAAAATATACACAGTCTGCACATAGAGCAGCAATTGAGCCAAAAAGTCTCCAACCCTTTGCTAATTCTACCTCTTGCTCTATATAAAGCATTTACAATTAGGATTCCATCATCCCTCCTCAAGAGAATTCGAATTTTCCATCAGTGACACCTATTCTAACCATAAAACAAACCATTAAATGTATTTGACACCTAACTAGTAGTCCTAGAGACCTAATACAACTAGGAGTGTAACTCCTTATTATGATTACAACAAACTTATCTAAAAATTTAAAGCATTATTTGACACCTAATACTCCATGAGGTCGAATTTGATGAAGCCTCCCATGTGGTCACCCAACTGCTGATGAGAAACCCTAGAATTTAGGGAACATGTTTCCCTGTTTTTAGGGTTAGATCCTTGAAAATTGCAGAGCCTTTATCTCTTTATCCATGACACATTTTACGAAAATGAAGGATTTTTTTGTAGCCCATTATGTCTAGAACAAAAACCTCTCCTGGTTTTTTAAAATATTTCTCCAACTGTCCAGAACCCGTCCTTGAAAAACACGTGGCAAACAGGGAAAAATCCGTTTTCTGAAATTAGGGTCTCAATGAAAGCTTCTTATCTCCCAACTGAAAACACATAAGAATAAAGTGAGATAGGTTATTGTAGCTGGACATGTTATGAAGAGAAACCTCCTTCAGAATTCCAAGATAGCCTTTCATGTGACCAGAAACTGATTTTGAAAAACACTACTAAAACCAGTAGACAAAGCTTGACTTTCTGCAGTTTCGTAGCGCAAGTTTAACCATAAATTACTCCCACCTCAGAACGAATTTGAAGAAACGGAAAGAGGTTTTTGTATTGCAGCATGTTAGGAAGAAAAGCCTCTTTCAGTTTGAAAAATTAAGTTCTCAGCTGCTCAGGAAAGCTTTTAGAAATTGACTAGTAAAAGCAGAAAACAGAGTTTCTTCAGCTGAAACAGGCTGCTACAGGGGTTTCGCAGCGCGCTGCGAAAACACTGATTTCGTAGCGTAAAACAGGATTTTTACACTGTCTGCGCTACGAAAATGTGGATTCGTAGCTAGTTTCAAAATTTCTCCTTATCCTCCTCAAAGCTCTGTCTTTCTTCTTGACTGCTGGCTGCCTTGTTTCTGTCATTCTTGTACATTGGTGATGGTTGTACTGATGATGATATTTTCCTTTCTTTTGACATTTTCTCCTTTGAAATTTCTTTAGACAAAAAAACTTGGAAGAAAATACCTTGCTTAATTGAGGAGCTGCCTTGCTTGAATTTGATGAAGATTTCTGCTCTCCTTTTCCTTTGAAATATTTTCAGTGATAACACATGGGATCCCCCAAGGATAGTTTTTGGGCTAAAAAAGCCCATATTTTGACCAAATTTTGTAATCCAAGTGTAAAGAATCCACGTTTTGTGGTCACAGAGTGCGTATATGTTAAAGATTCATAGGGTTGTCCACCCTTATTTTGAAATATAATGTCTGTTGTAAACGATCCACCCATGGTACGCGGACCATGGGAATTGTATAAATAGAGCTAAGCTCTAAGTAGTTTGATAGAAAAGAAATGAAGAAGATATGATGTACAAGAGATATCTTAGGGCAGGAAGTCCAAGTCTTGGGTCATAGCATAGGTAGAGGCTTTGCAGCTGAGTGCACAAAGGCCTAGAGTAGAAGTCCACAGCTGAGTGCGCAAACCCCTGCAGCTGAGTGCACAGGGCGGGTTGAGTCTATAATTATCCAAAATTATTAATAAAGAGAAGTATTCTACAATTCCTGTGTCTTTACTTCCTGTTTATGCATCTTGTTATATTGGGTATGAATTTCACTTATAATGCTTATATGATGCACAAATATATGTAAATGTGTTGGTTAAGTGAACACAAGTAAGAACATCTGTTTACGTGAAGATAACTAAGATAGAATAATAAGATAAGTGAAACACTTAGGATAATTAAGGAATCTACGTGACTCGCTACCATAGCAGCACAAAAGTACCTAAGCCCCAGATTAGGGTTGCGCAAAGGTTGATCGTATACTTTCACGAAGGTATTGAAGGCCAGAACAGAGGGTTTGTCCGACAAGCCCTAGAGCAAGATCACCTGCACAAAGGTAGGGATAGAAGAGATCAACGACATCACAACCATATCAAGGGTGTGGAAACTTGGTTCCAGTGTCACCCCATACTACTTCGGGTGAGACTTCAGTCCGCACTCCGTGGGCTGATCCTAAAATGACCAGTAGTGTAGGGATTTGTTTGGTTAATTAATGCTGAACCTGGGTCAGGCCCCATCAAGCCCACAAATGGTTCCATTGTCGGAACTATAATTTTCATAAGAGATGTGTGATGTCGTATCACTGGAATCCAACTAAAAAATAAATCGAAGGCTGGTTGGACAGAAGGATCCACGAATTCACAGCGTAAGAAAATAGAAATCTGCAACTAACAAAATAATAGTGGCTAGATAGGTACCTATATACAGAGGTCCACAAAATATTTTTTGCCTCCTTTCTAGTTGAGCTATACAAGTGGATCACGAAGCTAGAAGATAGCTAAGGGAGGTGGAAACTTGACGTTCCTATTGTGTGGACCCCAAAGCTAGTCCGAAGGTTGGAAGCATCGGAGGATAAGATCGCGCACGTTGTTTATCATTGGCTCGATCGCATCATAGGAAGATTTGTTACTGAATTCACGGTCGACACCCCAGTCAGCTATAGTGACGCAGAGCGACGCTTTTTCAAAGGACCGCAAGGTAAGTACGTAAAATCTTTGAATACTTGGATTAAAATGTTGTTGTGCAAAAAAAGGGTTATGTAGCTACCTTGATGTTCGGGACTACGTGAAGCAGAAAAATTTACAAAAACGAAGGAAATAAGGGTCTAGACTATAGCCCGTTGATTTCACCTCCACGAAGGGACGAAGAAGCAATAGTGAAGGTCTTTTCGTGAAGCGTTATTCAGTTAATAAGACAAGGATTCCCGTGAATACCACCCCCGCCCACTTCACCTCTAACTTAACAGCCATCGCCTCCAACTTCGCCCGTACCACCTCCACCTCCACCGCGGTTCAGTATGGAAAATACAATGAAGTTGCCTTTGTTCAAATACTTTGTAAATGAGGACCTGGACCAATTCTGGTTCATTGTGAGGGTTGTACAAGAAGCTCAAGGTGTTATAGATGACCAAATAAGGAAGGAGACACTGGTTAGTTCTCTGCAAGATCGTGCACTAACCTAGTATATTAAGTACTCTAACGATAACCTGAATGCTGGAGTAGTAGACATCTAGGTAGCACTAAATAAGGAATTTAGCAGGCCTAAATCTCAGGCGTAGTTGATCATGGGATTCAAAGAGATCGCGATGCGACTAGGTGAGACACCTTGGGAATTGAATCAAATATTGAAGTGTCAAATCCGCGAAGCCAATATGAATTTAACAGATCGACAGCATCGCAAGTGGTTTGTGGCTTCGCTACTACCCCACTTAAGGAGAACATTGTCACAGCAGATGATAACAACTCAGGTCGAGGCCTTGGAGATTTCCATGAGACTCTGATGCAAGATCCTAATCTAGGAGTTCAACAGATCCACGTGCAGCTATAGAATATGTACCTAGAGATGCAAAATTTGAAGGAGGATAGAACAGTTCGACCAGAGGTAGGTGAGGAGGTATGGTTCTTGAAATGCAAGAGTCAGGGTCATGACAAAGACCATTGCCCGATCTTTGCGAATTACCTTGCAAGGGGAGGACCGATGCCTTTAAGGTTGGAACATCAAGTAGGACCTCATGCGGGACCTGCATTATGGTGCACTATCTATCAGGTAGCTGGAAAACATGCCATGGATAACTGTCACCTTCTATAGAAGTATGTACGAGCACCGCAATATCTATTCTGCAACTTTTGTAGGTTGGTAGGACATGATGAGCATACTTGCAGAACCTAAGGATTGATGATGGATAGAACTCCCACCTATAGGGTTCAGGCTGAAATGTTGCCCCTTGACAAAAATGCAGGATGGCACGAACAAGATTTCAGGGGCGCAGATGAGGCCAAGGAAGAGGAGGACCTAGTAGAGGTCACAGAGAGTTGATTTGCTACAATTGCAGAGGACCAGGACACTATGCCCACGATTTGACTAATCCAACGCGTCTATCATGCAAGTATTGCATGTTGTTTGATCATGAAATAGAAGATTGTCCTATGTTGATAGCTAGGATATGAGACAAAGGGGCACTACCACCTTCGCTGACTCAAAACCTTTAGATGATGAGGTCTAAGCCACGCAAGGAAGATCCGAACATAAATATGGTGTTCAACAGTGGGATCACGATAGGGGATGACAAGGGAAAATAGCCCGAAGACAATACATGGGTTCAAAAAGCTCTAACGAAAGAGGCTAAGTTCGATTTGGAGCATTCTCGTGAAACCTTCATGGAAGCTAAGAAGAGCTTTGCTAAGACCTCCACCTCAAGAAGCAAGGATAATCCTGAGCAGAAAATGGAACCCTCTATGCTCACAACTTTCCTGGAAAACTGTATGAAGTTACTACACGACAGTAAGGCTGTGAAAGGGTTACAAGAACTCATCAATAGATGTGATGGGACCACACTAGGTGAACCACGTGTAGTCCAAAAGATTGGTAAGCATAAGACAAGGATGGGGTGTGAAATGAGACTCACTGTGCAGATTGGAGAATACGAAATGGATCAAGTCATTCTGGATTTAGGGTCAGATTCGAATGTCCTACCAAAACAGACATGGGAGTGAATGGGAAGACCTACACTGCAATGGTCCCCGTTCCAGCTAAGGATGGTGAATCAATAGAAAATCATCCCCATGGGGCAGCTGCAGGGGGTGACCATGGACATTGAGGGAGCAAGCGTGTTGGCAGATTTTAAAGTAATAGAGATAGTGGATGATAGAAATCCCTACCATGAGCTCCTAGGAATTGACTGGGCTACTGATACAAATGGGGTAATCAATCTAAAGAAGTGCAAGATGATATTTGAGAAGAAATCACTACACGTAATAATACCCCTGGATCCTGCTGAAGGATTGCGCTATGCAGAACCAGTCCACGATTATGAGACTGATGATGATCTGGACTGCATCTATAAGATAATTGTGCGAGACCAATATTGGGTGAATCCCACCACAGATGGATGGATTACATGGGATTGCGAGATTTCCTCCACCTCAGACTCCGATGAAGAAATAGAACATTGGCAGAATCGATTACATGAAGTAACTATGCTGAATTGCAACATGATGAACCGGTTGCTGCACTATGTGTCATCAAAAGTAAGAACTCTACCTACTTATGATGGAATGAATGAGGTAGATATCTTTTTGGATGAATTTGAGAGAGAGGTACCAGAAAAGTAGTGCTTCCAAACCTTGGACTGGGCATTGTGTGCTATGCCCGCAAGATGGTGGGGTACACACAATGAAAGCCTTGATGATTGGCGCAAATGTAGGAGGATGATGAGAACATGATTTGGGAACTCGAATATGTGACTGACAGACAAGTACCATGGGCAGAATTAATTGCGCATGCATCTGGCCAATTGGACATAGGCTTATGGAGAAAATCCCCAACCTAAGTGGATGCACCTGTACTCTGCGCTGAAGTACCTAGTCAATAAGCCTATGTTGGGAGGGTGAATTTATAGATGGATTTTATTGTTCCAAGAGTACAATTTTGAAGTTGTTGTGAAGCTTGGACGATTAAACATGAGACCTGTCCACCTGTCACGCATCGAGACAGGGGAGCAACCCACTAATTTGGAAGAAGGATTACCTGATGCGTAGTTCTTTGTTGTGCGCATCGCAGATGGAAATTTTGAGGATATAGTACACTTCCTAACAACAGGAACTGCACCAGAAGAATACTTTGTCCAGCAAAAGAAGTGGTGCATGCGGTAGGTTTCTCTGCCATTGTTGGGAATCTATACAAAATGGGGGCTGATGAGATATTGCGAAGATATGTACCAGAGTTTGAGAGAAACAGCATCCTCATGGACGCTCATGGGGGCACCGCGGGAGGACATTATGCAGGGAGAGCAACCGCACAGAAGATTCTATGCGCAGGGTTGTGGTGGCCAACCCTTCATCAGCATTCAAAAGCATATTGCAGGGTGTGTATGTCAGTGAATAGGTAGGCCATCGTGGAGGGATGAAATTCCTTTGAATCCACAAATGAAGTTGCAACCTTTCGAGAAGTGGGCAATATATTTTGTAGGATCCATTCAGCCATAAGGGAAGATAGGGGCGAGACATATCATCACCGCGACAAAGTATTTGACATGATGGGTGGAGGCATAGCCTATGAAGGATTGCATAGGCACAAAAAACTACAAAATTTCTATTTGAGCATGTATTGACATGATTTGGATGTCCAAATATTTTGGGTGATCGAGGTATGCACTTTCTGAATGAAACGATTAGCACACTGATGGAAGAATTTCAAGTAAATCACCAGAAGAGTACTCCTTATCACCCACACTCTAACAGGACAGTGGAGACGTTAAACAAAGTGCTTGAAAATGCGCTGACCAAGGTTTGCAATGCTCAGCGAAGTGATTGGGACCTACGCATAGTTGCAGTACTATGGGCTTATCGGACGACGTGCAAAAATTTAACAGGATAGACACCCTTTAGTTTGGTATACGGTGTTGAAGTGGTGATGCCCATGGAGTACATTGTGCCTAGTCTGTGCATAGTAGCACTCACAGGTATGACAGATCACAGAGCCCCAGAAGAGAGGCTCACGCAGTTGGATGAGCTTGAAGAAGAGAGATTTTTGGCTAGATTTCACCAGCAGGTCCAAAAGCAACGAAAAAAAGCATGTTATGATTGACATATTAGGTTGTGAACCTTTAAGGTGAATGACTTGGTGCTATTGTATGGTAGTAAGTTTGATAAATTTCCAGGGAAATTCTAAATGCATTGGTTGGGGCCCTATGTTATTAAGGAGATTACCAACAGTGGCGTAGTCCAGTTGGTTAACTTGAATGGAGATACCTTCTGAGGAAAGGTGAATGGAAATCAATTGAAGCCATACATAGGTGGCCTAGCCATGTGACTAAAGGAAAGTAGCATAGTCTTAGCACTCTAAGTAGCTGAAAGGAGGCACGAAACTATAATCTACACTACCCGGCTTGGGGAGTTGCGCAATTTCAGGACTGCGCGAAGCAGGGAAGTGTCACAAGCTCCACGACAATGTGAAGATAGCTGCGCTACTTGTGGAAATAGCATGCAGGTTCACTGAAAAGTGACCATTAAAGTCACTGTTCACAATTTGATGGTTGGATTGAGGCCAAATGGAGTGGGTGGTAAGCATTTAAGGCGAAATTTATGGGTTAGATTCTTGAAAATTTGTCACCAATCTAGCATTAATGGGCCGAATATGGGGGGAACAGTCTGATTTGAATTCAAAAAGCCTTATAAATCACAAGCGGCTGCCCAGCGAAAAACACTTGGCATTTTGAAAATTTAGTTGTCGTGCTATCAGGTGTGTATGGACCTTGCGAATTTTGAGGCTTTGAGAGCAAGTTTGGTGTTTGAGAGATTGCCGAAGGAGACACAAGACCTCCTAACTAGAATGATGTCAACACTCAAGGAAGCCGCGTAGGAAATTGTAGTAGTAGAAGCCCCAAAGAGTGCTGGAGTGGTAGTTGAAGTCCCTAAATCACCCAAGACATCGAGACCAAAGAAGGACAAACAAAATATGATCGAGTGCACATCTCACCAAGAAACCCATAGAGGACCAAGCTCACTTTGTAGGAAAAGGGAAGGCCATTAATCTGGAGGTCGATGAGGAAGAATCTGAAGAAATCCTGGTGGATGAGGAGGACGTGGAAATGGAATTTGAAACCCAGAGTGTGGACCCTATTACCAGGTTACCAAAATATGTTCCACCATGCAAGGGGAAAGCCAAGGTGCCCAAGGACATAAACGAGAGTAAGAGCTCCCTACAGACTCATTTGCTCCTAGAAGACATTGCTTTTGAGGGGCCACGCTTCGGGCGGGTTCCTGTACTAAAAATCTAACATTGGGACCTTGCAAATTAGGAGAATTTCTCGCATTTACTGACTGAGAAATTAATTTGCCAAAGATTTGATACAACTGCTGGAAATATTGAATTAGAGCCATGGAGATGGCTCAAGGGTGTAGAGAAAGTTGGGCTGCTCAACCTTCTCTGGGTACCACATTACCACCACGCCCTAGTAACTGTCTTCATCATCAAGCAGCTTCTCTGCTTGGTGCATGATGGGTGTTTGTGGCTAGAGGAGCCCATTCCCATCACAGACCACTTGATTCATCACATCACATGGCTGCCCTACTTAGGGGAGAATCCAGCCAATATATCAGAAGAAAAAGGTGGTGAGTTGGTCCTCGTAGAGGCTATGAAGGCAAAATTCAAGTTGGAAAAGAAGAAGCCGGGATATTCCATCTCCAGCATTAACAACCCTGCAGTCAAGGTAGCGACACAAATATTAGCAAGGAAGGTCATGAGGAAGTGCTGCACGGATCAGGTGCATGCACCTGTGATTGCATTAGTAGCCCTATGTGCTGAGGGAGTCCAGTTCAATTGGGCGAATTATCTGTGTGACGCGTTCCTTGCGAACTGTCACAAAACACAGGAGCAGGGCAAGGCATTCCACTACGCGTGGCTCTTACTCTTGATTGTACTGGTGGCATTGGAGCTGCCAGAAGATAGCCAATTCCCTTCGATCGCACCGAACCTTCCAGAGGCAGCAAAGTACACTTCGCTATGGGCGACCAAGGATGCACAACGCATAAAAGAAAGCAAGATCTTTTGGATCTTGATGGAGATGAGTATTTGGATGGGGATCAATCGCAAGCTACAGTTGTCACCCACAGTCTACGCCAGTTTGCAGATATTTGCAGAGTTCAAAGTAGATTTCCACCATGTATTTATCAGGGTTCGAAAGGACCCTACAGAGACATGGTATAACTTACCATATCTGGTGACTGATGATGTTATTTTTGTAGTCCTCGAGTCTTGGCCGTTAGAGTAACGCCCACTTTAGTTACCGTGGAGATATTATACATAGGTGACAAACATGATAGTGCTACCAAATGGGGCACTTACTATAGAGAATGAGGCCGACAGGCCCACGGTCAACATTCTGAAAGGGGTGGGATTGAATATGGCCACACTCCCTCGAGAGACAATCCACCTACTACAAGATGGAGTCACTACAGAACTTAGGGCCCACGAGAGTCGTTCTCTGCAGGTGATGAGCGAGCAGTGCATCAACATCGAGCAGTTGGGTATGCAGCGCAATGAGGTAGTGGAGTCATGCAAGTGGAAGGAGGACTGCCGAATGTTCCCGGAGTTGGAAATTCACGCAAAAGAACTGGTTGAGGTATGTGTCAGCAAATTGGCCATAGGGGTGTGCAACGCTCAAGCAGAGATGACCAAGATTCAGCTGGAGCTAAATCTACAGATCGCAGAATTATAGTTGAGGGCTTAGCCTTCAACCCCACTAGAAGTCAGGGAACAACATGCCACCATTGTTGCAACAACAATAACGGTGGTCGACAGTGCAGTAGCAGACTGCATGCAGCTTTTCGAAGAGTCATTCGAGGTCCTAACCACCCTGCAAGAGGACTCGAATGTGGAGTGCCTAGAAACAGAGGTGCATGAGCTCCAACAAAGGTATGACAAGGTCAAAAGGACCACGCAGACGGTTGCCCTTACACAGAGGCTCGCACGGATGTAGGAGGCGAAGGCACTTAAGGAATACGTGGATGCTACTCGGCAAAAAGAAGGGGTCTTAAAAGCTCGCCTACGGCAATGGATAGACGAGGCATATACAATCACAACCTCCATTGAAGGAAAGCTCGTGACACTATAGGAAATGCAGCAGCAGATTCAGGGTGGAAGTTCAACGACAGTCACCGAGTAGAGAGTCGAAGAAGTCCAACAAACGGTCACTCAGTGCGTTGCCGAGGTTGCGGCCATCTAAACGGAGCTGGGAGGTCTTCGCGCTAAGATCTCCATGCCCTCAAAGTGACTCGAGGGCAAGTCATGATTTTTGTGTTGGGGGCCTATTAGGCGTGGGATCCCCTAAGGATAGTTTTGGGGCTAAAAGCCCATATTTTGACCAAATTTTGTAATCCAAGTGTAAAGACTCCAAATTTTGTGGTCGTGGAGCACGTAGATGTTAAAGAGTCATAGGGTTGTCTGCCCTTATTTTGAAATATAATGTCAGCTATAAAATATCCACCCATGGTTTGCAGACCATGCGAATTATATAAATAGAGCTAAGCTCTAAGTAGTTTGATATAAAATAAATGAAGAAGATATGATGTATGAGAGATAGCTTAGGGCAGGAAGTCCATGTCTTGGGTCGTAGCATAGGTAAAGGCTCTACAGCTGAGTGCACTGAGGCCTAGAGTAGAAGTCCACAGCTGAGTGCGTGGACCCTTGTAGCTAAGTGTGTGGGGTGGGTTGAGTCTGTAATTATCTAGAATTATCAATAAAGAGAAGTATTCTATAATTCTTGCGTCTTTACTTCCTGTTTATGCATCTTGTTATATTGGGTATGAATTTCACTTATAATGCTTATACGATGCACAAATATATGTAAATGTGTTGTTTAAGTGAACACAAGTAAGAACATCTGTTTACATGAAGATAACTAAGATCGGCTATTAAGATAAGTGAAACGCTTAGGATAATTAAGGAATTTCTGCGACTCGCTGCCATAGCAGCGCAAAAGTACCTAAGCCCCAAATTAGGGTTGAGCGAAGGTTGATCATATACCTTCACGAAGGTATTGAAGGCTAGAACAGAGGGTTTGTCTGACAAGCCCTAGAGCTAGATCACCTGCGCGAAGGCTAGGATAGAAGAGATCAACGACATCACAACCATCTCAAGGGTGTGGAAACTTGGTTCCAACATCCCCCCATACCACTTCGGGTGAGACTTCAGTCCACGCTTCGCGGTCTAATGCCAAAACGGCTAATAGTGTAGGGATTTTTTTGGCTAATTAACGCTAAACCTAGGTGAGGCCCCCTCAAGCCAACAAAAGTGCATGAAAAATTCTATGTCTTGACATGCAGAAGTCCCTGATTTTGACATCTTGGTTGCATTGAGCCAAGATCTTATGAAGAATGGTTTTATAGATATGGATGCTCGAATGAGAAAGTCTCCTCCTCTTCATGGATTGGGTAATTTGATGGTGGACCCTCTAAGAAGTGAGGAGTCTTTGGGAATAGACACTCATTTACAATAAACAAGCTCCAGGAGTCCATTTCCAAAAATGGGAAATAATGCTCTGGCAGGTGCAGGGAGACTGCTACCTCTTTGATTTGAGGGCTACACAATAATCATGGTTTAGAAACACAACCATACCTCCTCCCTGCATTCCATACAATGAGAATTTTATCACTAGAATTCATCAGGCAAAGAATGGACTATGATTAGGTCCATTTTGTCAAAAATAAGAGCTCAATAACATTCAAGGTACCACAGGAGGTGGGTCCTTTCATAGTGAAGACAAGGACTGCTTCAATTTATGTAGATAACATGTTGAGTTCATTAGACCTTCAGAAGGGAATTAGCTTGAGGTATGATCCTCATGGGATGATAAGTAGGATGAGAAATATCAGCATACAAGCATTAGGCAGATGAAGTTTTGGAAGAAGCAGTGAAATTGGATTCTTGGGAACAAGTACAACAAGCTTTTCCTGCTTATTATTTGAAGCAAAAACCTACATCATCCACCACTGCAGCCTCTAAAGGGATAGTGTATTAGAAGAGAGGGGACAAAAGGCCAATTAGTGAAGTCATTTCAATTGATAAGGCAGGGGAAACTAACGAGAAGGCCAAGCAAGAAGAGTCTTAGAAATGGCATCTCCTCAAAAAAATAGATCAGTTGTCCTCCACTGCATTAGTACAAACACAGCCTACTACCTCGGGGATTCAGCAAGAGACTCCTCCTCTTGAAAAAAGTGACATATTTTGAGAATATTCTAAAAAAAAGGAAAAAAAAGAAGAAAATAATCCATGCATCTACAGAAAGAACTATGTACTAAGGTCGGAAATTAGAGCAAAGGCTAAGCTAGACTCCTCACAACCTTGGATGTTAACAGGGACCTAAATCAATTTGTAGTACTTCAACCAAAAGTCCCTAAGCCCAATAATGCATATGATTACTCTGCCACAAAAACCATTTTTCTGGATACATCTCATTAATGATGATACAAAAATATTCTACAGCTGTTTATGTTTTTGTTTTCCCAAATTGCTTCAATCTTATAGTTTCCTCTTTCGATGATGCTTGAATTTTTTGTCAATTCTAGTTGAGAAAGCTAGAGGACAATATCAACTCTCTAACAACCATACATCTGACTGTATCACAGAATGACATATGCATTTTCTAGAGATGGAGCAATGCCATTCTCGGAATTCTGGCATAAAGTGAATAAGCATGAGGTGCCTTTGAATGTTGTTTGGCTTTCAACTGGCATTTCGTTTTGCATGGCACTTACTGTGAGTACACAAGACTTACATTTAGTTTAAAGTGTATGAATTTTGTAACTTTTTAAGCTAGCCCTCTCATAATATACTAACAGTTTTTCTATCTTGAAAATAATATCCTTTGTTTTTTATAATAAAAAAAATATTCTAGAATTTCTTTGATTAATATGCCATGCTATGAGGTACATATCTATACCATCAAATCATCCATGACCTACACCTTGCCTCATCCACACCCACTTGAGGTGTTTTGAAATTAGTTATCTACATTAATGCAAGCCTGATCACCTCAATGCTTGCTGCTAGACCAGATCTGATACAGTTGGAACGATACAGATAATAATAGTCTCTATTAGGCATTTGGAATTTCAACAAACAAGTTCACAATTGCCTATGAAAGATGTGAAAATTATTTATTTCCTAGGAAACACCACCTCATAGAAATGTGGTTTAATTTTTCACTGTTTAAATAGATTGTTGCAACTAACAGAATCAACACGCCCACTCACTGAAGAATGTTAGTAAACTGTACAAGTTAAACTTGCATTGTGATCAAAGAGGCCTGCATTTGTCATTGAGCAACATGATTTCACATCATTAGGTAAAAGGCCAACCTGCCGATGTTTTAATATTTTCCATGGAGCATTGAAAGAGCAGGTTACTTGACTAATTATTCAGTTGGTACTTATAAATATAACATGCTAGGCTTCAATCAGAAACCTGACATGCGTGTATTCTCTATGTGGAAGACCAAATGTGGGGTGAAAATGCATTGAAGTTACAAATGGAACATACCTTGGTGCCATTAATACACTGAAGAGCTGATGGTGGGGGTTTGATACCAGGTTCTGCAATCTCGCGTTTTGGCTCCTGCCTTTTGAAAAATGAACAAATCCTCCATAGTCCTGAAACCTAAAATGCATTGAAGTTACAAATGGAACATACCTTGGTGCCATTAATAGACTGAAGAGTTGATGGTGGGGGTTCGATACTGGGTTCTGCAATCTCACATTTTGGCTCCTGCCTTTTGAAAAATGAACAAATCCTCCATAGTCCTAAAACGTAAATGCATTAACACTTAGTTTTTTCAAAAATGTTGAAATTTTCCCTCGCCATAAATGAATTAACGCTTAGTTTTTTCAAAAATGTTGAAATTTTCCCTCACCAAAAACAATAGATACAATTTTAGTTGTATTTGAGCAATTAACTACTCTTACTCTTACATATTTTTTTGGTTTATGTTCAAAAACATTTATCACAAAGTGTTATTTATCATAATAACAATAATTATCTAATTTTAAGGTTAGGGTTTATATATAGTGATTTTGTTGTTAAAGTTTACTAGCCATAATTTTAGATCTCTCATAGGAAATAAGTGTTTTTAACTTGGTTGTACTAAAAACATTTATGTATTCTTGCATATTAGGTGGGTGCAAGAAAAAGAGAGTATATAGTAAGTGGATTTAATAGTTAAAAACAAGTGTTAGTTTCTTAAAATTCAAAGTCATAGGACAAATTTGGAAGGGGTGGGGTATGTATCCTTATCTAGGTTAAATAAATTCAAATTGTTGTGTGAATGGGGTTGTAAGACCCTTTGTTTTCATCTTGAGAAAACGGAGTCCTCTCCTAGTCACTCACATATTTTAGGTTATCATAAGCAAAATAGGTTTTTTCCTTAAGATGTGAACATTTCATTTTAAGCAGTGTGATAATACAGTTTCAGCAAGGCATTAATAGATGGAACGAGTATGCACATTTGGGATGCTAGTGTTATGTTATACTTGAGGCAAGAGTGCACGTCTAGGAAGACTCTAACAAGGGTTGAAGAGGTGGAATAGTTGTGAAGTAAACTTAAGACATTTGACGAGTTGCATGAAGGAAACTTGGCACTAGTACTAAGTGAACATTCCTTGATCAATGTTGATACCCTCTCCTAGGCACAACCACTTTGCAAGATGAAGAAGAAATGTGAAATACATGTGTGACCCACTAAATAAGTTGGCAAGGTTGTTGCAACATATATAGATGGTTATGTCGTGTTTCAAAAGGAGGTGTTGGAACTTGGAAGGTGACCATTGGAGTAGATTTTTCATGGAGTGCCAAGGAGGTGCAAGCATCTGATAAGGAGAAAATTATACAAATCCAACAAATAGGCCATATTGGGTTAGGATATTACTATTTTGGGATATCCAAAGTTGAAGGTGCATTTTATGGCAGTGTAGTCTAAGCACTTGGGTGCATGCCACATCTTAATGGTATCTTAGACTTTTGGTGTGTGTTAGTGGAGTTAGTGCATTTTGTTTAATGAGCACTAGCTAGAATGTGTTCCATGGAGGAAAAAAGGCCACAAGTTAGAGATGACTTAACCATTTGGCATCGTAAGGTGTGTTATGCCATAGTTTGGAGGAGACAACTGGAACCATCTTAGAGTGTGATGGGTTGTGCCATCGACTTAGGTCCGCTTACATGGGTTGAGGTGTAAAGGTACCCCATGAGTTGAGGAAAATGATTGCAATTCTTACCTATATAAAGTGTTTATGATATAAGATTAATGATTTTTTGTTGGAGAATGTAAGAGGAAAATAATAAAGGAGATGTGTTGAGGTTTGTTGTAAATTAATAAAAAGGAATTGAAAATTTCTCTCTTTTTAGGTGGATTTTTCAAGTTCTCTCTTCAAATTGCACTAAATTTTAGTTGTGGCTAGGGATTTGGCCTCAAAAGCATTGTTTGGGTACTCTAGAAATCCAAGACCTAACATATCTAAGCTATTCCATTAGATATATTCATCTTGGGCAAAGGTTGCAAAGGCTAAGGTGCAAATCTCCCCTCTTTAATGTGGGTTTTAGACCTTCCATTTGAGAATGCTAAAAACAAGGTCACAATATTGAAAGGAGGTCCTTGATTTTACCAAAACTCAATGCCAATTCTTAATCCATGGTGTGATTCTTTCTATTTGGTTTTGGCCTTGAACGATGAGATCTATCTTTGGGTCAATTTATCAGTTTGTCATTTAATTTATGTGTTGAGAAGATCTTAAGGTCTATAGGGGATAAAACGGTTATTTTCAATACCCCTCCCTTGAAACCCTATAAGAATATGGTGTGCCCCATTTTGTTGTTGTAATATTCAACCTCGGGCTCTCTTGTGAGGATGTCATTGAAGGGAGGGTATGCAAAGGAAGTGGAAAAAATCAAAACTTCATGTTGAGTCAAAGGAGGAGTATGTATTATAGGTGTCTCTAGAGGTCTTACTAGTATCATGTTAGGGAGTGTTAGGGAGTGCCATGAAAACACAAGGCATGTTATAGTTCTAGGGCATGTCAGGGAGTGCTAAGGTGTGCTTGGGAGAGCCAAAGCATGATAAGGAATGTAGGGGATGCTAAAACATAGGGAGAGCCAATATGTGCCAAGTGCCAGGGTGTGCCAATGCATGACAAGGAGTGTTAGGGAGTGTCAGGGAAACACATGGGAGCACTAGTTTCAAATGCATGGAAATGAATGAATAAGACTGTGTGACATGGAGTGTCAGTGAGTTTTAGGTGTGATAAGGAGGGAGTGACAAGGTATGCTAGGTAGTTCCAAGGAATGCTAGAGTGCCAAGGTGGCATGCAAAGATGTGTCAGGTGACAGGGTGTGTCAATGTGTGCTAGGGAGTGTTAGGGAGTGTCATGGAAACACAAGGGAGTACTACTTCAAAATTCTTGGAAATTAATAGATAATAATGTGTGATAGGGAGTATCAGTTTTTTTTAGGTGTGTTAAGGAGGGAGTGACAAGGTTATATGCTAGGAAGTGCTAAGGCATGCTAGAGTGTCAGGGAGTGGTAGGGTGTGCTAGGGAGTGCCAAAGCATGCCAAGGAATGCAGGGGGTGTTAACACGTGCCACATAGTGCCAAGGGATTGTTAGATGTGTAAGGTGTTATGGCATGTCAAGATGTAAACTATGTTTCTTAGTTATTTTATGGCCACGCTTGGACATGAGCCTTGACTTGCTAACTTGTAACTTGTTAAGTGGGATAAGTTGAAATTGGACATGAGTAGCCTAAGATGAGTTATAGTCAATTCTTAGGTGAACAAGGCATAGTCTAGTTGTAGTAATCATAACTTGGTCAAGTTGTTGTAGTTGAGGAAGGACTTTGTTGGGTTCCCAAGTCCCAAAAAAAGTAAGGGTAGTTGTGAGGGAATGATAGCTAAGGAGTGTCAGGGCATGCCAAGGAATGAAAAGGCATGCTAACACATGTTAGACAGTGTCAATGCATACTAAGGAGTGTTAGGGAGTGCCAGGGTTGTTGAGAAATCTAGGGCATAATAATTAGGTGATTTCTATTCTTATGATAACTGCTTGTGAATGATTTTTACTTCTTAAGATTAGGATCTTCTCTTTACTTAGATTATTGTAGTTTTCTTCTTCATCAAAAAACTACTAATGCATAAACAATGAAGAGACAAGAGACATAAAGAATAGGTGATCAGCCAGGGCCAAAACCTCTCCAACATGAGAGGAAAACCCAAATAAATTCTTCTTCTTATAGAGACTTCAATTGATGAATACCAAGACCATGACCTAGACCCTTGAATCAATGACCTCTCCAAGGCCAAGTCACAAGCCTCCTTGATTCAAATTCCTTCTTTTTCCTTGAGTCAATGATGATCAAGCTTCTTCCTTGAATAACTCAATTGTCCTTCAAATTTCGGTTCCCTGGATCAAATATGTAGTTCTCAGCCCTCCTGCAGAAACCCTAGCACATGTGGTTGACCAACCTTTTGAACATTGATCTTCTTCTCTTGGATGGTGTTGTAACATCCATTATCATTTTAATTTTATTTTTAGTTTTATTACAAAAATGAAAAAACATCAAATATTATGTTCTAACGGAATTAAAAGAAAATGTGGAAATCCGAAAGAAATGATTTATTTTATATTATTTATGGTTTTTGAACGTGAGAAACCCAGGAGAATATCTAAGTCATCTAATCGGCAGGCAACAAATATAAGGGTAATCACATGGTTAACAAGGATGAGATTTACTCCAAAATCAGATGCGAGAAGTTATAAAACCGAGTTAAAACCTCATTTATTAAGGGTCGTCTGCTTGAAGAATTTAGATCCGATAGTAATCACATGGTTAACAAGGACGAGGTTTAATCCAAAAAATGAATGTGATGGTTTATGGAATGTGATTTAATCTATTGAAGTCCGGATCAATCATAGCCGTTTATCAGGAAGGGATGAGATCCGATAGATATCATGTCAAAAATTACACGGGTTTTATTATAAATTTCGGACTTGAGAAGTTTTTGAACTATAGTTTTGTTTCTTTTCAGTTCCGTGGGGAAGGCAAAGGTTTTTGGAAAAGGCAGACACAATAATATTATGAATCGGAGTCTTGCTTCCTTTCGGTTCTGTGGTAACTGAAGGTTTGCCATATTCCACGTAAATCAACAAATTCCACTGTTTTAGCAGAATAACTAAAAGGTGGATGACCGAAACTCCAAAGGAACGGTGATTGGTTAGGTTTCTTTGTATTTCCACCAATCAAAACACTTTTGATATATACGAGGGCCATAAGGGTTTCTTTGTGTTTCCACCAATCAGAACATTTCCAATATATACATGGGCCCACAACCCACACATCCACGCATGGAATTTTGTAAATATGTAGCTTTGCCATGTTAAAGCAGTTTACCTATCATCGGGACATCTACAAGATTACAGCTTGCAGGTATCAAAGCCACAGATTCGAATAGCGAGCATCCATCACCAGTCATATTCTAATTTCTGTTACTTCTTATTATTTTGTTTTCTTAAGAAGAATGAGATGTCTTTTACCCTCTAATGTAATATTCTATAATGACTTTTACTTTAGACAGTTAGGAGATAGTTAAGCAGTTTGATAGTTTTGGTGAGTACCAACTGTCCTATGATGTATAAAAAGAGGCAAATTATAGAAAGAGGGTTTGAATTTTGAAGAACCTGGAGACTAGGCTATTGTATTCTTGATAAAACTGATGATTAATGAAAGAATCGGTTGTTTTCCAGACATTGTTGGGTATGATTTGTAATTTCCCTATTATGTGTCATCATGTATATTCCTTTCTTTAAGTATGGTAATGAAGCTGCAGGTCTTTGTTTACTTGTGTGAATGAAGTTAAAATTCCTTAAAAGAGCGCTCATGTACTTAAAGTCCCTACTTCTACATTTCTTCTAAGTTATATATAATATTTTCTGTGAAAAACAACATATTGTCTTTAACTTCTCAAAGAATTACGATAATAGTTTCTGTGAAAAATAGCATATTGTCTTTAACTTATCAAAGCATTACATATAATAGTTTCTATGAAAAACAACATATTGTCTCTAACTTCTCAATGCATTCTTCACTTAGCATTTATATTTAGCAATCACATGGCATTCTGAGACTTTCATATCACCTAAGTATTAAGGGTTAAAAGTCAAGTCCTTTAGGCCCTTCACCTGAGGATACATCAAACAAACAAGTGACAAGAATAATAAACATTATTTTCTTAAGCACAATTTCTACCCAATTAAAAAATTGGCTTCTTAAGGGACAACATTAATTGGCACCGTTGGCGGGGAGCAAAGTCAAGAACACTTTTCCCTGGGTTTTTAATATTTTCCTCTGGTTGTTCGGTGAGGAGGAAATATTCGGTTGTATTGAACAGAAAACAATAACTCAAGCTTCAAAGAGGCCTCATACGAGGTCAAATACCTCACAACAAAAAGTTCAAGCCCTTTCAGACCCTGAGAGACTAGTTTCCAAGACGGTTGGAAGGCCAAAAACTCCATTTACACCGAGTCCTACATTGTCTGCACCTGGAAGCAGTTCAACACATATTTCATCCAAAGGTTGATCTTTGTTTGACCAAGAGCTACCTTTTACATCCACTTCATTTCAAGAACCCTGTTACGCAGTAATTTGTCACTGTCTCCCTTTCAGTCTCCTTAATGTCTCATGGAACCAAATGCACCATGCTCATGCTCTCTAAACTGGCCAAATGACCCACTTTTCCAAAGTTTACTGCATCAGCACGTCTGTTATTAAAATAACCGCGCTGACGGGCGGCTTATAGTGTTACTGGTGCAGTGCCAGCGCGGAAGCACACGGGTTTCCCGCGCTGGTCGGATTTTGTGCGCCAGCGCAGCCTATCAAAGTATCAAGCCGCGCTGACACAGCCTTTACTGTTATTGTGATGCACTGTCAGTGCGTCAGTTCAGTGTTGCACCCGCGCTGATCTAGTTTGGGCGAATTTGTTCCAACAGCCAACCTTCCAGATGGTTCCAGGCCTGGTTGTTAGCCTTGTGAGTGTCGCCATCCTTTCTATGGCATGTCTGCTCATCATTTGGAACCACTTTCCTTGAAGATAAGCTTGTCCTCCCACCATTCATGGAGACTCTTTCTCTACTTAAACCTCCACCATTACCATGAGCAGCTAGTTGGAATAGTTTGGATAGTGTGGAATTCATAGTGCTTAGATTGTTGTTGTTAGTAGGTAGTTGGTGTGACAAGTGTGGTTTTGTTAGAGGAAGCTCAAGGAAGGTTGTGAGTATTGCTTGTGTGAGAGAGAGCTTTTGTATTGGGAGAACTTACCTCCAAGGGTGAATGCTTGAGAGACTTGCTGGTTGGACCCTCAAGAGAAGGACTCAGCGTCAGAACATTGGTTGTACCTTTTCTCTGTTATTGATTTAATAATAGATGACTACTATTATGGTTCCATTCTCATTTGTCTTGCAATGGTTGAATGTGGATTACATCCTTTCTGACTGATGTATAATTGCTTTTATTAGATTTCATGCTTGTGTTTGTCTGTCTCTTCGTGTGTGCAGGTATCTATTCGTGGAGATCGTGGAAGATCGTGACCGGCCAAAGCGAAGGAGCGAGAGCGGCATCTCTTCATCAAACAATAGCGTTGGAATCCAAGTAGGTGTTCTTTGCCTCTTGTTTAATCGCAATTAGGAACTTGCACAGTAGCATTCATTGATTGTTGCTAGACCCATTCTGGGCTAGTAGGGATCGCCTCTATCCGTAGAGGGGATTTACCTCTCCAACAATTTGGCGACTCCGCTGGGGAGCTAGCCCTTTTGTCTCTTTTGTCCATCTTTGTGTTTGAATTTGATTGTTCTCTCTTTTTGAAATTTGGGGATTAGTTCTCTGCTTTTAGCCCTCCTGGTTCAATCTGGGAAGTGTCTTAATTGTTTAAAGAGTTCTGGCCTTGGTTTGGGAGTTTTTGGCTTGATTTTGCCTCTTTTTTAACCTCAGCGCGGTTTATATCAAAACAGTTGCGCTGACAGCGCATAGCTGTTTCTTTGAACCCGTTTTCATCGCGCTTGTACATAAAACAGTCGTGACGGTTCTGAAATCGAACCAGCGCGCTTAATCCGTGTCCTTCCGCACTGACAGCGCCAAGTTGCTACGCGTGACCTCTTGTCAGCGCAAAGTTGCTGAGCGCTACCCGCGTTGATCCTGTAAAATTGAATTTGTTTCAATTTTACCTCCTGAGCCTATTGGTTTCACTATCTCCAGCTTTTTTTACATGGTTTATGATTTGATATTCATCGCTTGAGCTATTACACGCTTGCTTGCGAAGTCTTGTTGAACGGATTTCGTTTTTATGTCTCGTGACCTAGTGCCATCATCCAGTTTCCACTGGACTGACCTTGTTTTTGCTCACTTGTTCGCTTGTTCACAAAAGTTCGTTGTTGCTTGCCTTTGCTACTGTGGAAACCTTCCTCTTTTGCTTTCTTTGCTTGTTCGTTTGAGGTGATTGTTGTTGAACCAATCCTCAGATTGTTTCACTACCCAGGCACGGATCGCAGTTGCTAGGGTTCAATCGGCTTTTTCACTACTTATTGCTGGTTGATTTTTAGTGTCAATTATTGAACCACTTTTTATGTTGATTCAATTTCTTCACTACCAAGCATAGATCACAATTGTTTGGATCGATCAGTTCACACTTGCTTGTTTGTCTTCTTGAATTCACAAAAAAAATTGCATTCATTTAGCATACAAAAGTGAAAGTGCATTTGCATTACGAATTTTCATGTTTGAGAAATTGAAAAGCAAAATTTAAATCTTTCATTAGTAGTATCGATGCATCGTGAGATTAGTGTATTGGTACATTGTGCCATTGGAAAATAAATCAAACTAATACCTTTTGCATTCAATAGTTAATGGGAAAAAGAGCATTTCGTTGATTTGTGTTCTCAAAAGAAAAAGTTTCATTTCTTTGCCATTAGCTGCATTAGATTGTTTGATTGATTGAGTTCATTTTGTTTGGTCGAAAACTCTTAACCCTCTCATAGTTAGAATTCATCGAACGAAATGATATTCTTTGGCATGTAGTTTGCATTTAGGTAATTGTGAGAGATCACACGGTAAGGCCTGAAACCGAAACTTAATTCAAGATCAACCATAAAATAAACTGAATAAACCTAAAAACGCATTGGAACTTAACGCAAACATCTAGAGGTCTAGGTTAGAGATGTGTTCCGACGTCTTTAAACATAGTCACTATTGTTTCACATTACGGTTGGGTGATTCCTCATCTTGTGACTCGATAGTGGTCTAGCACGGATTTGAGCTCCCACGTACCGTCGCGTATATAGGGGAGACCCCACTAGGCTTTTATCCTTGATCCATAGGAAGCCGAGTCTGCCGCCCTGCGAGCCGTAACGCACCGAACACAGCATTCGGGAAGATTGACTGCGGTACGGAAAGTCCTTGGTTCTCATACGATTGCCAAGGTGTATAAGCAGTTTTACGGATTGCTTGGTAAACCCTTTGCCTAGAGTCTCTAGAGCAGTCACTTTTGATCCTTTTCGGACTCCCTAAATGAAAAGGTGCCAGTGAGCTTCTTGTCACTTCATGCTCATTAAAAATTCGAAGGAGATTAGAGTCATCTTTTCGTCCTTTTCTCGACTCTTGAAACATGAAAAGGTCAAGTTTAGTTCCTGTGTCTTAAAAATTTATTCGGCCACGATAACATTACCTGGTTAGATCTTGTGTGCGTTAGTTTGAGTAGGTTTTTCGTTTGCAATGGCAACTTTTCCAGGGTTCACTAACCCAGGTTCCCCGCCTGATGGGAATCCAGGTCACTTCCCTCCTCTTGGGAATGTTGGTGCTCCGTATATGGCAACGTTGACCCTACCAGGGTTAACCGTTGGGTTGCCTGTTTGGTTGTTTTCAACCTCTTTGGTCCCTACCGTATCGACTGTTAGTCCATCAGTCCCTCCACCTGAACAACGTCATGTTGACCTTAACGTGGATCTCTCCCCTTCGACGCCTACTTCTACGTCTTCCTCTTGTACTTCGCCTGGTGAAACTCTCGATGTGAGTAACCAGGTGGCTAAGAAGAAGAAGAGGAAGACCAAGAAGAAGAAGTCCCCTAAGGGAGAGCTTACACGCGCCGTCCCCTCCTCAAATCCAACTACCCCCTCCACTACATCTGAGATAGGGCCACCTCCTGCTCCTCCACAGAAGGTTAAGTTTCCTTTCCGATTATGCAAGGAAGACCATCTGCTTCGTGATTGTCCCGGCATTCCCAGGGTATTAGAAGTCTGGTCTCACGATCCGGCCCACCCTTCATCGTCCACTGAGGCTCACGGCGATGTTCCCCTATCGAGTCACAAAGGTAAGGGGAAAGGGAAGATTCAGATCCCCTGTAGACTTTGTGAAGGCAATCATCCCCTTCACCTTTGTCCACTAATGGATAAAGCCTCTGTTGTCTTGGAAAGTCTTACAGCTCCTTCACCCCAACTCCCCGTTGGATATCAATGTCTTTCTGCAGCTGCAGATCATCCGCCTCCCGACAATGAGATTGGTTCACCTTCTTCTATTGTCCAGGCCCCTCTTCCCGAACCTGGCTGTGCCCAACCTGTTCTAGACCAACCATTGGTCGGAAAGAGTGTCGACTCGAGTCTGCCGCTCGCTCACTCTGTTTCGGAAGAGAACCACGCCCATGTTCTTCTCGTCTCTTCAGATTCTCCAGAGTCCCGAAATGACTCTCCTAACCCAGTTGCTCCCGAAGGTTCTCCTTTGGTTCCTTTAGCACATGGGGGCAATCATACGATTCCCCCACCAAGTAGTCTGGTCGCTTCCTTTGATTGGAATCGCCTGATCGCCGGTCGCCTTCCATCCCATATGCCTTTCCAGATCACAGTACATGCCTGTGCTAAGGCAGTACCCGACACTGTTTTGGATGAAGGGGCGTCTTTCAGTCTTATGTCGTACACTACTTGGCAAGCCTTAGGTTCCCCACAGCTTGGGCCAGTCACTGAGAATCTGTTGGCGTTCGACGGAGGAGCCTTTCCATCTCTAGGAGTTCTCCCGAAGTTCCCTGTTACTTTTGGGGGAAAAATCGTCTATATAGATGTCTTGGTTACCCATGGTGTTTTAGACTTTACGCCATGGGGGCACTTGTTTCTTCGCTTTTTCGTGTGGTCTGCTTTCCACACGATGGAAGAATTGTGACTGTCGATCAATTGTCGTTCGTTAGTCCCCCAATGCCTCCTGCATAGTTGTCGCCCCCTCCTGGTTTTTATCCACCAGTTGTATCTGCCCCACCGCAGATCAACTACGTGGCCACCTACCCTGTGCCTGTATCCAGTGATGACACCGTCGTGCATAGTGTCCTGGGGGCATTGGGCCCAGACTTCCAAGATGTTTCCCTTCCATCGGGAGTGGTAATCTTGGAAGCCCCGACTTCGTATTCATTATGATGAAGTTCGGGCGGAGCATAGTTCATTTTCCTATGTCAAGCTCCCTAAAAAATGAAATTGGGTCTGGTTGGAGCATAGTTCCTTTCCGGTGTCAAGCTCCTTAAAAAAATGAAACTGGGTCTAGCCGAGCATAGTTCCTGATCTCGTGTCAAGCTCATTAAAAAATGAAACAAGGGTTATGAGGATAGTTCTTTTACTATGTCAACCTCATTAAAGAATGAAACACCTCCCTTTCCAAATCGAGTCTTTTGATTAAGATCTCGTAAAATACAAGTCGCGTTTTTCATCGATCTCGAGAGTGAACCTTCATTCCATCCACTTTGTTGAATGCAATGAAGCTTGGGGGCATGTACCTCGATTTGCGTCATTATGCTGGGGGCATGCGAACTTATAACAAGCATAGTTTTTCATTTCAAGCTTGTGTAAACATGAAACCGAATCCAAGCAGAGTTCTCCATGGTTCAAACTTGTGTAAAAATGAACCCATACCCGACTTACACCTCGTGATTGCCATTTTTATCTGCTGAATTCTGCTAGATGAGCCTTGGTTGTTTCATTCCATCACCACCATCTCTTTGGCTGATCATATGCTTTCACTTGGTTGTTTTTCCTTTCCTGAGGAACTGCAGCAATGAGTGGTTTTATTAGCCATCCTCTTGACCATTACATGTTTTGAGCAGTTCCACCATTGCCGGAACCAGTTGCTACCCTTTATACCACTCGTTCCTCTAGGACGAGTCGCCTTTAAGCTCTTTTCTGACTCGTAAAATGTGAAAAGATTGCCGAGTATTTTTCCCTTTTTTGACTCGTTAAAGAGAATAAAAATGGAGGTCTGCTTTCAGCTCTTTTCCGACCGTTTAAAGACGAAAAGATAGCCGAGTCTCCCTCTCAGCTCGTTAAAAGGAATGAGAGGTAGTCGCTTTTAAAGCTCTTTTTTCGACCGTTTAAACTAAAAAGATTGTCGGGTGTTTGTCGTTTCGCACTCGTTATTGGCTCCAAAACGACGTACTTCTGACCGCTTTTCTACTTTTTTGGGTCAAAGTCACTACTTACGAAAAGTACTCCTCGATCATACTGGTCGGGCGGTTCTTTCGAGCATCGTTTTATACTTTTTCGGGCTCGGGAGACACAACTTTACGAAAAAGGACCCCCCTGGAGTTTTCTTTTTCGCTGTCTTTTCAGACTCTCTAAACAGGAAAAGACGCCGAGATCCTCCTTTGTCAGGCTCGTTAAAACCTCATGACATCGGACACCGTCGAAATGACACCTTCCAAGCAAATGCTATCCCCGTCAAGCTTGTCATCCAAAAACAATCGGGGTACCTGCCAGAAATGGTGGGGAAAATGGAACTGTAATAATGGTCATGTCGGCAGTATGTCGCTCTTGAACATGGCACTAGTCTGCATTCGTGTCTGGGTGGGATTTCTCATCTTGTTTTACACTAGCCTCCATGGGTTTGGGTATCCTATTTGACCTATCATCTGCTCATTGCCTTGTCACCATGACCTCTGCTCATTGGATGTCAGATACTGCCAAATCCGCTTTTGTGCTGCCGATATGTTCAAGAGAAGTTGGCATCTGCAGATTACCACCTCCCTCTGATGCCTCACACAAAATATTTTATCCTTCTCTGTCTCGTGTCGATGATGTGGGAAACATCATGGCCCACCTTCGATCAAGGTTACTTCCTGTCGACTTCAGCTCATTATCCAGGAAAGTGACCTAGAGACTCCCTTCAGGTGCCTTAGAGCTTGCATGCCTCAATGGCAGGTTCTTCGTGTTCGACGTGAGGTTTTCATCATTGGCCTCCGATCGGATGATTCTGCGGGTGTTCGAAACCAGCTCATTGATTCACACGTCGCGGATTGTACCTCTAAGTACCTTGAGGACCATTGTCATTATTGGTGGTACCTCTTGCGTCTGTTAACGGTTTTCATCATTGACTGGTAATCAGACGATGTTCATGCATGTTTGACTTCAACTCATATATTCACATGCTTGAACTTGTACTTTGTTCGGATTGGGATGGAGCGCAAGACCCTGGTTTTTGTCTGTTATGAACCAGGCTGCGATTTTGTGGATTGCTATTGCATGACTCATTGATGGATGGCTGCGCCCATAACTGAGTCTTTGGGATGGCTGCGACCATACCCTCTTATCTTATGGTCTCTTCAGCTGGGTGGCTGCGTCCATACCATAGACCTTCTTCGTATGTCTTTTGGATGGCTGCGCCCATGCCTAGACTACATGTGATCAAGATATCAGTTGTACACTCATGCAGGTCCTTCCTTGTGGCATTCCAGTTCAGCAGTTTTGTAAAGCATTTCACCCCTCACACTCTCTCAGGTCTCATGCTTTAGGGGGCATCTGTTACGCAGTAATTTGTCACTGTCTCCCTGTCAGTCTCCCTAATGTCTCATGGAACCAAATGCACCATGCTCATGCTCTCTAAACTGGCCAAATGACCCACTTTTCCAAAGTTTACTGCATCAGCGCGTCTGTTATTAAAATAACCGCGTTGACGGGCGGCTTATAGTGTTACTGGTGCGCTGCCAGCGCGGAAGCACACGGGTTTCCCGCGCTGGTCGGATTTTGTGCGCCAGCGCAGCCTATCAAAGTATCAAGCCGCGCTGACACAGCCTTCACTGTTATTGTGATGCGCTGTCAGCGCGTCAGTTCAGTGTTGCACCCGTGCTAATCCAGTTTGGGCGAATTTGTTCCAACAGCCAGCCTTCCAGATGGTTCCAGGCCTGGTTGTTAGCCTTGTGAGTGTCGCCCTCCTTTCTATGGCATGTCTGTTCATCATTTGGAACCACTTTCCTTGAAGATAAGCTTGTCCTCCCACCATTCATGGAGACTCTTTCTCTACTTAAGCCTCCACCATTACCATGAGCAGCTAGTTGGAATAGTTTGGATAGTGTGGAATTCATAGTGCTTGGATTGCTGTTGTTAGTAGGTAGTTGGTGTGACAAGTGTGGTTTTGTTAGAGGAAGCTCAAGGAAGGTTGTGAGTATTGCTTGTGTGAGAGAGAGCTTTTGTATTGGGAGAACTTACCTCCAAGGCTGAATGCTTGAGAGACTTGCTGGCTGGACCCTCAAGAGAAGGACTCAGCGTCAGAACATTGGTTGTACCTTTTCTCTGTTATTGATTTAATAATAGATGACTACTGTTATGGTTCCATTCTCATTTGTCTTGCAATGGTTGAATGTGGATTACATCCTTTCTGACTGATGTATAATTGCTTTTATTAGATTTCACGCTTGTGTTTGTCTGTCTCTTCGTGTGTGCAGGTATCTATTCGCGGAGATTGTGGAAGATCATGACCGAACAAAGCGAAGGAGCGAGAGCGGCATCTCTTCATCAAACAATAGCGTTGGAATCCAAGTAGGTGTTATTTGGCTCTTGTTTAATCGCAATTAGGAACTTGCACAGTAGCATTGATTGATTGTTGCTAGACCCATTCTAGGCTAGTAGGGATCGCCTCTATCCGTAGAGGGGATTTACCTCTCCAACAAACCCAACTATCAAGAACAATCTTTAGAGTCTGTTTCTTTCTCAGTATCTACTATAGTTATTCAACCTGAACCTATAACTACATTTCCACCTTTTCAAACTTCATTTACCCCTCAATCAGGTTCTACATCTGCTAGTACTCAATGTTCAGTAGGTTCAGGAGCAAACATGGCAGCACTTGCATTCTTGTTGAATAGGTATGCACCTATTTAGTTTCCACAACAGTTGAATCAAATGCCTCAAGAATACTTGAAAATTCTTCCTCGTTTCTCAGGGGAATATGAACAAACAATAGAGAAGCATATAGCAGTGTTTTGTAATTTTGTAGAAAATCTCAATGTTGAACGATTGGATGTTGTTTTAATAATTTTTATACAACCTTTGGATGGAGAAGCAAGAAAATGGTTTAAAGGGCTTCCTAATAACTCTATTTCTACATGGGAAGAGATGGAGCTCCTGTTCACCCAAAGACGGGGAGAGAAAAGAGATCATGGGTATTCACTCACAGAGTTTAATTCTATTAAGAATAAATCTAATGCAAGTGTTGTAGAATTCATCAAAAGCTTCAATAAACTTTACAATAGTATTCCAGTGGAGATCAAGCCCCCTCCTGCTGGTGAAAAAATAACTTTTGCAGGGGCATTTGAATTATATCTTGGGTTCACATTGAGGGAAAGAAGATCCACAACCCTTGATCAGATCCAAACTAATGCCTTAGAAACATAAGCAAATCTGGTGGCTGCAGGAAAAGCACTAGAGACACAGCTTACTCAAGATAAGGGAAAGGCTAAAGTGGAATCCTCTCAAAGTCAAACATTAGAGGATATGAATAATGTAATTAAAAATCTGTCTAATAAATTGATTAAATTAGAATTGGAGAGTAAGAATTCTCAGAGGCAAACACAACAGAACATAAACTTTAATCCTCAATATAGAAGACAACCTCTGCAACTTTTGCAGAAGGAGAGAAAAGACCAATATCAGGTTCAAGCACCACATTACATAGAGGCAGATCCTGATGAAGTACTAGAGCAATCAAGGGATCATGATGATCATATTTCCACATTGTATGCAGCAGATGAAGATGAAGTAGGTGTTGAGGGAGAAGAATATACTGAAACAAATGCCATTTATGATGAGAATGAAATTGATGAATATTGGAAGCAGTTCATTGATTTTATGCAAGCAGAATTACATAAGAAATATGACTTGAGATCAAGGAAAAGATCTAGAATTCAAGAAATTGAAAGTGAGCAGCAAATTCTAGCTCCCTTACAAAAGGAGACTCCACAAGAACCATAGCCTGCAAAACAATGAAATAAAGGAAAGCAACAACATAATACAAATAGCAAGACTTAAATACTTCAAGGTGAGTCTTCTCAGGATAAAAGTGACAAAATTCCTTTAGAAAGAATTGTTTCCATTCCACAAGAGGTTTCAGTGACGAAGAAAAGTGAGGATGAAAATGAAAAGAACAATAAACAAGTTCATGTATTTAGTCTCACTAAATAATTAGAAAAAATCATAATTCAAGTGTCCCTCACAAAGTTGGTCAAAACACCAGTTTATCAAAGAGAGATTGCTAAGTTTATCAATCTATCTCAAAATGTGAATATAAATAACACTATGAATCTGCAAGAAGATAAACTAGTAGTGGTTTTTGGTCCACACGTGGAGGAGGTAGATTCTTCAACACCTCCTTTCTACATTTCTTTATTGATTCATGATTTCCTCTTGCATAATTGTATGTTTTATTCAGGAGTTTCACATAACCTTATGCCACTATCAGTGATGAAACAACTAAACCTACAAGTTACTAAACCTTACAGAGACCTGTATTCTTTTGATTCAAATAAAGTCAAGTGTCTGGGGGTCATTAAAGATATGGTGGTGCCACTAGCCTAGATCCCAACTAGAATCTTGGTGATGGATGTAGTGATAGTAGATATCCCTACTAGGTTTGGAATGTTGCTATCTAGGTCATGGGGGGCTAAATTGGGTGGTGTTTTGAAACTGGATTTTACTTATGCTATCATACCAATTTTTGGTGGAGAAGAAAAGAGGTTGTATAGAGAAAAAATATTTGTAAAAACAATCATAAAGAACGAAGCAAGTAATTCACCTATATATAGCCAAGAGAAAGATGAATTTTCTTGCTTCATGTTGCATGACAATGTAGAGTTGGCTGAAGATAAACAGAGGTAGCTTACTTCAGCTAGTGTAAATACATAGCTGTAAACAGAACGGGTGTGGAAGTGCTTCTTTGATGTAGCCTATTCTAAAGAAGGGACATGTGATGGTTTCCTTTTAATTACACCTAGACGTAATATGATCCGTTTTTATTTTAAATTGGAGTTTGAAGCGACTAATAATGTGGCAGAATATGAATCCTTGATCATTTCACTGTAAACAACAAAACAAATGGGAGTCTAGTCAATTTCTGTTTTTGGAGATTCAGAGCTAATTATAAAGAAAATAAATAACCATTGTCAAAAAAAACACCCTAGGCTTAGAGCATACAGAAATGAAGTGTGGGATTTGGTTGAGAACTTCTTTGAGGATTTCAACATACAATTCATTCCAAGAGATGGAAACAAATTAGCAGACTCTTTGGTTGTGGCTTCCAGTACTTTTAGGCCTCCTCTAAATCCAAAGCTAAGATATGAGGATGAAATGAGGCACGGGCCTTCTGTTCCGGATAATATAAAACACTGGAATATTTTTTAGGATGATCAGCAGATTAAGGAATTCTTGACTATGATTGAATATTTTCAGGGCACCAATATTGATCAAGATGAAGATGAAGTAGCAGAAGGTGCAGAGGTAAGTGGTTTTAAAAATTCCATAGTTAATCAAAAAATTATTCAATTGAAAGATAATATTCTGCCAAGGGGGCTTGTCCCTCTTGAAAGACTTTTTAACTCCAATGATGTAGTTGTTAGTTCAAAGAAAATTCCACAAGATGAGTAGATTCAAGCTCACAATATTGGAACCTAGAAGGAGCCCAGGTTAGTCAAATTATTTAATGGAGTTCCACTTAATTATAAGGAGAGATATATTAAGATTTTTAGGGACTATATTTATGTTTGTGCTTGGTCTTATGAGGATCTCAAAACATATGATGTAAGTATTATTCAACACAAGATTCCCTTGAAAGAAGGGATTAAACCATTTAAGCAGAAACTCAGGCAGATAAACCCTCTGCTTTTACCATTGATTGAGAAAGAAATAAAAAAGTTGCTTGATGCCAAGATAATAGTTCCACTCAGGTACTCTGACCGGGTAGCCAATTTAGTGCCTGTAATAAAGAAAAATGGAGAAATAAGGCTATGTGTGGAATTTAGAAATCTGAATAGGGCTTCCTTAAAAGATAACTATCCATTACCTAAAATGGATCATGTTCTACAGAAGGTAACAAGATCATTCAGAATGTCAATGTTGGATGGATTCTTTGGGTATAACCAAGTGGCTATTGATAAATAAGATCAGAAAAAGACTGCATTCACAACTCCTTGGGGAACCTTTATGTATGCTCGAATGCCTTTTGGGTTGATGAATGCAGGTGCAACATTTCAGAGGGCAATGGACATTGCATTTGTAGGTGATAAGTTTGTAGTGATATACTTGGATGATATCACTATTTTCTCTAAGTTTGATGAGGAGCATCTGGACCATATTAAAAAGACTTTTGAGAAATGTAGAAAATTTGGGCTTTCTTTGAATCCTAAGAAGTCTATCTTTGCTCTAGAAGAAGGAAAATTTTTGGGACACATTGTTTCTAGAGATGGAGTGAAGATAAGTCCAGTAAGGGTGAAAGCTATGCAGAAAATACCCCTGCCCAAGAGTAAGAAAGACATCCAAAAAATTCAGGGAAAAATAAATTTTCTAAGGAGGTTTATGTCCAATTATGCTGAAATTGTAAAAGAAATTACCAATATGTTGAAGAATAAAAATGAGGTGCATTGGACCAAGGAAGCCAGAGAGTCATTCTCTAGGATTAAAGAAGCATTACAAGTAGCTCCAGTTTTAATTAGCCCTTATTACCAAAAGCATTTTCAAATTTTCTCATTTGCATCACCTAATTCAATAGTTGATGTTTTGTTATAGAAAAATGATGAAGAAAAGGAGCAGCTAGTTGCTTTCTTTAGCAAGATTCTCAGAGATGTTAAAATAAAGTACAATATTCTTGAAAAATAGGTATATGCTTTGGTAAAAGACCTAAAGGCCTTCAAGACTTATGTGTTGCATTCACAGATCATTGATTATGTGCCAAATGATGCAGTAAAGTATGTCTTAGTCCAGAGTGATGTGGAAGGAAAAAGAGGAAAATGGATAGCCAAGATTTAAGAGTATGTCCTGGACATAAAGCCCACAAAGTTGGTGAAAGGGCAGGGATTGGTGAAGATGTTGACATAGATAAATTTTTAGGCACTGGTAATCAACTTGCTAACACCTGTGAATGAGGAAGTAATGAAGAAGGTGAAGAAAAATCAAACCCAGGTATGAAAATCCGATATAAATTTTTATGTTCAGAATGGTACAAGCACATAGTCCATTATTTATGTTTTCTCTCTTGTCCCCAATCTTTGGATAGAACAAAATATAGAGCAATAAAAATCAAAGCACAACCATATGTGATTGTTGACGGAATATTGTATTGGAAGGATCCTGTGGGACTTTTATTGTTATGTTTAATAGAGGATGAATTTACAAAGACCATTCAAGATTATCATGAGAAGTTATGTGGTGGACATTATAGTTGGAAAGCTACTGCACATAAAATCATCCAAGAAGTATTTTGTTGGCCCACCCTATTTGGTGATATACATAAGTTTGTCAGAAGCTATCATAAGTGTTATCTTTTTGCTGAGAAGAAGAGGTGTGCTCCCTTGCCTTGATCCCAGTCTTCATAGAAGAACCATTTAGACAATGGGGACTAGATTTTGTTGGAGAAATTAACCCACCTTCAAGTCGACAGCACAAGTGGGTTCTTACAACTACTGATTATTTCACCAAGTGGGTAGAAGCTATACCTACTAAAATGGCAAATGAGCAGGTGGTGATGAAGATTTTAGAGGAAAACATTTTCAGCAGATTTGGATGCCCCGTCAAAATCATAACAGACAATGCTCAAGTGTTCAGTTCAAGTAAGTTTGTTTCTTTTTGTTAGAAGTATAATGTTATTTTATCTCATTCAATAGCTTATCATCCACAGGGAAATGGATTGACTGAATCCACTATCAAAACATTGATGAGAATTCTTAAGAAAACTATTGTAGAGAATCAGAAAGACTGGGATTCGAAGTTGATGTTTGCTCTATTTGTTGTCTGGGTGCGTACAAGAAGGTCTATAGGCAAATCAACTTTTGAGTTAGTGTATGGAACTCAGGCTTTGTTCCCTAGTCAACTTGTGAAGCCTGTGAATGCAATGATTCAGGAGGCAAAAGAAGAGCCCAATGCTTTGATAAGAAGGATGCATAAGGTAGTGGAGTTGAGTGAAAGCAGGGATAAGGTAAGGGATAATTCGATTATGTATCAATCAAAGATGAAGGGTATTTTTGACAGAAAGGCAAAGGAAATTGATTTTAAAGTTGGAGACCTGGTATTAAGGTGGGATAATAGAAGAGAAGATAAGGGAAAACATGGGAAATTTGATCCTCTATGGTATGGCCCATTCAGGATCATAGAAGCAAGGGAAAATAATACATTCTTCTTGGAGAATCTTGATCATGAAACTTTACAGTTGCCTATCAATGGTAGTACCTCAAACATTATTTCTAGTTCTGAAGCACAAGCATCCTGTCATTGTAGATACCGAAGTGAATTCATTGTGCAAATCCAATAGAATTTGAATTTTCTAAGCAATATGTGACTCCATGCACGAGGTGAAGGAACTGATCTCCAGTTCTTAGTGTTTCTGTGGCAAAACCACTATCCCCAGGTGGAGCCAAATGTTGTAGCATCCATTCTCATTTTAATTTGATTTTCAGTTTTATCGCAAAAATGAAAAAAAATCAAATATTATGTTCTAACAGAATTAAAAGGAAATTTGAAAATCAGAAAGAAATGATTTATTTTATATTATTGATGAATTTTGAACATGAGAAACCCAGGAGAAGATCCAAGTTGTCCAATCAATAGGCAATAGATCTAACGGTAATCATGTGGTTAACAAGGATAGGGTTTACTCCAAAATCAAATGTGAGAATTTATAAAACCGAGTTAAAACCTTAGTTAATCAGGGTCGTCCGCTTGAAGAATTCAGATCCGACTGTAATCGCGTGGTTAACAAGGATGAATTTTAATCTAGAAAATGGACGTGATGGTTTATGGAATGTGATTTAATTTGTTGAAGTCTGGATCAATCACAACTGCTCATCAGGAAGGGACGAGATCCAACAGATATCATGTCAAAAAGTGCACGAGTTTTATTATAAATTTTGGACCTGAGAAGTCTTTGAACTGCAGTTTTGTTTCTTTTTGGTTCCATGGGGAAGGCAAAGGTTTGTGGAAAAGGTAGACGCGATAAGATTTTGAACCAATGTCTTGTTTCATTTTGGTTCTGTGGTAACTAAAGGTTTGCCATATTCCACGTAAATCAACCAATTCTGTTGTTTTAGTAGAATAACTAAAAGGCAGATGACTGAAACTCCAAAGGAACAATGATTGGTTGGGTTTCTTTGTGTTTCCGCCAATCAGAACACTTTCGATATATATGTGGGCCATAAGGGTTTCTTTGTGTTTCCACTAATCAAAACATTTCCAATATATATGTGGGCCCATAACCCACAGGTCCATGAATGAAATTTTGTAAATATGTAGCTTTGTTGTGTTAAAGCAATTTAGCTGTCGTCGGGACATCTATAGGATTACATCTTGCAGATACTCAAGCCACAGATTCGAACAACGAGCAACCATCACCAATCATATTCTAATTTATGTTACTTCTTGTTATTTTGTTTTCTTAAGAAGAATAAGGTGTCTTTTACCCTCCAATGTAATATTCTATAATAACTTTTACTTTAGACAGTTAGGAGATAGTTAAGCAGTTTGACAGTTTTGGTGATTACCAACTATCCCATTATGTATAAAAAGAGGCAAATTTATAGAAAAAGGGTTCGAATTTTGAAGAACCTAGAGACTAGGCTATTGTATTCTTGATAAAACTGATGATTAATGAAAGAATCAAGAGTTTTCTAGACATTATTGGGTATGATTTGTAATTTCTCTGTTATGTTTCATCATGTATCTTCCTTTCTTTAAGTATGGTATTGAAGTTGCAGGTCTTTGTTTACTTGTGTGAATGAAGGTAAAATTCCTTAAAAGAGCTCTCATGTACTTAAAGTCCCTACTTCTACATTTCTTCTAAGTTACGGATAATAGTTTCTCTGAAAAACAACATATTATCTTTAACTTCTCAAAGCATTACAGATAATAGTTTCTCTGAAAAACAACATATTGTCTCTAACTTCTCAATGCATTCTTCACTCAGCATTTATATTCAACAATCATATGGAATTCTGAGACTTTCATATCACCTAAGTATTAAGGGTTAAAATTCAGGTCCTTCAAGCCCTTCACTTGAGGATACATCAAACAAATAAGTGACAAGAATAATAAACATTAATGTCTTAAGCACAATTTCTACACAGCCAAGAAATTGGTTTCTTAAGGGACAACAGATGGTATTACCTCTTATTATAATTTGGCTTGTAACCTTGTTTATCTTCTTCCTTGATTCGACTTCTTGGACAACAACAAGACCTTCGACCCTTTTTTCAATAGATATTTCTTCCTTCCTTTGCATTTGTGAAGGTATTATCCCTAAAGCAAACCCATAAACAACACCAAAATCTTCACTCTTCATTTCCTTCTCTTCATTGGTTATCTTCATACTTCTTATTCTAAAATTAACCAAATTTCCTTGTCCACAAATGGAGGTTGAGTTGCCCTATATATAGTGTTTCATACATCAAAATAAGTTGACTTGTGATATAGGTAAGCCAGCTTAACATTCTAGAAGAATCCTTAGGCTGACATAAAGAAGAGTTTGTGACAAGGTCTTCGAGGGCTAATAAAGTTTATTTTACAATGGATTACAAGCCCAAAATGGGTATTCAATATTTGACATTGACTCTATGAATTTTATGACTTGATGACCAAAACTAATAGCTCACAATGGGAGATTTAACTAAAAATAACATTTCTTGATCATGAAACCCATGATTCAAGAATTACAAAAATAATTTTATTTTATTATTTACATTAATTACATAAAATCACAATTACACATGTCATTATGAAGAACAAGCCTAGTTACACTTTTTAACATTGGCATCACAAGGGAGAACTAGGTCAAAATGCATGTAAATGAATGAATAAGAGTGTCCAAGGAATGTTAGAAAATTATAGGTGTCCCAAGGAAGAAGTGTGTAAGGAGAAGTTCATAATAGGACTTGTAGGAGGCAAGAATATGGTTGTGATAAGGGGCTAGACAAAGCAGTTTCAAACAAAGGGAAACTTTGGGTTGGGCACAACATTGTTTTTCCAATGCCTTGGTTGGGTTCCCAAACCGCAAAAAAAGTAAGGTTATCTATGAGGGCATGGCAGCTACGGAGTGCCAAGGTGTGCTAGGGAATGCTAGGAAGTACTAACACATGCTAGACAATTCCAAGGCATGTTAGGCATGCCAAGACATGCCAAGTGCTAAGGCCTACCAAGATGTGCCAAGTGTCAGGGTGTGGGGTGAACACATGCTAGGGAATGTTAGGGCCAGGTGTCAAGGAAACACAAGGGAGCACTAGTTTCAAATTGATGGAAATGAAGTGTTAATGAGTTCCAGGTGTGTTAAGGAGGGAGTGAAGAGATATTCTAGATAGTTTCAAGACATGCTAGAGAGCTAGGGAAGCATACCAAGGTGTGCCAAGTGCTAAGGTGTGACAATGCATGCTAAGTGTTAGGGAGTGCCAAGGAAACACAAGGGAGCAATAGGTTAAAAGGCATGGAAATGAATGCATAAGAGTGTGTGGCATGGTATGCTAGGTAGCGTTAATTCATGATAGCATGCCAGAGTGACATGTGGACAAGATGTGCCAGGTGCCAAGGTGTGCCAACACATGCTGGGAAGTGTTAAGGAGTGTTAGGGAAACACAAGGGAGCAATAGGTGAAAATAATGCATGCAAATGAACAATTAAGAGTTTGTGATAAGAAGTGTCAGTGAGTTCCAG
Source organism: Pinus tabuliformis (assembly GCA_031772625.1). Lineage (NCBI taxonomy): Eukaryota > Viridiplantae > Streptophyta > Pinopsida > Pinales > Pinaceae > Pinus > Pinus tabuliformis. The sequence goes on from CM062816.1 coordinate 925,532,146, forward strand.
GTGTGCTAAGGAGGGAGTGATAAGGTATGCTAGGTAGTGTTTAGTCATGTTAGAGGCCAAGGAAACATGCCAAGATTTTTCAAGTCCTAGGGTGTGCCAATGCATGCCGATGTGTGTTATGGAGTGTCAGGGAAACACAAGGGAGCACTAGTTTCAAATGCATGGAAATGAATGAATAAGAGTGTGTGACAAGGAGTGTTAGTGAGTTCTAGGTGTGTTAAGGAGGGAGTGACAAGGTATGCTAGGTAGTGCCAAGGAAAGCTAGAGTGCAAGGGCAACATGCTAAGATGTGCCAAGTGCCAGGGTGTGCTAATGCGTGCCAGGGAGTGTTAGGGAGTGTGATGGAAACACAAGGGAGAACTAGTTCAAAATGCATGGAAATTAATGAATAAGAGTGTGTGATAGGGAGTGTCAGTGAGTTCCAAATGTGCTAAGGAGGGAGTGACAAAGTTATATGTTAGGTAGTGCCAAGGCATGCAAGAGTTCCATGGAATGTCAAGGAGTGGTACATTGTGCTAGGGAGCAGTAAATCATGCCAAGAAATGAAAGGGATGCTAACACATGCCACATAGTGTCAAGGGATTGTTATACATGCTAAGTGCTATGGCATGTCAATATGTAAACTATGTTGCTTAGTTGTTTTATGGCCATGGTTGGACATGAGCCTTGACTTGGTAACTTGCTAACTTGGATGAGTTAAGATTGGACATGAGTAGCCTAAGATGAGTTATAGGCCATTCTTAGGTGAACAAGGCATAGTATAGTTGTAGTAATTGCAACTTGGTCAAGATGTTGTAGTCGAGGTAGGACTTGGTTGGTTCCTAAGTCCAAAAAAAATAAGGGTAGCTATGAGGGCATGATAGCTAAGGAGTGACAAGGTGTGCCAAGGAATGAAAATGTGTGCTAACACATTCCATACAGTGTCAATGCATGTTGAGGAGTGTTGGGGAGTGTCAGGGCCTCACAAAGGAGAACTAGGTCAAAGTGCATGGAAACGAACGAATAAGAGTGTCTTCCAAGGAGTGTCAGTGAATTTCAGGTGTCCCAAAGATGAAGTGTGTTAGGAGAATTTTAGAATAGGACTTGAAAGAGGTAAGCCTGTTATTGCCATAAGGGGATGGACAAAGAAATTTTAGACAAAGAGAGACTTTGGGCTAATGGCAACATTATTTTTTCAATGACTTAGTTGGGTTCCAAGAAGTGCTAAGGCATGCCAAGAAGTTTTAGGCGCCAGGGTGTGGCACCAACACATGCTAGGGAGTGTTAGGGCCAAGTTCCAGGGAAACACAAGGGAGCAGTAGTTTCAAATGCATGGAAATGAATGAATAAGAGTGTAACAAAGAGTGTTAGCTAGTGAGTACAAGGTGTGGTAAGTGTCAGGGAGTGCTAGGGAGTGCCATAGCATTTCAAGAAATGTAGTGGATGCTAACATGTGCTACATAGTTCCAAGGGATTATTAGGCATTCCAAATGTTATGGCATGTCAAGATGTAGAATTTGTTTCTTAGTTGTTTATTTTTACGACCATGGTTGGATGTGAGCCTTGTCTTCATAACATGTTAAGTTGGGTAAGTTGAAATTAACATGAGTAGCCTAAGATGAGTTACAGGAAGTTCTTAGGTGAACAAGGCATAGTCTAGTTGTAGTAATTGTAACTTGGTCGAGTTATTGTTATAGTTAAGTTGTTGTTATAGTTGAGGTAGGATTTTGTTGGGTTCCCATGTTGCAAAAAATGTAAGGGTAGTTGTGAGGGCATGATAGCTAAGGAGTTTCAAGGCGTGCTAAGGAATGAAAAGGTGTGCTAACACATGCCAGACAATTTTGTGGTTTGATTTAATCTTATGGTGTTATTGTTATTGTCCACTTTGCATAGAACTATGTTTCATAGTTTGGAACATTACAGTCAGTGAGTTCCAGGTGTGCTAAGGAGGTAGTGAAAAGGTATGCTATGCATTGTTGCCAAGGCATGCTAGAGTGCGAGGGAAGCATATCAAGATGTTCCAAGCACCAAGGTGTGCCAATGCATGCTAAGGAGTGTTAGGGAGTGCAAGAGAAACATAAGGGAGCACTAGGTCAAAATGCATGGAAGTGAATGAATACAAGTGTGTGACAAGGAGTGTCAGCAAGTTCCAAGTTTTCTAAGGAGAGAGTGACATGGTATGCTAGGTTGCACTAAGTCATGCTAGATTTCTAGGGAAACATGTAGCCAAGATGTTCTAGGTGCCAGGGTGTGTCAACATGTGCTAGGACATGTTAGGGAGTGCCAAGGAAACACAAGGGAGCACTAGGTCAAATTAGTGCATGCAAATGAACAAATAAGAGTTTGTGATAGGAAGTGTCAGTGAGATACATGTGTGTTGAGGGAGTCACAAGGTATGGTAGGCAATGCTAAGGCATGCTAGAGGCTAGGGAAACATGCCAAGATGTGTCAGGTGATAGGGTGTGCCAATGCATGTCAAGGCATGTTATGGAGTGCCAAGGAAGAAAAAGGGATCACTAGTTTCAAATACATGGAAATGAATGAATAAGAGTGTGTGACAGTGAGTGTTAGTGAGTTCTAGGTGTGGTAAGGGGGGAGCGACAAGATATGTTAGTTAGTTCCAAGGAATTCTAGAGTGCCAAGGCAACATACCAAAATGTGTCATGTGCCAGGGTGTGTCAATGCGTGCCAACGAATGTTAGGGAGTGTCACAAAAACACAAGGGAGAACTAGTTCAAAATGCATGGAAATGAAGACTCAATAAGAGTGTGTGATTGGGAGTGTCAATGAGTTCCAAGTGTTTTCAGGAGGGAGTGAAAATGTTATATGGTAGGCAATGCCAAGGCATGCTAGAGTGCCAGGGCATGTCAGAGAGTGCTAGGGTGTGCTAGGGAGTGCAAAACATGCCAAAAAATGTAGAGGATTCTAACACACACCACATAGGGCTAAGGGATTGTTAGACGTGCCATGTGCTATGGCATGTCAAGATGTAAACTATGTTTCTTAGTTGTTTTATGGCCATGGTTGGATGTGAGCCTTGAATTGGTAACTTGTTAAGTGGGGTGAGTTGAGATTGGACATGAGTAGCCTAAGATATGTTATAGGAAATTCTTAGGTGAAAAAGGCATGGTCTATTTGTACTAACTATAACTTGATTAAGTTGTTGTAGTCGGGGCAGGACTTGGTTGGGTTCTCGCCAAGTCTAAGAAAAGGTAAGGTTAGTTGTGAGGGCATGATAGCTAAGGAGTGCCAGGGCATGCCAAGGAATGAAAAGGAGTGCTAAGACATGGCAGAAAATGTCAATGGATGGTGAGGATTGTTAGGGAGAGTCAAGGGAACACAAGGGAGAACTAGGTCAAAATGCTTGGAAATGAACTAGGTAAAAATGCTTTGGAAAGATACTGAGGTTTGAGCCCTCTAATTGCGATGAAATCACTTCCTCACCATTTGTCATGAAATTCTTTTAAGATTTCAATTGTTTAGGGTCTTTTCAAAGAGTGTAGGAAGTAGGTTACCATGAGCATCTCACAATTATATTTTCCCTCACCTTGAAGGAAGACAAGATCACCATTGCAGGGACTAATTTCATGTTTTCAGTGGATGTCATCTCTCAAGCTACAAACATACCAAATCGCGGTGAAAACTAGTTCGAAGGCATGAACCTAGACCTAGAAGAGTACAAACCCTACTTGAAATCACAATACAAAGGAGCTTACTCACATGTTTTCCCATTCATATACTTGTTGGAGAGATATGCACCATTGATGAAGGACATCATGAAGTTCTTCACATGTGAGGGCAGATTTTCTAGGCTATATCAGTACCACATAAGACTTCTCATGCAGTTTACAGCTGCCAAATCTCTAAATTTGTCCAGCTACTTGTATATGCGCCTAACCAAAATGTCTGAAAGGGTGAAATTAAAAGGCAATGTGAATGATCCCAACCTCTTTCACCATAGCCTTATAAAGGTTATAGTACTCCATCAGTTGAAAGAGAAGAACATGACATGGGACACCTTCATTGAGGCAGCCTTGAAAACTATTGGCTTGATGGGGCCTGACCCAGGTTCAGAGTTAATTAGACAAACAAATCCATACACTACTGGCCCTTTCGGCATCAACCTACAGTGCATGGACTGAAGTCTCACCCAAAGCAGTATGGGGGGATGCTAGAACCAAGTTTCCGCACCCTGGAGATGTCTGACGAGTCGATTTGGTCCAACTGTGCCTACCTTCATGTAGGTCGCTTCACGCACTGTCCTGACCTATGAAACCTTTGTGATCTATTAGGATCACCTTTCGCATAGCCCTAACCAGGGGCTGAGATGCTTTCGCGCTGCTAGGGAAGCGATCTGTGCTATTTCCCCAAGTTACACCACGTATCTTACTTATCTTCTTACACTTGTTAGTTAACTTCACGTAAACAGATACCTTATCTCACATTTACTTAATCAACACTATCATATATGTTCGTGCATCATATAAATAGTAGAAATGTAATTTATACCCAATACATTCAATGCAGAAAATAGTAAATGAATACACAGGAATAGTATAAAACTTCTCCTTATTAATGCTTCAACCGTTACAGACTCGACTCGCCCTGCGCACTGAGCTATAGGGGTTTGCGCACTCAGCTGCAGACTACTAGGCCTGTGATGCAGGAAAGTGTTCCCTCTGTGAATAGAGGCAACCCCTCTAGCCCTAGAGTGGTTCTAGTCACAAACAAGGACAGATCAACAATGGCTTTCCTTAAACAGTCATAGTTTGAGACCTACCTCAACAGGTGGTCGATGGAGTTCCGTTGCACTACTCCAACTTCTGCTTCCTTCTCCTAATGAGTGATCAACCTGAAACAATGCAAAGGAAATACAACAAAGCACGTAACCAGAAAACAACAATGATATGTTTACTATCAAAGTCAAGAAGTCATGAGCTATCAAGTAAATTACATATAAGACATAGGAAAACATCATTGATTGTATTAATAATGAGATAAGAGTAAGCTTACAACCAAAGTCTTGACGTCGCAAGCCTTCTCAAAGGGATCCAGCTAGCATATTCTTCAAGCATTCACTCTTTGAAGATAGATCTCCCAACATACAAGATCTCTCTCACTCATAAGTTTTACACAAGATTAAGGGCACTTCACAACCTTCCACAAGCTATCAAAAATCCCACACTTGTCACACTCACACCAGCTATCTAGCAAACTCACAAACACTAACAGCACTGCTCAACTAGCCAACTATCAGAAACTAGCAATGCATAGCAATGGTGAGAGTTTAAATAGGAGAAGGAGTCTCCATGAAAGGTGTAAGAGTGAGCTTATCCCAAAGGAAGGTAGCACAATTGATGGAACTTCCATGCCAGAGAAAGGAGGGTGGTACAAACTATGCCAACAACCAGGTCTGGAGTCATCTAGAAGGCCGACTGTTGGAACAAACTTGCCCAATCTGGATCATCGCGGGGGCATAATTGACTCTTAGTGCTGACATCGCTAGTGATCAATGTAGCCATTCAGATCATCACTAAAGATAATAAGTAACCTCGTGCTGGAGCATGGAATTGGACCATCGTGGGAATCAGATGTACTTCCGTGCTGGCAGCGCAGCTGGACTGTTTATGATTGCCTTTCAGCACATATATTTAGTCCATAGTCGCGATGAGACAAATAACTTAGGAAAAGTGGGTCATTTGGCAGCATAAGAGAGCATTTGAGCATGTTTGACTTGGACACATGACACAGTAGAAGGACTGGAGTGAAGACAATGACAAATTATTGTGTAACAGATGCCCCCTAAGGTATGAGGTCTGAGAGAGTGGGAGGGGTGAATTGCTTTACGAAACTGACTGAGCTGGACCACCATATGGAAGAACCTACACGCAAGTACAACTAATATCTCTAGTAATGAAGTACATGTAGTCTAGGCATGGGCGTAGCCATCCAAAAGACATACGAACTAGGTCTGTGATGTGGATGCAGCCATCCAGCTAATGAGACCATGATAATGATAAAGGGATGGTTGCAGCCATTCATGAAGACTCATGTATGGTCACAACCGTCCATCTATGAGTCATGTAATCACAAACCGATCCACGCAGCCCAAACATGGGTAATCTGAGTTTGGGATCTTGAACCCATCCGATCATAGTACAAATTCTAGCATGCGAATAGATGTGCTGAGGTAGAGGATGCTAGAAAGTCGCTTGATTACCGATCAATGATGAAAACTATTAACAAGCGCAAGAGAAACCACCAATAATGCTAATGGTTCTCAAGGTACCAGCAAGCACAATCTACGAAGTGTGAAAAAGGAGCTGAAGTCGAACACTCGTGGAATCATCCAATCGATGACCAATGATGAAAGTCGACCATTAGGTGCGAAGAACTTGCCATTGAGGCATGCAAGCTCTAAGGTACCAAAGGGGATCTCTAGATCAATCTCCTAGATAATTAGTTGATTTCGACAGGAGACGACCCGTCGCAAGAGGGCCATAATGTTTCCCCCATCAACGACATGAGATAAGGAACCTGTGGTAGATGGTGAAACAAAGTATTAGAGAGAAGGTAAGGGTGTAAACTGTAGAAGGATTATACTCTTGAACATGTTGGCGACACGACTCTAGAGGGTGGCAACATTCAAGTACCAAGGGATCAGAGGTTCAATGGAGATGGCATGAATCGGATGGAATGAGGTTAAATGATAACCCAAACCCACGGAAGGCCAAATGACGATGTGTGGATGTCCCAACCCGACAAGAAGCAAAAGTGTCGATGTTCAAGAGTGACTAGCTGCCAATGATGATTTCCAAATTTTCTCCACCATTGCTGGCGATTACCCCTATTATTTTTTAAAACAAGCTTGAAGGGGATAGAATATTCTTGTAATGTAAGTTCGACCGTTGGTCGAATCCAACCTAGTAATGGTTTAATGAGCCCTAGGGAGAAGTTTGAGTCTCGTCATGATGACAAGTCCAATGTCGTCAGGGTTTAAGGAGTCTGACATAGGTAAAACTCAGAGTCTTTTTCATGTTTAGAGAGTTCAAAAAAGACACGGAGAAAGAAAACTCCAGAGGGTTCATTTTTCATATATTTGTGTCTCTCGAGCTCGAAAAAGTATAAAACGATACTCGAAAGAACCGCCCGACCATTACGATCAAGGAGTACTTTTTGTAACTAGTGACTTCGACCCGAAAAAGTAGAAAAGTGGTCAGAATCACGTCATTTTGTAACCAATAATGAGCTTGAAACGACAAAGGCCCGACAATCTTTTCGTGTTTACATGGTTGGAAAAGAGCTTAAAGGCGACCGCCTCTTATTTCTTTTAACGAGTCAAGAGGAACAACTCGGCTATCTTTTCATTTTCAAGTCGGAAAAGAGCGTTAAAGATGACTTTATGGATCAAGCGTACACGAAGCTGACATAACTCCACTACCTGTAGCTCTGCACAAAGTACATCAAACGTAAACCCATTCGACATAAAATGAACAATATACGTAGAAACATAGTTAAAAAAACCAAATTTTAACTAACCATGTGATAAGAAATGAGAAATACCCACATTTATAAAGTATAATTTTTTAATTTTCAAAAATTACTATAGAAGGGGGGTAATTCATTCATTTTTACCATTGGTATTGTTCATTTCACCTTGGAGCAATTTGGAGCATGAAAGTTGGCGAGCTGATCTCGACCCCATTCGTCCACTGTTCATCATAAAACTTCTTCCAGGTAGATAGAATTTGTCCTGCGCTTCAATTCAGTGTCTTTTTTTATGCATTTTGACGTTAGATGTGTTAGTTTAGGCAGATTTTTTGAGTCGAACTCCGCCGCTCGGTCATCACCGGTATACCGCACGGGTCCGCGATGACTGAAAATATTTACACATAACATTCTCCAATCATCACGGGAAAGTGATGTACTTCCGCGATGACCGCGAGAAAATTGAACTGGCAACCTTGTGTCATCGCGTCTGTTTTAAAAACAGTCGCGATGGCAATGTAAAATTATGTTTTTGTGCAAATTACACATTGAATTTTGCAAATGAAGTTTTAATCCATTTTTTCTCATTATGCAGGCCATAATGGCATTTGTTTGGAAAGAATGAATGCATGATGATAACGATATGGAAGCTTTTGCTAATGTTGGGTGCCAAAATGCATTACGAGCATGCGGATTGCTAAAATTTTTCCTTACTCCGCACCTTCGATCTCAACCCGATTTATTGGAGCTACTGATCCGTGCCTAGAATCCAACAGATGGGAAATTCATAATCCGAGGCCGAGACATTGATTTCGATGCCACAGACATATATTTCCTGACTGGGCTATCCCTTCGTGGTGAGAGGCCCATTCTAGAGGGGCAGCGACCCAGGAGCGATTCTCTAGAGATGCTAATGGCTCAAGTGTGCCCATGGGCATGCATATCGAGAAGTGGGAAGGTGGAAATCCTGATAGTGGAAGACGTGGTTCTTCACGCTCTATTTATGGTGACACTGGCAGCTGGCTCTGAAACCTAACACGAGGCATTGAAGACCCATCTCCGGTTGGCTCTCGAATGTCTCAATCCAACCATGTTTAACTGGGCAGAAGGAGTGATGACCAATATGAAGAGGCAACTTACCAACTGCCATCGAGGAGAGACGAAGTAGTTTGGCTACGGGTCCATCTTAGTTCCGCTCATGCTGGAGCGGGTGCCAGCATTGCAGTTACAGGACATGGATTTGGATTTGCCCAGACCACGTGAGACCAGGGCCACACAATGGGCACACGTTATGCCACAAGGAGGTGGCGGATGACCAGTGTCGTGGGGGACATTGTTTCAAGAGTGGTTGGAGCGCTAGACGATCTTCGTTGAGGATTGGCCATATGCTGGCATGGACTTCTGCGGAGATCCTGACATGCAGCTGCCCGCTGGAGAGCAGTGGGATGATGGTGGTAAGACACTTGATCACATTATTTTTGCATTTTATTTTTTATGATGTTTTTTAGATTTTTTCATGTATATGTCCTAATGATGAACTCTATGGTATTGCAGATGTGGGACCAGTGAGACCTGTCGGGCTAGCTCCAGAGGCACGGAGGGATGCACAAGGCATTGCAGTACTAGCCTTGGCTCCCCCAGCTGATGATCTGATGGAGACAGTGGCCCGAAATCTTGAGGGATTGACAGCAGGGATCCCAGATTACATGGGGATCGAGGAGGTCCCCATAGCGTTCCAGATTCACACAGTATGAGTGGTACCCAGGGTGCACTGCCTATTGAGGCGGGTGGCATGAGTGGTGGTGTGCTATAGGGAGCATAACCCACTACAATAAACACCTAGGTTTTATTTCCCGCTGATGATTGTTTGAGAGACATGTGTCTCGGATGTATGGAGAACACAAACTCTATTTGGACATATACACTTATTTTTTGAGCGCCTTGGTGCGCCACACGAGATATATATATATATATATATATATATATATATATATATATATATATATATATATATATATATATATTCCTATGGTTTATTATTGTGTTTTACATGCTTCTTATATGTTGTTTTGATTACATGTTACGCAAATGTCTGTCTAATACATGGTTTTCCAATGCATCAGTTAACGTGTTTAATATTTGTGGAATATGCTGATATGTGATAAAATCAAAATTCCTTTCTAACAATTTAACACGTAAATACAACCTTGAAATCTGATGGTCTCTGATAGAATATTGCCCATTGTGGACAACAAGCTGAGAATCCAGGTTCACAACCAATGTATGAATACCGAGATTGATCGCCTCGGCTAGTAACTCAATAAAAACATTATATTTGGCGACACTGTTCATAATACAACCTAGACAAACACCTTGAAGGTCTACCAACTCACCGTGAGGATCGTAGATCACCTATGCTGCAGAAGACAGGTTGCAGAGACTGCGGAAGGCACCATCAACGAAACCAATGTAAGGTGCACCAGACATCTACACAAGAAGCAAAAGACATAACAAGCGGCAATTATGCCTACACACCAAGCCAAACATGAAAACACACACACAACACACCCGCTAAAAACACACGTATGTACAAATCAGAGTGCATGAAGTTCACGCATAATATTTTTTCAAGTAAAGCCCATTTCGGGGCTTATCCAGCGGGTTCCCTTCATAATCAATCAGCTCATAGGACCCTTTTTGCAAAACTTGCTTTACAATATAAGGCCCGTGCCACATGGGCTCGAATTTCCCTACCCCCAACTTATCATTTGCTTGATCGTAGAGCAGGAATAAATCTCCTTCAACAAAAGAACAAGGATGGACAGTATGATCAAAGTGAGTTTTTATTCTCTTCTTCTGTGCTTCAATAGCTAGAGAGGCTAGTCGACGAGTCTCATCCAGTCGTTCTAGGTAAAGAAGGTGTTCTTCTACCGGAGTAGTGTTGGGGAGTAATTCAACGGCTAATTTCAAAGAATGGATCTCGCACTCGATGGGAAGGGTAGCCTCCAGTCCATAAACTAATTGGAATGGAGTGAAACAGGTGGCATCCTTTACAAAATTTCGCCAGGCCCATAAGGCAGATAACAACATCAAGTGCCAGTTAGACTTGTGCATGCCAATGGTGCATTGAAGCATCGTAACTAGAACCTTGTTAACGGCTTCTACTTGACCATTGGCCTAAGGATAGTATGGTGTTGAGCTATCGTTCCGCAAGCCTAGTTGGGTTGTTAGCTCAATCATCATATGATTACTGAAATTCTTACCATGATCAGTGATGATAGCCCGAGGGACTCCGAACCGTGAGATAACATGATTAAACAAAAATTGTGCCGCTGTGTGACCGTCTTCAGATAGTGCAGGCATCTCCTTGGCCCATTTTGTGAAGTAATCAACGGCAACGATGATATACCCATGCCCCCGGCCGAGCAAGGGTTACAGGTCATATAATCAATGCCCCATTTGGCAAAAGGGCCGATGGTAACAACAAGGTGCAATGGAGCAGGAGGCGCATGCATCTTTTGTTGGTAGATTTGGCACTCGTGGCAAGAGCGGACGACAAGAATGAAATCCTTAAAAATGGAGGGCCAAAAGTAACTAGTGCGGAGGATATTTTGAGAAGTAGCATACCAAGACATGTGACCATCACAGGCGCCAGAATGGCAGTCATTTAAAACTCGCTCAACTTCATCTAATGTTAAGCATCGACGAAGAACAGAGTCGGCGCGGAGACGGTACAGGGTGTCCCCAATAACACGGTAGGGCTGAGATTGATGATGAATCTGTTGTCGAGCAGCCTTAGACAGATTAGGATGAAAAGAGGATGTCTGTAGATAGACAATGATATCCTTGTACTAGGGATCAAGGGTGCTAATTAAGAATAGAGTTTTCGTCTAGAATATGTTCCTCTAACTGAGAGGGCGCAGTAAGAGATGGCAAAGAGCAAAGCAAATCAGCAAAGATGAGGGATTTCTTAGACTTGGCAGTGGTGAATTCCAAGTCAAACTCTTGTAGGATAACAATCCACTTCGAGTACTTGCCCCCCAGTAACTGACGTGACAGGATGTACGTCATCGGGTTGTAATCATAAACCACTGTTGTGGTGCGCAATAAGATATAATGGCGGAAATGTTGGACGGGGCAAACGACGGCCAATGCTAACTTCTTGAAATAAGCGTATCGAGTTCCTATATCTAGTAGATTGCGGCTGAGATAATAAATGACATGCTCAATGTCATCGTCATCATCTTGAATGAGAACCATGCCAATAGTGGTATCGGCAGCGGCCAAATACAGAGGGTAGTCACAATGATAATTAGGAGGACACAACAACGAAGTAGAAACAAGGAGAACCTTGAGGCGCTCGAAGGACTCTTGAGCAGCGGCATCCCAAAGAAAAGGGATGTCTCACTTTAATAACCACGTGAAACCTTTGGCCACTTTGGCATAGTTCAGAATGAATCGTCATAAAAAAATTTCTTTGCCCTGCAAACTCTGCAATTGCTGCAAAGACACAGGGGGAGGGAGATTCAGGATAACCTCGACTTTAAGGGGATCCAAATAGATACCCTCTCGGGAGACGATGAACCCGAGAATTCTGCCTGACTCAACGCAGAATACACACTTATGTGGATTAAGCCGGATGCGGTAGTGTCAACAGCAGAGAAAGATTTCGCGAAGGTGAGCGGGATGGTCCTGGCAATTTGCTGAATGAGTTGGCAGATCATCTAGGTAAGGTTGCAAAATGTGTCAAATATCATGGAATACATAAGACATTGTGCGTTGGAAGGTGGCACCGGCATTTTTCAAACCGAAAGGGAGCTTTTTGTAGGCGAAAGTGCCCCATGGACAGATAAAGGCGGTCTTGTGTTGATCTGCGGGTGCAATATTAATCTGGTTATAACCAGAAAAACCATCCATGAATGAATACATTTCACTCCTGGCACACTCATCAATGAGCTGGTCAATGAAGGGTGTAGGGTAGTTATCTTTGGGACAGGCTCGATTAATATCATGGTAATCAACACAGACCCTGATAGTGCCTTGTTTTTTAGTCACAAGGACAATATTGGAGACCCAATCTCTGAGAGGGATGGGGTAAATAAAACCAGCCTTAAGAAGCTTTTCAACTTCCGCTTTAATAGCCGCAGCCTTTCGGGGGTGCACGAGGTGTAGACGCTGCCAGACAGGCTTTGCACCCGGATACGTAGGTATCTCATGCACCACAATACTAGGATCGATGTCGGTAATTTCTTCGTAAGGCCAAGCAAACACATCACGGAATTCACGAAAAAGATCAGTATAGAGTTGAATCTCCTCTGGAGTACAAGTCACTCCAACATGGATTTTCTCGACAATCCTAGGTTTAATAGAGATGTTGATTGGCTGGGTTTGCATAATGTTTCCCGTGTTCCTTTCAGAAGACACTTGATAAACTTGAATGGGTGTCTGAAGGGGTTGGGATGGGTGACAAGGAGAAAATTGCTCAAGACAGGTAAGCATTTCCCAATGGGAAGGGAGAAATGAGGAACGATGGTGATGATCAGACCAAGGGGGTTCCTCGGGAGACATGGTCTCGATAGTGGCTTCATCAGAAGGAAACATTTCCTTTAAAGGGTATGAAGAAGCATTGCCTCCAAGCCAAGGGGAAAGAGCGTACGAGTCGAGAGCTCTGCTCGAAGGAGCAAATTTAGAGGGTGGAGCCGATGCAGCAACAATTTCGATGTAGTTGAGCTCGGCAAGACTCAACAACATCTCATCGCCCCAAGATTTTATCTGATCAGCAGGGGGAAAAACCCAAGGATCAGAGCAAATAGAAATCATATTAATAGGAGCGACGTTGGGAGGTGGGAGTGAAAAAAAACCCATAAGGGAAGGATCCTTAAAGAGTCCAGCTCCCACACTCTCACATGGGACGGAGGTATGCTCCATGAAAGGCACGTTGCCATAGGAAGAGGAGGTGAAGAAAGACATCTAGTGTACTGTGACGATATTACCCTGATGAGGGAAACGAATGACAGGAAATAGAGATGAATCCACGGCTCGCATGGCATATGTCCAGCTGCATCCCAAAAGGAGGTTGTAAGTTAGATTGGCATCAACGACTTCAACCTCAACTTCAACCATTCTCCCTTCCAAAGTAATAGGCAAGCGTTGGAGTATACCATAAGGACAAGACTATCTCCCATCAAAGGCTTCCAAGGTCGTAGGAGACTGGCTCAAAGTCAGGGAACCGATAGCCTTCCAACAAGCAATAGACATGATGCAAGTAGAAGCGCCTTCATCAATGACGATACGATGAATCATTTTAGAATTGATGATGACCTGGATAAGGAAGGCAATTTGGTGAGGCAGTCTCGGTATATGGATGTCAAGGTCAAAAGTGATCAAATCCAAGTTGTCCGCGTCAATGCCACCGATGGCCGGTAGCAAGGACTTCCTCTAAGAGGGGAAACTCTGGAGAACTTCTAAAGCGGACATAGCTGATGGAGCCTGGGCTAAGTCCTCAACGATGCTATAGTGCTAGGCAGCACGAGTATTAGGGTTGTAAGAAGATTTCTGGAGTACACCTTTAGGACGGGGTCGGATGGGCGTCTCAGTGCTAGGTCTCTCAATATGGAGCGGACCAGAACTGGATAGACGAGCGCTAGAGGGGACCTTAGGCTCTTTCTCAGCAGGTGATGGATACTATTTTTCCCGAGTACTAATGTGGACGGGAATTGTCCCAGCCATAAACACTTGAGAACCAAAGGGAGAAGAGGATTGGGATGGATCAGCCACCATTTGCATTTTCTGTGAGGGAAAAACCTCTTTGAGCACGGCGGGAGTCCCAGGAGCACCTTTCAGCAAATGACTAACTTTAGACCGCCTCGGGTAGTCTTTGGTATAGTGATCCTCATCACAGATAAGGCAAGGATACTTAGGCTTGCATTTGGCACCTTCCTCGAGTGGAGGTTTAGGGGAATCCTACTTGGGTTGATTAGCTTTATTATTTCCTTTTCCCTTCTTCTTTCCTTTCGAGGCTTTGTTTGCCATGGTGGACTGGACAACGTTAACCTTGAAAGTATTACCGAAATTGGATACAACCTAAGAAGTATTTTCATTCGGAGCATTCGACTTTTGCTTCCTAGGGTTTGCAGAAGATTTCTTAGAGGGCAGATTAACAGAACCAATGACGTCGTCAACAGATGGTGTTGGCGGGGCTTTGGAAGTTCCTAGTCTTGGGGCATCAGGAAAATAATCATATAGTGTACCGAACTGGGAGTAAACTAGGTCAAGGTACTGAGCACGCGCAATAGCCTGCTCTTCAGTCACACATGCCCCCACAGCAATGTCCCGTGCTATTGGACCGACAAATGAGGTTGTGAACCAGTCGGTCAGAAGCTGATCAGGAATCCAAAACTTAATCAAACAGCGACACCGTCTCCATTCATGGATATGATTAGAGATATGCATAGCCTTTGTTTGTTTTAAGTATTTCAGGAGATGTGTGCCCATTTCATATCAAATTGACAACTGAAAATGAGTTAAAAATGCCATAGCCAACAAGTTAAAATCCTGAAAATATCTGCAAGCTAACTCAATATACCATTTAGCAGCAAAGCCAGTGAGGGTCCTTTGAAAAAGGCGGAGCTGGATTGAATCATCAAGCCACGAATTTGACGAACACCATAGATGATAAGTCATGACATGGGCTTGGGGATCTTCTCCATCTTTACCATCAAATTTGGGACAATCACCAGGAATCTTTGTTGGAACCAGTGGCCAACACAGATTATGAAGAATAGGATCATTGGTCAGTTTGGACACATCCGGTAATTCCAACGTTTCTAAAAAGGGTAATTGAGGGTTAAAGGACATCTGAGGTCGTGGGTAAGAGGTAGCACCAGAGTTCCAACTAGCTGCTTATTGCCCCCATTGATTCTGTCTAGACGGATTTGGCCGAGAAGGGTTTTGTTCGTAGGGATTTTGTCCATAGGGTTTATAGCTATAACTAGATGGCTGACCCTGGATTTGCCCCTCAACATTCCATTGATTACCAATATGGCCTGTAGGAGTAACATACGATTGCTGGTAATTCTGATAAGGACTCACCTGGAGTTGTTGATAATTTTGACACGAGGAAAATTGGGTTTGCCCTTGGGATTGCTAGAAACCATAAGGCGGCTGGGCTCCAAACTGAGCCTGGAAGCCAGGCTGCGTTTGATAAGCAAGTTGAGATTGGGATCCAACCTGCATTTGAAGATCGGATTGGATCTGGAGACCAGACTAGGGCTAAAAACTGGGTGGAGCTTTAGAAGCAACAATCATTTAAGTGCCCAATTGAGCAGGCCCAGATGGATGTCCTTGAGAGAACTGAGGCTGAGCCACTTGGCCAAAAGGTTGCCTAGTTGAGATTGATATTGACCGATTTGCCCAGAAGGTTGAGCTTGCTGGGTATTGGGTTGTCCTTGCACAACTGAGGGCTATCCTGATGGACCAGATGGCTGAGCAGACTGGACAGTTGGTTGACCTGATTGGATTTGAGGCTGACCAACTTGTCCAGATGGTTGACCAGACTGGACAGTGGGTTGGCCTTGCTGAACGTAAGGCTGACTGGCTTGCCCAGAAGGGTAGCCCTGCTAGGCACCAGGTTGACCTTGTTGCATGTAAGGTTGTCTCAGGTTACCAGAAGGTTGCCCAAAATAGGTAAATGATGAACCACATGAGGCCGAAGGTTGTCCTTGGAAGGGTTGTCCTTGTGGGCCTCTAGGTTTCCCTAGATAAGGCTATCCGTAATACTGTTGCCCATAGGAGGGCTGCGTGTAAGACAACTGACCTTGATAAGGTGGTCCTTGAAAATTCACAGGGGGTACTTGGCCACCATGATAACTGGTGGTACCCCAAGCAACGGATAACAGGACCGTAACCTAAACCGCAGGCTGAGAGGGCAAAGGTCTCGGGTAATAAATATGAGCTCCTCGAGAATCGTAATAATGAAACAGATCTTGGGGTCTGGATTCTGAAGAGCGTACAAATATTGATCGTATGCCCCCCCTGCTAGAATGAAACCAAAATAAGGTGGGGCATTTAGTGTAGGATCAACAACTCCAGGTGTAGATGTCGACGGGCCACTATTCGCAGATCCAGACGAAGGTCCAGCAATAGTGGTCACAACTAAGGATGCAGTGATGACACCAACAACAGGGGTTGAAGAAGCCACACAGACAGTTGGAATAGTTAGGACTGAGGTGACAGACACATTGTGAATTTGAGGAATAAAAGACTTTGAGGTCGGAGTGATGGTATGAGACCACATAGAACTTGTAAGGGAGATCCTAGAACCCATAACATCCCTCAAAGCCTTATAGCGTAAAGGCAGCGTGACACCAAGAGGGGTGACACGGAAGGGTGTAGTTTCTGTTGAGATAGGAATTTCACCACTCGTCACAACGGATTCTTCACTCGTAATGGGGGATGTGTCATCCATGTCAGAAGAAGACATTGGGACTGAAACACTAGGAGGAGTACCGGGAATATCTTCTTTGGAAGGCTCCCAAACGGGGTTCCAATGAATATCATAAGACTCGTCTTCTGGAGCATGAGAGTTAATCGGTTGGATACTCAAAATAACAAGGAGAGTATCACTAACAACCAGTATCTCAGGAGCAACAGAAGAGGGAGACCCTTGGTCACTTGGAACGGGAGACGGGATCGGTGATTCCGCCAAGATGATTTGATTCAAAAACCCTAGGAAAACTAACAAGAAAGAACCCTACTCAAGCTAATGCAAACAAGATCTAACAGGGTAAATTTGAACGTGGCCGAATAAGTTTTAAGACACAGGAACAGAACTTGACCTTTTCATCTTTAAAGAGTCGAGAAAAGGACAAAAAGATGACTCTAGTCGCTTTCGAATATTTAATGAGCCTAAAGTGACAAGTGCTCAGATGGAAATTTTCTTTTAGGGAGTCCGAAAAGGAACGAAAGTGACTACTTTGGAGAAATAGGCAAAAGGTTTACCAGACAACCCATAAAACTACATATACACCTTGGCAGTCATATGAAAACCAAGGACTTTCCGTACGGCAGTCAATCTTCCCAAATGCTGTGTTCGGTGCGTTACGGTTTGTAAGGTGGCAGACACGGCTTCCTAGGGATAAAGGATGATAACCTAGTGGGGTCTCCCAACATATACTCGACGGTACATGGGAGCACAATTCCATACTATACCACTATTGAGTCATAGAAGGAGGAATCACCCAACCTTGAGTGGAAAAAAAAGTGACTAGGTTTAACGACGCCGGAGCACGTCTCTAGCCTAGACCTCTAAATAGTGTGTGTTATGTTCCAATGCGTTGTTAGATTTATTCAGTTCATTTTAGAGTTGATCTTGGATTATGTTTCAATTTTCAGGCCTTATCGTATGTATACAACGAATCCTAGGATGCAGCTAGAATGAATGAAAAATCATTTTTTCTTCAATGAACATCTACCTATGGGAGGGTAGAGAGATTATTCCCAAACCAAGAAAACCAAGACAGCAAAGGCAGTCACTCAATGCATACAAACATCAATTCCTAAAGTGCATGGATACTACTAATGAGAGATCTTATCACTCGCTTTCCAATATGCAAACTTGAAATGCAAATTCACTTTCACTTTCATACACTAAATGAATGAAATCCTTTTGATTTTGATGTCTTTAAATCTAGAAGAAACAAATAAGCAATAAGCAAGTGTGGAAAAAAATGATTGAACCAAACAATTGTGATCTATGTTCGGTAGCGAAAAGAAATCGAATCAATGTTAAAGATTGGTTCAATAACCATTGCTAAGCAATCAACCAAAAACAAGCAAAGGGGAAGGCTCAAAAAAACCAACAAAAAGTTGCAAACGAACCTTGAACAAACTAGCAACCAAGCCAACCGATTCAAGAAACTTGAAATAATGAACTAGGTCACACAGGCAAAAAAAAAAAAGCAAGATTCATTCAATAGAGCTGACAAAAGAGTGCCTCAACTATAAACAGAGAAAAACAAGCTACTAAGCAGGCAAGAAAAGCAAGGGACCAGCAGGACTAATGGACTCAGGAGGCAGAATTGAGAAAATCAATTCTATAGCAATCAGCGCGGGTAATACACAAGCAACTAGCGCTGATAAAGAACTAACCGCAGCAACAGAGCGATGTCAGCGCGGAAGTACACGACTTTTCCGCAATGGTCGGATTTTCAGAACCTTCACAACTGTGAGGCGTAATTACAAGATGCACAAGATATTACAAAAGGGTGAACGCGATGACAGCGCGACTGTTAAGTTTAAATCCGCGATGATGTTCAAAACAATGATAGGCAAACCAAAACTCCCAAATCAAAAGCAGCCAATCCTTCAATCAAATAGAGGTACTTCTCAGATGAAGCCAGAAAACTCAAAAGACTAATAACTAACCCCCAAACATCAAAAGAGATCAAATCAAAAATCAAAACAAAAGCAAACAAAGGAAGAACATAGGCCAAACTCCCCAGCGGAGTCGCCAATTTATGACGCAAGAAAGTGTTCCCTCTACGGACGGAGGCAACCCCTCTAGCCCTAGAGTGGGTCTAGTCACAAACAAGGACAGATCAACAATGGCTTTCCTTAAACAGTCATAGTTGGAGGCCTACCTCAACCGGTGGTCGATGGAGTTCTGTTGCGCTACTCCAGCTTTCACTGCCTTCTCCTAATGAGTGATCAACCTGAAACATTGCAAAAGAAATACAACAAAGCACGTAACTAGAAAACAACAATGATCTATTTACTCACAAAGTCAAGAAGTCATGAGCTATCAAGTAAATTACATACAAGACATAGGAAAACATCATTTATTATATTAATAATTAAATAAGAGTAATCTTACAACCAAAGTCTTGACGTCGCAAGCCTTCTCAAAGGGATCTAGCCAGCATATTCTTCAAGCATTCACTCTTTGAAGATGGATCTCCCAACATACAAGATCTCTCTCACTCATAAGTTTTACACAAGATTAAGGGCGCTTCACAACCTTCCACAAGCTATCAACAATCCCACACTTGTCACACTCACACCGGCTATCTAGCAAACTCACAAACACTAACAACACTACTCAACAAGCCAATTATTAGAAACTAGCAATGCATAGAAATGGTGAGAGTTTAAATAGGAGAAGGAGTCTCCATGAAAGGTGGAAGAGTGAGCTTATCCCAAAGGAAGGTAGCAAAATTGATGGAACTACCATGCTAGAGAAAGGAGGGTGATACAAACTATGCCAACAACCAGGTCTAGAGTCATCTAGAAGGCCAACTGTTGGAACAAACTTGCCCAATATGGATCATCGCGAGGGCATAACTGACTCTTAGCGCTGACATCACTAGTGATCGATGTAGCCAATTAGATCATCACTAAAGATAATAAGTAACCTTGCGTTGGAGCATGAAATCAGACCATTGCGGGAATCATATGTACTTCCGCACTAGCAGCACAACTGGAATGTTTATGAGCGCCTTTCAGTGCATATATTTAGTCCATAGTCGCGATGAGGTAGATAACTTAGGAAAAGTGGGTCATTTGGCAGCACAAGAGAGCATTTGAGCATGTTTGACTTGGAAACATGACACAATAGAAGGACTGGAGTGAAGACAGTGAAAAATTATTGTGTAACAAGGCCTCTACATGCTTAGCTGCAGAGCCTTCTCCTACTCTATGACCCAAAGACTCGACTCAACACTTCAGACAAGACTCAATTCTTCATCATTCCTTCATTGACTTCTTCCTTTAAAACTTAGAGCCTCACTCTATTTACACAATCCCATGGTCCGTGGACCATGGGTAGATCTCTAAATCCAAGATTACATTACAAAATTAAGTGTGGACAACCCTATGACTCATTTACAACTTCGCACTCCACGCCCATAAAATGTGGAGTCTTTACATTGGATTTACACTTTTTAGCCAAAATCTGGGCTTTTAGCCCCAAAACATTCTTTGGGGGATCTCGTGCCCAACGGGCCCCCAACAAAAACATCATGGCTCACCCTCGAGTCACTGTATTAGTGCGCTAATCTTCACGTGGAGACCTCCCAACTCTGCCTAGACTACTGCAAGATCAGCAGTGCACTAAGCAGCTGCCTGTTGTACCTCCTGGACGCGTTGTTCAGACACTGTTGTATCTAAATTGTTGTCCTGCACTTGTTCCTACGTTCCCTGCATCTACGCGAGCTTTGCTTCAATCGAGGCTGTAATGACAAATGCCTCATCAATCCATGGTTGTATGTGCACCTTCAAGACAACTTCCTTATGTCGCACAACATCTACCTACTCCTTGAGTGCTTTTGCCTACTGCACCTGTGCAAGCGTTTGTGTAAGGGCCACCATCTCCACTGTCACTTTTACTTCATCATACTATTTATGTAGCTCACGCGCCTCTGTTTCTAATCGTTGTATGTTTGGGTCCTCCTATAGAGTGGTGAGGACCTCAAATGACTCTTCAAACAGTTTGGTGTAGTCCCTTACTATACTGTTGATCTCTGTTATTCCTGCTGTAATGGCGCTAGTGCACTATTCCTTCACCTCAGGTGGAGTTGAAGGCTATGCCTTCAATTTAAAATCAGCTATCTGAAGGTTCAACTCTAGCTGAACCTTAGCCATTTCTTCTTTCGCCTCGTGCACCCCTGCTGCTAGTCTCCGGATGTGTGCCTCTGCTAGTTCCTCTGATGGGATGGCCAACTCAAGGACCATCTGGCAGGCTTCCTCAACCACCTACACTAGCTATCTATTTTGGGTCATGACCTCGTCATGCTGCAAGCTCAATTGTTCAATATTAATCTATTGTTCGCTCATCACTTGGAGCGCGCGGCCCTCCCTAGCCTGCAATTTTGCAGTCACTCCACCCTGCAACACATAGAGTGTCTCTTGAGGGAGTACAACCATGTTTATCCCAACTCCCTTCAGTGCACTCACCATAGGCCCATTGGCCTCATTTTCTATAACCAATGCCCCCTCTGGCAGCACTATAGTGTTGGTCATGTGGGCGCGCAACATTTCCTCAGCCATGGCCATGGCTACTGTGAGGTTGGTCGATAGAGTACTATCCTAAGGAGTGCAAACCTACAACTCCTGTATCTATTTCTGGAGGGCCCCAAACACCATCTAGTTTTTCTCTACGAACTACTGGAGGGCCTCTTCTGTGATGTTCCGCACCATCTCCCCTATGTCATGGAGATCCCCCTCAGTGAGGGTGATCACGTTGAAAGAAGTCTTGGAGGCTTTTGACTTC
This sequence comes from Pinus tabuliformis, assembly GCA_031772625.1. Lineage (NCBI taxonomy): Eukaryota > Viridiplantae > Streptophyta > Pinopsida > Pinales > Pinaceae > Pinus > Pinus tabuliformis. The sequence continues at coordinate 925,553,879 of CM062816.1, forward strand.
TTCTATGGCCCCACCTGCTCTCTCGGGCACTATCGCTTGAGTTGTGTGGATGCTATCTGCAGAACCATGCCACCTTCCACTGGATCTATCTCCTATGCGGGCAAAGGCGACTTTGCTCCTTCGCAGTCCTTCTCGGTTGCTCTCTGCTACTCTTCTGCTGCCTTCACGGTGTTGTGCGCCTCCTACGCCTTGGCTGCTGCCGCTTCATTCCTTCTCTTCTCTACCAACTGCGCCATCTACAATTTTGCCTCCCCATTTTTCCTTTGTGCATCAGACTTCTCTGATTCCACCGCGAAGCTGGCTGGAGTGTGCCACTTTGGCAGCCACGACTCAAGCATTGCGAATATGACATCGTCTGTGGCCAAGTAAGGTAGCTCATTAAATTTCTTCGTGGGGTCCTTGTGCGCCCTGATATATACATGATGGAAGTCCGCCTTGAACTCTGTGAATCTCTGTAGGCTGTTATAGATAGTGGGCGATAACCGTGGCTTGTGGTTAATACCCATTTTGATGCTCATCTCCATGAACACCCAGAATATCTTGTTGTCTCTGATCCTTTGTGCGTCTTTAGTTGCCCACAGCGAACCGTACTCCGCTACCTCCAGAAAATCCTTCGTAATTGTGGGGAACTTGCTGTCCTCGGGCAATTCCTAAGCCACCAGTACTATGGATAGCAAAAGCCATGCATAGTGGAAACTCTTCCCCTATTCCCGTTGATGTGGAGGTAAATCCTCTCTGTGGACAGAGACGATCCCTACTAGCCCAGACCGGGTCTAGCAACAATCACACAATGCTATCACGCAAGTCCCTAATTGCAAATACAAAGTGGATGGTGAGAATCTACTTGGATTCCAACGCTAGCGTTCATAGAAGAGATGTCGCCCTCGTTCCTTTGCCTTGGCCGGTCACGATCCCCATGATCCCCGTGATTGGACACCTGCACATGTAAAGAACAACACGAAAACAAGCATAAAATCTAGTAGATGCAATTATATATCAGTCAGAAAGGATATAACTCAACATCAAACATAAGACAATGAGAGTGGAACCATAATGATAGTCATCTATTATTAATAAATAACAAAGAAGAATACAACCATTGTTCTGACATCAAATCCTCCTTTGGCTGGGTAGTCAGCTACACAAGTCTCGCAAAGCTTGTTGGGATGAGGAAAAATCCTCTCTCTCTCTTTGGGTGACAAGAATCTCCTTACTTAGATTTGGCCTTATGGGTGCAAAGAAGGCTCTTGCAGCTTCAAACTCTCTATCACTATGCTAGAACTGGAACTATTGTAACTACTGTAACTATGACTGTAACTAGCTTGCTCAAGGCATAGAGGCAAGCTTTTATAGATAGAGAAGAAAGAGATAGGATCAACCACATTATTCATGGGATTGGCTTTATCACTTGGAAACTTCCATGAAAGGTGGGAAACCACTTCCCTTCTATGGAGATTCGAAGCCAAACCATCCTAGCTCAACATAGATTCAGTTTGTGAATGGGTTAAGGAGAACCTTCGGAAGCTTGTTCGTTGAAAACTTTACTCAATTCGGTTGGCGCGAGTGCGACTCTGAGACAGTGCGCCAATGCCGTGCCCTCTTTAGAGGATTTCCCTCATTGGCGCGGGCAGTGAACTGTGGACCCGCGCTAATGCAAAAAGAGCGGTTTTCATGGATATTTTCCAGGAGATGTCTTCAGGGCATATGAGGCTCATACTTAGAGGAATATGATGCAAGTGGTTTCAGGTCATGTCACTTCTCACAAGTCCCGGAATGAGTCCTCCAGTGTGCGGGAGAGGGGTAACAGGGATGGTGACAAATTACTGCGTAACAGATGCCCCCTAAAGCATGAGGCCCGAGGGAGAGAGAGGGGAGAAATTCTTTACAAGAACATGCATAACTGAAAACACTACCACCAGAGAACCTGCGTAAAGAAGTACAACTGATATCTCAAGTACATGATGTGTGGTATGAGTGCAGCCATCCATAACAGAGTACATAACAATCTAGATCCAAGGTATGGGCGCAGCCATCTAGAGAGGATCGATAAATAGACTCGGGCATGGTCGCAGCCATCCAGTGAATGAGTCATGTAATGATCATAATAAGCCACAAATCGCAACCTGGATCCCAATAAACAAAATCCAGGGTCTTGCACTCCATCTCGACCCGAACAGAGTACAAGTCCAAGCATGTGAATACAGGAGTTGAAGTCGAACATGCATGAACATCGTCTGATTATCAGTCAATGATGAAAACTGTTAACAGATGCGAGAGGTACCACCAATAATGACAATGGCCCTCAAGGTACTACAGGTACAATCTACGACGTGTGAATTAATGAGCTGGCGTCGAACCCCCATAGAATCATTCGATCGGAGGCCAATGATGAAAACCTCTCGTCAAACATGAAGAACCTGCCATTGAGGCATGCAGGCTCAAAGGCACCGAAGGGAGGCTCTAGATCAACTTCCTGGATAATGAGCTGAAGTCGACAGGAAGTGACCTTGATCAAAGGTGGGCCATAGTGTTTCCCACATCATTGACACGAGACAGAGGAAGAATGTTGTGGTGAATCAGAATTATGTGAGGTATCAGAGGGAGGTTGTAATTCTGCAAAGGTCAAATTCTCTTGAACGTATCGGCGGCACGATAGTGGACTTGGCAGTATTTGACATCAAATGAGCAGAGGTCATGGTGACAAGGCAATGAGCAGATGAGAGGTCAAATAGGATCACCCAAACCCACAAAGGCTAGTGTAAAACAAGATGAGATGTTCCCACCCAGACACGAATGCAGACTAGTGCCATGTTCAAGAGCGACATACTGCCGACACGACAATAATTATGGGTCCATTTTCCCCACCATTTCTGGCGAGTACCCCAGTTATTTTTAGCAAGCTTGACGGGGGTAGCATATGCTTGTGGGCATCATTACGACGGAATCTGATGTCATTAAGTTTTAGCGAGTCTGACAAAGGAAGAACTCGGTGTCTTTTCCTATTTAGAGAGTCTGAAAAGACAACAGAAAAGTGGACTCCAGGGGGGTCCTTTTTCGTAAAGTTGTGTCTCCCGAGCCCAAAAAAGTATAAAACAATGCTCGAAAGAACCGCTCGACCATTACGATCGAGGAGTACTTTTCATGAGTAGTGATATCGATCTGAAAAAGTAAAAAAGTGATCAACATCACGTCGTTTCATAACCATTAACGAACCTGAAACGACAAGGGTCCGACAATATTTTCGTTTGTACACGGTCGGAAAAGGGTTTAAAGACGACCGCCTCTTATTTAAGTTTAACGATTTAAGAGGGATAACTCGACGATCTTTTCATCTTTAAACCGTCGGAAAAGAGCTGAAAGCAGACCTCCATTTTTATTCTCTTTAACGAGTCAAAAAGGGAAAAATACTCGACAATCTTTTCATATTTTACGAGTCAGAAAAGAGCTTAAAGGTGACTCGTCCTAGAGGAACGAGTGGTATAAACGGTAGCAACCGGTTCAGGCAATGGTGGAACTGCTCAAAACATGTAATGGTCAAGAGGCTAGCTAATAAAACCACTCATTGCTACGGTTCCTCAGGGAAGGAAAAACAACCAAGTGAGAGCATATGATCGGCCAAAGAGATGGTGGCGATGGAATGAAACAACCAAGGCTCATCTAGCAGAATTTAGGGGATAACAATGGCAATCACGAGGTGTAAATCAGGTATGGGTTCATTTTTACACAAGCTTGAACCATGGAGAACTCTGCTTGGATTCGGTTTCATGTTTACACAAGCTTGAAACGAAAAACTATGCTTGTTATAAGTTCGCATGCCCCCAGCATAATGACGCAAAACGAGGTACATGCCCCCCAAGCTTCATTGCATTCAACAAAGTGGATGGAATGAAGGTTCACTCTCGAGATCTATGAAAGACTCGACTTGCATTTTACGAGATCTTAATCAAAAGACTCGATTTGGAAAGGGAGTTGTTTCATTTTTTAATGAGGTTGACACAGTGAAAAAGAACTATCCTCAGAGCCCTTATTTCATTTTTTAACGAGCTTGACAGAAGATCAAGAACTATGCTCGACCAAGCCTAGTTTCATTTTTTAAGGAGCTTGACACCGGAAAGGAACTATGCTCCACCAAACCTAGTTTCATTTTTTAAGGAGCTTGACACCGGAAAGGAACTATGCTCCACCAAACCTAGTTTCATTTTTTAAGGAGCTTGACACCGGAAAGGAACTATGCTCCACCTGAACTTCATCATAATGAATAGAAAGTCGGGGCTTCCAAGATTGCCACTCCCGGTGGAAGGGAAACATCTTGGAAGTCAGGGCCCAATGCCCCCAGGACACTATGCACGATGGCGGCATCACTGGATCCAGGCATGGGATAGGTGGCCACGTAGTTGATCTGTGGTGGGGTAGATGCAACTGGTGGATGAAAACTAGGAGGGGATGACAACGGAACAGGAGGCATCAGGGGACTAACGAATGACACTTGATCGATAGTCACAATTTTCCCATCGTGAGGAAAGCAAACCACACGGAAAAGCGAAGAAACGAGGGCCCCCATGGCGTAAACATAGTCACGACCAAGGAGAAGACTGAAGTCGAAAACACCTTGGGTAACCAAGACGTCTATATAGACGGTTTGCCCCCCAAAGTAATAGGGAACTTCGGGAGAACTCCTAGAGATGGACAAGCTCCTCCGTCGAAGGCCAACAGATTCTAAGTGACTGGCCCAAGCTGCAGGGAACCTAAAGCTTGCCAAGTAGTGTACGGCATAAGACTGACAGACGCCCCTTCATCCAAAATAGTGCCAGGTACTGCCTTAGCACAGGCATGTACTGTGATCTGGAAAGGCATATGGGATGGAAGGCGACCTACGATCAGGCGATTCCAATCAAAGGAAGCGACCAGACTACTTGGTGGGGGAATCGTATGATTGCCCCCACGTACTAAAGGAACCGAAGGAGAACCTTCAAGAGCAGCTGGGTTAGGAGAGCCATTTCGAGACTCAGGAGAATCTGAAGAGACGAGAAGAACATGGGCGTGATGCTCATCCGAAACAGAGTGATCGACGGGTGGTGAACTCGAGTCGACACTCTTTCCGACCAATGGTTGGTCTGGAACAGGCTGGGCACAGCCAGGTTCGGGAAGAGGAGGCTGGACAAGAGAGGAATCTTGGTCGATCTCTTTGTCAGTAGGGGAACGATCTGCGGCTACAGAGAGACGTTGATAACCAGCGGGAAGTTGGGGTGAAGGAGCTGGAAGACTTTCCAAGACAACAGAGGCTTTATCCATGAGTGGACAAAGGTGAAGGGGATGATTGCCTTCACAAAGTCTACAGGGGATTCGAATCTTCCCTTTTCCCTTACCATTCTCGACTGATAAGGTAGCATAGCCGTGAGCTTCAGAGGATGATGAGGGGCGGGCTGGATCGCGAGACCATACTTCTAGTACCCTGGGAATGCTAGGACAATTGCGAAGAAGATGGTCCTCCTTGCATAATCTACAAGGAGATTTGACCTTCCGCAGAGGAGCAGAAGGTGGCCCGACTTCAGGTCTACTTGAGGGGGAAGTTGCACATGTAACCTCTCCCTTAGGAGCCTTCTTCTTCTTCGACTTCTCCTTCTTCTTCTTAGCCACCTGGTTACTCAAATCCATACTTTCACTAGGTGAAGTAGAAGATTAGGATGTAGAAGTGGGCATAGAAGGGGAGAGATCCACCTTAGAATCAATATGATGTTGTTCAGGTGGAGGGACGGATTGACTAGACGGTGAGACGGCAGGGACCAAAGAGGTTGAGAACAACCAAACTGGCAACCCAACAGTTAACCCTGGGAGGGACAACGTTGCCATATAAGGAGCACCAACATTTCCAAAAGGAGTGAAATGACCAGGGTTCCCATCAGAGGGGATCCCTGGGTTGGTGAACCCCAGAAAAGTTGCCATCGAGAACGAAAAAGAAACCTACTCAAGCTAACACGAATGAGATCTAACCAGGTAAATGTGAACGCGGCCGAATAAATTTTAATATGCAAGGACAAAACTTGACCTTTTCATATTTTAAGAGTCGAGAAAAGGACAAAAAGGTGACTCTAGTCACCTTCGAATGTTTTGTGAGCCCGAAGTGACAAACTGCTCAAGTGAGCCTTTTCTTTTAAGGAGTCTGAAAAGGATCAAAAGTGACTACTCTGGAGAGACTAGGCAAAGGGTTTACCAAACAAATCCGTAAAACTACATATACACCTTGGCAATCATATGAAAACCAAGGACTTCCCGTACGGCAGTCAATCTTCCCGAATGCTGTGTTCGGTGCATTACGGCTTGTAAGGCGGCAGACACGGCTTCTTGTGGATCAAGGATGATAACCTAGTGGGGTTCCCCCATATACTCAACGGTACGTGGGAGCTCAAGTCCGTGCTACACCACTTGTTGCGTCACGGAAGGAGGAATCACCCAACCTTAAGTGAAAGAAAAGTGACTAGGTTTAACGACGCCGGAGCACGTCTCTAGGCTAGACCTCTAAATAGTGAGCGTTATGTTCCAATGCTTTTTTAAGTTCATTTAGTTCATTTTACGGTTGATCTTGAATTAGGTTTCGGTTTTCAGGTCCTACCATATGTAATCTCTCACAATTCCCTAAATGCGAGCTATATGCCAAAAAGTATCATTTCGTTCAATGAACACTAACTACGAGAGAGTTGATAACTTTTCAAACAAAATGACCACAAACAATCAAGAAGCACTCTAATGCAGCTAATGACAAATAAACGAAACTTTTCTTTGTTTTAAATCACTTAATCAATGAAAAGCTTCTAATTTCAATTAACTAATGCAACGCAAAAGAGATTATTCGTTTTTCTTTTCAATGGCAAAGTGCACTAAACAAATTTTGAGAGATAATAACGACGAGTAAAAGAGACAAACTTCACTCAATGAGAATGCAATCAAGTCCCCAAAACACCAAGACAGTCCTTCAAAACCAAGAGAAGATCTCAAAGACCTCAATGGGCCATGTAATCTAAGCCCAAAACGAAGCCAAGCGAAAAGAAGAGAATCACTCGAATAACGCAATAAAAAGTTTAACAATCACTGAACAAGTGCAAGAGAGTAACCAAAAAGTTGACTGGACCAACAGAAGACCAAAACTCCTAAGGAAGGCTCGATGCACAAAGCCACTAGATGCCCTAGGGCTAAAATGTGAAATCGGTGGAAAATGGCAAACACCCAAAGTATGCAAATGTAATCTATGCACACTTTTCATTCATATCCTGAAAATGAGAATTCTAATTGTGCAAGTGTGATCTATGCAAGAGAATTCTCAAACACACGATGATTCTAATGTAATCTAAGAACCAATCAAGTGCAAATCAAGAAAAACGGGTGTGAGTTCCAAGATCATAAACTAAAAACACTCAAAGGCGATAAACACTCATACATAATTTAGGCCCCCCCCCCGGCAAATGAGGGGGAATTGTTTTTGCAAAAACGAAAGCAAAAAGATGCAAAATTGTGAAAATACTGAGACAAACCTCCAAGTAATGATCAAAGGAAATCAAATTAATAATTTGCCAAAAAAAAAAAACTCAAAACCGGTCAAACAAGACTCTGACACACTCAAGTGATTGAAAAAGGTGTAGCTAGACACAAAACCCAAGCTTGGAAGGATGCAAACAAGCAAACTAGAAAAGTTCACAGGCCTGGCGCGACTGTTAGGCTGCAACTCGCGCTTTTATGGGAGTGGCGCAGGTTGTTTTTGAGCAAATTGCGCCAATTGGCGCGACTGTAAGGCTAAAAAGCGCGCTAATCAAGTTTGCTAAGTCAAAAACAAAAGCAAGCAACTCAGGGCTTGAAGACAGTATCTAGGCAAACTAGGAAGAAAGAAACAGTAAGAAATCCAACCCAGAAAGCTATCTAAGCAACCAAACAAGAAACCAAAGAGACAAGACTCCGCAGCGGAGTCACCAAATTGTTGTAGAGGTAAATCCTCTTTGCGGACAGAGACGATCCCTACTAGCCAAGACCGGGTCTAGCAACAATCACACAATGCTATCACGCAAGTCCCTAATTGCAAATACAAAGTGGATGGTGAGAACCTACTTGGATTCCAATGCTAGCATTCGTAGAAGAGATGTCGCCCTCGTTCCTTTGCCTTGGCTGGTCACGATCCCCACGATCCCCGTGATTGGACACCTGCACATGCAAAGAACAACACGAAAAGAAGCATAAAATCTAGTAGATGCAATTATATATCAGTCAGAAAGGATATAACTCAACATCAAACATAAGACAATGAGAGTGGAACCATAATGATAGTCATCTATTATTAAGAAATAACAAAGAAGAATACAACCATTGTTCTGACGTCAAATCCTCCTTTGGCTGGGTAGTCAGCTAGACAAGTCTCGCAAAGCTTCTTGGGATGAGGAACAAGCCTCTCTCTCTCTTTGGGTGACAAGAATCTCCTTACTTAGGTTTGGCCTTATGGGTGCAAAGAAGGCTCTTGCAGCTTCAAACTCTCTATCACTATGCTAGAACTGGAACTATTGTAACTACTGTAACTATGACTGTAACTAGCTTGCTCAAGGCATAGAGGCAAGCTTTTATAGATAGAGAAGAAAGAGATAGGATCAACCACATTATTCATGGGATTGGCTTTATCACTTGGAAACTTCCATGAAAGGTGGGAAACCACTTCCCTTCTATGTATATTCGAAGCCAAACCATCCTAGCTCAACATAGATTCAGTTTGTGAATGGGTTAAGGAGAACCTTCAGAAGCTTGTTCGTTGAAAACTTTACTCAATTCGGTTGGCGCGAGTGCGACTCTGAGACAGAGCGCCAATGGCGCGCCCTCTTTAGAGGATTTCCCTCATTTGCGCGGGCAGTGAACTGTGGACCCGCGCTAATGAAAAAAGAGCGGTTTTCATGGATATTTTCCAGGAGATGTCTTCAGGGCATATGAGGCTCATACTTAGAGGAATATGATGCAAGTGGTTTCAGGTCATGTCACTTCTCACAGGTCCCAGAATGAGTCCTCCAGTGTGCGAGAGAGGGGTAACAGGGATGGTGACAAATTACTGCGTAACAGATGCCCCCTAAAGCATGAGGCCCGAGGGAGAGAGAGGGGAGAAATGCTTTACAAGAACATGCATAACTAAAAACACTACCACCGGAGAACCTGCGTAAAGAAGTACAACTGATATCTCAAGTACATGATATGTGGTATGGGCACAGCCATCCATAACAGAGTACATAACAATCTAGATCCAAGGTATGGGCGCAGCCATCTAGAGAGGATCGATAAATAGACTCGGGCATGGTCGCAGCCATCCAGTGAATGAGTCATGTAATGATCATAATAAGCCACAAATCGCAACCTGGATCCCAATAAACAAAATCCAGGGTCTTGCACTCCATCTCGACCCGAACAGAGTACAAGTCCAAGCATGTGAATACAGGAGTTGAAGTCGAACATGCATGAACATCGTCTGATTATCAGTCAATGATGGAAAATGTTAACAGATGCGAGAGGTACCACCAATAATGACAATGGCCCTCAAGGTACTACAGGTACAATCTACGACGTGTGAATTAATGAGCTGGCGTCGAACCCCCATAGAATCATTCGATTGGAGGCCAATGATGAAAACCTCTCGTCAAACATGAAGAACCTGCCATTGAGGCATGCAGGCTCCAAGGCACCGAAGGGAGGCTCTAGATCAGCTTCCTAGATAATGAGCTGAAGTCGACAGGAAGTGACCTTGATCAAAGGTGGGCCATAGTGTTTCCCACATCATTGACACGAGACAGAGGAAGAATGTTGTGGTGAATCAGAATTATGTGAGGTATCAGAGGGAGGTTGTAATTCGGCAGAGGTCAAATTCTCTTGAACATATCGGAGGCACGATAGTGGACTTGGCAGTATTTGACATCAAATGAGCAGAGGTCATGGTGACAAGGCAATGAGTAGATGAGAGGTCAAATAGGATCACCCAAACCCACAAAGGCTAGTGTAAAACAAGATGAGATGTTCCCACCCAGACACGAATGCAGACTAGTGCCATGTTCAAGAGCGACATACTGCCGACACGACAATAATTATGGGTCCATTTTCCCCACCATTTTTGGCGAGTACCCCAGTTATTTTTAGCAAGCTTGACGGGGGTAGCATATGCTTGTGGGCATCATTACGACGGAATCTGATGTCATTAAGTTTTAGCGAGTCTGACAAAGGAAGAACTCGGTTTCTTTTCCTATTTAGAGAGTCTGAAAAGACAGCAGAAAAGTGGACTCCAGGGGGGTCCTTTTTCGTAAAGTTGTGTCTCCCGAGCCCGAAAAAGTATAAAACAATGCTCGAAAGAACCGCTCGACCATTACGATCGAGGAGTACTTTTCATGAGTAGTGATATCGATCTGAAAAAGTAAAAAAGTGATCAACATCACATCGTTTCATAACCATTAACGAACCTGAAACGACAATGGTCCGACAATATTTTCGTTTTTACACGGTCGAAAAAGGGTTTAAAGACGACCGCCTCTTATTTAAGTTTAACGATTTAAGAGGGATAACTCGACGATCTTTTCGTCTTTAAACCGTCGGAAAAGAGCTGAAAGCAGACCTCCATTTTTATTCTCTTTAACGAGTCAAAAAGGGAAAAATACTCGACAATCTTTTCATATTTTACGAGTCAGAAAAGAGCTTAAAGGTGACTCGTCCTAGAGGAACGAGTGGTATAAACGGTAGCAACCGGTTCAGGGAATGGTGGAACTGCTCAAAACATGTAATGGTCAAGAGGCTAGCTAATAAAACCACTCATTGCTACGGTTCCTCAGGGAAGGAAAAACAACCAAGTGAGAGCATATGATCGGCCAAAGAGATGGTGGCGATGGAATGAAACAATCAAGGCTCATCTAGCAGAATTTAGGGGATAACAATGGCAATCACGAGGTGTAAATCAGGTATGGGTTCATTTTTACACAAGCTTGAACCATGGAGAACTCTGCTTGGATTCGGTTTCATGTTTACACAAGCTTGAAACGAAAAACTATGCTTGTTATAAGTTTGCATGCCCCCAGCATAATGACGCAAAACGCGGTACATGCCCCCCAAGCTTCATTGCATTCAACAAAGTGGATGTAATGAAGGTTCACTCTCGAGATCTATGAAAGACTCGACTTGTATTTTACGAGATCTTAATCAAAAGACTCGATTTGGAAAGGGAGTTGTTTCATTTTTTAATGAGGTTGACACAGTGAAAAAGAACTATCCTCAGAGCCCTTATTTCATTTTTTAACGAGCTTGACAGAAGATCAAGAACTATGCTCGACCAAGCCTAGTTTCATTTTTTAAGGAGCTTGACACTGGAAAGGAACTATGCTCCACCAAACCTAGTTTCATTTTTTAAGGAGCTTGACACCGGAAAGGAACTATGCTCCACCAAACCTAGTTTCATTTTTTAAGGAGCTTGACACCGGAAAGGAACTATGCTCCACCTGAACTTCATCATAATGAATAGAAAGTCGGGGCTTCCAAGATTGCCACTCCCTGTGGAAGGGAAACATCTTGGAAGTCAGGGCCCAATGCCCCCAAGACACTATGCACAATGGCGGCATCACTGGATCCAGGCATGGGATAGGTGGCCACGTAGTTGATCTGTGGTGGGGTAGATGCAACTGGTGGATGAAAACTAGGAGGGGACGACAACGGCACAGGAGGCATCAGGGGACTAACGAATGTCTCTTGATCGATAGTCACAATTCTCCCATCGTGCGGAAAGCAAACCACGCGGAAAAGCGAAGAAACGAGGGCCCCCATGGCGTAAACATAGTCACGACCAAGGAGAAGACTAAAGTCTAAAACACCTTGGGTAACCAAGACGTCTATATAGACGGTTTGCCCCCCAAAGTAATAGGGAACTTCGGGAGTACTCCTAGAGATGGACAAGCTCCTCCGTCGAAGGCCAACAGATTCTAAGTGACTGGCCCAAGCTGCAGGGAACCTAAAGCTTGCCAAGTAGTGTACGGCATAAGACTGACAGACGCCCCTTCATCCAAAATAGTGCCAGGTACTGCCTTAGCACAGGCATGTACTGTGATCTGGAAAGGCATATGGGATGGAAGGCGACCTACGATCAGGCGATTCCAATCAAAGGAAGCGACCAGACTACTTGGTGGGGGAATCGTATGATTGCCCCCACGTGCTAAAGGAACCGAAGGAGAACCTTCAAGAGCAGCTGGGTTAGGAGAGCCATTTCGAGACTCAGGAGAATCTGAAGAGACGAGAAGAACATGGGCTTGATGCTCATCCGAAACAGAGTGGTCGACGGGTGGTGAACTCGAGTCGACACTCTTTCCGACCAATGGTTGGTCTGGAACAGGCTGGGCACAGCCAGGTTCGGGAAGAGGAGGCTGGACAAGAGAGGAATCTTGGTCGATCTCTTTGTCAGTAGGGGAATGATCTGCGGCTACAGAGAGACGTTGATAACTAGCGGGAAGTTGGGGTGAAGGAGCTGGAAGACTTTCCAAGACAACAGAGGCTTTATCCATGAGTGGACAAAGGTGAAGGGGATGATTGCCTTCACAAAGTCTACAGGGGATTCGAATCTTCCCTTTTCCCTTACCATTCTCGACTGATAAGGTAGCATAGCCGTGAGCTTCAGAGGATGATGAGGGGCGGGCTGGATCGCGAGACCATACTTCTAGTACCCTGGGAATGCCAGGACAATTGCGAAGAAGATGGTCCTCCTTGCATAATCTACAAGGAGATTTGACCTTCCACAGAGGAGCAGAAGGTGGCCTGACTTCAGGTCTACTCGAGGGGGAAGCTGCACTTGTAACCTCTCCCTTAGGAGCCTTCTTCTTCTTCGACTTCTCCTTCTTCTTCTTAGCCACCTGGTTACTCAAATCCATACTTTCACCAGGTGAAGTAGAAGATGAGGACGTAGAAGTGGGCGTAGAAGGGGAGAGATCCACCTTAGAATCAATATGATGTTGTTCAGGTGGAGGGACGGATTGACTAGACGGTGAGACGGCAGGGACCAAAGAGGTTGAGAACAACCAAACTGGCAACCCAACAGTTAACCCTGGGAGGGACAATGTTGCCATATAAGGAGCACCAACATTTCCAAAAGGAGTGAAATGACCAGGGTTCCCATCAGAGGGGATCCCTGGGTTGGTGAACCCCAGAAAAGTTGCCATCGAGAACGAAAAAGAAACCTACTCAAGCTAACGCGAACGAGATCTAACCAGGTAAATGTGAACGTGGCCGAATAAATTTTAATATGCAAGGACAAAACTTGACCTTTTCATATTTTAAGAGTCGAGAAAAGGACAAAAAGGTGACTCTAGTCACCTTCGAATTTTTTGTGAGCCCGAAGTGACAAACTGCTCAAGTGAGCCTTTTCTTTTAAGGAGTCTGAAAAGGATCAAAAGTGACTACTCTGGAGAGACTAGGCAAAGGGTTTACCAAACAAATCCGTAAAACTGCATATACACCTTGGCAATCATATGAAAACCAAGGACTTCCCGTACGGCAGTCAATCTTCCCGAATGTTGTGTTCAGTGCGTTACGGCTTGTAAGGCGGCAGACACGGCTTCCTGTGGATCAAGGATGATAACCTAGTGGGGTCGCCCCATATACTCAACGGTACGTGGGAGCTCATGTCCGTGCTAGACCACTTGTTGCGTCACGGAAGGAGGAATCACCCAACCTTAAGTGAAACAAAAGTGACTAGGTTTAATGACGCCGGAGCACGTCTCTAGGCTAGACCTCTAAATAGTGAGCGTTATGTTCCAATGCTTTTTTAAGTTCATTCAGTTCATTTTACGGTTGATCTTGAATTAGGTTTCGGTTTTCAGGTCCTACCATATGTAATCTCTCACAATTCCCTAAATGCGAGATATATGCCAAAAAGTATCATTTCGTTCAATGAACACTAACTACGAGAGAGTTGAGAACTTTTCAAACAAAATGACCACAAACAATCAAGAAGCACTCTAATGCAGCTAATGACAAATAAATGAAACTTTTCTTTGTTTTAAATCACTTAATCAATGAAAAGCTTCTAATTTCAATTAACTAATGCAACGCAAAAGAGATTATTCGTTTTTCTTTTCAATGGCAAAGTGCACTAAACAAATTTTGAGAGATAATAACGACGAGTAAAAGAGACAAACTTCACTCAATGAGAACGCAATCAAGTCCCCAAAACACCAAGACAGTCCTTCAAAACCAAGAGAAGATCTCAAAGACCTCAATGGGCCATGTAATCTAAGCCCAAAACGAAGCCAAGCGAAAAGAAGAGAATCACTCGAATAACGCAATAAAAAGTTTAACAATCACTGAACAAGTGCAAGAGAGTAACCAAAAAGTTGACTGGACCAACAAAAGACCAAAACTCCTAAGGAAGGCTTGATGCACAAAGCCACTAGATGCCCTAGGGCTAAAATGTGAAATCGGTGGAAAATGGCAAACACCCAAAGTATGCAAATGTAATCTATGCACACTTTTCATTCATATCCTGAAAATGAGAATTCTAATTGTGCAAGTGTGATCTATGCAAGAGAATTCTCAAACACACGATGATTCTAATGTAATCTAAGAACCAATCAAGTGCAAATCAAGAAAAACGGGTGTGAGTTCCAAGATCATAAACTAAAAACACTCAAAGGCGATAAACACTCATACACAATTTAGGCCCCCCCCCGGCAAATGAGGGGGAGTTTTTTTTGCAAAAATGAAAGCAAAAAGATGCAAAATTGTGAAAATACTGAGACAAACCTCCAAGTAATGATCAAAGGAAATCAAATTAATAATTTGCCAAAAAAAAAAAACTCAAAACCGGTCAAACAAGACTCTGACACACTCAAGTGATTGAAAAAGGTGTAGCTAGACACAAAACCCAAGCTTGGAAGGCTGCAAACAAGCAAACTGGAAAAGTTCACAGGCCTGGCGCGACTGTTAGGCTGCAACTCGCGCTTTCATGGGAGTGGCGCAGGTTGTTTTTGAGCAAATTGCGCCAATTGGCGCGACTGTAAGGCTAAAAAGCGCGCTAATCAAGTTTGCTAAGTCAAAAACAAAAGCAAGCAACTCAGGGCTTGAAGACAGTATCTAGGCAAACCAGGAAGAAAGAAACAGCAAGAAATCCAACCCAGAAAGCTATCTAAGCAACCAAACAAGAAACCAAAGAGACAAGACTCCGCAGCGGAGTCGCCAAATTGTTGTAGAGGTAAATCCTCTTTGCGGACAGAGACGATCCCTACTAGCCGAGACCGGGTCTAGCAACAATCACACAATGCTATCACGCAAGTCCCTAATTGCAAATACAAAGTGGATGGTGAGAACCTACTTGGATTCCAATGCTAGCATTCGTAGAAGAGATGTCGCCCTCATTCCTTTGCCTTGGCCGGTCACGATCCCCACGATCCCCGTGATTGGACACCTGCACATGCAAAGAACAACACGAAAACAAGCATAAAATTTAGTAGATGCAATTATATATCAGTCAGAAAGGATATAACTCAACATCAAACATAAGACAATGAGAGTGGAACCATAATGATAGTCATCTATTATTAAGAAATAACAAAGAAGAATACAACCATTGTTCTGACGTCAAATCCTCCTTTGGCTGGGTAGTCAGCTACACAAGTCTCGCAAAGCTTCTTGGGATGAGGAACAAGCCTCTCTCTCTCTTTGGGTGACAAGAATCTCCTTACTTAGGTTTGGCCTTATGGGTGCAAAGAAGGCTCTTGCAGCTTCAAACTCTCTATCACTATGCTAGAACTGGAACTATTGTAACTACTGTAACTATGACTGTAACTAGCTTGCTCAAGGCATAGAGGCAAGCTTTTATAGATAGAGAAGAAAGAGATAGGATCAACCACATTATTCATGGGATTGGCTTTATCACTTGGAAACTTCCATGAAAGGTGGGAAACCACTTCCCTTCTATGGAGATTCGAAGCCAAACCATCCTAGCTCAACATAGATTCAGTTGGTGAATGGGTTAAGGAGAACCTTCAGAAGCTTACTCATTGAAAACTTTACTCAATTCGGTTGGCGCGAGTGCGGCTCTGAGACAGAGCGCCAATGGCGCGCCCTCTTTAGAGGATTTCCCTCATTGGTGCAGGCAGTGAACTGTGGACCCGCACTAATCCAAAAAAGAGCAGTTTTCATGGATATTTTGCAGGAGATGTCTTCAGGGCATATGAAGCTCATACTTAGAGGAATATGATGCAAGTGGTTTCAGGTCATGTCACTTCTCACAGGTCCCGGAATGAGTCCTCCAGTGTGCGGGAGATGGGTAACAGGGATGGTGACAAACGGTGACAAATTACTGCGTAACACCCGTGCTTCGCGGCAATTCTCCAAGAACTCCTTACATAAGTACTCCAACTTGTTAAACTGGACCCCCTCTGTGCACTACGTGGCAAGTGCAACCACCAATGTGGGCACCTCATCCGCATGGCACTTCCGTATAACCTTTCTAGCCAGTGTCTGCGTCATGACTCTGACTGTATTATTGTTACTGGAGATTGCGTACCCTCCCTTTTTCTTCTCCAGCTTGAACCTTTTCTTCATGGCCTCCGCGATAACCAAATCATCACTTTTACCCTCAGATATGTTTGTTGGATCCTCCCCTTTGCAAGGGATCCAGGTAATTCTGTGAATTAGGTGGACCGTGATGGGGATGGGCTCCTCCAGCCACAAACACCCATCATGCACCAGGCAGAGCAGCTTCCTGATGACAAAGATAGTCACTGGGGAGCGATGATAATGTGGCACCTAGAGCAGGTTTAACAACCCTGCTTTCTCTACTCCACACAACCACTTGTGCGTCTCCAACTCTATAACACCCACCACTATATTTTTCTTTGGCTACATTAGCTGCGCAATTGCCAGATGTGGCAATTTCGCGTGGTCCACGAGATCCCAATCTTCAAATTTTAGAATCGGCACCCATCCCAAGTGCACTCCATAAAAAATGATATCACTAGGTAGTAGTGGAGTCTACAGAGAGCTCTTTCTCTCATCTAGGTCCTTGGGTACCCTTGCTTTCCCCTACCACGGAGGAACATACGTGGGAAACCTGGTTAGAGGGTCCACACCTTGGGTTTCTTCCTCCATTTCTTCGTCCCCCTCCACTTCCACTAGGATTTCCTCAAGGTCCTCCTCCTCCTCATTGGCTTTCAAATTGCTCGCGTTCTCCTTTTCTTCCATGGTAAGTTTAGTTCTTAGCGGGTTTCTAGGGGACACACGCACCGGTACCATAGGTTGCATATATTTCTTGGGTCTCAGCATGCGTGGAAATTTAGGAATTTCTACGGCTATCCCAGCTCTTTCTGGGGCATCTCCTATTGTCCTGGGCTACACGGCATCTTTAGCGGTCATCTCTCCGATATCCATGGCTTCTTCAAACGCTACCATATTGTTGTTCCACAAATCTCTCAACGGCTCAGGTAAGTGCTCAAACAATGCCTTCAACTTCAAAATATTGAACAAATCAGGGTTCATGAATCTTTGGGCATGCAATAGCTCAATTCTAAAATGGCCAAGTGTTATTTGTTGGGCAACCCCTTGCAATTTATAGTGCCTTTTGAATTTGAATTCGACCGTTCCCATACATAAGGAAAATTGGGAGCGGAGCAATGGCGTTGGGGTTGATCACTGGTTTAGCGAGAGCCATGCGAAGGAAGCGCAGCTCATCTCTGGACATTCTTACATCCAAGAAGGGCCTTCACGACTACTACAAGGGCAAGAACTGCAAATCTACTGGTTTCCACACTAGAAAAGCCAAGCGCAGAGAAGAAGTTTCTCCCAAAAACCATGGCGACGCGACTTCACTTCTCTGTGAGGGCGGCAGACTTGGCTCGGGGCTCCACTGGTCAAGGAAACAGCTTTGCAGCCTTGGATCAGGGCCGAAAGTCAGTCAAGTGCCTGGTTCTGGAGCGGAACATCGCGTTTCAGCTCAAACCCTAGCGCAGGAAGAACAGAGCAATCTTGTGAAGCGAGGAGAGCACTCAAGGAGATCAAGGACGCGCTCAGAGGACACAGGAGGGCCGGCGGAGGCAAGAAATGAACGCAGTGGACGCGTATGGCTGGAGCCCTTTCTTGAGGCATCTACCCAAGTGGTAGCACCTGTGATTGCTTGCAGTGGCGGCGTGCTTACTGTTGCTAGCTGCGGCAGCGCGCTTACTGTTATGAATGCATTTCAGGTGAATAACCCTCCCTATCCTTGCCATGGTTCTAAGGAATCTCGGACCTGTTGGAGCCGGGTAGCAGGGGCCAGATCTGCATGAAGATTTACATGTTTTCCATATCCAAGTCAACCTCTCGGGCAAGACAACAATGCAATGGGCACGTGCAACGGATCTTGTGCAGGACCTTTTGCAAAATCTTGAATGCCGGCTAGGGATCCCCTCATCTTACCTCAGACTGTTATACAAGGGTAAGCAACTTATGAATACCCTTCCTCTCTCCTATTACAGCATTCAGAGGGACACCTCTATTGTAGCTACTTTTCGTTTGAGAGGGGGTTCCTTCAGGCAGACCTCCTTTGCCCCTTCTTTCTCTTATAAAGATGTTGTCCGCAAAGATGCTACCCATTCACAGCCCTCTTCAACAGCAGGCCATCCATTTGAGGCTCCAAAGCCTTTTCTGGTAGACAAATCAGAGGACATTCCTTCCATCAATCTCTCCCATCCTGGGATTGATGATCGCTATCAGCTTTTTGCAGAATCCGCACTTGTATGCAGATTTAATGGGATATGGCCTCGCACATCAGATCTATACCAATGGATCCATACCAATTGGACTAAAAAAAGCCAGATATACTTATGTTCAAAAGGATTCTTCATTGTGGCTTTTGACCTAAATGAAGATTACCAGAAGGCCTTAACGGGAGGCCCTTGGTTCTGGGGCTCGGCTGGGCTTTTTCTTACTCCTTGGTTTCCAGACTTCGACCCTTCTACAGCTGTTATCACCAAGATTCCCATTTGGGTCAGGCTCCCGAACCTTCCAGCGCATATATGGCATATCTCTATCTTCATAGCCATTGCAGACACTTTAGGACGCTACCTGGCTATAGATTCTTCTCGGAAGGCAAATGGGCTCTACACCTATGCTAGAATCTGTGCAGAAATAGACATTAGCCGAGGACTGCCGAATCAGATTAATCTCAAGTATGGAGATTTCTATTGGACTCAAACTTTGGATTACGAGAATACAGTCTTCCGTTGCCGCCGTTGTCATCAAACAGGACACCTCCAAAGTTCCTGTTCCCAGTACCTCGACAAAAAAAAAGAATCTGAAGCGTAAGCCCAACTCCAAAAGTTGGAATCCCTATGTGCCTCCCCCCCTATGGACGATTCAGATTCCTCCAGTTCGGATGAGGAGGAAATTGTAGCAGATGGGCAGAAAGTTGTGATCCTGCTGGAAGCTCCCTTGGACGATCTGACAAACCCCTCTGTCTCTTAGATATCTCAGAAATGTTCTCACTTTACTTCGTCCTCAGACTTTGATAAGGATATTCTGCAGCTAGGGCAAAATCGTCTTCAACTTGTTTCGGCTCAGCCAAACTCCACTGGATGGGTCAAAGTAAGCAAGAAAAAGGGAAAAAAAAGTCGTGTGATAGTAACTGCTCCCTCAGGGTAGTTCTCTCTGCTTAGTTCCAGTTTTTGTTATTCCGTGCTCTCTATAGCCCTCTCCTGGTTCTTCGCCAAGGAGCAAGGTGGAGCCTATCTCCGCTCCATTAATTCTCCCTTAGCGGCAAATTTTCCAAAATCTAGCCTTTAAAGTTCGCCTTAAATTCTTGCCACTTGCTCTATTTGGTCTCAAACCAAGCATCACATCATGAATAGTGACTATAATGGTCACTTTCCAGCCAACCCGCGCAGCAGTGCATCTAACCTTGCGTTGTCGCAGAAGCTGTGACACCTCACTACTGCGCACAGTCCTCACATTGCGTAGCTCTCAGACAGAGTAGTTTATAGTCCCACGCCTCCTTTCAGCTGCCTAGAGTGCTAAGACTGTGCTTCCTACGGCTAGTCAGCTGGCCGAGCCACCTATGTATAGCTTCAAATAACTGCCATTTACTTTCCTTGGAAAGAGTTCGCTATTTAACTTCTTCAACTATACCGCACCACCATCTGTGATTTCCTTAATAACGTATGGTCCCATCCCATGCAGCATACTGAGAAACTCTCAGCGGTGGTCCCCAAGTCTATCAATGTAATCGATCTCGTTATGCTTTATCACTACGGTCTTTCTATCAAGAAATTCCTTCTTTATTCCTTCCTCAAGCTTCTTGACTTGCACTTTCTCCATGGTGCTTTTCTCCCTCAACCGAACTCTTTCATTCATGAGTTCTTAGAGCCTAAGATCACATTGCTAGATCTCCTCATAGAGTCCCAACTGTTCGCCTTTGAGCTCTTCCAGCGGTGCGAGCCTTTCTTCCAGGGCTTTGCAGTCTGTTACCCCTATGAGCGCCACTATGTCTGGACTAAACATGATAGACTCCATAGGTATTATGGCCTTTGCTCTATCAACCCACCGAAAAGGCTTCTGTTCGAGTACACGCAGGTCCCAACCACTTCGGTGCACATTGCATACCTTGTCAAATGCTTCCATGTGGATAACCTTCTATAGGATTGTTCTTTCCACATACTGTCTATCCAACCTTAAGAGCCAACTGCACATCTGTCCCCCCAACACAAGCTTATTGACCATGCCTCTCAGCGCAGAGTTCATGTGCATCCACATAGGTTGTTTTCCATATGTCAGCATCCATCGGTCTAGATATGCGCACAAATTATCCTGCCAATTGTATTTATCTATTAATCACACTCTAGGCTTCCCAAACTGTGTGCCCATCATTCTCTTGCATGTGCACAAACCCTTAAAGCTCCCTTTGTGCTTACCCCACCACTTCGCGAGCATAGTGTGCAGTACCCAATTCAAGGCCTAGAACCGTTGCTTTTTCAGCATCTCCCTTTCAAATTTGTCTAAGAAGGTATCTACCTCATTTAACCCATCATAAGTAGGCAAGTCCCTTACTTCTATCAATACATAGTGCAACAACCTTGCCATCATATTACAATTCAGTGTAGTCACCTCATGTAATCGGTTCTGCCATCGCTCTATTTCCTCATCCAAGTTCGAAGTACAGGAGCTCTCACGCTCCCATGCAAGCCGTCCATCCATAGTGGGATTCACCTACTCCTAGTTTCGCATTGTTATTTTATAGATGCAGTACAAACCATCATCATTTTCATCATCATGCACCGGCTCTGTATAGCGCGATCCTTTAGTAGGGTCTAGAGGTATAACTACGCGTAGTGACTTATTTTCAAAAATCATCTTGCACTTCTTTAGATTAATCACCCCTTTCATGTTAGTGGCCTAATCAATTCCTAAGAGTGTGAGATATGGATTGCTATCATCAACAATCTCTATTACTTCAAAGTCTACTAGTGCGCTCGCTCCCTCAATATCCATAGTGATTCCTTGCAATCGCCCCATGGGTATAATTTTCTTCTAGTTCGCCATTCGTAGCTAAATAGGATACCACTGTAGCGTAGGCCTCCCCATGTGATCCCATGTCTGCTTCGGCAGAACATTCATATCTGATCCAATCTAGAAGTACTTCATCCATGTCATATTCTCCAATCTACATGGTTAACCTCATTTCTCTACCCATCCTTGTCTTATGCTTTCCAATCTTCCGGACTACGCATGGTTCTCCTGGCACAGTCCCAGCGCACCTGTTAATAAGTTCCTGTAGTCCCTTTACAGCCTTACTATCATGTAGTAACTTCATGCATGTTTCCAGGAATGTCGTGAGCATAGATGGGTCCATCTCTGGCTCTAGTCTATCTTTGCTTCCTAAAGTGGAGGCGTCAGCGAAGCTCTTCTTAGCTTCCATGAAGGTTTCCTTAGTGTGCTCCAAATCAAACTCTACTTCTTTTGCCAGAGCTTTGCGAACCCAAGTACTATCTTCGAGTTGTTTGCCTTTGTCATCTCCTGTCACAATTCCACTTCGAAGCACAACGTTCACATTTGGATCTTCCGCACATGGCTCAAACCGCATCATTTGTAGGTTCAGAGTTGGGGGAGGCGGTAGCTCTCCCTTATTGCATATCCTAGCTATCAACGTAGAACAATCTTCCATCTCATGATCAAACAAGGTATAATACAGACATGATGGATGCGTTGGGTTTGTACAATCATGGGCATAATGTCCTAGCCCTCTGCAATTGTAGCATATCAGTTGTCCATGACCTCTTCTAGGTCCTCCTCCACGTCGGCCTCATCCGCGCCCCTGAAATCCTGTTCGCACCACTCCTGCAATATAGGGGTCGTGTTTCATGCTAAACTCTATAGGTGGGAGCTCTACCCATCATTAACTCATAGCTTTTGCAAGCACGCTCAACGTGTCCCACTGACCTAGAAAATTTACAGAACAATTGTTGCAAATTTTGTGTATACTTCTGTAACAAATGGTAGTTGTCCGTAGCATGTTTCCCTCCTATTTGAAAAATCGTGCACCACAAATCAGGTGTCATGATAGGTCCTTCTTGTGCTTCCGGCCTTAACGGCATCGGTCTTCCTCCCACGATGTAATTTGTGAACACCGGGAAATGGTCCTTATCATGACCCTAACCCTTGCACTTTACGCACCACACCTCTTCGCACACTTCCAGGTGAGTTATCCTGTCTTGTTTCACACTTTGCATCTCAAGGAATAAGTTTTCCAACTACGTGTGGATCTGCTAAACTCCCAGGTTAAGATCCTGCATCGGGGTCTCATGCAGCCTCATCGCGATTTCTAAGGCCTCTACTTGAGTCATTAACTTATGTTGTGATAGCGCTATTGGAAATAACACTAAGAGGGGGGGTGAATAAGTATTAGCAAATCAGTAACCTTTTCATTTCCATTATCATATTCATATACGCTACTTTAGTTAAGGCAACCCGCGTGTATACACAACTGTGTTTAATGAAACCAGCGTATATCCAACAAACTTATGATTCAGTTAATTCATCATATGTTGATCTTTAATGAGTGCATCAGAACATTATTAACGATATAAAAAGTGAACAGGTGTAGTAAAACAGAACATATCATCACACATAAGAAGCACAAATGAACACCATGATATAAGGTGGAAACTCAATGTGGGACAAAAACCACCTATTGTTGTTTTCTTTAAGATAAGAAAAACCTGTTTACAATCTTGTATTGGCGTAGACTCATACCAGTATGCAGGCACCACCTACAGAAGGCTACAACCTTCTCTCATTCTTCAACTTCTACTAGAAGGGAGCTACAACCCCCAAGCTCTTGTACTAGCCAATATATATTTACTAATACGTAGGCATCGGCCTACAGAAGGCTACAACCTTCTCTTTTCTTTCAGGGACCACGTTTCATAAATTTTCAGACTGGATCCATCAACAACATCAATCAAACATCAAATATATTTGCATCAACCAATCTCCTTTGGACCAACCAAAACTGAATCACTAAAACCATGTCATCAAAACACAGTCACCAGAACACAGAGCAGAACCCAGAACTCTGCAACAACCACTAGAACCAACAACAACCTCAAATATCAAATCTCATAATGTATACACTACTTGGCTATGTCGAACCAGCATGTATATTCTCTTTCACCAAAGGGAACCTGTGTACAGATCTGAAAATAATTACTTATACCTTCGCTACAATTTTCAACTTCAAATATACCCAAAACATAAGATATGAAGGATAAGACACGTGTCAGTATTCAGATCTATTCATGATCATACCATATAATGATAATGCATTTTAGTATTCATGATCCCGATCCATCAACCTTCATCAACCGCATAAGTGCATCCTTGGTTTAGATCATGCAAAGCATCACAAACCCATAACCAGCATACTAGATCTCACACTTCATTAGATATTCATCACTTGCACACTTGCACGATGGCCTAATGATCTTCTTCTCCTTATATAGGTTTAGACCTCTCTCAATACCATGGTCCAAAACCACATAAGACAAATACCTTGGACCTAGTACCTGGGGCCAATACCTCGAACTAAATACCATGGACCAAAACTAAGTTTTCCAACATGTACATGCCTTTCTTTGCATGAAAGTGCGTGTGTACATTGTACGCACCTTTTGTTCTGCGAACCCGCGTGTACACATGGCTTGGTCAATGGGGAACCTACGTATACCTCTCTTTCTTCATTCTATGAGCCTGAAATATGATATGTCATCTGTGTGAGTTGCCATCAAGGACAACACTTGTCTCATACCTGTATCATAATGCCAACAATCTCCCCCTTTGGACTTGATGGCAAAAACCACACCAAGTCACTCTCCCCCTTTGACATCAAGGGCAAAGGGCAGACCAAGATATTCTCTCCCTTGATATACATTCTGCTGTCCATACTCCCCCTGAGTACATGCTGAAATCTCTGATTGAGCTCCCCCTTTGTACATGCTAAGATGTATCAATCCGTTCATGCTCCCCCTGAGCACATGCCGAGTCTGCAAAAATATTTTTCAAAAGAATAACGTTACTCTACAACTCAACTAAGTGAGGATGACCTTCCTATCACCAATTACTCATACATACATCAATCTCTCCAACCAAGTGGGGATACACCATTTTGACTCATCCACCCAACCAAGTGGGGATATACCAAATGTTTATACA
This sequence comes from Pinus tabuliformis, assembly GCA_031772625.1. Lineage (NCBI taxonomy): Eukaryota > Viridiplantae > Streptophyta > Pinopsida > Pinales > Pinaceae > Pinus > Pinus tabuliformis. The sequence continues at coordinate 925,578,590 of CM062816.1, forward strand.
TGACTGAAATAGACATTATTACATCATCCTTCCCATGCAAAGTGGGGTTACAAATTAGGTCTTTTCATGACCTTTACATCAAATGATATACATGACTTTTATAACAATGACCAACAATCTAAACAAGACCATGATAGTCATCAGAAACTATCGTACACCATATATGATCTGAACCATAAGCATCTATCACCAGCATCCAAACTTGTAACCTGCAATACCATTCTCTTCGCCAACCAACAATAAGTAGCAAGATGTATCATAAGCATCATTACCAAAGACTTCTAACCATAATGCCAACAATGCATTATTCGAAGCATATGCTCCCCCTGAACCTGTGCCATATACCATGACCGTACCATATCAGACTTCTTTTCCTGTTCTGTTGCTTTTTCTTCAAAGCTCCATATACGTGACTTTGTAGCCTCCAACTCACGTATATACTTGACTTCATTTCATAATATCTGCGTATGCAAATTGGAATACTGAAGGTTTACACTTTCAACTTCCCCTGGGTCTGTTATGTCTACTAACTGAGTTATGCCACATCTTTCTGACACTAATTCTATCTTCTTCAATACCTGATATTGAGATATGTGTGCCCCTTTTTCTTTGGTGTCCGAATTTTGCTTCTACATTCCTTTACTTTATGTCCAAACTTGTTACATGCATAACATCTTACATTTTTCATATTCCTTTTATTGCAATCAATATCTTTGTGACCAAACATATTGCAAGCAAAACAATATCCCTTAAAGTACCTGGAACATGATGATCTTTCTATGTGATGGTCTTGAACCATTCTACTTCTACATCTGGCTCCAACATGTCCAAGATTATGACATTCATAACATTCAACATTACTCATCGAAGGACATGACCGTCTATCACTTCCACAGTTAGGAGCAAAAGATTTTCTTTGAAGAATTTCTTTCGTTGGTTCTTGTTGGGGTTGACCACTTATCTCCTTATTGAGCATTTTAGATTTTGCATTAGAGTTCCTTGCCTCACCCTGTGAGCTAGATTCACCTTAATCAGTTTCATAAAAACCAAGACCAGTTTTGATAGCAGGGGATCTTTGACTACTAAGAATATCATCCAAAATCTTAGTACTGTCTTGAAATCGTAACAATTTTTCCTTTTCTTCTAATTTACCTTTTAAGATATTTACCTCAACTTGATGTTGTTCTTCCTTTTCCAGATATTGCTTCTTTATGTTTTCTTCATCTTTTCTTCCTTCTTCCACTTGTTGCCTTAATTCAAGCACTTCATGTTCTTGTTCTTCAAGAGCTTCTTCATTCTGCTTCTTTGATTCTTCAAGATCTTCTTTTAGAGATAGGATCTTAGCTTCAAGTCTCTGGATTGTTATGCTCTGATCTTTTACTACATCCTACAGCTGCTCCCTTATTCTGGTTACTATCTCCAGCTGAACATTTAATCTGGTAACTTCTTCTTTTTCTACGTCATTATTTTCATATGCCATGAGAAGTTTAATTTCTTGATTATGTTCATCAATATTGGATGAGTCATTACTATTACCATCAGTATAATAACTTCTATTACCTTCTTTATACATATTTACTTTGTTATGAGGGCATCTAGCAGCGTAATGACCAACTCTTCCACAAGAAAAACATTTGAAAGGCATCTTACCTTTGAACCTCCCAGATCCCCGTTGAAGATTCTTGACAAAATTTACCTCGTATTCTTCTTCTGAAATGTATCTTGATTCATTGAGTTTTTCTTTTCCCTTTGTTGATATTTTAAATGTAGCTTCTCTCCTTTCTGATGGTCCTCCTTTTCTCATTTCAAAATCAGTTAAGATTCCGTGAAGCTGTGTCATAGTGATATTCTATAGATCCTGCTTTTCTTCTATGACAGACACTTTGGGTTCAAATTTAGCAGACAAGGATCTCAAAACTTTCCAACTAAGACAACTTCCTTAATTTCTTCACCCAAATTCTTCATACAATTGACAATCTCATCTATACGTAGGAAGTAATTAGCTATGCTTTCATCACTATGCATCTTAAGAGTTTCATACTAAATTCTGAGAGTTTGAAGCTTAGCACGTTTTACCTAAGCGTCTCCTTCATAGCTTAGAATGATTTTGTCCCATATTTATTTGGCTGATTGGAGCTACATGGCCTTGCAAAACTTGCCAATAATATAACAACAGCTTTGGCATTGATTTCATATTGGTTTTTACCTGCCATATCTGTGGGAATTGCTGAAGGAAATGTATATCCTCCTTCCACGATTTCCCAAATATCCATTCCAAGTGATTGTAAATAGGTTGTAGTTCTTATCTTCCAGTAAACAAAATTGCTCCCATCGAAGATTGGTGGTCTGATGGATCCCTCTCTTTCTTGATTACTCATCCTGATTGATCTTCCTTCAAGCGATCAAGCTTCTTCTGAAGGACTGGCTCTGATACCAATTGTTGGAAATAATACTGAGAGGACAGGGGGGGTGAATCATTATTAGAAAATCAATAACCTTTTCATTTCCATTATCAGATTCATATATGCCACTTCAGTTAAGGCAACCCGCGTGTATACGCAACTATGTTTAATGCAACCAGCGTATATCCAACAAACTTATGTTTCAGTTAATTCATCATATGTTGATCTTTAATGAGTGCATTAGAACATTATTAACCATATAAATAGTAAACAGGTGCGGTAAAACAGAATAGATCATCACACATAAGAAGCACACATGAACACCATGATATAAGGTGGAAACCCAATTCGGGACAAAAACCACCTGTTGTTGTTTTCTTTAAGATAAGAAAAACATGTTTACAATCTTGTACTAGTGCAGACTCATACCAGTATGCAGGCACCCACCTGCAGAAGGCTACAACCCTCTCTCATTCTCCAGCTTCTACAATAAGGGAGCTACAACCCCCTAGGTCTTGTACGAGCCAATATATATTTACTAGTACGTAGGCGCGGGCCTACAGAAGGCTACAACCTTCTCTTTTCTTTCAGGGACCACGTTTCATAAATTTTTAGACTGGATCCATCAGTAACATCAATCAAACATCAAATATATCTACATCAACCAATCTCCTTTGCACCAACCAAAACTGAATCACTGAAACTCTGTCATCAAAACACTGTCACCAGAACACAGAGCAGAACCCAGAACTCTACAACAACCACTAGAACCAACAGCAACCTCAAATATCAAATCTCATAATGTATATGCTACTTGGCTGTGTTGAACCAGCGTGTATACGCTCTTTCACCAAAGGGAACCTGTGTACAGATCTGAAAATAATTACTTATACCTTCGATACAATTTTCAACTTCAGATATACCCAGAACATAAGATATAAAGAATAAGACATGTGTTAGTATTCATATCTATTCATGATCATACCATATAATGATAATCCATTTCAGTCTTCATGATCCTGGTCCATCAACCTTGATCAACTGCATAGGTGCATCCTTGGTTCAGATCAAGCAAAGCATCACAAACCCATAACCAGCATACTAGATCTCACACTTCATTAGATATTCATCACTTGCACACTTTCACGTTGGCCTAATGATATTCTTCTCCTTATATAGGTTTAGACCTCTCTCAATACCATGGTCCAAAACCACGTAAGACCAATACCTTGGACCCAATACCTGGGGTCAATACCTCGGACCAAATACCATGGACCAATACCAAAATACCATGGACCAAATACCGCGAACCAAAACTAAGTTTTCCAACATGTACGTGCCTTTCTTTGCATGAAAGTGTGTATGTACGTTGTATGTGCCTTTTGTTCTGCGAACCCATGTGTACATGCGGATTCGTCAATGGGGAACCTGCGTATACCTCTCTTTCTTCATTCTATGAGCCTAAACTATGATCTATCATCTGTGTGAGTTTCCATCAAGGACAACACTTGTGTCATACCTATATCATAATTCCAACAAGTGCGCTCCTTAAATGTGGCATTAATGATGCTACAAACCATTCACGATGTTGTCCATCTGTCAGTTTCATATTAGCTTCATGAATCATACACTTTAACCTTTGATCCAACTCCCAAGGAGTTTTTGTTGGTAGCATCATGATTTCTTTGAACCCAATGATCAACTGTGCTTCAGACTTCGGCCTGCTAAATTCTTTGTTTGCACTGCTTGGATATCCATGATTCCCGCATTTGGGTTATCATTGGAGTGCTTAATATACCAGATCAGCGCGTGGTCTTGCAGGGCGCTAACCAGTGTCTCTTTCTTTATATTGGCATCGGGGGGGTGAATTAGTATTAGCAAATCAATAACATTTTCATTTCCATTATCATATTCATATACACCACTTCAGTTAAGGCAACCTACATGTATACGCAACTGTGTTTAATGCAAACAACGTATATCCAGCAAACTTATGATTGAGTTAATTCATCATATGTTGATCTTTAATGACTGCATTAGAACATTATTAACCATATAAATACTAAACAAGTGCAATAAAACAGAACAGATCATCACACATAAGAAGCACACATGAACACCATGATATAAGGTGGAAAACCAATGCGGGACAAAAACCACCTGTTGTTGTTTTCTTTAAGATAAGAAAAACATGTTTACATTCTTGTACTAGTGCAGACTCGTACCAGTATGCAGGTACCCACCTGCAGAGGGCTACAACCTTCTCTCATTCTCCAGCTTCTACTAGAAGGGAGCTACAACCCCTTAGCTCTTGTACTAGCCAATATATATTTACTAGTACATAGGCGTGGGCCTACAGAAGGCTACAACCTTCTCTTTTCTTTCAAGGACCACGTTTCATAAATTTTCAGACTGGATCCATCAGAAACATCAATCAAACATCAAATATATCTACATCAACCAATCTCCTTTGCACCAACCAAAACTGAATCACTGAAACCCTGTCATCAAAACACAGTCACCAGAACACATAGCAGAACCCAGAACTCTGCAACAACCACTAGAGCCAACAGCAACCTAAAATATCAAATCTCATAATGTATACGCTACTTGGATGTGTCGAACCAGTGTGTATATTCTCTTTCACCAAAGGGAACCCGTGTACAGATCTAAAAATAATTACTTATACCTTCGCTGCAATTTTAAACTTCAGATATACCCAGAACATAAGATATAAAGGATAAGACATGCGTCAGTATTCAGATCTATTCATGATCATACCATATAATGATAATGCATTTTAGTCTTCATGATCCCGGTCCATCTACCTTCATCAACCGCATAGGTGCATCCTTGGTTCATATCAAGCAAAGCATCACAAACCCATAACCAGCATACTAGATCTCACACTTCATTAGATATTCATCACTTGCACACTTTCACGTTGGCCTAATGATCTTCTTCTCCTTATATAGGTTTATACCTATCTCAATACCATGGTCCAAAACCATGTAAGACCAATACCTTGGACCCAATACCTGGGGTCAATACCTCGGACCAAATACCATGGACCAAATACCACGAACCAAAACTAAGTTTTCCAACATGTACACGCCTTTCTTTGCATGAAAGTGTGTGTGTACGCTGTATGTGCCTTTTGTTCTGCGAACCCACGTGTACACACGGCTTGGTCAATGGGGAACCTGTGTATACCTCTCTTTCTTCATTCTGTGAGCCTAAACTGTGATCTGTCATTTGTGTGAGTTTCCATCAAGGACAACACTTGTGTCATGCCTGTATCATAATGCCAACAAGCACGCTCCTTAAATGTGGGGTTAACAATGCTACAAACCATTCGCAATGTTGTCCATCTGTCAGATTCATATTAGCTTCATGAATCATACACTTTAACCTTTGATCTAACTCCCAAGGAGTTTTTGTTGGTAGCTTCATGATTTCTTTGAACCCAATGATCCACTGTGCTTCAGACTTCGGCCTGCTAAATTATTTGATTTACACTGCTTGGATATCCATGATTCCTGCATTTGGATTATCATTGGAGTGCTTAATATACCAGGTCAGTGCGTGGTCCTGCAGGGTGCTAACCAATGTCACTTTATTTATATTGGCATTTGTAACTCCCTGCACTTCCAATATGGCTCTTACCATGAACCAAAATTTGTTTGGATCCTCATTTCCCACTCCCTTGAACACAGGCAACTTTATCGTACTTGCCATATTGACTCACGGTGGTGGAAGAGGTGTTATGGGTGAAGATGGAGGTGAAGACGGTGAAGATGGTGGTGGTGTGGGTGGGGTGTTATTCATGGAATTATTTTCCTTATTAGATGGATCGCACTTGGCGGCGAGACCTTTGTGAGTTCTTCCTCATCCCCTCCTGGAGGTGAAATCAAGGGGCTAGTTTCTAGTCCCTTGTTTCCTTCATTCCTATAATTTTTTCCACTTCACGTAGCCCTGAACATCAAGGTAACTGCATAACCCTCTTTTCACACAATAACATTTTAATCCAAGTATTCAGATACTTTACGTACTTACCTCGCAATCCCTTGAGAAAGCGTCACTCTGCCTCACTATAGTTGATTGAAGTGTCTACCGCGAACTCTGTAATGAATCCTCCTATAATATGATCGAGCCAGTGATCAATAGCGTGCATGATTTGATCCTCTGATGCTTCCAATTTGCACACCAACTCCGGGGTCCACACAATAGGATCATCAAGCTTCCATCTTCCATGGCTATCTACTAGCTTCGTGATCCACTCATACAACTCAATAAGGAAAGATGTGAAAAAGATCTCGTGGATTTCTATGTACAGTTAGTAGTCTAACTACACTTCTTTTGTCAGTCACGGATTTCTATTATCCTACACCGCGAACTCGCGAATCCTCTTGTCCAGCCAAGCTTCAATTTCCTTCTTAGTTGTATTCGAATGATACGACATCAAACATCTCTATGCAGATTATGGTCCAGGCAACAAAACCATTTGTTGGCTTGATGGGGCCTGACCCAGGTTTAGTGTTAATTAGCCAAACAAATCCCTACACTACTGGTCCTTTCGGCATCAGCCCATGATGCATTGACTGAAGTCTCACCTGAAGCATTATGGAGGGATGTTGGAACCAAGTTTCTGCACCTTGGAGATGTCTGAGGGGTCGATTTAGTCCAACTGTGCCTACCTTCATGCAGGTCACTTCGCGCACTGTCCTAACCTGCGAGACCTTCACGATCTGTTAGGATCGCCTTTCGTGTAACCCTAACAAGGGGCTGAGATGTTTTTGTTCTGCTAGGGCAGTGATCCGCGCTATTCCCCAAGTTACACCACGTATCTTACTTATCTTCTTACACTTTTTAGTTAACCTCGCGTAAACAGATACCTTATCTCACATTTACTTAATCAACACAATCATATATGTTTATGCATCATATAAATAGTAGAAATGTAATTTATATCCAATAGATTCAATGCAAAAAATAGTAAATGAATACACAGGAATGGTATAAAACTTATCTTTATTAATGTTTCAACCATTACAGACTCGACTCACCCCCCGCACTTAGCTGTAGGGGTCTGTGCACTCAGCTGTGGACTACTAGGCCTCTGTGCACTCAACTATAGAGCCTTCTCCTACTCTACAACCCAAAGACTCAACTCTATACTTTTGACAAGACTTAATTCTTCATCATTCCTTTATTGACTTCTTCCTTCACAACTTAGAACCTTTCTCTATTTATACAATCCCATGGTCCGTGGACCATGGGTAGATCTCTAAAGCTGACAATACATTACAAAATTGAGGGCGGACAACCTTATGACTCATTTACAACTTCACGCTCTGGACCCACAAAATGTGGAGTCTTTACATCAGATTTACACTTTTTAGCCAAAATTTGGGCTTTTAGCCCCAAAAATTCCCTTGGGGGATCCTGTGCCCAACAAAAAGTCATATAACTACTTCACCAAGCCAGCACCAAACCATGTCAATACAACCCATGGAGGTGGGGTCATCAAGAAAACATGATGAGGTTTCCAAGGTATCTAGGCCTGAGGTGACCAAGACATATCAAAGAGGTGGAAGCCTTGTGTTGGTTCCTTAAATTTATGAAGGGGCCAAGCCTACTACATCAGCAGAATAGGGATCACCATCACATCATGAGGCTTCTTTGCATCATGAGGAGTCCATTGAGCATGAATTTGACCTAATTGACTTGGAGGGACATGACGAGAATCAAAACTTGCAACAAGTCATCAAAGAGAAGGATTCTCATATCATGGAGCTCAAGGACAAATTGGAAAGGGCCAAATTCATTGTTTCATTCCTTGAGCAAGAAAATAGTCAACTTAAGTCAAAACAGCTAGTCATGGAGAAATAGTAATTCAAAGCCAAGAAACAAGAGATGAAAGGCAAGGGAGTGGCGGACCATGAGGACACAAAGTAGCATGAAGGACATGTGGCAAGGAAGAGACCAAGGACAATGGGTCTTAGGAAGGCACTTCAGAGGGAAGGATAACAAAAGCCACCAATGGAAGAATTGACCTTTGAAGAGAGGATTCCCATGGAAATAAATGAGGATAGTGAGTTTTGGCTTGAAAAAGTCAATTTCCACCTTGAGAATGTCCTTGACAAGGCCAACAGGGATAAAAAGCTGCAAAATAAAATGGCCATCCATTATTACATAAGGAATCAAGTTGCCAAGGTCAAAATCAAGCAGTTGAAGGGAAAAATCAAGGAAACCAAGAGGCGAAGGGTAAGTTATATTTTCTTGATGATACATCCATGATTGTATAACATACCTCATCAGGCATATTTAGAAAAATTTTGGGAGGATTTAGAGAGAATTTTGTGTTTTGGTGCAAACTGGTGCAGAATTGAAATTTTTTAACAATTTTTTGTCTAGGAGCGCAGCGAGATCACCCTATGCTTCTTCCTCACAGCTCAAAATGATGGAAACTTAGAATTTTTGGAAATATTATTACCCCCTCTTAAAACCCATTTGCCCACTTTCCTAGTCTTGGGCTCAATTTTGGAGAAATTTTCAAAAAAGAGGCAAAAATCACCTTTCTGCCCCTCTTTTTCCATTTCGTTGCACACCTGGTGAAACCTTGGGGGAATGGCCATATCTCAGCCAAAAATGGGTCATTTTGAGTGCACAAATACTCGAAAGACATTTATGCTCTCCCAGATTTCCAAAAAAGGCTTCCGATCTGGATTTGGACTTCAGAAAGGCACTCAGAAATGGCCTCCAACAACTCGTTGCACACCTGGAAATTTCTGAGATTTTTGTAAAATTTTCACTGTGTAATATTTTGTAATTCCTAGTTTGACTTTGGTAAAAGTTAAAAGGGTGAAGTAGATGAATGTGAGGGTTAAAATTTAATGTAAATAATGGTTTGTTAGTCTTTCTAAGCTATTTTTATGTAAATTTTACCTCATTTATGAGAGAGGTCAGAGTCAAAGTTAATTGTAGAAGTTTCGTTTAACTTCCCTAGACATTAGGGTTTGGTTAGAACACCTCATGGAACAGTTCCTAGAGTCATGGATTTGACCCCTAAGAGTGGGGAGATGTTGTTTTGGTCTTTATGTATCATTTTCTCAGTGATAGAATGGGTTGGATTTCAAAGGAGAGAACTATTGTAGCTTGTACTTGGACATTTACTGGAAATCAAAAGACACAGCTTGCAACTATTATCTAGGAATTCATGCACAGTAAGTTTGTGATGTTATTTTTTCTCTATTATAGCTTTATATGAAATATATTCATCTTCTCTTTCCATTCATAACTTCTTCAATGGTTTTCCTTACAGTTTATAAACAAAATTCTTTGCATAAAGCTCTGTTTCGATGGAAAAATCATTGTGTTACTTTCCTTCTTGCTTAATGATTTCATGTTTCATGCTCATTAAGACCTTTTGCTTGTTCTAAACACTACACTACAATGAAAAACCCTAAGATAAATCACAAAATTAATGCTACCTTTCTCATTTATATCTTTTCTATTGTAACCCTTTGATCCTCTAACGTAGCTACCTGATTTTTCTCCCTTATCTAGTAACAAAACCCTAAATTTTCCAAAACCCACCTGAGCCTAGCTGTCTAGCCTAAAATCCTTTACATTCCAGTCATCTCTTGGTTTTGATTTCATAAATAGAGCCCTCTCTAGTTTGGTAGGTCTAGCTACCGAACTAAAATCTTGGTTTGTGCTTACCTTCGTCGATCTCCTCATTAGCCTAGGACATTGTGGAGGATAGCAGAGGGCATGACAACTAGGGAGTGCCAAGGTGTTCTAGTGAATGTAAGGTTCCCAAGTCATGGAAAAATTTAATGCTAGTTGTGAGTTCATGACTTCCAAGGTGTGTTATGGAGTGTTAGGGCATGCTAACATGTGCCAGATAGTACGAAGACATGTCAAACAAGCTAAGATGTGCCAAATGCTAAGGCATGCCAAGATGTAAAAGGGTGTGACAATGCATGCCAGGGATTTTCAAGGCAACAAAAGGGAGGAACAAGTTAAACTACAAGGAAATGAGCACATAATCGGGTTAATAAGTCATCAATTTACCTTTTCCATGAGGGGCATTCTAGGCATACCAACACTAGGTGCCAATAGGTGCCAAGTTCCAAGTGTCAATGCATTCTAAGTGCCAAATATTCCTCTGTTTCTTCTCATCTAGTTTCCAATAATTAATCTCAAATAAATTTAATATTAAACCATGCCAAAGCATACCAAGTCATCTCAACACGTGCCAAACATGCTAAGACTTGCCAAGTTCCAACATGTGTCAAGTGCTAATGTGCGCCAGGGAGTGTGATGCATGTTGAGGAGTGTTAGGGAGTACTAGGACAACATAAGGGAGCACTAGGTCAAAATGCATGGAAGTGAATGAATATGAGGGTGTGTCGGGGAGTGTCAATGAGTGCTAGTTGTCATGCCAAGGAGGGAATGACAAGGTATGCTAAGCACAAATAAGGCATGACAGGGAATATCAGGGAATGCCAAGAAGTGCTAGAGTGTTCTAGGTAGTTTTAGGGTGTGTTAACATGTGCCAAATAGTGCCAAGGCATGCCAGGTGCTAAGACATGCTAGGATGTGTAGGGTGCCAGAGTATGCCAATATGCGTCAAGGAGTTTCAAGGCAACAAAAGGAATAACCAAGCTAAAATGCAAGGAAATGAACACATAAGAGGGTTAATAAGTCAAGACTTTATCTTTTTCAAAAGGGGCATGCTAGGAACACTAATAATATGTTCCAATACATTCCAAGTGCCAATGTGTGCCAAGTGCTAATGTTTGTCAATGAAATATTATGCCAAGGTGTTCCAGGGCAGGCTAGGGACTACAGGGCATGCCAACAAGTGCTTGGGCGTCCTACTCATGGCAAGATGTTCTAGGTACAAAGATGTTCCAATACATGTGAGGTGCCAAGGAATGTTAGTGTACTGTTCCAAAGCATGTTAAGGTGTGCCATAAGTGTTGAGGAGTGTTAGGTCTCTCTCATTAATAGAATTGAGAGAGCTTGATTATGTATTAAATAATATAGTTCCTACAAACACTAGTGGAACTATATTTAAAGGAAATTTTCTAGATAATAAACCTAATAGAGATGAATCATGTGTTGACTCATAGGAAAACTATATTCTTATGACTTGAGGGAAATGATAGACACTAATTACTTCTTAACAAATTGATTAACTATTATAACCACTATGACCTTGGACACATAATGAAAAATACTCCACAACAACGGTCTTAAATCGTTACCTTTTGACAAAAAATATAGTAACAAGTACATAGCGTCATCAAAAACTCATTGGAATGATCAATGATGACGAACATTTTTTGACCATCACCAAAAGTAACCAAAAAGAGAATTGGTGAGGATCAATAAAATCTCATCACTAGAAGTGTCACCAAAGAGAGAATTAGTGATGGGCCTTTAACAAACCTCACCAAAAGTGTCACAAAAGACAGAATTAGTGATGGGCCTTTAACGACCCTCAACAAAAGTGTCATTGAAAATGGCTTTGGTGGAAAACCTTAAAGGACCATCACTATATACACTTACAACAACAATTTTTTAAAGAACGTCACCATATGCGACATTGGCGATGAACCTCAAAGTTCCATCATAGGCGTGAAGCGTCATAAAAAAATCATTTGAATGATCAATGATGATGAACATTTATTGACCGTCACCAAAAGTAACCAAAAGGATCATTGGTGATGGTCAATAAAATATCGTCACTAGAAGTGTCACTAAAGAGAGATATTGGCTTGAGGGGGCCTAACCTAGGTTCATCGTTAGTTAGCCAAACAAATACATACACTACTAGCCCTTTCAACATCAACCCGTGGAGTGCAGATTAAAGTCTCACCCGAAGCAGTATGGGCGGATGTTGGAACCAAGTTTCCACGCCCTTGAGATGAATGTGATGTCAGTTTATTCCGACTATACCTGCCTTCACGCAGTTTTCTTAGCCTCTATTCCACCCTTCATTATCTTTGCAAAAGGGTACAATTGGCTTTCATGCATCCCTCACGTACAGCTTAGGGACTTTTGTGCTGCTAGGATAGCAAACTATTATATCTCCCAAACTAGGCTAAGTTTCTTACTTATCTTATTAACCAATCTTAGTTAGCTTCGTGTACATAAATGTTCTTACTTGCGTTCACTTAACCAATACATTTACATACATTCACGCATCATATAAGAATTATCAGTGAAATTCATACCCAATATAACAGATGTATAAATAGGAAATAAAGATGTAGAAATTATGGAATACTTCTCTTTATTGATAATTCTGGATGATTACAAACTCGACCCACCCTGTGCACTTAGCTGCAGGGGTCCACGCACTCAGCTGCAAACTTCTAGGCCTCTTCGCACTTAGCTACAGAGCCTCTACCTATGATGTGACCCAAGACTTAGACTTCTACTTCAGAGCTATCTGTCATACATCATATCTTCATTGCTTGATTGATTGATTCCTCTAACTACTTAGAGCTTAGCTCTATTTATACAATCCCATGGTCCATGGACCATGGGTAGATCTTTTACAACCTACATTACATTTCCAAAATAAGGGTAGACAACCCTTTGACTCATTAACACCTACGCATTCCGCGACCACAAAATGCGGAGTCTTTACACTTGGATTACAAAATTTGACCAAACTATGGGCTTTTAACCCCAAAACTGCCCTTGGGGGATCCCGTGAACAACAGGCCCCCAACACAAACATCGTGACTCACCCTCGAGTCACTCTACATGTGCATAGATATTAGCGCGAAGACCTCCCATCTCTGTTTGGATAACCACAACCTCGGCAGCACACTGAACGACCACCTGCTAGACTTCTTCCACTCGCTACTTAGTGATTGTTGTTGAACTGCTACCTTGAATCTTCTGCTAAGTTGCCTGCAGTTGTGCGAGCTTTCCTTCAATGGAGGATGTGATCATATATTCCTCGTCTATCCATGGCTCTAGGTGGGCTTTTAAGACTGCTTCTTTGTGCCAAGCAACATCCACCTGTTCCTTGAGCACCTTTGCCTCCTGCATCCGTGCAAACCTCTATGTAAGGGAAACTTTATGTGCAGTCCCTTTGACCTTGTCATACCTTTGTTATAGCTCACACACCTCTATCTCTAGGTTTTGTACATTCGGGTCCTCCTACAAGGTGGTTAGGATCTCGAATGATTATTCAAAAAGCTGCATGAAGTCAAACACTGCACTATCAACTGCCGCTATTGTTGTTGTAACAGCGGTGGTACGATGTTCCCTGACCTCTGGTGGAGTTGAAGGCTGAGCTTACAACTACAATTCTGTGATCTGTAGGTTCAGCTCCAACTGAACCCGGGCCATCTCTGCTCGAGCGTCGTGCACCCCTGTGGCCAACTTGCGGACGCGCGCCTCTACCAGTTCTTCTGCCTGAATGTCCAACTCCGGGACCATTCGGCAGGCTTCCTCCACTACCTACATTATTTACCTATTCTACTCCACTACCTCATTGTGTTGTAGTCCCAACTACTCAATGTTGATGTGCTACTCGCTCATCACCTGCAGAGCGTGACTCTCCTGGGCCCTAAGTTCCGTGGTGACTCCATCCTGCAAGAGGTAGAGTGTCTCTTGAGGGACCGCAACCATATTCAATATTACCCCTTTAAGACTACTAACCATGGGCTTGTCAACCTCATTCTCTGTAGTAAGTGCCCCATCTAGTAACACTATCGTGTTGGTCACCCTTGTGTGCAACATCTCCTCGACAGCTGAAGTGTTGATCACGAGGCTGGTGGACACTTTTCCAACCTATGGAGTGTGAACCTGCAACTCCTGCAGCTCTATCTGAAGAGCCCCCAATACCAACTATTGTTGCTCTTTGAACTATTGGAGGGCCTCTTCAGTGACATCCCTCATTGTTTCTCCAATGTCGTACAAATCCCCCTCAATGAGGGTGACTGGGTCTAAGGATGTCTTTGAAGCCTTGGTTTTCTTCCGCAATGCTACCTTCTCTTACGGGTGCGGATGCTTGAGTTGGGTGGACATCATCTAAGATTCCACACCACCTTTTTCTATCTCTGTTTCTGCCTCAGCCCTAGGAAAACGTGGCTTCTACCCTTCGCATTCTTCTCCTCCTGCCTTCTATTGTTCGGCCAATTTTGCAGTGTCATGCACTGCCTGGGCCTTAGCCTCTGCTTCTTCCATTCTGCGCTTCTCAGCTAGTTGTACCATTCAGAGCTTTGTTTCTTCCTTCTTACATTGCGTGGTGGACTTCTTCATTTCCAACATGGAGCCTACTAGAGCGCGCCACTCCGACGGCCAAGACTCAAGGACTACAAAATTAACATCATCAATCACCAAATATGGTAGGTTATGCCATGTCTTTATAGGGTCCTTCTGCGCCTTGATAAAGACATGGTGGAAATCTACTTTGAACTCTGTAAATCTCTACAAACTGGCGTATATTGTGGGTGAAAACGGTAGCTTGCAGTTGATCCCCATCTGGATACTCAAATCCATCAAGATCCAAAAGATCTTACTTTCTTTTATACACTTTGTGTCCTTGGTCATCCACAGTAAAGCATACTTCACTGCCTCTGGAAGGTACTGCGCGACCGAAAGGAATTAGCTGTCTTCAGGCATCTCCCATGCCACCAATACGATCGACAACAAGAGCCACGCATAGTGACACATCTTGCCCTTCTCCTATGCCTCGCAACAGTTCACAAGGAACTCACCACATAGATAATTCGCCTAATTGAACTAGACTCCTTCCACGCATTGGGCCGCTAGTGCAATCACAGGCATGGGCACCTGATCTGCGCGACACTTCTGCATCACTTTCCCTACTAAAATTTGTTTTACGACCTTGACTGCAGGGTTGTTAATGTTGGAGATGTCATATCCTCGCTTCTTCTTCTCCAACTTGAACTTCTTCTTCATAGCTTATGCAAGGGCCAACTCACCACCTTTTCCTTTTGATATATTGGCAGGATCCTCCCCTAAGTAAGGCAGCTGTGTGATACGATGAATCAAGTGGCCTGTGATGGGAATGGGCTCCTCCAACCATAAACACCCGTAATGCACCAAGCAGAGTAACTACCTGATGATGAAGACGGTCACTGGGGTGCAGTGGTAATACGACACCCAGAGTAGGTTGAGAAGCATGGCTTTCTCTACACCCTTAAGCCAGGTCTGTAGCTCCAATTCAATTGTTCCAGTAGTCATGTCAATCCATCAACGCATTAGCTACTCAGTCATTAAATGCGGGAATTTCTCATGATCTGCGAGGTCCTAATCTCAAATTTTAGTACAAGAACCCACCCTAAGTGCGGTCCCTCAAAAACAATGTCATCGGGGAGCAACGGAGTTTGCAGGGAGCTCTTGCTCTCATCTATGTCCTTCATCACCTTGGCTTTACCCTTAGATGGAAGAAGGTATTCTGGTAACTGGGTAATAGGGTCTGTACCCTGGGTTTCAACTTCCATTTCCATGTCCTCCTCATCCACCAGGATTTCTTCAGATTCTTCCTCATCGGCCTCCAAATTAATGGTCTTACCCTTTTCCTGCAAGATGAGCTTGGTCCTCTGTGGGTTTCTTGGTCTTAGTCTTCTGTGGGTTTTATAGTCTGCTTATCCTTCTTTGGTCTTGGTGTTCTGGGGGTTTTATGGACTTCCACTATTACTCCGACACTCTCTAGGGCTTCTACTAGCGCAATTTCCTACGCGACTTCCTCAGGTGACAAAATCATTCTAGTCAGGAGGTCCTGTGTTTCCTTAAACAATGTCTCAAACACTAAACTTGCTCTCAAAGACTCAAAATTCGTAAGGTCCATACACACTTGATAGCGCAACAACTAAATTTTCAAAATGCCAAATGTTTTTTGCTGGACAGCCACTTGTAATTTATAGGGCCTTTTAAACTCAAATTCAACCATTCCCCCCACATTTGGCCCGTTAATGCTAGATTGGTGGTAGATTTCCAAGAATCTAATCCATAAAGTTCACATTAAATGCCTGACGTCCGCTCCATTTGGCCAAAAACCGACAATCAAATCATGAACAATGACTAAAACGGTCACTTTCTGGCGAACGTGTGCGTTATTTCCACAAGTAGCGTAGCTGCCTTCGTGCTGTCACGGACCCTGTGACACTTCGCCGCTTCGTGTAGTCGTGAAATCGCATATCTCCCCAACCTAGGTAGTGTAGTTTATACTCTCGCGCTTCCTTTCAACTACCTGGAGCGCTAAGACTGGCTTCTGTTACCTAGTCAGATGGTCGGGCCACCTGTGTATGGTTTTAATCAACTATCATTCACCTTTCTTGGGAAGAGATCTCGATTCAACTTAACCAACTGGACCGCACCACCGTTAGTAATCTCCTTAATAACATAGGGCCCTAACCAATGCATGCTGAATTTCCTTGGAAACTTGTCAAACTTACTGTCATACAACAACACCAAGTCATTCACCTTAAAGGTGCACAGCTTAATATGTCGGTCATGCCATGCTTTTTCCCATTGCTTTTGGACCTATTGGTGAAATCCAGCCAAAAATATCTCTTCTTCAAGCTCATCCAACTGTGCGAGCCTCTCTTCTAGGGCTCCACAATCCATCATACCCGTGAGCACTGCTATGCATAGACTAGGCACGATGTATTCCATATGCATCACTGCTTCAACGCCATATACCAGCCTAAAGGGTGTCTATCCCGTCAGCTTTTTCATGTTGTCTGATAAGCCCACAATACTGCAAGTATGCGTAGGTCCCAATCATTTCGCTGAGCGTTGCAAAATTTGGTTAGCGCGGTCTACAGTACCTTGTTGAATGTCTCCACTGTCTCGTTATCCTATGGGTGATAAGGTGTACCCTTTTGGTGATACACCTAAAATTCCACCGTTAGTCCACTAATCATCTCATTCAGGAAGTGCATACCCCAATCACTCATCAAAATCTTTGGACATCCAAATTGCGTTAATACATGCTCAAATAGGAACTTCGCAACCGTCGTGCCCGTGAAATCCTTCACCGCCTTCGCTTTTGCACAACGAGTCAAGTACCCCATCACAGTGATAATGTACCTCACTCCTGTCTTCCCTTGAGGCTGAATGGGTCCTACAAAATCAATTGCCCACTTCTCGAAAGGTTACAACATCATTTTTGGATTTGAAGGCATTTCATCCCTCCACGATGGCCTGCCTGTTTGCTCACATACATCACACACCTTACAATATGCTTTTGAATCCTGATGAAGGGTTGGCCATCACAACCCAGTGCATAGAATATTTTGCGTGGTTGCTCTCCCTACGTAATGTCCTCCCGCAACACCCCCATGAGCATCCACGAGGATACTGCTTCATTCGAACTCAGGTACATACCTTTGTAGTATCTCATCAGTCGCCATCTTGTATAGATGCCCAGCAATAACAGAGAAATTTGTTGCGTGCAACCATAATTCCTTATTTTTCTAGACAAAGTATCCTTCCAGTGGAAATCCTATTGTTAGGAAGTGTATTATATCCTCGAAATGACCATCCGCGATGCACACAAAAAAGAGTTGTGCATCAGGTAATCCTTCCTCCAAGTTAGTAGGTTCCTCCCCTATTTCAATGCACGATAGATGGTCTGGTCCCGCGTTCAATCGTCCAGGCTTCAAAACAACTTCAAAATCATATTCTTGGAACAATAAGAGCCATTTGCAGATTAACCCCCCCAAAACAGGCTTATTGACCAAATACTTTAGCGCAAAGTGATTTGTATACATCTTAAAGTGGCCTCCTAGCAAGTAGTGGAGTATTTCTTCTCTTCTTTGGATAATTCGTGGCTTGCGAATGCGATAGGGTGGTCCAAGCCTTATCTGCCATCTTGTGTTAGTACTGCCCCCAGTGTTATACATGACGTGTCAACATGTACATGAAACTCTTTCTTCTAGTTCAAGAAGACTAGAATTGGCGCAATAACCATATTTTCTTTCAATATATCCAGGATTTTCTTACAGTCATTGTTCCAGCAGAACTAGACATCCTTCTTTAACAATTTTTCCATCAGCACGGTGATCTAGGCATAGCCTTTGACAAAATTTCTGTAGTATCCCAAATGTCCTAGAGTAGTGCATAGCTGTTTCACACTCCTTGGCACTTCCAAGTTTAGAATCACCGTGATCTTCGTGGGGTCTACCATCAACCCTTGTTTGCAAACCATATGCCCCAATAGGTTCCCAAAACGAATGCAAAAAAGACACTTCTTGAGGTTGAGCACAATCTAGTATCTTCAATATGTATCCAAAATCAAGTGCACACTCGCTACATAGCGCTTAACCAGCCCAAATATAGTCCAATCATCAAAATAGACCTCCAGGAACTTATGAATGAATTCCATGAATTCCGCGACAACCACACACGAAAAGATAGTAGGCGCATTCTTCAACCCAAATAGCATTATAGTGTATTGGAAAAAACCCCACTTAGTTGTGAAGGTTTTCTTGCTCCTATCCTCTGGTGCGATTATGATTTGGTGGTACCCAGAGAACCCATCAATGAAAGAGTATGCTTCCTAGCCACCCACATTTTCCAACACTTCATCCGTGAACGGAATTGGGAAAGGGTCATGCACACAAGTGTCATTCAGTTTTTTAAGATCCACGCATATCCTTATCTCATCCTTCTGCTTCTTCTCTTTCACCACCATTGGGCTTACCCAATCAAACTCTTCCATAGGCTCAATGATGCCTGCTGCTAGCATTTTGTCTAGCTCTAAGCGAACCTTCTCCTTGTATTTCTAATTTAGGTGGTAAGGCCTCTACTTAACTGGCTTCGCATCGAGCTTTAACATGATCTTCATCACTCCTAGATCTCTAATTATTCCTTTCAAATCCATAAACTTGGTAGGGAATAAGTCCTGATATTCATGGAGTAATTCAACGACCTTATCCACCATCGCATTGTCCTAGTAGTCTCCAATATTCACAAATTTGGGTTCTGCCTCCATACCATTGTTCACTTGTTTAGTTCTCCCTGGCACGGTTATATCAGGGTTCTCGATTTGTGATCCCTGAACCTCACAGTGGTCTTCTGTCTCTAGAACGTTAATCTCTCGTGGATCCTCATCCTCCTCTTTGGCAATTACATTATAACATTTCAACGTGTGACTCAGCCGAGTAGCCCAATAAGGCTGCATCAAGTATAAAGGATCCTGCAGTATCCTAAAGATGGATGATTTCACCTCTTGTAGCGCTTCATCAATACCATCAAACCCATCCTCAAAAGTAAATCTCATCATGAATCCTTTGTGCAGGATATCCCATTCACCTGTCCCATGGTGGAGCTCTGTTTCTATATATCAATTCATTAGGATAACATCGAGGGTATGGCAAAACAGGTGCACCCACTCAGGTTACGGCTTTTCTCCATAATCTTGTGTCCATTTGGCTAGATGCGCACGTGGATCATTCTATCCATCGTACTTGTCTGTCAGTCACAACTTAGGCTTCACAAATTGTGCTCTCATCATCCTCCTACATTTGTGCCAATCATCAAAACTTCCCTTGTGCATACCCCACCATCTTGCGGGCGTAGCGCGCAATGCCCAGTCCAAGGCCTGGAAGCGTTGCTTTTCTGGCACATCTCTTTCAAATGAATCCAAAAAGGTATCTACCTCATTTAGACCACCATTAATAGGTAGATTTCTTACCTTTGATGACACACAGTGGAGCGACCGGGTCATCATGTTGCAATTCAACGTAGTAATTACTTCATGTAACCGATTATGCCAGCATTCTATTTCTTCATCAAAATCCGAAGCACAGGAACTCTCACGCTCCCATGTAATCCATCCATTCGTGGTGGGATTCACCCAGTCTTAGTCTCACGTTGTTACCTTATAGACGCAGTCCAGATCATCATCACTCTCATAATCGCGGACTGGTTCTGTATAGCGCGATCCTTCAGCAGGATCTAGGGGTATTATTACGTGCAGTGATTTCTTCTCAAAGGTCATTTTTTGCTTCTTTAGATTGATTACCCCATTCATATCAGTAGCCCAGTCAATTCCCAGGAGCGCAGGGTAGAGATTGTTGATGACAACAATCTCTATTATTTCAAAATCTGTCAGCGTGCTCGCTCCCTGAATATCCATGATCACCCCCTGTAGTCACCCCATGGGGATGATTTTCTGTTGATTCACCATCCTCAGCTGAATCGGAGACCTTTGCAGCACAAGTCTCCCCATTCGCTCCCATGTCTATTTCGGTATAACATTTGCATCTAATCCCAAATCCAAAATGACTTGACCCATTTCACATTCTCTGATCTGTGTGGTGAGTCTCATTTCACGCCCCATCCTTATCTTATTCTTACCAATCTTTCGGACTACGTGCGGTTCACCTGGCGTGGTCCCAACACATCTATTGATGAGTTCATGTAACCCTTTCACAGCCTTACTGTCATGCAGTAACTTCATACAGATGTCTAGGAAAGTTGTGAGCATAGAGGGGTCCATCTCTGGCTCAGGCTTATCCTTGCTTTTTGAGGTGGAGGCCTCAACGAAGCTCTTCTCAGGTTCCATGAAGGCTTCCCAAATGCGCTCCAAATCAAGCTCAACCTCTTTTGCCAACGATTTGTGAACCCACATACTGTCTTCTGCCTGTTTCCCCTTGTCATCTCCCATCGTGATTCCACTTCAGAGGACTATATTTACGTTTAGATCTTCCTCACATGGCTCAGACCTCATCATCTGTAGGTTCTGAGTTGGGGGAGGCGATAGCGCCCCTTTCTCACGTATCCTAGCTATCAGTGTAGGACAACCTTCCTATACTTGCACGATGGACATATTGGATTAGTGAAATCACCGGCATAGTGTCTTGGCCCTCCACAATTGTAGAAAATCAACTATCCACGACCTCTACCAGGTCCTCCTCCGCCTTGGCCTCATCCACACCCCTGAAATCCTGTCTGCATCATCGCTGCATTCTGGTCAAGGGGCCGTGTTTTGGCCTGAACCCTGTAGGTGGAGTTCTATCCATCATCAATTCATATCTCCTAAAAATATGCTCATCATGTCCTACCGACCTACAAAAGTTGTTGTTGGCTTGTTGGGGCTTGACCCAGGTTCAGAGGTGATTTAGCCAAACAAATCTTAGTACTACTGGCCCTTTCAGAAACAATCCGTGAGGTGCGGACTGAGGTCTCACCCGAAGTTATCTGGGAGGGTGCTAGAACTAGGTTTTCCCACCCTGGAGATGTCCGATGAGTTCAAGTGGTCCACGGTTTGACCCTCTGCGCATGTTGCTACGCGCACTTACCTGTTCCTTGTAGCCTGAGATGCTGTCGTCGTGCAACGCTATTCGGGGCCCGAACATTGTTATTACCCAAGTCCTTACTAATATTCCACTGTTAATTGATTAACTTAGCATGCTTGCATGTGCAAAGTATACTTAGCAATATAAATCATTCATACAAGTGTGCACAGTAAATAAACAGGATATTTTCAATTGATATCAAACATGTAATAACTCAAGAACAGATACACAGAATTTGGATAAAACTTCTTTTATTATTCTCTTCTCTGGTTACATACTCGACTCCTCCCAACGCACTCAGCAGTAGGGGTCTGCCCACTCAGTTGCAGACAACTAGGCCTCTACGCAGTCAACTGCAGAGCCTTCTCCTACTCTATGATCAAAAGACACACTTAGATACTTACTACTCAATTCCTTCGACTTGTTCCTCTCCCATACTTCATTCTAACTAACTATCTTTTACACTTATAGCCTCACTCTATTTATACAATCCCATGGTCCACGGACCACAGGTAGGTCGACATTACATTACAAAATAGGGTGGAAAACCCTATGACTCTAACATACTTTTGCGCCCGCAATTCGCGGGGCTTTGCAACATTATTCGGTCAAAACATGGGCTTTGAGCCCAAAAACATGCTTCGGGGGGGATTCCATGCCCAACAGGCCCCCAACACAAACATCATGACTCACCCTCGAGTCACTCTGTCAGTGCAGTGATCTTGGCACAAAGTTCCTCCAACTATCCTTGAATTGTGTTGATGCCGGTAGCACACTGAGCTACTGTTTGCTGAATCTGTTTCATCCTTTGTTCTAAGACCTCCTGTCTGAATTATTTCCCTACATCTGTATCAGCATCTCCTGCATATTTTTATAGTCCCGCACCTTTGTCCAGTTCCTCGGAGCGTGAAGACTGTGCTTTGGCCATCTAATCAAATAGCCGACCCACCCGTGTAGGGCTTCAAGCGACTGCCGTTTACTTTTCCTGGGAAGGGTTCTCCATTTAGTTTGACTAGCTGGATTGCGCCCTCGTCTATGACCTTCTTAACCATGTATGGTCCCAGCCAATGCATTCTGAGTTTTCCCGGAAATTTTTCAAACTTACTGTCATACAGCAGCACTAAGTCATTTACCTTGAAGGAGAACAACTTAATATGGCGGTCGTGCTAGGCTTTTTCACACTGCTTTTGTACCTGCTGATGAAACCCAGCCAAGAACCATTCTTCCTCAAGTTATTCCAATTGTGCGAGCCTTTCCTCCAGAGCTTCGTAGTCTGTCATCCCTGTGAGCACTGTTATGCGCAGACTAGGTACGATATATTCCATCAGCATGACAGCTTCCATGCCATAAACTAACCAGAAAGGTATTTGTCCAGTCAGTTTCTTGCATGTTTTCCTGTAAGCCGATAGCACCGCAGGTACGCACGGGTCCCAATCGCTTCGTTGCGTGTTGCACAATTTGGTCAATGTAGTCTCTAGTATTTTGTTGAAGGCTTCTACAATCCCATTGGCTTGTGGGTGGTACGGTGTACTTTTCTGATGATACATCTAGAATTATTCTGTGAGCGCGCTGATGGTTTCGTTCAGGAAATGTGTTCTGTGATCACTCATTAAGATTTTCGGATAGCCAAATCGGGTCAACGTGTTCAAAAAAAAAATTTGCAGCCATAGCAGTCGTGCAATCTTTGATCGGATGTGCTTCCACTCATCGTGTGAGGTACTCTGTCACGGTGATGATGTAGCGCGCGCCCATCTTTCCCTGAGGTTTGATAGGTCCCACAAAGTCAATTGCCCATTTCTCGAATGGTTGCAGTTTCATTTATGGATTCAATGACATCTCATCCCTTCGCAATGGTTTTCCATTCCTTTGACATATATCGCAAGCCTTACAATATGCTTTTGAATCCTCGTGAAGGGTTGGTCGCCATAACCCTGTGCGAAGAATATTTTTTGCGGTCGCACGTCCTATGTAGTGTCCTCCTGCAGTGCCCCCATGTGCTTCCACAAGGATCTAACTTCGTTCAAATTTGGGTACGTATCTTCGCAATATCTCATCATTTCCCATTTTGTATAGGTACCCCACGATGACAAAAAAATTTGTTGCACGCACCACCAATTCCTTCTTCTGTTGGACAGAGTATTCCTTCGGCACAATCCTTATTGTCAGAAAATGGGTTATATCATTGAAGTGCCCATCCGTGATGCGCACCACAAAGAGATATGCATCAGGTAATTCGAAGACAGTCCAATCATGTAGATAGACCTCGAGGAACTTGTGGATGTATTCTTTGAATGCGACAACAACTATGCGCAAAAAGATTGTTGGCACATTCTTTAATCCAAACGGCATAACGGTGTATTGAAAGCAGCCCCATTCTGTCGTGAAGGTTGTCTTTCTCCTGTCTTCCAGTGAAATTTTGATTTGGTGGTACCCTGAGAACCCATCTGTTATCACTAGGAACTATAGTTCATGTATATAAGAGTGTCCATAAGTTTTTATAAAGTATTGAGGTCTTGTAAATAGGTTTGTTAGTTGATGTCAATTTCAAATTTGAAATTCAAGAGTTGTGGATGAGAATTCGTGTAAAGGCAAGGTTATTAGTCCCTCTCCATCATTGTTAGTTATGTCATGTCATGTCATTGGTACTTTGCGCAGTTTCGCAGCGCGGGTATGATGTCTTTGGTACTTGCGCAGTTTCGCAGCGCGGGTGTGATTGGTCAGTTTTGCTGCGAAATAATGTTTGCGTGTTTTCATAGCGCCCCGTTTGTCAGCGATTTCGTAGCGCATTCCCTTAAATTTGAACTACCCGCGCTACGAAATCGGGGTTTCAGGCTTTTTTTTGCAGCATTGTTCCCTGAATGTCTAATCCGAGAAGTAGTGAGTCACGAATCCGGTCATGATTGTCTTTTCATACCATTTCTTTGTCATGATGAGCCATTACTTTGCCATAAGGTCCGATATCATATAGTTATGTGTCAGTTTAGAGGACGTTATAAGAGCTGGTCATTCCATAATGAGTTCTTCATATCATATGAATGTTTTTGCTCTATGAAAAGCCTGAGCTTTGTTTTAAACGAACTGCTGCAAGCGAGCCTGCTCTCTACAGCTAAAGATTGTCTTCGTGCTACAAACCACCGTCATTCCCTTGTGTAAAATTACTCAAAGAAGCATGGAAAGAAGGGAACATCGTTCGGGTAAATGTGTGAGAACAGAGCCGGAGGGGTTAGATGTAACCCTCAGGGATGAGGAGGTAGCAAAGGCGTTTAGAAGTGCTGGTTGCTGGCAATTTTGTGAAAAATTAAAGGGTGGACATGCAGAAGTGACCAAGGCATTTGCATTGAACTTCACTGGACTGAATTCGAAGGTGGCCATGTTGGAGTTTCCGGTGTCCCCTGAAGTCATTTCTTCTGTCACAGAAATCCCGAGGGGTGGCCAAGAGTGGTTCAAGAATTTCAAGTTTGACATGGGTCCGTGCAAGGAGTTCTTGAAGGCACCATATGTAGACGAAGATCTTACTAAAGCTGTCCCAAGGAGCTATCTAAAGGAGAATTATGCTATGCTATTGACATGTATCCAGAAGTACCTGACATGTGAGAGTCGGTACAACAAAGTCTACTCATACCATTTTAAGCTGCTGCTACACTTCACTGGTAAGAGCTCAATAGACATACCTTTTTACTTATTCAGAAGTATTAGCAAGATGTGTGATAAGATTCAGTTAAAGAAGGAAGCTTATGAAACATCTCTTTTTCATCATGGTCTGGTTAAATTACTGGTGTTGGATAGCCTACATAAAATTGGTAAAGACTGGGATTCATTTGTGTTCATGGCCGGTTTCCCAAGTAAAACGGGCCTAACTCCATTACCTGTAAGAGAAAGAGAAGAAAAGAGTGAGGAAACTACTTTGGCTGAGATTAGGAAAGAAATAACAGATCATAAGAAGCCCAAAGCTAAAACAAAGAAATCAGAGAGGTCTGTAACAGTCAAAGAAACACCTGAAGCATCAATGAAGAAAACTCCTAAGCCAGCAGTTAAAGAAACACCTGAAGCATCAGAACAGAAGACTTCAAAATCATCTAGAGTATCTGAAAAGGAAACCCCTAAGTCATCTCCTAAAGAAACACCTCAGTCATCAAAACAGAAGACTCACAAAAGAAAAGATGAAACTAAATCCAGTGAAGTTGAAAGGGTTTCAAGGGTGAGAACTAGAGGCCAGCTAAGCAAAGAAAAAGGAAAGTCAGCCCCTGTAGAAGAAAGTCCTATTTCAAAGGGTAGTTTAAATGACTTACTTGAAGCCATTGAATTAGAGCAAGATCATCCAATCCAAATTGAACCACTTGAACTTGAGCAAGATCAATTGGTATCACCAATGCATATTGATCTAACACAATCCTCACCTGAAAGTTCTAAGAAGTCAAAGGCTTCTAAAAGATTAAAGTTTGAAGAACCAAGTGAAGAGTATGCCTTTAAACCACGCAGACCAATGACTAGAAGGCAAATGAAAGAAGTGGAAAAAGCTCAGAAAGAGAAAGCACCTTCAGAGATGCCTAGGACAGAGGCACTTGAAGTCTTCTCTGAAATAGTTCAAGCAGCTAAAAACAAGAACAAGGATAATAAGGTTGTTATCAGTCAAAGTGGAAATGTGATTGCCATTAAGAAACAAGCTGAAGCAAGTAAGGAAATACCTCAGGTTCAAAATGTTTTTAAAGAAAAGGCAGTAAGATATACAAGCTATAAGAAAGCTGTAATGAAAGGTAAGACAAGTTTGATCAGTCAAGCTAGCTCAGTATCTGATGCCTATGTATGGACAGTGCCAGCTCTGAAGCAGGCGAAGACTATGAAACAAATGAATGCAGGTCTAAGAGCAGAGAACAAGAAGTTGAAGGAAGAAGTCATCAGCCTGAAAGAGAAGCTAGACAAACTAGCTAAATGATTCAAGAAGGGATGTGTTTTCCAAATTTTGATATATTTTGGCCATCGTCTTTTTAAAAAAGCTTTTTGAGACTTTTTGATGTCTTTACACCTGTATAGAATGACTGAAGAAATCACAGACTTGAGTTATTGTTGCTTTAAGGTTCATGTATTTAATTTTGATGACCTACAGCAGTTTCGTAGCGCGCTACGAAACTGCTGTAGATGACTGGTTATGTTGAAAACTTGAGTTTGAATGCTGAGGTCAGCAAATATTTAAAGAGATGACTTAATGCCAGCATGGAGGTTATAGAAGGTCAGTCAGATATTTAAAAAAGGTTGCCAGGTGTAAATATTCGAAGAAAAGGTGAAGTTTTGTTTCTTATTGAAAGTTTCACTTTATGTCCGAGTTTTTAGGGTTGTGATAGAGCTGCTGAGATGTTAAGTGATACACTTGTCTAGTTATGGGGTGGCCAGATCATGAGTTTTCTTCAGTCACACGGGACTATCCAAGGATTAAATGGCTTGAAACTGGATCATTAATACATGTACACCGATGGGAGGCAGCAACCGAGAATATAGGCTTCATTTTCTTATTGGTTGATGAATCATCTATGCATCAGGTATCCGGAGCTGTTCATACATTGAATCTGCTTTCAGTTTGGGTTTGGTTATTATTGTAATGCTACAGGTGGCAAGCTCTGAGAACGCAGCAAAGTATACGAGGGGAAAGAATTAAAGTGCCAATGTGACAGAGTCCTCTGTTTTCGTAGCACCATATCTCTTGTAATCAATTAGTTTGTTTATGATATAGTTAAGGTCATTAATGTCAAAATTCCGAGCTCCCTTCATGCTTGTTGAGGAGTCTCGTGCAGTAGTGTTTTGATTGGCTATATATAGGAATAACTTTTATGTAAAAAAGGTTGGATACTTTATAAAAAAACAGTGTTGTTCTGGGCCATTGTAAGACCTTTTTGACAGTAATAGTAAAACAGAGTTATTCTCTTCTCAAGATTCTCGAAGGATTGTCATGTTCAAATGTAGTAATGGTGTTTTATACTTTATGTTATTTTATAGTCTTGTTGTATGCAATCACTCAGAATTCATAATTATATGCTCTGACTTCCTGTGTATTCAGCAAGCTATGTTTTGGTGGAGTATGTTTGACATGTAATGCTAAGAGCCTTGATTTCCATGAGATCACTGTGTTTTCCTTGTTTACTTAATATTATAGACTCCATAGCCCAATGAGAGCCAGTTTGATGCGTTTCCAACCATTTATGCTTTCATAAGTGAATAAAGAGTTAGCCATCTAGTGTTTGAAGGATTTTATCAAGAGTTGTGAGAGAGCCCTCTCTGATTAGGAAGGCTAATTCCTAATCTAAAGTATGGTCTGGAACAGTTACATGAAACTTGGCTTGGTTGCAGCCCCTAGTACTAGTTTTGTGATAACACCATCCATGAACGATTATGCTTCTTGTCCGCCAATGTTTTCCAATACTTCATCCATGGACGGTTTCGGGAATGGATCGTGTACACAGGCATCATTCAGCTTCTTGAGGTCCATGCATATTCTTATTTCTCCCTTTCGCTTTTTCTCCTATACTACCATAGGGCTCACCCGGTCAAATTCTTCCACCAGCTTAATAATTCCGGCTACGAGCATTTTGTCTAATTCTATGTAGACCTTTTCCTTGTACTTCGGATTCAAGCAGTAAGGCCTCTACTTGACTGGCTTCACATCAGGTTTTATGTCAATCCTTATCATCCCTAAGTCGCCAACGATCCCTTTTAAATCCATAATTTTGGTCGGGAATAAGCCTTGGTATAAGTGGAGTAACTCAGTGAATTTATCCACCGTGGCATCATCCCAATAGTCACCGAGCATTGCATACTTTGGTTCCGCCTCTGTCCCAATGTTTACCTACTTCGTTTTTAGCGGTGCGGTGATGTCTGGATCCTCAATCAATGGTCCTCAAACCTCACGACAGTCGTCATTTTTGGGAATGTTAATATTCTGTGGGTCCTCATCATCCTCCTCCATATTTAAATTGTAACACTCCAGAGCATATCTCAGCTTTGTCGCCCATTCTGACTGAAGCACTTCCATTGGCTCCTAGGGTATTTTGAAGATAACTGCTTTTACTGCTTGTAGCGCATCATCAACAGTATCCCACCAACCATCTTCAAATGTCAAGGTTAACAGGAATCCTTCGCGAAAGATGTCCCATTCGCTCGTGCCATGGCGGAGCTCCGTCTCAGTATACCAATTCATGGGTATGACATCCATAGTATGATAGAACAAATGCACCCATTCAGGTTGTGGCTCTTCCCTGTCGACCTTGGTCCATTTCACGAGGTGTGTACGTGGATCATCCCTTCCATTATACTTGTCTGCTAGCCACATTTGCGGTTTCCCAAATCGTAGGTGCTTCATCCTTCTACATCTTCATTAGTCCTCAAAGCTTCTCTAATGTGTACCCCACCACCTTGTGGGCATAGCACGTAGTGCCCTTTTCAAAGTGTCAAAACGCTACTGTTCTAGCACTTCTATTTCAAATTTCTTTAGGAATTCATCCACCACTATCAACCTGTCATACATAGGCAGATCCCTTACCTCTATTGTCACGCAGCGCAGTGATCTTACCATCATGTTCCAATTGAGAGTGGTTACCTCGTGTAACTGGTTCTGCCATTGTTCGATTTCCTCATCTGAATACGATGTACAGGAGCTTTCACGCTCCCACAAAATCCTGCCATACACTGTTGGATTCACCCAGTCCTGCTCCTGAGCGGTTATCTTGTAGATACAGTCTAGATCGTCATTGCTTTCATCATTGCACATTGTCTCTATGTAGCGTGATCCTTCTGCAGGGTCTAAAGGTACCACTACGCGCAGTGACTTTTTCTCAAAAATAATTTTGTGCTTCCTCACGTTTATCACTCCGTTCATATTAGTGGCCCAATATATTCCCAGTAGCGTGGGATAGGGATTGCTGTCATCGACAATTTCTATCACTACGAAATCTGCAAGCGCACTCACACCTTTGATGTCTAACGTTATTCCCTGCAATCTTCCCATCGGTAGGATCTTCTACTAGTTCAACATTCACAATTTAATAGGGGACCATTGCAACGCAGCCTACCCATGTGATCCCATGTCTGCTTTGGCAGTACATTCATGTCTAATCCTAAATCCAAAATCACTTGATCCATTTCATATTCCCCAATTTGTGCAATCAATCTGATCTTGCTTCCTGTTCGCGTTGTGTGCTTCCCGAGATTTTGGACTACGTGTGGTTCTCCTGACCCAACGCACCTAGTGATAAGTTCCTGCAGTCCCTTCACAACCTTGCTGTCACGCAATAGCTTCATGCATGTCTCCAGAAAGGTAGTAAGCATTGACGGGTCCATCTTCGGTTCTAGTTTGTCTTTACTACCTGAAGTGGGGACCTCCGTGAAGATCTTCTTAGCTTCCATGAGTGTGTCCTTTGCGCACTTCAAATAGAACTCTGGTTCCTTTGTAGGAGCCTTGCAAACCCAAGCACTTTCTTCGGATTGCTTGCCTTTGTCATCTCCTATCATAATACCGCTTCAGAGCATGATGTTTACATTCAAGTCCTCTTCGCATGGCTCAGACTTCATCATTTGCAGATTCTGGGTCGGGGGAGGCTGGAGTATTCCTTTATCGCGCAACCTCACTCTCAGTGTGGGGTAGTCCTCCATCTCATGATCAAACTAGGTACAATATAAACATGATGCCCTCGTCGTATTTGTACAATCACAGGCATAATGCCCTGGCCCTCCGCAATTGTAATAAATCGTTTGTCTGTGACCCCTTCCTAGTCCCATTCCACCTCAACCTCGTCTATGCCCCTGAAATCCAGTGCACGCCATCCCTGTATTTTGATCAAGGGCTCGTGTTTCAGTCTAAACTCTGTAGGAAAGAGACTGATCCATCATCAGTTCATAACTTCTACAGGTGCATTCATCATGTCCTACTAACTTGCAGAAATTACAAAACAACTGTTGGGACATCTACGTATACTTTTGTAATAGGTGATAGTTATCTGTAGTGTGCTTCCCTCCTATCTGACAAATCATGCAGCATAATGCAGGCATCATGCTCGGTCCTTCTTGTGCCTCTGGTCTCAATGGTATCGACCCTTCTCCCACTAGGTAGTTCACGAGGACTGGACAATGGTCCTTGTCATGCCCCTCGCCTTTGCATTTTATGCACCATACCTCCTCGCACACCTCTAGCCGAGTTGTACTATCCTATTTCAATCTCTGCATTTCCAGACATAAATTTTTCAGTTGTGTGTGGATTTATTGGACTCCCAAGCCAGTATCTTGTATTGGGGTCTCGTGCAGTCTCATTGCAATCTCCAAAGCCTCGAGCTGCGTGGATAACTTTTGTTATGACAACGTTGTCCTTAGATGGAATGTTAGTGACACTACAAACCATGTGCGGTGCTAACCTCTTTCAAGGTCATGTTGGCTTTGTGAATCATGCCCTTCAGTTTCTGATCCAGTTCCCAGGGGGTCTTTCCTGGAAGCATCGCGATTTCGTTAAACCCGATAATCGACTGTGTCTCTGATTTTGGCCTGCTAAATTCCTTGTTCAGTGCAGCTTGGATATCTGCGACCCTTGCGTTTGGATTGTCGTTGTAATGCTTAATGTACCATGCCAGTTCACGATCCTACAACGTGCTTACCAGCATTTCCTTCTTTATATTGTCATCCATGACTCCTTGTGCTTCCCATACAGCTTTTACCATGAACCAAAATTGGTTTGGATCTTTGTTCCCTACTCCTTTGAACACTGACAATTTTATCGTGCTCACCATATTGAACTGTGGTGGTGGCGGAGGTGCTGTGGGTAGAGATGGGGGTGAAGATGGTAAGATTGGCAGTGGTGTAGGTGGAGGTGGTATGCGCAGAATTCACTGCCTTATCAGACTGATCACATTTCTTGGTGAAACTTTCGCAAGCTCTTCCTTGCTTTCTTGGTGAGGCGAAATAAAGGGGCTATTTTCTATATCTGTGCTACCTTCGTTTCTATAGATCCTCGCACTTTGAGTAGGTCCAAACATCAATTTATTCACATAACGTGCTTTTCACACAATAGCATTTTAATCCAAGTGTTCAAAGATTTAATGTACTTACCTCACGGTCCTTTGAGGAAGCATCATTCCGCCTCGCTGTAGCCGACTGAAGTATATACCGCGAACTTGGTGATAAGCCCTCCTATAATTCAATCGAGCCAATGGTCCACAATGCATGCAATCTTATCTTATGATGCTTCTATTCTACACACTAACTCTGGAGTCCGCACAATCGGTTTTTCGAGCCTACACCTTCCTTGACTATCTGCTAGCTTCACGATCCACTGATACAACTCAAAGGGTAAGGATGCAAAGAAAATTTCATGGATTTTCATATATAAGTAGCACTATAACCACTGTTCCTTTGATACTCACAGACTCATGTTTTCTTGCACCATGAACTCGTGAATCTTTCTGTACAACCACTCTTCAATTTCTTTCTTTGTCGGATTCCAATGACACGACATCAAACATCCCTTATGTAGATCTCGGTCCTGGCAATGGAACCATTTGTTTGCTTGTTGGGGCCTGACCCAAGTTCAGAGGTGATTTAGCCAAAAAAATGTCGGTACTACTGGCTCTTTCGGAAATAGTCTGCGAGGCGCAAACTGAGGTCTCACCCGAAGTAGTATGGGAGGGTGCTAGAACCAAGTTTTTACACCCTAGAAATGTCTGATGAGTTCAAGTTGTCTGCGGTTCGACCCTACGTGCATGTCGCTACGCGCACTTACCCATTCCTCATAGCCTAAGATGTTGCCGTTGCGCAGCCCGATTTGGGCCCTGAACGTTGTTATTAGCCAAGTCCTTACTAATATTCCATCGTTAATTGATTAACTTAGCTTACTTGCATGCGTAAAATATACTTAGCAATATAAATCATTCATACAAGTGCACGTAGTAAATAAATAAGATATTTGCAATTGATGTCAAACATGTAATAACTCAAGAACAGATACAAAAAATTTGGATAAAACTTCTTTTGTTATTCTCTTCTCCAGTTATAGACTCGACTCCGCCCTGCGCACTCAGCTGCAGGGTTCCGCGCACTCAGCTACAGACAACTAGGCCTCTGTGCACTTAGCTACAAATCCTTCTCCTACTCTACGACCCAAAGACACACTTAGATACTTATTACTCATTCCCTTGGACTTGTTCCTATCGCATACTTCATTCTAACTAACTATCTTTTACACTTAGATCCTCGCTCTATTTATACAATCCCATGGTCCACTGACCATGGGTAGGTTGACATTACATTACAAACTAGGGCGGACAACCCTATGAATCTAAAATACTTCCACACCTATAATTCGTGGGGCTTTACAACATTATTCGGTCAAAACATGGGCTTTGAGCCCCAAAACATGCTTCAGGGGGGATTCCATGTGCAACAGTTGTAGAACAACTATTGCAGTGTTTTCACATACTTCTATAACAAGTGGCAGTTATCCATGGCATGTTTTCTAGCTATCTGATAGATAGCGCATCATAAAGCAGGCGTCGTGCTAGGTCCTGCTTGAGCTTCTAGCCTTAAAGGCATCGGTCCTCCTCCTGCAAGGTAATTTGCAAAGACTAGGCAATGGTCTTTGTCATGACCCTGACTCTTGTGTTTCAAGCACCATACCTCCTCGCGTAGCTCTGGTCGAACCGTCCTGTCCTGTTTTAGACTTTGCATCTCAAGGCACAAATTATGCGATTGCGCATGGATCTGTTGAACTCCTAGATTAGGATCTTGAATTGGAATCTCATGTAGTCTCATGGAAATATCCAAGGCCTCTTCCTGAGTTGTTATCTTTTGCTGCAACAACGCACTCCTTAAGTGGGGTAGTATCGAAGCAGCAAACTACTCACAATGTTGTCCATCTATCAAATTCATATTGGCTTCATGGATTTGACACTTCAATCTTTGATCCAATTCCCACGGTGTCTCGCCTGGTCGCATCGCAATCTCTTTGAAGCCCACAATCGACTGCACCTCAGAGTTAGGCCTACTAAATCCATGTTTAGTGCTTCTTAGATGTCCATTACTCTAGCATTTGGATTATCGTTAGAGTACTTAATATACCAGGTTAGTGCGCGATCTTGAAGGGCACTAACCAATGTCACCTTCTTTATATGATCATCTATAACACCTTGAGCTTCCCATATAGCCCACACAACGAACCAGAATTGGTCTGGATCCTCATTTCCCAAGCCTTTTAACAAAGGCAACTTGACTGTATTTTCCATACTGAATTGCAATGGAGGTGGAAGTGGTATGGGTGAAGTTGGAGGTGATGGTGGTGAAGATGGAGGTCGTGTGGGTGGAGGTGGTATTTGCAGGAATCCTTGTCTTATCAATTGAATATCGCTTCGCGGGGAAACCTTCGTTATTCCTTCTTCGTCTCTTCGTGGAGGTGAAATCAAGGGGCTATACTCCAGACCCTTATTTCCTTTGTTTTTGTAACTTTTTCTTCTTCACATAGTCCCAAACATCAAGGTAGCTGCATAACCCGTTTTTCGCACAATAGCATTTTAATCCAAGTATTGAAATATTTTATATACTTACCTCGCAGTCCTTTGAAAAAACATCTCTCTGCCTCACTATAGCTGATTGAGGTTTCGATCAGGAATTCAGTAGCAAATACTCCTATGATGTGATCAATCCGATGATCGACAGTGCACGTGATCTTATCCTCTGATGCTTCCAACCTTCGCACTAGCTCTGGGGTCCACAGAATAGGACCATCAAGTTTCCACCTTCTTTGGCTATCTGCTAGCTTCACGATCCACTCGTTTAGCTCAGTAAGGAAGGAGGAAAAAAATATTCATGGATCTCTATATATAGGTATCAATCCAACCACTATCCTTTTGATAGTCGCGGGTTTCTATTCTCCTATGCTATGAACTCATGAATCCTTCTATCCAACCATCCTCCAGTTTCTTTCTTAGTTGGATTCTAGTGATATGACATCACACACCTCTTATGCATATTCTGGTCCCAGCAACGGAACCATTTGTTGGCTTGAGGGGCCTTTACCCAAGTTCAGTGTTAGTTAGCCAAACAAATCCCTACACTACTGGCCCTTTCGGCATCAGCCCGCGGAGCGTGGACTGAAGTCTCACCCAAAGCAGTATGGGGGGATGCTGGAACCAAGTTTCCACACCCTTGAGATGAACGTGATGTCAGTTTATTTCGGCTATACCTGCCTTCGCGTAGGTTGCTTAGCCTCTATTCCACCCTTTAGTATCTTCGTGAAAAGGTACAATTGGCTTTTGCATAGCCCTCACCTGCAGCTTAGGGACTTTCACACTGCTAGGGCAACGAACTGTGATATCTCCCAAACCAGGCTAAGTGTCTTACTTATCTTATTAACCAATCTTAGTTAGCTTCGTGTAAACAAATGTTCTTACTTGCGTTCACTTAACCAATACATTTACATACATCCGCATATCATATAAGCATTATAAGTGAAATTCATAGCCAATATAACAGATGTATAAATAGGAAATAAACATGCAGGAATTGTAGAATACTTCTCTTTATTGATAATTCTGAATGATTACAGACTCGACCCTCCCTACTCACTCAGCTGCAGGGGTCCATGCACTCAGCTGCAGACTTTTAGGCCTCTGTGCACTTAGTTGTAGAGCCTCTACCTACGCTATGACCCAAGACTTAGACTTCTACTTCAAATTTATCTCTCATACATCATATCTTCATTGCTTTATTGATTGATTCCTCTAAATACTTAGAGCTTAGCTCTATTTATCCAATCCCATGGTCCATGGACCATGGGTAGATCTTTTACAATCGACATTACATTTCCAAAATAAGGGCGGACAACCCTATCACTCTTTAACACCTACATGCTCTGCAACCACAAAAAGCGAAGTCTTTACACTTGGATTACAAAATTTGACCAAAATATGGGCTTTTAGCCCGAATACTACCCTTGGGGGATCCCGCACCCAACAAGAGAATTAGTGATGGGCCTTTAACAACCCTCACCAAAAGTGTCA
This sequence comes from Pinus tabuliformis, assembly GCA_031772625.1. NCBI lineage: Eukaryota > Viridiplantae > Streptophyta > Pinopsida > Pinales > Pinaceae > Pinus > Pinus tabuliformis. The sequence continues at coordinate 925,614,323 of CM062816.1, forward strand.
CCAAAGAGAGAATTAGTGATAGGCCTTTAACGACCCTCGCCAAAAGTGTCATTGTTGGGCATGGAATCCCCCCACAGCATGTTTTGGGGCTCAAAGCCCAAGTTTTGAGTACTATTGTTGTAAAGACTCCGTAAATTGCAAGCGCGGAGCACGAATTGTATGTTAGAGTCATAGGGTTGTTCACCCTAGGTTTTGAATGTAGTGTCGGCCTACCCATGGTCCACAGACCATGGGATTGTATAAATAGAGCAAGGCTCTAAGTTGTAAAGTAGTTAGAGAAAGAAAGTAGAGAAACTGAATGGAGTCTAGAAGATAGTGAGCATAGAGGAAAGGTCTAAGTGGTTTGGGTCATAGTAGTAGGAAGAGGCTCTACAGCTGAGTGTGCAAAGGCCTAATAGAGTCCGCAGTTGAGTGCGTGGACCCCTGCAGCTGAGTGCATAGGGTAGAGTCGGATCTGCAACCAGGGAAAGAGATAATAAAGAGAAGTTTGATTCCAAATCTTGTGTATCTGTTTGAGTTATTATATGGTTGATATCTTTTGAAATTGTACTATTTTATTTATCGTGCACAATTGTATGAATGATGAACACTGTTAAGTATAACTAAACACCTACATATAAGCTAAGTGATCAACTAATATCGAGGGATTAGGTAATAACGTCGATCAAGCCCCGAGTAGGGTTGTGCGAAGGTAGCATCGCAGGCTGCAAGGTACTAATAGGTGCACGTAGCGACGTGTGTGCAATGTCAAACGGCAGACCACCGAAAAGAATCAGACATCTCTAGGGTGCGGAAACCTAGTTCTAGTACCCTCCCATACTACTTCGAGTGAGACTTGAGTCTGCGCTCCGCAGACTGTTGCCAAAAGGGCCAGTAGTACCAAGATTTTTTTGGTTAAATCACCTCTTAACCTAGGTTAGGCCCCTTCAAGTCAACAAATGGTTCCATTTTCGGGACCAAGATCTACATAAGGGATGTCTGATGTCGTGTCATTAGAATCCAACAAAGAAAGCAATTGAAGGGTGGTTGGACAAGAAGATTCACGAGTTCATGGCATAGGAACACAGGAATCCATGAGTATCTAAGGAATAGTGGTTGGAGCGCTACCTATATACGAAAATCCATGAAATTTTCTTTCCATCCTTTCCTTTTGAGATGTATGAGTGGATCACGAAGCTAGTAGACAGTCAGGGAAGGTGTAGGCTCAACAAACCAATCGTTTGGACTCCGAAATTAGTGCGCAGACTAGAAGCGTCAGAAGATAAGATCGCGTGAGCTATGGACCATTGGCTTGATCGAATCATAGAAGGATTTATCACTAAGTTCATGGTAGATACAACCATCAGCTACAGTGAGACAGAACAATGCTTCCTCAAAGGACCACGAGGTAAGTATATTAAATCATTGAACGCTTGGATTAAGATGTTATTGTGTGAAAAGCGGGTTATGTGAATAAATTAATGTTTGGGACTATGAAAAGTGGGAATATCTACAGAAATGAAAGTAGTGAAGAATTAGAAACTAGTCCCTTAATTCACCCTCGCGGGAAAGGGAGGAAGAGCTCGCAAAAGTTTCTCTGAGAAGAGCGGTCAATCTGATAAGGCAGCAAACTCCGCGCTTACCACCTCCACCTACACCGCCACCCATCTCACCATCTTCACCTCCATCTCTACCCAGCCCACCTCTGCCACCACCATAGTTTAGTATGGCGAGTGCGATCAAACTACTGGTATTCAGAGGAGTAGGGAATGAAGATCCCGACCAATTCTAGTTTGTGGTAAGGGTGGTATGGGAAGCACAAGGAGTCATGGATGATAATATAAAGAAGGCTATGCTGGTAAGTGTGTTGCAGGATCATGCATTAACATGGTACATTAAGCATTTGAATACCATCCAAACATAGAGATTGCAGAAATCCAAGCTGCAGTGAACAAGGAATTTAGCAAGCCAAAGTCGGAGACACAATCAATTATCAGGTTCAAGGAGATCGTGATGCTCCTGAGTGAGACCCCTTGGGATTTGGACCAGAGACTAAAGAGTATGATTCATGAATACAACATGACTTTTACGGATAGACAGCACCGGGCATGGTTTGTAGCTTCATTAACACCAAATTTAAGGATGGCATTGTCACAACAAAATCTTTCCACCTAGTCCAAAGCTTTGGAGATGGAAATGAGATTGCATGAGACCCCTATACAAGATCCTGGTCTAGGAGTCTAACAAATCCATGTGCAACTACAAAATTTGTGTTTGGAAATGCAGAGTTTGAAATAGGACAGAACATCTCAGCCAGAAGCACACGAGGAGGTACGGTGCATAAAATGCAAAGGCCAGGGGCATGACAAGGACCACTGTCTAGTTTTCGCGAATTACTTGGCAGGAGGAGGGCCGATGCCATTAAGACCTGAGGCACAAGTAGGATCGAGCATGGCGCCTGCACTGTGGTGCACGATCTGTCAGCTGGGAGGAAAACACACTATGGCTTATTGTCATCTATTACAAAAGTATAAGTAGTCGTCCCAACAATTGTTTTTTAATTTCTGTAGGTCGGTAGGACATGATGAACACACCTACAGAAGCTACGAGCTAATGATGGATTAGACTCCTGCCTATAGGGTACAAACCAAAACACAAGTCCTCAACCCAAATGCAGGAATGGCGCACACTGGATTTCAGGGGCACGGATGAGGTCGAGGTGCAATGGGACCAGGAAGGGGTTGCAGACAACTAATTTGTTACAACTGTGGAGGGCCAGGACACTGTGCCCACGATTGTACAAATCCGACGAGAACATCATGTTTGTATTGTACTTAGTTTAATCATGAGGTAGAAGACTGCCCTACATTGATAGTGAGGTTGCGCGAAAAAGGGGTACTCCAGCCTCCCCCGACTCAGAATTTACAAATGATGAGATCTGAGCTACACGAAGAAGACCCGAATGTAAACATAGTGCTTAGAAGTGGTATCACCACTAGTGATGATAAAGGTAAGCAGTCAAAAGAAAGTGTGTGGGTTCACAAGGCTCCTACAAAGGAACCTGAATTTGATTTGGAGCACGCGAAGGAGACATTCATGGAAGCTAAGAAGAGCTTCACGGAGGCCTCCAATTCAGGTAGTAAGGATCAACTAGAACGAGGGATGGATCCTTCAATGCTCACCGCCTTTCTGGAGACATGCATGAAACTGCTACATGATAGCAAGTCTGTAAAAGGACTATAGGAAATTACCACTAGGTGCACGGGGTCAGGAGAACTGCACATGATCTGGAAACTTGGAAAGCATGCATTGCACACAGGAAGGGAAATGAAATTGACTGTGCAAATTGGGGAGTATGAAATGGTTCAGGTAATTCTGGATCTCGGATTGAAAGAGAATGTACTGCTGAAACAAACATGGGAACACATGGGTAGACCCACACTACAATGGTCTCCTATCCAATTACGAATGGCGAACTAGAAGAAGATCTTACCCATGGGAAAGATTGCAAGGAGTAAAGATGGATATTGAAGGTGCAAGCACATTGGTGGATTTTGAAGTAATAGAGATTTTCGACGATAGTAATCCCTATCCTACACTACTAGGCATAGACTGGGCCACTAATATGAAATGAGTCATAAATCTTAAGAAGCACAAAATGATTTTTGAGAAAAAGTCACTACGCGTAGTGGTGCCTTTAGACCCTGCGGAAGGAGCGCGATACATTGAATTGGTGCACGACGACGATAGTGATGATGATATCGATTATATCTACAAGATAACCACGTGAGAATAGGATTGGATGAATCCAACAGTAGATGGTAGGATTTCGTGGGAGCGCGAAAGCTCCTGCACATTAGATTTGGATGAGGAAACAAAATGATGGCAAAACCGGTTACATGAGGTAACCATGCTAAATTGCAACATGATGGTTAGATCAATACATTGTTTGAAAACGGAGATAATGGATCTACCTAGGTATGATGGGTTGACAACGGTGGATGAATTTCTGAACAAATTTGAGAGTGAAATACCAGAACAACAGCATTTTGACGCTCTGAAATGGGCACTGCGCGCTATGCCTACAAGATGGCGGGGTACACACCGGTAGAGTTTCAAGGATTGGCGCGAATGCATAAGGATGATTCACCTACAATTTGGAAAACCCCAACTATAGATGGGAGTTGGTTATGAGGGGAAAAACGACTTGTACACCCACCTTTCCTGATGGTATAGACATATGACATACAGACTGCACAAGTGCACACCACTCCTAGAATAGAGAATCAGAACAAAACGTAGTGGCAAGAAAGGTGAAGTGTGCCAAAGATTATCCATGGAGAAGCATTCGATAGGGTGTACGAAGTGCTGAACAGGGTTCACCAAGTGAGATGCACTGACTGGGACCTACGCGTACCAGCGTTCGATGGGCCTATAAGACCATGTGCAAAACCCTGACTGTGAAAACAATTCCAAGGTTACAGAATGAAGTAGGGACCATAATCTCTGAGGAGCATGCAAAGACGAATATACACGTAATAGAACCCATAGGTGCGACAGTGCACGAAGCCCAGGATGAAGAAATCACACAACTATGCAACGTAGAACACATAAGACTTCAAGAATCCATTCGGAAAGGGAACCTTAGACTTCGCGAACTTGAAAAGGACCGGGTACGGCTAAGGAAGAAAAGAATTTTGATGGGTGCAGAGGTCAAGAGGCTGGAAAATGAGATCAAGGGAGAATGTCTCATCGATAAACAAGGCATTGCAAGGCAAGGTGGAGATGATCATACTAATGAATTAGAAGACTATCACCAAGAATTAATTAGTACGTTGTCATGGCTAGGACTGCATATCACCAAACACAGTAACCAGGGGAGCGCACTATAAATAGTAGAGCGCTCGGCGCCAGTCGCTGCAAGGAAAGATGAGGATTCTCTGTGAACTATACTAGAGGGCGAGATGGAGCCTCCTACAGGTGGTGCGACCACCTAACTAGCTGTAGGAAGAACAGTCTTAGCACTCCAGGAAGTTGAAAGGGAGTGCGGTACTATAAATTATTCTGCCTAGGAGTTATGCACTCTGACAGGTGCGTGCAGGAATAACCTATCACATGGTTCACACCTGCACATGGAGGGATGGGCTGCCGCACAGGTGGGCCGGGAAGTGACCATTGGTGTCACTGTTCATGACAGGATTTCTGATTTGAGGCCAAATGGAGCGGGCGGCGGGCATTTAAGACATGAGTTATGGGCAAGATTTCAAAAAATTTGCCGCCAAGAAAGCATTGATGGCCCGAAATTGAGGGGAATGGTCGAATTTGAATTTAAAAGGTGGTATAAAAGTCCAAGGGCTAGCCAACAAAAAACACTTGGTCAATTGAGATTTGAGCAGTTGAGCAGAGCGCAGAGTGTTGAGAACCGATCGATAATAGAGCCCTTAAGTTCGCAAAAGACCAAATATAGTGCAGAAATGATGATGGCCACTAAGGATGGGTTGGGCATTGAAGAAGGAACCGCCGGTGAGGCCACGCAGATCCCCATGGTCCACGATGTTCCCGAAGGCACTAGGGTTGTGAAAAAAATCCATAAATCACCCCAGACCCTGAGAACAAAGAAGGATAAGCAGGTAATGGGACCAGTATGCATGTCCTTGAGGAATCCACGGCATAGTAAGTTATCAATGGAAGAAAAAGGCAAGGCAGTCACCATTGAAACAGATGAAGAGGAAGAAGACTTGCAGACTCTGATTGCCGCCGTAGAGGAAGAATAAGACATGGAGGAAGACATCCAACCGTTGTGCTTTGTAGAAAAATTGCCCAAGTATGTCCCTCTATGAAAAGGGAAAACCAAAATACCAAAGGATCTAGATTCAATGAAGAGTGCACTCCAAATCAGGATCCTCCTCGATGGAATTACCTTTGAGGGATCACTCCTAAGATGCGTGCCCACCCTGAAATTTGAAGACTGTGACCTCGTGGACAGTGAGAAGTTCCCACACTTAGAAACGAAGAACCTGATGAAATAGAATACGGAGGGGCCATGATAATGCTAGAGCCACGAAAGTGGCTATGCGGTGTGGAAAAGGCCGGGTTGCTTCATCTGCTATGGATACCACATTTCCACCACTCGCCCATCACCATTTTCATCATCAGGTTGTTGCTCTGCCTAGTGCATGATGGGTACTTATGGTTGGAGGAGTCTATTCCCATCACGGCAGATCTCATCCACTGAAGTTCTCGGCTTCCCTGTAAGGGAAATGACCCCGTGATGATAGCAGGGAACAACAATGATTTGGCTCTCGCAGAGGCCATGAAGACAAAATATAAGCTTGAAAAGAAAAAGAGGGATTACACTATCACCAATATCAAGGATAAACAGATGCGCGTAGCCACCCAACTCCTCACTAGTAAAGTAATGAGAAAATGTCGCATCGATGAAGTACTAGCATTGGTGGTTGCGTTGGCTGAATAGTGTGCGAAGGGGGTCTAGTTCAACTGGGCTGAGTTCCTCTGTGAAGAGTTTTTTCTTAACTGTTAGGAGGCCCAGGAACAGGGTAAGACCTTCCACTATGCGTGGTTTCTCTTATCCATCTTGCTGGTAGCGGGAGAACTGCCGGAGGATAGCCAGTTCCCAAGCATTGACCGAGACTTACCAAAGGCCGCGAAGTACGCTTCGCTCTCGGCCACCAAGGACGCAAAACGGATTCGTGATACCTTGAGTTTTTGGGTGTTCATGGAGGCGAGCATCCGAATGTGGATTAATAGGAGGTTGCGCCTATCCCCCACAGTGCACAAAAATCTGCAGAGATTTGCAGACTTCAAGGTGGACATGCACAGCATCTACATCAGGGCACAAAAGGATCTGGTGCAGTAGTGGAAAAAGATCCCATTCATAGCCACTGATGACATGATCTTTACGGTGTTAAAGACATGGCCTCTAGAGTGGCATGCCCTAGATTTGGCGGAGCTGGAAAGGACAGTAGCATAGAAAAGGAAGGATGATGCCAAGCTGCGCGTAACCCAACTGGCCAAGAAAAGGTGCAATGAAAAATTGACAGCCGAGGTCAAGGTAGTCCGTGAAGTGGCATAGGTAGCCACGGAGCAGAAGAAGGCCGCAGAAGCAACTACAGTAGTGCAAATAGCAGAAGCCGCCACAGTGCAGGCAGAGGAGGGCCGAGCAACGTCTATAGGACAGGAGGCAGAGGACATGGAATTTGCAGAAGAGAGAGAGGACCCAGGGACCACCTCTACACAGCTCAAACGGCCGTGCATTTCAGAAAGATCGGGTCCAAGAAAGAAGGTTAAGGCCTCAAAGCTGGCCATCAACCTGATCACCTTAACTGAAGGTGATCTCCATGACATCAGCGAGACGGTTCGCAATGTCACTAGTGAAGCACTCAAAGACTTTATGATGGAACAACAAACCGTGTTGGGGGCTCTAAGGGCGTAGCTACAGGAGTTACATGTGCGGCCCCCGTGGAAGGGTACCTTGTCTACCTACGTCGCAGTAGGCACGTCGGCAACAGAACAGATGCTACATGCGAAGATGGCCAATACGATAACATTGCCAGATGGAGTGGGTGACCCTTAATACGATGAAAGGCATTGGCCTTAACTTGGTTGCCCTTCCCCGCGACACACTTTATCCGCTGCAGGATGGGATAACAGCAGAACTTTGTGCCAGAGAGAGCCACGCAATCCAGGTTCTGAGTGAGCAGAACATTAATATAGAACAATTTAGCTTGTAGTGCGATGAGTTGCTATTGCAAAACCGACAGTTGATGATGCTTGCCGGTGCCTCCCAGAGTTTTCCATTGCAGCAAAGCTACCGACAGAAGTGTGGATCCACTGTTTGGCAAGTGGCATCCACAATGCATGCGAGGAAACAACAAGAGTGCAGATGGAACTAAATCTTTAGATTGTCAAACTGCGACTGAAGGCGTAGTCTTCCACTCTCCCAGAGGTCAGAGAAAAATGCACCAGCGCTATTGCAGCACGGATGGAAGAGATTGAAGGTGCAGTCTGCGACTATACCAATATGTTGGAGCAGGGGCTTGGGGTCCTCACTACGTTGCAAAAGGACCCCAACATCTAGCGGCTGGAGACTGAGGCATGCGAACTCTAGCAACAATATGACAACATTAGAGGGACTATGCAGACAATAGTCCTTACTCAGCAGCTTGCAAGGATATAGCAAGCCAAGGCTTTAAAAGAGCAGGTGGATGCAGCATGCCACAATCATGGTGGATATTGAAGGAAAGATCTAGTAGATTCAAGGAATGCATTCACAGATGTAGCACAACACGCCTGAAACAGAGGGTTCAGAAGCAAGAATGCATCAATTTTAGCAGGCAGCAACTTAGTGCACTGCCGACATTCAGACTCTTTGGGACCAGCTGGAGGGACTTCGCGCCAAGATCGTCGCGCCGACAGAGTGACTCGAGGACAAGTCACGATGTTTGTGTTGGGGGCCTGTCGGGCATGGAATCCCCCCACAACATGTTTTGGGGCTCAAAGCCCAATTTTTGAGTACTATCGTTGTAAAGACTCCGTGAATTGTATGTTAGAGTCATAGGGTTGTCCGCCCTAAGTTTTGAATGTAGTGTCGGTCTACAGACCATGGGATTGTATAAATAGAGCAAGGCTCTAAGTTGTAAAGTATTTAGAAAAAGAAAGTAGAGAAACCAAATGGAGTCTAGAAGATAGTGAGCATAGAGGAAAGGTCTAAGTGCTTTGGGTCGTAGTAGTAGGAAGAGGCTCTGCAGTTGAGTGTGCAGAGGTCTAGTAGAGTCCGTAGCTGAGTGCGCAAACCCCTGCAGCTGAGTGCGTAGGGTAAAGTTAGATCTGTAACTAGGGAAAGAGATAATAAACAGAAGTTTGATTCCAAATCTTGTGTATTTGTTTGAGTTATTATATGGTTGATATCTTTTGCAATTGTACTGTTTTATTTATCACGTGCACTTGTATGAATGATGAACGCTGTTAAGTATAACTAAACACCTACATATAAGCTAAGTGATCAACTAATATCGATGGATTGGGTAATAACTCGGATCGAGCCCTGAGTAGGGCTGTGCGAAGGCAACATCATAGGCTGCGAGATACTGATAGGTGCATGTAGCGATGTGTGCATAGGGTCAAACTGCGGACCACCGAAAATCATTAGACATATATAGGGTGCAGAAACCTGGTTCTAGCACCCTCCCATACTACTTCGGGTGAGACCTCAGTCCACGCTCTGTGGACTGTTGCCGAAAGGACCAGTAGTACCGATATTTGTTGGGCTAAATTACCTTTGAACCTGGGTCAAGCCCCTACAAGCCAGCAGTCATTGAAAATGGCTTTAGTGACAAACCTTAAAGGACCATCACTATATACACTTACAACAATGCTTTTTCAAGACTGTCCCCATATGTGAGATTGGTGATGGACCTTAAAATTCCGTCACAAGCATGACCCTCACCAATGACCTTTTTTCTTGTAGTGTATACCATTAAATCTTGTGGAAATCCCAATTTAATGCCCATTTTTACTAAATATGCCAGGGTATTATGCTTCCTATTTATAAAACCATTTTTGATAAAATAGCCCCAATGCTTTCTAAAGAAGCCAAGATAGAAACCTTGCTAGTCGCAAGATGGTTCAATGAAGAAACATTCACTTATATCAGAGTTTTTGGGAGCATTGCTGCTCCACATGTCCTCCCATATTACGTTCCAGATAAGCTATTGGCTAGAGAGATAGCTTACCGGACAACAAGGGAGGGTTTAATAAAAACCCTGAAGGAACAAAAGAAATCCATTTGGTCAGCCTTCCCATTACAATGTGGCACTTTTGCACTACATGATTATGTGCACGCAGTAAAATGAGTAGAGATTATTGTGTCTCTAAAATTGGCCACAGTTCTAGGGCGACAATATGACCCAAATCAAGTTGCTAAATACTTTACCACTATGCTTAAAGTCAAACAGTTTACTCATGAAGATGATCCCTTTGATGACCTCTTTCAAGGAGCTGAAACATTCACATGGGTCCTACATTTGGCATCATTACAGTTAAGCCCAAATGATATTAATGTTTTTCATGTATATAGGAATAAAATATTGTTAAAGGTCCCATTGGACATATTACAAATTGAACCAATAAGAAAACCGACTCCTAGCGTAAGCCTGGAGGGAAGTTGAAAGGAAAATTCTGATGAGGAAATGCAAGAGAAATCAACTCACGAGTCGAAACAGTCAAAACAACAATCTCAGAATGGAGAAGGAAATCCTAATAAAGATTCTGAGAAAGATACAAAAGGAAATATTGAGGAAACGACTGAACATGCCTTGGCTAAGAAACATACAAAGGTTGGTTCCACTTCAACTCAGAGAAGGAAGATTCTAGTCATTGACCTAGACAAGGAATGGGAGAAATTCAATAAGAAGCTCCAAACATGCACAAATCTTGAGGAAACAGTTGAATTTCAAACCCTCAAAAAGACTCAGCACAAAGAAAATCTAGAGAGAACATAGCAAGGGGCTATAAGCACTCAAGATATTGAGGTTATTCTGAATTTTCCTATTTCTGAAATTGTCTTGAGAATTGAAGAGATACCTCCATTAGATATATTATACAGTCCTACTCATTAGGTTGTAGTTAAAAGACAATGAAAGAAGATGAAATTAGACACCACATCTACTGTAACTCTAGAAAATGAATCAATGGATGTTGTGTGGAAAGACACACTTGTTGACCCATCATAAAATCTTACGAAGTTGTCACAATTTGTAGGAGCCTACACCACAATGACTATTGATAAAGCAATAAAATTCCGACTACTGCTAAAAGAAAAAGAATAGAGAATTATTCTACTTGAACAAAAATTAGAACAAAAGAAAACTAATCATCAAGCAGAACAATAGGTATCTCAACTTCAGAGGGAGTTCAAGCAAATGAGGTTACAACACCAAGCAAGCATATCAGAAAAGGACTCACAGATTCGCCAAATGTAGGCCATGGTGGATAGATTTAAAGATAACCCTCAAACAAATGAGTTCATCAAAGAAGTAATCAATCTAAATTCCCTATTAATACAACAAGAAGAAATGTTCTACCAAAAAATATCATAGATTACTCCTTACTGTGAGACAAGTGATAAATTGACAAACCAAGTGATTGATATGAGGTTTGAATATGAAGAAATCCATAAAAACATTTCTAAATTTATTACCTGGCAGGAGTCTGATGGGCGAATAAAAGCTAACCTACCAAAATTAGAAGAATCCCACAAAGACATTCTATTTAGAGATTGGAATACACAGTTAAAACAGGCAGAAATGGCAACAATGATAGTAGCAGGTGAAACAAGCAGTATAATTGAAGTCGTTAATGAAAACCTCCATAGTGCCAACCTTTTCAAAGAATGAATAACAGGGTCTCTCCCAAATATCAAACAACTAGAACAATAGTGGAAATAGACAGCGCAGACCAAGGAAGAAGCAATCAAACAGCTGACCAAATTGGATTGGGAGACATACTGGCAGTATCTAGTAAAACCACATAGCCAGTGGATGAATCTGTGGTGTTTAACTACCTCTTCATAAAATATGGTACCAGCTTTGTCAGATGCCATATTTGTTGGACAGTTAAAATCCGCAATCAACCAGCCACCTTAGCTCAAAACAATGATCAACATTTTCAATCTTAAAGATAAAGTTAGCTAACTAAGATAGTTCAAGTTGAAAGGAGCTTGTCATTAGTTTAATTCTATTTTTAGTTTTATTTTTTCTTACTTCGAGGAAGTTTGTTTGGAACCTCCTTAGGTTATTTTGTAATAATCTATTTTTGAGGCATGTATTTTAGTATTTAAACCCCTCTTATGCATTTAGAGAGGGGTCCAAAATTTTATCCAAAACACTTTTCAAGAAATTACACTTCTGTATTTTTTGGAAGGTTTTGATGAAATTATTGGAACATGATCTATTTTTCTTTGAATATCAAGCATGCTCTACTGAAATTACACTTTTGTACTCTTAGATTGTATTTGATTGAATGAAATTGGATCAATATTACTGAGCCCATGAGCAAGACCTTTCATATATAGTACTTTTATCATATGATTGTGTTTTAATGAATTAGCAATACTCTTTCTTTGATTGTCATATGTATGGAAATATGAGTTATAGTTCTAGATTATTGCACTTTTGTATGATGTTTCAGCTCTTATTCTGTATTGAATACATAAAAAATTATTATATGTGATATAATTTTCTCAATTGTTTTTCTAACTATTTATCCAAAACAATTATCATGAACGATTTCATTTCTTTTGGCAGTTGAAGTATCTTTATAACCAATTGCTTTGAGACATCTTTGTAGATTGCATATATTAGTTTATTCCTGGGTATATTTATAGTCAGATAATGTTAGATTAAGATATATGCATGTGTTTATTATTTAGATTAGATTATACTTAGTTGAATCATTCTCCGTTATATCTTATACCATCCCAACAATATTATCAAATCAATCCTCTTTGGGAAATTGTTCCCATTATCCCTAGTCGGAGCCACTATACCAAATGGAAAAGGAGTTGCTTTTAAGATCCAAACCGGGTGGTTATACCCGATGTTGTCACAACTAATTTTGAGGCTTCAATACCACCCAACTGCCTAAACTTCTGCAGCCTGTAGACCATCGTTAGCCCTTCGAGCTTTGTAGTGGAATAATTCTTCTCAGCTTTTGATAACTTTATGCTCATGAAGGCTATGGTATGATCAATCTCTCCTTCACCTGTCTATGTTAATATTTTTCTTAGCACAATGCAAGGGGCTTCAACATGCACATGGAACTCTTTCTTCCAGTCTGAAAACACCAAAATAGGCGTTGTCACCATATTTTCCTTCAAGACATCCAAATTTTGCTGACAGTCCTCATCACAACAAAACATCGCATCTTTCTTCAATAGTTTCTCCATTAGTGTGGTTATCTAATCATATGCCTTGATAAACTTCCTGTAATACCCAGTGTGCCCCAATGTTACACACATTTGTTTCACATTCCTAGGAGCTTCCAAGTTCACAATCACAAAAATCTTCACAAGGTCCACCATCAGTCCTTGCTGACATACAACATGGCCAAGCAAAATTCCAAAGGGCACACAGAATATGCACTTCTTCAAGTTTAGCACGATCTGATACCTTCGACATGTATCCATCATAAGGCACAGACTCGCAACATGGCATTTCACTAATCCAAACATAGTCCAATCATCAAAATACACCTCGAAGCATTTATGAATAAACTCTTTGAACACGACAGTCACAACCCGGGAAAAGATTGTTAGTGCGTTCTTCAATCCGAATGGAATAACCTTATATTGAAATTAACCCCACTTAGTCACAAAGGTTTTTTTTCTTCGGTATTCCAGCATGATCTCATTTGATGATATCCTGAAAAACCATCAGTAAATGAATACGCCTCTTGTCCGCCAACATTCTCTAACACTTCGTTAGTAAACGGTGTTGGAAACAGATCATGCACACACACATCAATCAACTTTCTTAGATCTACGCATATACAAATTTCGCCTTTCTGTTTCTTCTCTTGGACCACCATTGGGCTTACCCAGTCTGATTCCTCTACTAGCTCAAACTAGCTTCTAGCATCTTATCTAGTTCTTGGCACACCTTCTCCTTATATTTTGGATTTAGCCGACAAGGCCTTTACTTAAGAGGCTTCGCATATGACTTCAACATAATCTTCATAACACCTAAATCTCTTATGATTCCTTTTAAATTTGAAAACTTTGTTGCGAATAAATCTTGGTACTCGCGCAACAGCTTAGCTACCTTATCAACTGTATCTTTGCCCCAATAGTCTCTGATCTTCGTGAACTTAGGCTCTGCTTCAGAGCCAATGTTTACTTATCGAGTTTTCAAAGGTTTTGATACATACAAGTTTGCCACGTTCGGTCCTTCGAATTTGCGTTGTATTTTTTTCTAAAATGGTGATATTCTATGGATCATCTTCTTCTTCTTTAGTAGTCACATTGTAACATTCCAACGCTTGGTGCAATTGTGTACTCCAATCTGGCTGAGTCCATTCTATCGGTTCCTTCAGCGTTCTGAATATACAAGCTCTTATCTCTCAGAGCACTTCATCAATGCTCACAAACCCATCCTCAAAGCTAAAAGTTAATAGACAACTCTCCCTTAAGATGTCCCATTCATTTGTTCCATGGAAAAGCTCTATCTCCAAATACCAGTTCATTGGGATTGTATGTAAGGTATGACAGAAAATATGCAGCCATTCTAGTTGTGGTTTTGTTCCCCAAGCCTTAGTCCATCGTGCCAAATGATCGCATGTATCATCCTTCCCACTATATTTTTCTATCATTCGAGTATTATCATATCGAAACCATAATTTCATGATCCTCATGTACTTCTTCCAACCAGCGAAGTTCTCCTTATGCGTACCCCACCAATGGGCAGGCGTAGCGGGCAACACCAACTCTAGTGCCTGGAAGCGATGTTCTTCTTGTAATTCCCTTTCAAATTCATCTAAAAACAGTTCCACATCAGTCAAACCATCATAATGTGAAAAATTTCTTACCTCAGTTGAGACACACCGCAGTGAATTGGTCATCATATTGCAACAGAGCGTAGAGACTTCATGTAGTCAATTTTGCCAGTGTTCAATTTCTTCATCCGAATCTAAGGCGCAGGAGCTATCCATGTCCCACATAATTCGTCCATTGACTGTGGGATTTATCCAAACTTCATCTTTCATTGTGATATTGTATATCTGATCTAGATCATCATCACTTTCTACATAGTCTCGAATAGGTTCAATGTAACACACTCCTTCTACAGGGCCTAGTGGCACTACAACCCTGAGCGACTTCTTCTTAAACGTTATCTTTCACTTCTTCAAGTTGATTACCCGGTTCATATCAATAGCCCAGTAAATCCCTAGTAGCATAGGGTACGAGTTACTTTCATCCTATTTCAATGACCTCAAAGTCATCCAGTGCGCTTACACCCTCAATGTCCACCGTTACACCATATAAGCACCCCATCAAAATAATCTTCTATTGATTTTCTATGCACAACTGAATAAGAGATCACTGCAGCACAGGTCTCCCCGTACTTTCCCATGTATCCTTTAGAAGGACATTAATGTCAGACCCCAAATCCAAGATTACCTATTCCATTTCATATTCACCTATCTCTGTAGTTAGGCTCATCTCGTGCCTCATTTGTGTCTTATGCTTACTAATCTTTCTTATTGTGTGTTGTTCAATAGGAGTATTTTCCTTATTAGCACACTTGTCTATTAACTCTTGCAACCCTTCTACTGCTTTCTAATCACGTAGAAGCTTCATACAAGTCTTTAGAAAAGTAACTAGTAGTGAAGGATATACTTCTTGCGTCGCATTAGTCTCTGGCATTTTCTCTTGACTTCTTGAGGTATAAGCCTCAATGAAGTTCTTCTTTGCTTCCATGAAGGTTTCTTTAGCGCGATTAAGTTCAAACTCTACTTCCTTCTAGGTAGCCTTGTGCATACATCAGTCTTCCTTAGGCCTCATACCTTTATTTGCACCAGTTTCCATGCCACTTCTCAATATGATATTTATGCTCTGATCTTCTTCGCAGGGCTTAGCCCTCATCATTTGAATGTTCTGCATAGGTTGTTGTGGCTGCTATGGATACGCCTTATTTTCTTTCATATTTGTCATAAGGATCGGGCATTCCTCTATGATATGATCAAAATGTCAACAATATTAACACACGAGATGCGCGGGGTTTGTAAAATCTCGCGTGAAGTGCCTTTCTTCGCCACAGTTATAGGAGATTACCTGCCCACGCCCTTGACCTAGTCTAGCGCCTCTTCCTGGTCCTCAGCCTTGGAATCCTCCACGCGCAACTCCTGTTCCCTGATCCTGAGGACCGTTCTCTACCTACATCCTATAGGTAGGGGTTCTATCCATCATCAGCTCATAACTCCTACAATGGCATTCATCGTGTCCTATAGACTTACAAAAATTGAAAAACAATTGTTGAGAGGTCTGTAAAAATTTTTGCAATAAATGGCAGTTATCATGATGTCCTATGACCTAACAGATAGTGCACCATAACATAGCTCCTGCACTCATCCCAATGTTATTCTTTGGCTTCAGGGGAATAGTCCCTCCCCCGATAATATAGTTCTTATAGATTGGGAAATGGACCTTATCATGCCCATGGCTCTTACAATTCAAACACCAAACCTCAGCGCGCACATTCGGCTGAGATTCCTTTCCTTTATTCAGGCTCTATAGCTCCAAGTGTATGCTTTCCAGCTGTGATTGAATCTGTTGCACCCCAAGATTCATATCCTATATATGCGAGGTATCCAATCTCATCGCAATATCCAAGGCTTCCGCTTGCATTGTTATCTTCTATTGTGATAGAGGTACTCTTACATGTGGAAAGAGCGACACTATCAACCCGTCGCGATGTTGGGAATCTATGATTACCATATTGGCCAGCCTGATTAGGCACTTCAACCTCTGATCAAAGTCCCAAGGTATCTCATCTATGTTCTATCGGATTTCCTTAAATTCAATTACCGATTGTGCCTCTGACTTAGGCTTACTGAACTCCAAATTCAGAGCTAGCTGGGTATCTACCAACATCGCATTGGGTTTATTAGTGCATTATTTTATATACCATGTTAATGCGTGATCCTGTAAGGATGTAGCTAGCTACGCATTGTTAATATTATCATTTGTAATCTGATGTGCTTCCCAAACAGCTTCTGCTACAAACCAAAACTATTCTGGATCTTCACTCCTTGTTCCTTTAAAAATCAGCATCTTCATCTCGTTTGCCATGTTGAATGGTGGAAATGGAGGTGGGGGGGTGAAGGTTTAGGTGTATGAGGCAGGGGTGGAGGTGGAGTGGATGGATGAGGTATCCTTGCATTAGCCTACATAACTAACTGAACTGCACTTCGCGGCATAGTTAGCATTGTCCCTTCGTCATCTCTTCAAGGGGATTCAATGAGAGGAATATATTCTTGGTTGGTGTTATACAGGAAAATGACCTCCTCATCAACTCAGAGGAGAAGAATAGGATGACTAAAGGACTAACCAAGTTCACAGGCCCAATTGTCAAGCTAACGCTTTCTAGGAACTAGCAACCCGCTTTATAAAGCTTCCTAGCAAGGCTAAGGGTGTGTTAGTTCCAAGGGTAACTCTGTTTGTTACCATAGGAAGGGCGTTAGTAAACCTAATTGAGCTTCTATGGATGAAAGGAATGAGTTGATCAAGAAATATCCCAAGATTCTCTCCTATGTCAGCTCACAAAAGCAGGGAAACATCAGAACTCGACCTGTTTAGAGGAATTACTAATTCCTAATGGAGTTTACAAATAGGAAAGAGCACAAAGGCATGGAAAAATCACTGATTTAGCCTAATGGAACTCATGAAGGATTTGGCAAGGCTTATCCTCTCATGACATATATGAGAGTCTAGGGCCATTGTGGAAAAGGTCGAAACATTTGAAAGGGTTTCCTATTTGACTGTCGAGCATAGTCTCTTACTAAGGCATAGCAAGAGGTTTATAAGGGAGAGAGAGAGAGAGAGGAGTTGGAGGAGTAAGGGAAGGCTGATACAACCGATGGTTGTAATCACTCTTTTCTGCATCAATATAGAACAGTAATTGTGTTGTCCACTCCGCGATGTAGGTAGTATAATTTGTTTATATGTTCATGCAATGTCGTTATTATGAGTGGCTTAGATATATGTAACTAGATATATTTATATGTTAATGCATTGTTTGTAAAAGTTATATGCTATGATATTATGCTTGTCCTATCTATGTGCAAGTTTTGATCTCGAGCTAGCTCAGGGGTCTTCCACTTAGCTACATTGTGCTCTCTGGCAACACCACACCAAGACTTGAGGTAATAAGTCCTTCCTGCTTTGATTCTCATTTTCTTAACATATATATGCATGAATCTTTGTGACAACTACAGCTAATCTAATAGTCTGCCAAGTATCCCAGGAAGATCCTTGAGTGTTTCTACATCACTAAACACCTGTGCATTAATCCCTATAGCAAAATTGGCGACTTCGCTGGGGACTACACTTAGTTCCCATTTTTCTCCCAAAGTTCCTAGATCTCTCTTTCTTCTAGACCTTACTATACTTCTTAATCCCCTTTCTGACCACTCAAGACTATACAACATCCTCCTCTCAGTGCTCAGCCCTAGATCTAATCCCCACAACCTTCTCTTTTAGCCTTTTTCCTCACTAACATTGTCTGCTAGTGTAAACAGTGCTTTATAAAGCACTATGGCCTCACACACAGTGCAGTAGTGCTACAGTTAACTCTTTGTACCCTCTATTACAGAGCATTAGCTAGCCACTTCTTGATAAACATACTACTCTATGACCTCATGGGTTGGGAAATCTGCTTGTAGACTAATTAGTGATATGTAGCTATGATTGTTTGATTGATCTGTTTCCTGAACAATTTTTTTTTTAGAAAATAGCTTTACTTCTTAAAGTTTTTGTTTTCATAAAAGAAAAAATATAAAATTTTGACTATTTTCTGCTTAGTTGGTTAGATCTGCATTATTTGGTTTCAAAAATTTTTAGTGAGCATTATTAGTTATGTCAGTTGTGCTAGTGTTTTACTGAACTAGATGCATGGTATATATATTGATGTATGAATGACTATCCCTTTGTAGAAGAAACTTCTTCATTGAAATTGAAATTTACAAGCATTGTTTTTGGATGATTTGAGTCAAAGTCCCATATAACTTCATACGTCAACACCTCTACCAAAGATTTTAATGAAGTACATTTAAAATCTACCTAATAAAATCAATTAGCAACTCTTTTTAGAGTAAACACAAATTAGTTTAAGCTAGGATCTTGGGTTAGGCAGTGTGAGTTAACTGCCTAAGATCATACACTGAAATTAGTGTCATTAATGAGAGAAATCCTTCTGCACTCATACTATCCCGGACCACTCCATTAAAAGTGGAGCTAAATACAAGACAACATTGGACTGTAAATGAAGGTAGCCTGCCTTCGCTTACATCTCCTTAGGGTATTATGTGTATCGGGGATCCCTTCAGGGATATCGAAGCTGAGTTGGGGACTCAAATATCTTACCCACATAGCATATTATCTGCAACTATGTCCCCCCCGGTAGTGTCTTTGATTTTCGGTATCCTTAGTGGCCATACTTTTAGGGACGAAGACAAGGTGACTGGGGCGGGCTTCCTTAGTACCAAACACAGACAAACCTACTCTGTCTTCAGTTTTTGGGAGGGTGCTCATCTTTACAAGAGTACTTGGCCCTTTAATCTGAGGTTCGGGTGAAGTTCAAGAGTAATCGTAACTGTAAATTTGGCCAACTCTCTCTTTTGTCCATTGTGATACTGGGTTTCATCTCTAGTGATCGGTGGTTATCAGACAGGGTCATTTCCCTCTGCTTGTTGATTGATTTCCTTAGTGTATTTTTTATTTTTTAGGTGCCATATTGTTATCACCGAGACTTTAATAAATATCACTATAAAATCTATTGATAAAATTTATTAGTCACCGTGGCTACATTCGACCCTCATCATCAATCTAGACAATTGTTATGACTTCCTGCATTCATTGTGGAGGATCTGTTGAGCCCCAATGAATCAAATTACCCATCTTCAAGCAATCAATATCTATGATCTAACACTGAATCAGTTTGGACATCCCACGATTCAAGCTTAGCAAGGGTCTCGTCAGCAACCCCTTTGGTTGGCATCCATTATTTAGTTCTAACCCCCAGGTTCAGATGCCTGGGAGAAATGTTCCCAATATGCACATATCAGTCGGGAATGTTACAGTTTCCCCTCTGTTTATAGGACAACAAGGACAGTCATTGCTTGACATGAACCCTCCTTATTTCAGTCAAGGACGTATACTTAATTACGTGGCAAGTGGGATCCCTCAACAAGGTCCCACTCAATCCATATGAGCACCCCACTCTCAACCACAAATGAGTCAAGGCGGAATTTCTTATCCTGGGGGCACTTACAACCCCTAGTCTAACAATCCCTATGGACAACCAAAATACACGATTGTACCCTAAGGAAATTACTATTCCACACATCCTGTGTATAATATTGGGAACAACACAATGGGAGGACCGCAAGGATCCTCAAGTCAAATGTCATCGCCTTGGTCTGATTCGGGGGCATCAAACACCTTTCCTTTCTTGGAAATGCTTGATATCACTGACTTGTACAAACTCACCAATGACCCCATCTATCACAACTTACTTTGGCCTCCAATCCCGCACAAAATTCTGACAGACATCTCGAAGTTCAAAGGGAAACAAGGGAGGATTCGGGTATGCACATAACCACCTATCATTTATGGTGCGTTTTGTAACTCCATGGTGGATGATAGTATCCAACTACAGCTCTTTCCCGCACCCTTACTGACAATGCAGCCAAGTGGTACATTGAGTTACCACGCACGTCAATCAATACCTTTGGCACTTTAGCGATGGAATTCTTAAAGCACTTTCAGCTACCCATCTGCTATGAAACTAGGATGGAACTCCTCACCTCATTACATTAGGATACTGCCACCCACATCTCTAATCATATCCATGAATGGAGACGTAGGCGAAGGCTATTCAAAACTCCCCTCCTAGACTATCTATTAGCAGATTGGTTTTGCAAATATCTTCTCCCCCAAATCGATAAAGATGTCGTCTTAGGTGGTGCAATCATGGAAGACCAATCCATTCATCATGTCCAGCACTTGGATTTTATATATTCGTAGTCTATCACTTTATACGACGTTATTCCCAATTCCCCTCAAAACTCCACTACTCCTTCTACTCAGCAACCTAGCGTGCACGCCAGTGGTATTATCAACGCTGCCTCTGGGGCTGCTGTAAAACAACTTAGCAGTCACATTGCCCAGTTGTTAGTTGACCCCTGTACGAAATCGAATGATCTTCCTACTGCCACAATAAACTCTATGCAGTCTACACAAAAACCTAGTGGTAAGAACAAAAATAATAAGAGAAAGACTGCTCCTTTGGAAGAGCAGTCAACGAAGCAGTAGAACCCAAAGCAGAAGGTTGTTGCATCCTCTACCAATGGAAAGGAAAAACTCACCAAATTCCCTTGCAAAATCTGTGCGGAAGACCATATGACATATTGTTTTCCACGTCTCCAAGAATTCACATATTTCATTTCTAAAAAGGACATGGGAATGACCCTTGCGGTCTTAAATAACCCTTTCCCTGCTCAACAACATCACCACCATATTGCAAAACAACCCCAACTCCTGCAAGGGGGCAACAGTGGTTCACATTGTCCTTTAGCTGGTGAAGGACCATATACCGTTTACACCTTTGAAATGGTAGGTCTTCAAACAAGAGCCAAAACTTATGGAGCTCAAGTCACTAATTATGAGGAAGCCTCCTTGAGTCAAAACCCACTGCCACCTCATAATCTTCATATCAAAAGGCCGGTTGTTGATCTTGTGATTCGCCCCCTGAAAGGGGAACTTCCTCTTACAATGCATAATACATCTGCATGTGCTGCCCAGAACTACAGTATTGTAGAAGATTTGGTGCAAGCACGGTTAGCTATGTCTTCGCTCGAAGTCTTACAAACCAGTCCAGCACAAAGGAAATCTCTTCTTTTGGCAATTGGTGTGGTCGACCCTCAGGATGTTGGAAATAATACTATGAGGGGGGGGTGAATCAGTATTATCAAATCAATTATTTTTCATTTCATAATCAGATTTGTATATGCTACTTCAGTTATGGGAAACTATGTATATACACTACTGTGTCTAAAGCAACTAGTGTATATCAGTAAACTTATGATTCATTAAATGTTGATCTTTAATCAGTGCATCAGAACTTCATTAACCATAAGAACAGTAAACAGGTGCAGTAAAACAAAACAGATCATCACACACATGTACACAAGATATAAGGTGGAAACCCAATGTGGGTGAAAACCACTTGCTGCAATTCGTTTCTATCTTATTTTAATAAGAAACTTCTTCTTTTTACAATATTTTTGTACTGGTGCAGTCTTATACCAGTATGCAGGCTTCTACTTATAGAAGGCTACCACCTCCTCTCGTTCTCCAGCTTCTCCTAGAAGGGAGCTACAACCCTCTTAGCTCTTGTACTAGCTGATGCACTAGTACGTAGCTGCTGACCTATAGAAGGCTACAACCTTCTATTTTCTTCCAGGGACCACGTTTCATAAATTTTCAGACTGGATCCATCAATAACACCAATCAAACATCAAATGTATCTACATCAACCAATCTCCTCTACACCAAACAAAACTGAATCAAATAGTCACTTCTCTGAATGTTGTACCCAAAAAACAGTAACAGTAACCAGACACCAATTTTGAACCCAGAACACTGCAACAATAAAAAGAAGTAGCTAAAACATATTTCATGAGACGTACGCTACTTCAATATGGATAACTTGTGTGCATATGCTGCTATATTAAAGCCAACCAGCGTATACGCTTTTTTGAATTACTGAACCAGCGTGTATATGCGCCTCTACTGTGCTGAACCTGCGTATAGATCTATAAAAGATAATTTACCCTTTTCACTTATTCAGACATTATTTAAGCCCATATTATTAAATTTATAAATAAAGTCATGCGCCAAATATAATAGATCCAAATCACACAAAGATACTACTATTCAAGCCCTAAGATCTTGACCCATCAATAGAACTTATCCTTCTTCTAGCGCTTAGGTTCCTCCTTGGTTCAGATCTAGCTATGCACCATAACCCAATTCTAGATCTTGTTGTTTATAAGATATTCAATGCTTGAGTGAATGCCTTTGCCTAATGATCTCCTTCCCCTTTTATAGTCTTAGGCCTTACTCAATACCATGGTCCAAAACCATAGAGAATCAATACCATGGACCCAATACCTGGGTTCAACACTTCGGATGAGATACCACGGTCCAAAACCATAGGTCCAAATACCAAGCACTAAATACCATGGACCAAAAAATAAGATTTCCCACATGTACGCGCTTTTCCTTGCATGAAAGTCCATGCATACGTATACGCACCTTTTGATCTGCGATCCTATGTGTATACGCAACCTGGTTAAGAGGAACCTGCGTATATCTCTTTTTCCTTTATTCTGAGAGCCTAAACTATGATCTGTCATCTAAGGGAGTTGCCACCAAGGACAACACCTGTGTCATAGTGCCAAACCTGTGTCATAATGCTAACGCAGGATTCCATGCTTGCAATTTTCGACATGGAAAAATTTAAACCTCCCCTTTCACACCAGCTTGCATTTCAAGTGTGAATATTTTCAAAAGGGAAAGTGTCATAGCTCCAAATATCACCCTTGGTATTTGTGATGCTTGGTTTTTGGCCTAGGGCAAACCCTCCTTCTAGACTTGGTCCAAATATTTTAAAAACAGTGTTTTACTCCTTGTACGCTACTTTGCCCTGTGATAAAAGCATGTACACGTGGGTTAGTCTATACCCAACCCATGTATATGTGTTAGAACACTTTAAAAATTTAAATTTCCTTAACTATGGGTGGAGTTCACGGGTTTTACCTGTTTCCTACCTCCTAGTGCCCGTGGCCCAATTGTTTCCCAACTAAAAAACTAATTGGGAGAACTATAAATAGACTTCTATGGGAAGGCCTTAAGGAGGAGAAGGGATAGAATTATTATACTGAGATTATCCTTTGACTAAGTCTGAAGTATCCCTGTGCTTCAAGCACTTCCCCGAGTTCAGGAATCCCTTGTTTCCTTGAGTGTTGATATTCTCCCACTTGCTTGAGATATCATGGTATTGGTTATGGAAGGAGGTTGTTGAAGACTGGGACTGGACAGATCTGGAGGACAGTTCCGCTTGGAGCCAAAAGAAGAAAACTTAGGTGAATTCTCTCTGTGTTGGTTATAGCTTTCTACAATAAAACAAAACATTGTCTTGTTCCTGAGATTAACTTTGTTTATGCATCAGAGACTATTGTAATTCATGTATGAATGTTATTTCGATGTATAACTAATCATATTGCTTATATGATATAAAGTTGATTTCATTAAGATGCTTTATTTATATGCTGCTATGTACATTTGGAATGGTTGATTTCTAGATTCGAAGATCATCAGGAGTTACAGAGGGTCTGAACCCTGCTGGAACTACCCAAATGAAGGACATTTGGGTATAATCGCTATCGCATAGTTTTTTATATAAGCATGTTGCCTAAGTTGTATGAGTGTTTCTTACTGTAGTTTTCTCTTGCTCTGTTGGGGTTTCAACCTAAAGCCCTAGGGTACTTATTCCCGTAACATAATTGGGAACTCCACTAGGGATAACAATCTTGTTATTCCTAGTTTGGGTTGTTCAATGTCAATTAGGGCTCAGTTCTTGGTTTTCTTGCTATGACAGTATTGTTTGGTCTAGTAGAATCTCAGACCTTAAGTCTGATCATTTTTATCTGGCTTCATTTTTTATTTTTCTTGCAAAGCTTTGTATACGCACTTTTGTCTATTTGCAGTAGTGTACACACCCTTGTTTCTATGAAGTGAACCTGCGTATACGCAAGTTTCCTTTGTCAGAAGCACGTGTACGCGCCCCTATGCTTGAACACAGTCACATATACCATTTTTTGCATGCTTTTTTCAAATCTTTCTGCCCAGAAAGATTTGCTTCTTGGTCTGTTTGGTTTCTGAGTGGTCAATTTCTGTCTTTAGAATTTAATTATTCAGTGAGAATACTATTTTGAATTCTCTTCTACTTTGAAAATTTTTTGGCCTAGGTTTGCTTTTGAGTGAGTTTTATGATTTGTGTTTGGACACACAAGACTTCTTATAGAGGTTCTCGATTGTTCTGGTCCTCTGGAATAACATATTATTTTCAATCTTTGTGTCAAGCTTGATTATTGGTCTACTTGCTTTTCTTTCCTTCATTTCATGGCCTTACACCTTTTCTTGCTTTTTGAAAGTTTCTTTTTGATGAATTTGAAAGTGTTTCTTTCCCAACTTCTTGGTCAGTTTCTTAAAGCTCTTTACTACTGTTTGGGTCAATTAGTACAAGTTGAAGCCCTTTTTGTTCAATTTTT
The DNA here is from genome assembly GCA_031772625.1 of Pinus tabuliformis. Lineage (NCBI taxonomy): Eukaryota > Viridiplantae > Streptophyta > Pinopsida > Pinales > Pinaceae > Pinus > Pinus tabuliformis. Next base: position 925,639,430 of record CM062816.1, read on the forward strand.
CATTCGTTGTCGAATTGGTAACTTGCAAAGTTTCCTTGTGCTCTTCTTTCGGTCTTTGAGTCTTTGGTGGCATATAGAGTGCTTTCGAAAGGTTGTTTTCATTGCTTCTTGAAAAATAAAAGTCCTTAAAAAACATTGTTTTTGTCTTCTTTCGCCAAGTTTGATTTTGGTTTCTTTTGATTTTTTGAAAGTGATTTGTGATCTTTTTTATTAGTCCTTCTTGTTTGAGAAGATTTTGTATTCGAAATTTGTATTCTTTTCAAACACTTAATTTGGCTTATTAATAAGTTATAAACGATTGCTTTCGTACTTTTTAGAGTAATCTAGAATCTTGCATTATCATGTACACCTTGCATTAGGGTAGCTTTGCATTATTAAAGTATCAATATTCTTTTTAGTTTTTGTGAGTGTGAAGTGTGTTATAAGAAAAGAAAAGAAAAAAGTTTTTGCTTTATAGAAGTTTCTTAGAACCCAAGTAGAAATTTCTTTCAACGAAGAATAAATGATTGCATTTCATATAAGTTAGTTTTTCATTAATTTCTTTTGCGTCATACAAACACCATCGGTTTCATTTCCATATTGTCCCTTTGACTTAAAAGAATAGCCACTTAAAATCAAGAACTTAATAAAATAAACTAGAACTTTTTGTATTGTCATCAGAATACACCAACAAGTTTTAGGTTTATTTAGGGCCTTGGATTAGGCAAGAGGAGAGTAAACTCTCCAAGGCCACTCTAAATTGTAAAACATAGAAGTCTTATTAAAGAGTGGAATCCAATAGCGTTAGGGAGATCCGAAAAGCTCCGTGACTAGGAGTTAAGCACGAGGGTTCATGAAGATAAGGACGAGAGATACCCCCTCTCTTACTTGTCAGATCTTACCTCACGACTGTTCTACCCGACTTCTGATATGAGTTGGTGTCTTTAGTTTCCTATCCTATGGATCCACACAGGTGGCTACAGAGGGGAATCCCGTGGCACCTGAGGTTGATGTTGCATCACATTCAGCAATACTTCTGGAGGGCACCCTTGCGAAGCTTGGGGGCTTGCACCAGCAAAGGCTATTGTCTGGAGGTCAGCGTAATTACCTCTAATACCTTCACTAGTAAGTCTGGGGCATAATTACCCCAAACTATTTTCAGAAGACCCTTATTATTAACTTTCTTGTATTTTGGTGTCCAATCCTAATCACCCAGAGTGGAAATACTTGGAAGTTGCTTGATTGCTGCTATCTTTAGGGACATTTTAGTGAGTGTTTTGTGCTCCTAGTCGGCCTAGCTTTTAATTTTCTTGAGTCTTTAAGTAGATCTTATAAAAATAACTCAAAGTGGCTGACCGATCATCTTGACGGTCTTGGAGACTTCGTGGGCTTTCACCTACGAGTCCATAGCCTTCTCCTAGAAGGTGTAGGAGCGATTCTGCCAGTGGTTTCCAACCAGTTGCAGCGGGCACGTTGGAGATTGATCCTCCGCTTGGGGGCATTAGTTCACAAGATAGACCTGTTCCTAGCACAGAGTTAGAGAGGAACACACCATTTATTTCTCAAGTACTCTTCCAATCAGAAGATAGTATTGAAGTAGAAGAGCTTTCAGAGTCGGTTGCAGCTCTGAATTCTCCTCTCCCTCCTGATCATCCAAACATATTGCTATACGTTGGAACTCCAACTCACAGGCCTTTAAGCCCTAGTCCACACACATCTATCCCTTCGATGACCATTGCTGGAAGCATGGCATCCACCACGAGTGTTGCGAGCATGCAGAATCCCATATCTGTGCAAGGGGGAGGAACTATTTCCATCCCTTCTAACACTCCCAACACTTCCTTATTTGGGTCTACTTCCATTCCGTTGATGAGTGGAAGTTCTCAAGCTAATGCATCCAGTTTTGGATTTTTCCCTTTTGGAATGCCCTCTCAAGGTATTCCTTCAGTTCCGTTGAATATACCATCAACCACCTCCACATCCATGATGAGTGGATTGACTTCTTTTCAGGGTTTCCCATTTGGAAGTGGTCATATACCACATTCCAATCCGACAGTAGGGTCTATGCCTTTTCCTTTCACAAGTCAAGGTGGTAACCCCTTTCAAAGTTGGACAAACCCTGCGGTTAGTGGGATAGGAGCTGGGAATCAGTTTTTCGGCCAACAAGGGAATGTGTCATATTCCTCGGTTAATTCATTTCAAAGTTTTTCACCATTTGCTAACACTTGGAACCCTTATCAGGGGCTATCAGCTCCTTTCAATACTTCATTAGAGGGTAACTTTACTGGTTACGGAGGATTTTCTACTGGAGTTGGTCAAACTCCGAGTTTTGTTGGACCACAAGGATCACCTTTTTTGCTGGACCACAAGGATCACCTTTTGGTGTAGTAGGTTCTACGAGCTACTTTGGGTAACCTGGTGCCTTTCAAAATCTAGGTCATTCTTTTCAGACCTATAGGAACCCCGCCTAGTCTGGATGGAATCTCAAAGGTCCTCCACGACTTCCTTTTTTGGCCACGCTTAATCTGCCAGACTTGAGTAAATTGACGAATGATACAATTAGGTAAAATCCGGCTTAGCCTCTGGTCCCAATTAAACTTCCATCGGATATTCCAAAATTCGAAGGGAAGGATGGTGAAGACTCGGAAGACCATTTGACCACGTTCTGTTTATGGTGTTCATCAAACTCCCTGATCGACGATTCAGTCAGGTTGAGGTTATTTCAGTGCACCTTAATGGGGAATGAGGCCAAATGGTATATAGAGTTGTCAGGGGGAACTTTTACTTCTTTCAGCGATTTGGCTAATATTTTCTTAACCCATTTTCAATTGCATGTCCGTTATGAAGCCGGAACTAAACTTTTGGCCAATTTTCATCAAGACATGGCAACTCACATTTTGAATCATATCTAGGAATGGAGACGGAGAAAGAGGCTTATCAAAGCCAAAATTACACCAGAGTTCCATCTCGAATGTTTTTAAAATCTTTACAACCTGAAATCTCTAAGGATGTTTCTCTTTCCGGTGTTTATTCGGAAGAGCAGGCTATTTTTCAAGCCTAGCAATTAGAATTGATATATTCTCAGGCCAGGACTCTTCAAAAAATCCTTCCTGACGCTCCTAGATCTAAGGTTGATTTAGCCAAACTGAAGCCCATCCCTCACGCCGATGGTATATTAGGATCAATTGATGCAAATACGGTGAACCTTTTGAACCAATTGCAGTAGTTATCTTTACAAACTACTTCTTCTAACCAGGCAGCACCATCTACACCTTCGCCCTCCCAACGTACCTCCGTTAACGTCATCTAGGCTTCTAACCCCAAAGGAAATCAACAATCTGATGGGAAGAAGAAGGGACGAGGTAAGAAGAAGAATCAGGAAGGGAAGGGTGATGTGAGCAAGCCTGGCAATGGTACCGGTGAGTGTAGAAAAGAGTCTAAGAAGAAAGTTAAAATTCCATGCAAGTTATGCAATGGAGATTGTTTGACTCACCTCTGCCCCAAGATTCAGGATGCTCAGTGATTGTTAGTGCAGCAAGGGTCCTCTAACTCCCAAGCTGTCCTGACTAACCCTTTTCACCAAGAGCAGCAATTACTTGCTAGTGCAAACTCAAACGCTAGTACCTCTGCAGGGGATAACTAGGAAGGGGAAATTTCCTCAAATGTGTATATGATGAACTCTCATGTCGACGTTTCCACATGCGCATGTGATTACGATGAAATGGAAACATCTAAGGAAAAATTTGTTCCAGAAACCTCAAACCCGCTTCATATTGAGCGACCCTTTGTTGAGTCTATACCTCAGATACCGAAAGGTTCCGCTAAGAGCTTGATGATTAACCCTAATTCTAGGGCAGCCTAGAACTACTAGATTATAGAAGATCTGGCTCAAATTCCATGTGCTATGTCTACATTGGAGGTACTCTAGTCATGTCCTACTCAAAGAAGTGCTTTGCTTTCGGTAATCAGGGCAGTAGATCCAAAAATTTCTTTAGTGCTCATTTTTTATATGCTCAATGTCAAAAAGAGACTTCCTCACCATATGGCTTTCTAGATAAACTCTACTTACCAGAAAACAAATATTTTTCAGACAGTTATAGGTGAGGGAGCTTCCACATGCGTAATGTCTATGTAATGTTGGAAGGCCATTGGATCACCTTCAGTTGTTCCTCCACCGACTCTCTTAACAGCATTTGATGGTCATTCTCATAGGCCACACGGAATTATCTTGGCTTTTCCTATATGTGTTGAAGGAAAGGTCATTAATATTGAGGTAGAAATCGTTGATGCCAACTTGGATTACAACCTCCTCTTGAGAAGAAATTGGATTTACGAGATGGATGCCATAGTTTCATCTCTGTTTCGCATCCTTTGTTTTCCTCACAAGGGGATAATTGTTAAAATTGATCAATTAGATTATTCTCCGTGTGATTCTTGTGAAACTTCGGATTCTACCATTCCATTGGTGGATAATCCTCGTCAACCTATAGAGAATTTAGGAGTAGGGATGTACTCTTCTTTGATGGGTTTATTTGATCTTCCCCCTCTTACAGCTAGAATCAATGCAATTTCATCCACCAAGGGGCCTTCATGGAAAGAGTTCTTTCAAACCCATTATTTTTCAGACCCTTGGACCTTACCTTCATCTACAAACACATTAGATGGAGGCCAAGTTGGTGGAATGGCGTTCCCCATGTCTGCAATAGAGCTTAGTTATCAATCTATCGTTAACCCTACAGACAACCATCCCACTCCTTTTTCAGAAGAGGAGTTAGATGGTGATGTGGCTCCAGCTTGGACCCTCGACTCTACCTCTGCTCTGGATTTCTTAGATACAATTTTACCATCTAACAAAGCAATTTTAGAAGCGATGACGGGTACAGATCGACCTTGGGAAGATTTACATCATCAATCATATTTTCTTCCACCATTGCAAGAAGTCAAATCTAGGTTCTCCAATATGCTTACTAGTGATGTTTGTACAGTGTCAAACCCTTTGGCTCCAACACATTTATTTTCTGAAGGTAATATGTCAATTATCTCAAAAATTGTACCTATAAACATCTCTAGGAATCCTAACATTATAGAAAATGTCTTCATCGGAGCTGATTGTTCCCTTGAAGAGATTCAAATTTACACCGACCTCTTTAAAGAGTTTAGAGATGTGTTTGCTTGGTATTATGAAGAAATGCCTGGTATTGATCCATCTATAGTCCAGCATGAGATCAAGACGTATGAGAATGCCAAGTCGATTCGTCAAAAGCTTCGGCCGATCAATCCTAGGAAAGTAGCAACTATTAAAGCTAAAGTAGAAAGGTGCTAGAGGTGGGTTTCATATACCCCATTCCTCTAATGAAGTTGGTTTCTAATCCAGTCCTGGTAGACAAAAAACAAGGAACGATCTGAGTCTGCATCGACTTTAGGTATTTGAACAAGGCTTGTCCAAAAGAGAATTACCCCACACCGTTTATTGATCAAATAGTTAATGAATGTGCGGGTAATGAAATTTTCTCATTCATGGATGGATTCTCTGGTTATAATCAAATATCTATCCGTTTAGAGGACTAGCATAAGACAACTTTTATTTGTCCTTGGGATACCTTTGCATACAAAAAGATGCCTTTTGGTCTTAAAAATGCTGGCGCTATGTTTCAGCAGGCCATGTCTTACGCTTTCCATGACATCAAGCATGTCATCAAAGCATACTTGGATGATTTAGCTGCTCATTCTTGAAAGAGAATTGATCATCCTAGCCACCTTCGGTTAGTTTTTGAGAGATGTCGATTTTACAAAATCTAGTTGCATCCGAATAAGTGTGTTTTTGTAGTCACATCTGGTCGGTTGTTAGGATTCATCGTATCAACTGAAGGGATTCGAGTTGATCCCTTCAAGGTTGAGGCAATAATTTAGTTGCCTCCCCTGTCTTCCATCCGACAACTTCAAAGTCTCCAAGGAAAAGAAAATTTCTTGAGACGGTTTATAACATACTACACTGAGATAACTAAAGGATTTATGCATTTTCTGAAGAAAAGAGTTGCATTTCTATGGGACAACTTTGCGCAACGATCTTTTGATGCCTTGAAGCAGGCATTTATCGCTGCCCCATTGTTGAGTCCACTGGATTATGGCAGAGATTTCTTTTTGTATCTTGCAGTGGTAGAATTAACCATAGGTATGGTTCTAGTTCAGGAGGATGATGCTCTCAAAAGGATGTGATTTACCACTTGAGTCGAGGCTTGGTAGGTCCTGAACTACACTATTCTCCTGTTGAGAAATTGGCCTTGGTAGCTATCAATGCTGTCCAGTGGCTTCGTCATTATATTTTGCTACGCAAAACGTTCATCTTAGCGGTTGTCAATCCTTTTCAGTTTATCCTCAATAGGCGAGTGATTGGGGGCAAATACAATCGATGGATTGTTATTTTACAAGAATTCGATCTCGAGTTCTTGTCAGCCAAGTCTAAGAAGTCATTGGTTTTTGCGGAATTAATTTATGAGCTACCTTGTGAAGAAGACATTATTTATGAGGAAAGTTTCCTAGACGAATACTTATTCCTCATCTCTTCACAAGATCCTTGGTATGGAGATATCATCATATATCTCCAAACTTCAAAGTTACCGCCTGCTTCCTCCAAGGATGAACATCAAAAATTACATCACCTTGCTAAGAACTATGTTATCATTGGTGATACATTATATCGCTGAGGGGTTGATTCAATCCTTAGGCATTGTTTAACTTTGGAGGAAGTAGAATATGTACTCAATGATTGCGACAGTGGAGCTTGTGGTGGTCATCTATCAGGGCTTGCAACAACCCACAAAATCTTGCATGCTGGCTACTTTTGGCCTTCAATTTTCAAAGATTGTATTGAAGCAGTCAAACATTGCCACCCTTGTCAAGTCGATACTCGGAAGATGCACGTGCATCCTGTTACACTAAAATTTGTCACCATGACTATTTGCAGTTAGTATGGCTCCATCAACTGTAATACTATCCTCCTTGGCAAGCCTCATACCTCTGCTCTCCATGTCAAACTCCAAGAAAGAGAGAAAGTCATTAAAAATCTATATATCTCTGGGTACGCAGTTTCTCTTAGCCTTACCTACGTGTACGCACCCCAAGTTCACAATACCTGCGTACTTGTACGCTCTGTCTGTAAAGCAATGGGTGCGTACTCCTGTAAAGGTCAAAAGGCGCAAGTTTCACTCCAAAAAAGTTACTTGTGGTCATTTCTAGAGCATTCTAGAAGCTTGTTTGATGTGTATGGAGCGCCTCCAGATGGTTCATGTATCCCTATCAAAGAGGAACTTATCCCATCAAGAGGGGAGCTATCCCATCCAAAGAGGGACTTATCCCATTGATGGTGGACCTGAATAACTTCCTCTAGAGCACTATAAATACAGGCATTGGGCCAGAGGGAGGGGAGGTTGAAAGCTGAACATTCCTAAGGGTAGATGCTGCTGGAATTAGGACTCCCTTGTAAAGCTTGAGAGGAGAGATTCCCATCCTTTCCTAGCCTTATTTGAGAGTAGGTGAGCTGATCAAAGTAAAGGAAAACTCTTGATGGACCCTAGGAGGGACTTGCACAACACCAAGGCTCAGGTTGTAATGGTTCCTTTTGTTTCCTCTTAATACAAATGAACTCATTTTTCTCAACAGATTGTTATTCATGATTTGTTTCATATACTCCTTGGTCTGTATGATGGATATGTATTGTTTTATGAGTTTATCAGGTGCTATTTAATCTTTTGGCTTGTTAGTGAATGCAGGTTTCAAAGAGAAGGAGGAGCTCATCCAGATCGGCGAGGCTGGACTACTACAAAGCGTTGGACTAAAGGTATGTTAAAATCACCTAACTACTTGTATTCTCAGTGCATGTTTAGAGAAAGGTAGTGTTTATTTGTCTTGTTTGTCACTAGAAAGCTTTTGCTTCTAGGGAGGTCGGTTGTGTCCGCACTATCGACTCTTTCCGCATGACAAAATGGTGACTCCGCTGGGGACTCCATTGATGTGAATGATTTTTCCTTTGTATGAAATTTTGATCTGAGAAAAGTCGTTTGTTTTCTGGTTTTTGGCTGTCTGACTATGTTTTTGGGTGGCCTAGCTTAGGGTTAAATTAGATTTTAGTTTTTCTTTGTTTTGCTAGAAGTACGCAGCCTTTGCGTTGATCACAGTGCGTACCTATACGCATTGTCGCTTTGTGCACAGAGCATACCCGCACCTGTGCAAACAGGTCACCTGCGTACCCTGTCAAAATTAAGAAAATTTCAATTTTCTTCTTTTTTCCTTTTAGATTTTGCTTTTAATTTGTTTTTGCTGCCCAGATCCACTGTCACCTGTCAGAAGCTTTCATCTTGGTTAATTCCATTGGCATTCCTGCTTTAAGCTTTCATCAATTGGGTGTTTTAAGTCTCTTTTTGAGAAATTCTTGATTTGTTTTCCTTTGGTCATTACTTGGAGGTTTCTCTCAGTCCTTTCACAATTTTGCATCTTTTTGCTTTTGTTTTTGCAAAAAAAAATTGTGTATGAGTGTTAATCGCCTTTGAGTGTTTTTATTTTTTGATCTTTGGAACTCTCACCCAATTTTCTCGACTTGCACTTGATTGGTTCTTAGATTACATTAGAATCATCTTGTGTTTGAGAATTCTCTTGCATAGATCACATTTGCATAATTAGAATTCTCATTTTCAAAATATGAATGGAAAATGTGCATAGATTACATTTGCATACTTTTCAAGTGAATTGTGCATAGATTACAATTGCATAGTTTACATTCTGAAAAATCAATCGTAGATTTAGATCAGCTTTCTTTGATTTGAATTTACACAAAAATAAAAATAAAAAAATGGTTTGGAATTGATATGCATTAGTTTTTCTTGATGAAATTAGTGCATTAGAAAATTTGTTATTTTTTCTCTTAGTGATCAATTTTTGCATTGTTGGAAGTGAATGGAAACTCTCTCCTTACTTTAGTTAGGATTCATCGAATTGAAAAGATTACATTATCATATTCGATTGCATTCAGTTGAGTCGGGTCATAACACCATTGGTTTCATCTCCATTTACCCATTTGAGTAATAACAGCCTAAATAACACAGCGCTTAATTAAAATTCATCTAGTAATTTTTACATTTCTAGGGCTCTGAAACACCAACATAGATCAGGTTAGTGTCTTGGAGTAGGAGAGTACTTAACTCTCCAAGACTGCAAAACCAAACAAGTAGCTCATCTTGTGGTAGGATAAATCCAACTGTTACATTTATACTCTGGGAAAGCTCCTCTTAAAGGAGAAGCACGAGACCGTGTCCGAACCAGTGAGGGGATCAATCCTCCTTCATTGGGAAAGGTGCCAGATACGCACGTACTACAAACGGTAAACCTCGGATTATTGTCGAGGAGCCTGGGGTCACTTGTCGGTAAACCTTGGATTATTGTCAAGGAGCCGGCAAGGGGATTGAGCTTGTTACTCTGCCCTTGCGTGCTATCGGGTCGTAGACTGTTCCCCCAGGTGTATTTGTTGCTGTTGGTGACCTTAGTGACCATTATCTTTAGGGTTCTACCCAAGGTGATGGTGGAGGGAAGATCCCACTATACCTGGAGCAGACGTCGGCTAGACTCACTTGGATTTTCTGGGGGGTTCACTTCACTCGAGACGGTTAAAGTGGAGGAACTTGGTCCAGTCTATTCATTAAGCAGGTTGCCAGGGTAACTGTTCCACCCGCCACTTCTGTACTGAATTCTACGATGTTGGATTTCATCACCAACTAGTGTTTTCGGTCCGGAAGGTTACTGTTTGTGTGTGGTTTGACTCCTAGATTTGATAACACGTGTTAATTTGTTTGTTTTTACTTTTAGAGACCATAGGTGTGAATTGTGAATTTTAATTGTTAGGTGTGAATTGTGAATTGTTAATTTTAGTTATAAATTGTTAATAAAATTCATTGAAGTTGAATATAATGGCAAACGTTCCGGAATTTACCAACCTAGGAACCCCTCCTAACGAGAATCCTAGTACTTTTCCTTACTTTGGAAATGTTGCTCCTCCTTATATGGCTACTTTGTCATTACCTGGATTTACAATAGGATTACCAATATGGTTATTTTCAACTTCGTTGGCCCAAAGTACTCCAATTGTTCCATCTCAACCGGATGCTTCACCTCAACAGAGTTCACCATCTCAACATCACCAACCTTCTGTTGACCCTTTACCTTCTTCGCCTAATTTTTCTTCCTCCATTTCTTCCTCTTCGCCTGGTAAAAGCCTTGATGCTAGTAACCAGGAGGCTAAGAAGAAGAAGAAAGGGAAGAAGAAGAAGAAGAAGAAAAAGCAAGATAAGAAAGAAGTCAACCAACCAACCATGACTGTAAGTGTTAGTTGTGTTGAGGAAAACTCGGACATGCATCGTAAACCCAAATACCCTTGCAAGCTTTGTAAGGGTGACCACTTCCTTGTCAATTGTCCTGGTATTCCAAAGGTCTTGGAAGTATGGTCAGAAAAATCTCATCAACTTTCTATTGATCCATCAACCAGTGATAGTCAGGTTCCTGGGAAAAAGGGTAAAGTTAGGTTTCCTTGTAAGTTATGAAAAGGGAGACATCAAACTCACATTTGCCCTCACATGGATGAAGCCTCAAAATTGTTGGAAAACCTTACTGTTCCACAGCAAGAATTTCCAACTGGTTACCGTAAACTTTCTCCCAACCTACCGTCAACTAACGGAGTGATTGATCTAATTTCAAGTACAGTCGATCACACTCTTCCATTGGAGAGTGAAACTCATGTCACTCAGGTTGATGATCCATTAGTTGATCAAGTGGTCGATTCAATTTCACATCCGGTCGATCCCACTTTCCCTTCAGAGAGTGAAATTCATACCGCTCAGGTTCTTCTTGTTACATCAGATTCTTCTGTGTCAGGGGGCATTTCACCTGTTCATACAGAACCCCCTCCAAGTACTGAGATCTTTTCCTTTGATTGGAATAGACTGACAGAACCTTGTCTTCCTTCCTCCATCCCTTTCCAAATCATTGTCAAGGCTGGTGGTAGGGACATACATCGTACTCAGGTAGATGAAGGTGCTTCTGTTAGTATTTTATCCTCAACTGTTTGGAAAGCTTTGGGTTCCCCTCAGCTTGCGCCTATTACGCAGAATCTGAAAGCTTTTAACAGAACCATTAGTGAACCTTTAGCGATCCTTCCTAATTTTTCTATTACCTTGGAAGGTAAAACTGTCTGTATTGATCTTATGGTAGTTCGAGGTCCCTTGGATTTCAATTTACTCCTTGGGCGAGACTATGTTTATGCAATGAAAGCTGTCGTATCGACACTCTTTCGCGTGATGTCTTTCCCTCACAATGGAAATATTGTGACTGTAGACCAGCTTTCGTTCCCTAGTCTTGTTTCAACTACCAATAATATGACAGCCCTAAATGTTCCTGATTCTCAAGTGGTATCTACCCCACCATGGGTTAATTATGTGGCAACTGGTCCCATGTTTTCAGTTACCGATGTCAGTGAGCCTCTCACTATTTGCTCATCTTCCTTTGATTTAGATCCGGTAATTGACATGGAAAATTCTATGGGATTACTTGAACACGGTGTTCTTATCCCTTGTGAGTCCCTTGACATGAGTTCCTTCCAGAGAACTATTCTTCCTTCTGATGAAGACCTCTTGGAAGCCATAATCAAGGTGTCATGAGGAAAGTTCCTTTTACTGTGTCAACCTCGTTAAAAAATGAATCAGTGTGTACAAGGATAGTTTTTTCCTGTATCAACCTCGTTAAAAAAAATGAACCAGGCTAGCATGAGGATAGTTCTTTTACTGAGTCAACCTCATTAAAAAATGAATCAGGTAGATTTTAGGTTAAGTTGGTAGATTGTAGAAAGTAGGATTTTGTGAGGACAGTTCCTGTTCCTGAGTCAACCTCGTTAAAAAATGAATCAAGTATGAGGATAGTTCTTTTCTTGTGTCAACCTCCTTAAAAATGAAACAACTCCCTTTTCAAGTTAAATATTGAAAGTTAACCTTCATTCCATCCATCTGGTTGAATGCAATGAAGCCTGGGGGCATGTACCTCGCTTTGCATCGTTATGCTAGGGGAATGCGAACTTTTGGAGCATAGTTCCTTGTCTTGTGTCAAGCTCGTTAAAAAATGAAACAAGGGTAGGTTAAGTAGGTAGATTGTAGAGAGTAGTCATGAGCATAGTTCCTTGTCTTGTGTCAAGCTCATTAAAAAATGAATCAAGGATTTTAGAGAACAATTCCTTGTATTGTGTCAAGCTCGTTAAAAAATGAATCAAGGTTTTTTTTTAGGTATAGTTCCTTGTTAGGTAGATTGTAGAGTAGTTATGAGCATAGTTCCTTATCTTGTGTCAAGCTCGTTTAAAAAATGAAACAAGGGTTTTGAGGATAGTTCTTTTCCTGTGTCAACCTCACTAAAAAATGAAACATCTCCCACAAGTCTTTCCAAGATCTTGAAAGTAAAGCTTCATTCCATCCACCTCATTGAATGAAATGAAGCTGGTGGGCATGCGCTCTAGCAGTTATGCTTAGGAGGCATCAAGAACAGTTTTCTCTCTGTTTCAAGCTTGTGTAAAAATGAAACTACTTTGAAGCATAGTTTCTCTGTTTCAAGCTTTTGTAAAAATGAAACCTATCTCGAGTCAATTTCAGTTATTTTCAAGACTCGTTAAACTCATGAAAATCCCGAGATTATTTTCCTATCTTTCATTCTCGTAAAACAAATGAAAATGCCGAGTTCTTTCTGTCTTTTCCTGCTCGTAAATTAAATTGAAAGTCGGCCATATGAGTACATTTTTATCATTTTTTCGAACTCATTAAACCTTACGAAAAAGTGAAAACCATGAGTATATTTTTATCCCTTTTTCGAACTCGTTAAAACTTACGAAAAAGTGAAACCTTGGAGTTCTCTTTTAAGCCCTTTTCAGACTCCTAAAACATGAAAAGATTGCCGAGCGTTTCTTTTACACTCGTTAAAATGGAATTAAAAGACGGTCCACTTACAGCTCTTTTCCGACCGTAAAAACATGAAAAGATTGCCGGATTTTTGTCGTTTCAAATTCGATACTGGAAATAAAACGACGTGTCCTTGATTGCTTTTTACTTTTCAGGTCAAAGACACTAATCATGAAAGTACTCCTTGGTCGCAAGATCAAGCGGTTCTCTCAAGTATTATTTTATACTTTTTCGGGCTTGGGAGACACAAATTTACGAAAAAGTTCAACCCTGGAGTCTTCTTAAGTTTTTTCAGACTCTCTAAAATTGAAAAACGCCGAGTTTCTCCTATACTGGACTCGTTAAAATTTCACAGTAAAGGACTTGTTCGATTACAAACAGGAACGGACCACTCCTTCTTAGGGTTCGAATCAAAACTAAGTTGGACTCATCCGAAGGATGAGCTTATAATCAAGCATATGTTATCCTCCTCAAGCTTGTAAAAAATAAAGAGGTACTTGCCAGAAATGGTGGGGGAAAAGAGAGAAAAATGAGCCTATTTGTTATCCTTTGTCTCAGAAGAAGCCTTATCACCACTCTTGAACACGACACTTTTCATTCACCTGGGTTGGGAAATCCTTTGCCTCACAGTTGATCAAACCACATTGAAAGTCTTCAGCCGGGTATTAACTTTGGGTCAAATGTCACCAAGCCATCTGTTGTGTCGTTATGTGTTCAAGAGGTCACTGCAAATAAAGCATTCATCTGCAAAATACCTGTCATCCATCTCGACCATCCCTGAGTCAGTCCTTACAGCTACATTTCTTCAACTTGATCTATGATTTCGTGTTGTGGGCTTACCTGCAACGGGTCGCTTTCTATCGACATCAGCACATTATCTAGAAAGATGACCTAGAAATCATCAGTACCTTGAAATCTGCATGCATCAATGGCAAGTTTCTCGCCTTTGACGACGGTTTACATCATTGACTTTCGATCGAAGGACTCCGTGAAATGTTCGACATCAACTCATTCATTCACATCTCATGGATTGTACTGGGTACTTTGAGAACCATTGACATCACTGGTGGTCTCTCTCACACTTGTTAACAGTTTACATCATTGACTGGTAATCAAGTGGTTTCTACCATGTTCGACATCAACTCATTTATCCGCATGGATAGAATCGTACCTTTTTCGGGAAGTAGAAATGAAGACCCTGGATCTAGTTTCCACCATCCAGGCTGCGAGGAGTTTTGTATTCATTGTATAGTAGACCAATTATAAACAGATGGCTACGTCCATACTGTGTCTACAAAAGTCTATGATTATGATGTACTGCAGAATCATTCCTGTATCAAAGCAGTAGATAGTTTGTTAGTTAAAGTTTTCAATCTGAGTATGGGAATGCCTACCTCAGTGATGATATGATCTTATATATGTATTTTGTGTTGAATACTTGCAGGTTCCGACTGGGCTCTCCACAAGATAATCCTTGAAATGATAAAGTACTTCACCCTTCCTAGATGATATGAAACCCTTATCTACTACAGGCTTCGCACTTTAGGGGGAAATCTGTTACACTAAAATTTGTCACCATGACTATTTGCAGTTAGTATGGCTCCATCAACTGTCATACTATCCTCCTTGGCAATTCTCATACCTCTGCTCTCCATGTCAAACTCCAAGAAAGAGATAAAGTCATTAAAAATCTATATATCTCTGGGTACGCAGTTTCTCTTAGCCTTACCTGCGTGTACGCACCCCAAGTTCACAATACCTGCGTACTTGTACGCTCTGTCTGTAAAGCAATGGGTGCATACTCCTATAAAGGTCAAAAGGCGCAAGTTTCACTCCAAAAAAGTTACTTGTGGTCATTTCTAGAGCATTCTATAAGCTTGTTTGACGTGTATGGAGCGCCTCCAGATGGTTCATGTATCCCTATCAAAGAGGAACTTATCCCATCAAGAGGGGAGCTATCCCATCCAAAGAGGGACTTATCCCATTGATGGTGGACCTGAATAACTTCCTCTAGAGCACTATAAATACAAGCATTGGGCCAGAGGGAGGGGAGGTTGAAAGCTGAACATTCTTAAGGGTAGATGCTGCTGGAATTAGGACTCCCTTGTAAAGCTTGAGAGGAGAGATTCCCATCCTTTCCTAGCCTTATTTGAGAGTGGGTGAGCTGATCAAAGTAAAGGAAAACTCTTGCTGGACCCTAGGATGGAATTGCACAACACCAAGGCTCAGGTTGTAATGGTTCTTTTTGTTTCCTCTTAATACAAATGAACTCATTTTTCTCAACAGATTGTTATTCATGATTTGTTTCATATACTCCTTGGTCTGTATGATGGATATGTATTGTTTTATGAGTTTATCAGGTGCTATTTAATCTTTTAGCTTGTTAGTGAATGCAGGTTTCGAAGAGAAGGAGGAGCTCATCCGGATCGGCGAGGCTGGACTACTACAAAGCGTTGGACTAAAGGTATGTTAAAATCACCTGACTACTTGTATTCGCAATGCATGTTTAGAGAAAGGTAGTGTTTATTTGTCTTGTTTGTCACTAGAAAGCTTTTGCTTCTAGGGAGGTCGGTTGTGTCCGCACTATCGACTCTTTCCGCATGACACATCCAGCTCCTCTTTTCCCTGTTGTCACTGTAGGTCCTTTTACAAAGTGGGGCATTGACTTTACCACTTGTAATCCGCCTTCAATGGCAAATCAAAAGTATATTATAGTGGTCGTAGACGACTTTACGAAGTGGGCTGAGGCCATGCCTATTTATAAAAGTGATAGTGAAACAACAGCATTGTTCCTCTTCAATCAGATTATTTCACATTTTGGTATCCCGAGAGAGATTGTCACTGACCATGGCAGTCATTTCGAGAACCAACTGATGACCGAACTGGCTCTTAAGTTGGGCTTCCGGTAGGAGCATTCGTCTCAATATTATCCTCGAGCCAATGGGCAAGTAGAAGCCGTGAATAAGTCCCTCAAAACGATCCTGCAAAGGACAATTGACAAAAATCGGTCCAGTTGGCACATCATGTTGTACCCGGTTCTCTGGGCATACCGAACCTCGGTAAAGACTGCCATTGGTTTTACACCTTTTCAGTTAGTTTATGGGCTAGAATCTACTTTTCCTATTGAATATGAAATTCCATCCCTTAAGTTAGTTGTTGAGCTTCTTCCAGAGACCTCTAGTCTCAAAGAGCACCTCGTTCATTTGGAACATCTCGATGAGCAGCGTTGAGATGCCACCATAATAATGAGGCCCATAAGAAAAGGGTTAAAGCTCAATATGATAAAGATGTCCGTCCTCAGATCTTTTCTAAAGGCAACCTTGTCTTAGTCTATGACCAAGATAAAGACGCCTTGGGGGCAGGAAAATTCAAGTCTATGTGGTATCGTCCATTTATAGTAAAATGAGTTTTAGGAAAAGGGGCTTATGAATTCATCGATTTTCAAGGGAACAAGTTGGCGGAGCCCCGAAATGGGCTCTACCTCAAGAAGTATTTTTCTTAGGTTACGAACGAGCAATGGCCTCTTTGTATATTTTGTATTTTTTTACATATTTTGTTGGGAATTTTTGTGATATCGACACTTGTTTTATTTTCTTTGGCAGGTGTTGATGGATGACTTGGTCTATTTCGGATTCACTGATGGTGCTAGTTGGCACACTCGGAATCTCGCTTCCGTAGCTTGGGTGATTTATTATCCATTTGGTCAGTTGATGGTGTCAAGGGGAGTATGTATTGGTCCTGCTTCAAATAACATTGCCAAATATATTACCGTTATTAATTTACTATCCGAAGATATTTCTTATGGAATTGATTCGTTGGTAGTGTATCTTGACTCACAGTTGGTAGTGTCACAATTAAATAACATTTATCAGGTTCGGGATCCTTATTTATATCTCCAATTTTTGAGAGTGAGGGTGTTGCAACGATCATTTGTTTATGTTACATATGTGCACATTCCACGATCTAAAAATTCATTAGCAGATTCTATCGCTAATCAAGCATTAGATTGACATATCAATCATTTATCAAATTAAAAACAAACTTCAAAAATATGGAACTGTATATATATATATCATAAAACTTCCCGTGTATACATAAAGTGTTCAAAAAATAATATACAAAATTGGGACTAAATGCCCAATATCATGTCCAGTCTATCTATCGACCTGGCTCAGGATGAGCGGCTAAGAAGGTAACTACTGCATTGGCCACACGCTAAAGTATGCGAACCCAGTCCCGTGGTACTCCTACCATGCGGCGCTACATCTCCTCAGGTAGGTCCTCTATGGCTACCATCGGTACTTGGTGAGTCAATCTCACGAAGTTTCTTTGGACTGCATATAAGACCCTCTCTATCTTAGCAATTGCCTCTTCTGCGACGCCTGTGCCACGAGAATCCATCTCATCTTACTGGACCCACATCTGGAACATGATCATTATGTCAGTAGTCTAGTCCCATAAAAAATATTTCTAAGTTCATTTTCATATTTAAAAAAGAAAAAAAATCTTAAAAAATGATAAAAACTTAAAACATTGTTTCCTATGTCTCCCCATGTTGCGTTTGGTGGCAACACCAAGTCTGGATCTCCTCAGAAATCCATGCCAACATAAGGGTAGTCGTCGACTGTGATGATTTGTTGGTCCCACCAGGCAAAAAACTCATCATCGAAAGTCATCCTCGGCATGTCCCCGCCTCCAAGGCGTTTCATCAAGTCAACCCACCTACCCATCTGTGGATCTCGCGGGCTACTGAGAGAGACAGATACCTTGGGACGTAGCCCAGATACCTTCTCGAAGAAGAAGGAGTATAAAATGGTCCCATATCTAAAGTTTTTAGTCTGAACTTTTTGAATGGAGGTCATCTGGCTCTTCATGTTGGTTAGAAGAGGTGTTCACCAACCGAACACAGTCGTTAGGCATTCCACTGCCAAGCTCATGGACACCCATGAAGCCTGATGTAGTGAAGTTGATCTATTTACCCTGGAAATGGTAAACAACTGAATCTTGAGAGATAAATTGTCCATGTGTTTGATTGGAATCTGACTTCCAATATTTTTCAGATGCCCAGGACAGTATATGTGCACATAGTCTTCTACTGAAAGACTACTCCGTGTCATGTCGGTCGAATGCACAACCTACCATCTTCGGGAGAGACCTGTGTTAAAGTAGATTTCTTCCACCTCAATCTTGAGAGGCATCTGATCTATCATGAAGGCATCATCCTCCACACTCCAGTAGTGGGTCAATAACTCGAGCAAGCATGTGTTCGCTTTCATTTTCGGCATTTTGAAGAACTTCAACAAGCCACACCCTCTCAATGCATCTAGTGCAGTTTGGTCGTTCATTACCTCATTGTTAATTGTGGTATGCTCTCTCTCACTCCATGTGATGGTCATCCTGGAAAGAAATGAGTTTCAATCGTTAGAATTTGAGTTTGAATTTCAACTCACATACACATGGGTTCCCTTTACACACAGTCACATGTAGAGCCGTCGTATACACGGGTTGGTTACAGGAAACCTGCGTGTATGCAGAGTTGGATTTTTTTACAAGAATTCCCATGGTCAAATCTTAATTAAAACTTCTAAAAAGCATCACAAAACATTGCAAGTATGGTTTGAGGGTTACCTGGTAACTTTGGTGTGATTTGAACGGCTGAATTCTTCAAAGGCAAGTTTGTTCCTTTTTTGATCCACAACTTTTTTCCAAATGCAAATGAAAATTTTGTGAGTCTAAAAGTCAATAAATAGCTTTGAAATTTCAAAAAAAATTCTTAAAACTTGATTTTTCATCTCATGAATTTTTTGACTTGTGAGCTTGGATTGTCGAGAATGGATTATTGTTACAGGATATTTTGGACACTTCTTCCGGATCCTATTTCAGTCCCATGACTGCTAACCTGTCATGGCAGGTATCGTTCACTTACTGGCATATAGGTTAGGGAAACCATTTTTTCCATTGCATCTTACATACTAACCTTCGTTCAGCGATACATTAGCCATAGGGTTGACCCCATCGTGTCTTGGTTAGCAAACCATGTTCACTCGCTGATTTTTTAAAATCATGATGTGATGTTAGAGCGATCCTTTATATGGGAATCGTAGTTAGAACCTCACTAACATTGGTTTCCCATGTTGTTTTACTGAGTAGGCTCGGGAATCCTCTTTAGTCTCGCCATGACTTGTGCATTGAAGACACATTCTCCTTGCTTCTATGCTTATTTTTGGCCTTATACCCTAGAGGCTCCTTTGTGTTCATTTTTACTACTGTCTTTCATTTTGACTATTTGCACCTTTTGGCCTTGAGCCGGATTCACTTGGACTCATGTTTATGCCACTTATTTGACCATGTCTTCTACAAGATCAACCATGCAATCACTTAGCTTCTGCAACTTGACATACCCTTTGACCCGTGGAAGGAACATCCCTTTGAGTGTCCTTGACCAGTTTCGCCTCCCTGCATTGAGCATAGGATTGTTCCCATCCCAGTGACTAGATCATATGTTTCTCTAACACTCGTTCTTTCCACTTTATTATAGCATTCTTTTATTCTTTTTCGAGCTTAAAGTAAAAGAAAAAAAAAATTATATATTCCAAAAAGAGCAGGAACAGGACAACATTTGCATATATTGTTGGTAGCTATAGTCAGTCATGTCACCCTTGAACAAAGCACTCAAAAGAAAGTCTCTCCTCCATTTTTGGGCGGGATTTAGTTTGACTTAGGTACACCTTAACCTTGTTATTGAGTCAGTTCTCCTTCAATTGGTTACCTCTTCCAATCATATGGAGAGTTTGCTCATGCCTCCTGCATGACGAACTTATATAGAATTATCATATGTTGCCATATAATCATCATTGAGTTGTGCTTTTGTTCAAGGGAAGTAAGCCTGAGTCAGCCTCTTTGTGGTGTCTCTTGACCTATTTTTCAGTCGGCCATCCCTGGTTGTTAGTGTCATGTTTGTCATCACATCAATTATATTGGTCCTTTGCTCGTGCTGGTTTGAGAAGGCCTCCATTGACTTCTTGTTGGTAGGTCTTGTCCTTATCGACGACAACATATTGCTCTGAGGGTAGGCCTAGAGCTGCACCCTGGCCCTATTTTCATTATTGATAGGTCACCTTGTGTTCAGCATCGATCAGTATCATGGGTATTTGACTAAGTGGTTTCCCTTGTGTTCAACATCAGCTTTCATTATCACACATTGGGATTCATGCAGTGCCTTGGTTTCCATTTGACCCCTATTGGTGGATTCCTCACCTTGGTGTCAGCTTTCATTATTGGTTTGTTCAGAGGGTTTCTATCATGCGCTAGCTATATCTTGTGTACGCCAGAAACGTGTGTCGATTGGGTTACTACATATTTTTCGTCTGATTCCGTCCACATTATTGGCCTACGGGTTACACTCACACTAGATTGATGAGGGATGCCTTAATTCCTTCCTTCTAGAGGATCTTTTCCTATCGAATACGATTCATTACTCTGGGACAAAGATTTAGAGTCCATTTTGCAGTACCTTGGGGTTTGCAATCATCAGTGGCAGATTACTTCGCCATCAATACTGGGAAACCATAATTTTCCCCTGATTGATAGATTCTTCCAGGTGTTCGACTTCAGCTCATTCATTCGCACTTGTTAGATTGTACTGGGTACCTTGAATCTCATTATCATTATCGGTGAGTAGTCTCACGTTTGTTAATGGTATACATCAATGTCCGGTAATCAAATGATTTCTCACATGGTCGACCTCAGATCATTTATTCCCATTGTGTAGAAATGTACCACAACGGTTGGTGAAGACCTCGGGTTGCATCATCATGTTTTGGTTCACTTTTTAGTTGCTCCTATTACTGCTAGTCGACACCATCCACATTATATGTTGCAGTCCTTCACAACAACATCTTACATGCTGGCATCTGAGTTGCGATGTAGTATCATCTTATTCCATCATGTTCATTTGGTACTATTCGGATTAGTTTTTGACATCAATGATCAGCTTCATCTTTCAGCTTCATTGATCATCTTCTTATATGTGATATTTAGACATGTACTTGTTCAATCACGATCAGATGATCCATTATGTACTTTCAGTCTTTTATACTTGTATACATAGTGGATTTGCTTGTACTTGATATGCAGACATGGTTTACTTTCTTTGAGCATGGGTATGCCTACCTTAGACAGCTGTTTCTTTCTGATCTCTTTTTGATGGCTTGGCAAGCTGAAATCTGGTGAAGTCCTTCTCAGTTTCGACAGGTTTCCTTTCCATATACTTAATACATTTCAGCAATCATGTACCCCTTCTGACCTCATATATTAGGGGGCATCTATTATAGCTCCAAATATCACCCTTGGTATTTGTGATTCTTGGTTTATGGCCTAGGGAAACCCCTCCTTCCAGACTTGGTCCAAATATTTTAAAAATAGTGTTTTACTCCCTATACACTACTTTTCCCTGTGATAAAAGTTTGTACACGTGGTTTAGTCTATACACAACCCACCTATATGTGTTTAAACACTTAAAAAAATAAATTTCCTTAACTATTGGCGGAGTTCACAGGTTTTACCTATTGATTACCTCCTAGTGCCTATGGCCCAACTCTTTCCCAACTAAAAAACTAATTGGGAGAAATATAAATAGACTTCTATGGGAAGCCTTCAGGAGGAGAAGAGATAGAATTATTATACTGAGATTATCCGCTGACTGAGTCTGAAGTATCCCTGTGCTTCAAGCACTTCCCCAAGTTCAGGAAACCCTTGTTTCCTTGAGTGTTGATATTCTCCCACTTGCTTGAGATATCATGGTATTGGTTATGGAAGGAGGCTGTTGAAAACTGGGACTGGACAGATCTGGAGGACGGTTCCGCTTGGAGTGGGAAGAAGAAGACTCATGTGAATTCTCTCCGTGTTGGTTATAGCTTTCTACAATAAAAAGAAACACTATCTTGTTCCTAAGATTAACTTTTTTTATGCATCATATACTGTTGTAATTCATGTATGAGTGTTATTTTGATGTATAACTAATCATCTTGCTTATATGATATAAAGTTGATTTCATTAAGATGCTTTATCTATATGTTTGGATTGGTTGATTTGCAGATTTCAAGATCATCAAGAGTTGCAGAGGGTCTAAACCCTACTGGAACTACCTAAACGAAGGACATCTAGGTATGATCATTATCGCATAATTTGTTTATATAAGCATGTTACCTGAGTTGTATGAGTGTTTTTTACTATATTTTGCTCTTGCTCTGTTGGGGTTTCAACCCAAATCCCTAGGGTACTTATTCCCGTAACAGCAAGGAGTACATAGAACTGTCATTGACGAAGGTGCTTCAACCTGCATCATGTCAGCTTCATGTTGGCTCGCTTTGGGTTCTCCAACCTTATCCCTGCTGTCGAATTCCCTTAAATCTTTCGACAGCCACACTTTCATTCCAAAATATTACCTAGCCATCTACCATATCACTTTCAGTGGGAAAACGGAAACAATGGACATCGAAGTCATAGATAGAAACTTCGACTATAATCTATTGTTGGGTCATAGTTGGACTTATGCCATGACCACCATTGTGTCTACTGTCTTTCACATCATCCTATTTCCATTGGATGGAAGGATAGTCATAGTGGACCAGCTGTCCTTTCTCACCCCAGATTATTCCCCATTACCTAGTGGCTTTGTACCCTTAATGGGTGGTGTACCTGACTCCTACGTCAGTATCGGTACTGGTCTATTGAAGGGATCTTCCCTAATGGGTTGTTTTCCTCTCCCGTCGCCCACGGTTCCACTGACAGTCTTTATGGTTTCATCCATTCCTCATGAACCGACTAATCCTTGGATACTTCGGACCCCTTCAAACATTGACGCTTACAAAGAGAAAATTTTGTTGTCACCAGCTGAATTGACCTACCAAGCCATTCAATCTACATCCAAATCTCCGGTCAATTTGGTCACGACCAACGGTACCTCCTCCCCTCCCATAAATTCTCCTTCTTACGGTCTCCTCAATCAAGTCCTACCTTTGGATGAAGCTATTCGAGAGATCATGTGTTTTGAAGAGCGACCTTGGGAGGACTCTCACCATCGTGTCTCGATATCTAATTCAGACACGATGCCCATTCAAATCTTGTCTTATGATGCACCTGAAATTGTTCCATCGCCTTATACGACTATCCAAACTTTGGATTCGAAAGGCAACATGGGAAATCTTTCAAAGACATTGATCATCGATATTTCTATCAAGACATGCATTGTGGAAAACATTCAGGTTGGAGCCGATTACACTCCTGAAGAAATTGCAAGCTTCACTTGCCTTTTTAAGGAATTACATGATGTATTCACTTGATCTTACAAGGAAATGCCCGCCATAGATCCATCTATTGTCAAGCATGAGATTAAGGTATATGTCAATGCCAAGCCTATCCGCCAAAGGCTTTGACCAATCCACCACCGCAAAAATATAGCCATCAAGACTGAGGTGGAAATATTGTTACGTGTTGGCTTCGTCTACCCCATTCCCTTAACGAAATGGGTTTCCAATCTAGCCCCTGTCGATAAGAAACAAGGTACCATCCGCGTTTGTGTTGACTATCTAGACTTGAATGTTGTGTGTCCAAAGGATAATTATCCAACACCGTTCATCGACCAAATCATCGACAACTGCGCTGATTGTGAATCCTTCTCATTCATGGATGGTTTCTCAGGATATAACCAGATCACTATAAAACTGGAAGAACAGCACAAAATCACCTTCATTTGCCCTTGGGGTATCTTTTCATATCGAAAACTCCCATTCGGTTTAAAGAATGTTGGAGAAACATTTCAAATGGCTATGGACTATGCATTTCATGATATTAGACATATTATTCAGGCTTACTTGGACAATCTTCCAGCCCATTCCAAGAAGCGAACCCAACACCTATATCACTTACGAGCTATCTTTCTTAGGTGTAGGTTCTACAACATATGTCTGAATCCACATAAATGCATTTTATTTGTTGAGTCTGGATGCCTACTGTTGGGTATCGGATCCCCCGCGTAATGGTTTTGGGGAAAGCCCGCAATTTTGGGTAATGGTATTGTAAAGGCTCCGCTTAGTGCGCAGAGCGAAAATTGTAATGAGTCAAGTCAAAGGGTTGTCCTCCCTCAAATATTGTAATTTAATATAGAGTGGGTCGGCCTACCCATGGTCCACGGACCATGGGAATGTATAAATAGAGTGAGGCTCTAAGTGTAGAAGTCATCTTTTGTAGTATGGAGTTCAAGTGATATGGTTTTCTGAATGCGATATTTGCTCTAAGTCTGTAAGTACGATTCTTGGGTTGTAGGAGTAGGAAGAGGCTCTGCAGCTATGTGCACAGAGGCCTGGTAGAGTCTACAGCTATGTGCGAGGACCCCTGCAGCTAAGCATGCAGGGTGGAATTGGATTGTACTAGAACGGAGGGATTAATAAAAGATAAGTTGATTTTGGAATATTGTGCATCTGATCTATGTGTTTATGATTTAGTTATATCCTTGCATCTCTTTACAGTTTAAATGAGTAAATAAGAATATTGGGCCCACAAAATTTTAGTTAGATATATAATAATAACACCATAAAGTTAAAGGGTTTTAGTTATGCGAACGTCAGACAGCTGTGCGAAGCAGTGCAAGCTTGTAGGATCGGTTCCTGAACTTCCCAGACTTCATTAAGACATCCCTAGGGTGCGAAAACCTGGTTCCAACACCCTCCCATACTACCTCGGGTGAGACCTCAGTCCATGCTCTGCGGACTATTGCCGAAAGGGCCAGTAGTTTTAGGATTTGTTTGGCTAAAACACTTCTGAACCTGGGTCAAGCCCCATCAAGCCAACAAATGGATCCATTGTCGGGAATGGGATCTGCCTAAGGGATGTCTGATGTCGGAACACTGGAATCCTACAAAGAAGGAAATTGAAGATTAGTTGGATCAAAAGCTTCATGAGTTCATGACACAGGAAAACAGAACTACACAGATATCCAAGAAGAGGTGGCTCGATCGCTACGTATATACAGAAATCCATGAGATCTTCTTCGCATCCTTCTCTTCAGAACTGTATGATTGGATTGCGAGGCTAGCCGACAGCCAGGGAAGGTATAAGCTCGATCAACCGATAATGTGGACTCGGGAGTTAGTGTGCAGGCTAGAGTCATCAGAAGATAAGATCGCATGGGCCGTAAACCATTGGATCAACTGGATAATAGGGGGTTTTATCATTGAATTTGTGATAGACATTACTGTAAGCTACAGCGAAGCAGAAAGATGTTTTCTCAAGAGACCGTGAGGTAAGTACATCAAATATTTGAATACCTGGATTAAGATGTCGTTATGTGAAAAACGGGTGATGCGAATACATTAATGAGTGGAATGACATGAAGCGGAAAGGTCTACAAAGGTATTGAAGGGTTAGGAAATAGTGCTTTAATTTCACCTATGCAAACGAGCAAGGAAGAGTGCACTCAGATTCCTCCAAGGAGTGTGGTCAGTTTAATAAGGCAACACATTCTGCAATTACCATCTCCACTTACGCCACCACTCGCATCACCTCCTTCACCTCCATCTTCGCCCACACCACCTCCACCAAACCAATGGTTCAACATGGCAAGCGCGATTAAGCTACATGTATTCAGAGGAGTAGGAAATGAGGTCCTAGATTAGTTCTAGTTTGTGGTAAGAGCAGTGTGGGAAGCACAAGGGGTTACGGATGATAACATTAAGAAAGCTACATCAATGAGCATGCTGTAGGATCACGCATTGATGTGGTATATCAAACACTCAAATGATCACCCAAATGCAGGAATAGCGGAGATCCAGAATGCACTGAACAGAGAATTTAGCCGACCAAAATCAGAGATGTAGTCAATCATCAAATTTAATGATATCGCGATGCTTCCAGGCGAGACCCCCTAGGATCTAGATCAAAGACTGAAAAGTACGATCCATGAGGCTAATATGATGGTAATGGATGCGCAGCACCGCACGTGGTTTGTGGCATTTTTGACACCACACCTAAGGATGGCGTTGTCACAGTAGAAGCCTTCGACCCAGGAAGAAGCTTTGGAAATGGCGATGAGGTTTCATGAAACACCGATACAGGATCTAGGACTGGGAGTCCAACAGATCCACATGCAACTACAGAACCTATGCTTGGAAATGCAAAGCTTGAAGCAGGATAGGGTACCGTGACCAGAGGCGCGCGAGGAAGTGTTGTGTATAAAATGTAAAGGCCAGTGCCATGATAAGAATCATTGTCTAGTATTCGCAAACTATTTAGCGGAAGGGGGGCCAATGCCATTGAGACCAGAGGCACAGGCAAGGCCAAGTGTAGCACCCACGCTCTGGTGCGCAATCTGTTAGGTGGGAGGAAAGCACATGATGGACAGTTGTCATTTGTTGCAGAAGTATACTTAGACTCCACAGTAGCTGTTTTGTAACTTTTGTAGATCAGTGGGCCACGACGAACATACTTGTCACAACTATGAATTAATGATGGAACAGACCCCAGCATATAGAATGAAGATGGAAACGTGAGGCCTCGACCTAGCCATAGGGATGGCATGCGCTGGATTTTAGGGCTGGGGTCGAGGACAAGTAGTAATGGGGCCACGAAGGGGTTGAGGACAATTAATCTGTTACAATTGCAAAGGACCAGGGCACTACGCTCATGATTGTACCAACCCAACGAGAGTATCTTGTTCGTACTGTGAGAAGTTTGATCATGAAAGGATAGATTGTCCTATGCTAATCACCTAGATGCATGAGAAAGGGGTACTACAGCCTACTCCAACTCAGAATATTCAAATGATGAGGTCTGAACTACGCGAAGAATACCCTAACGTGAACATGATGCTCAGAAGTGGCATAGCCACAAGGGATGATAAGGGGAAGCAGCCCCAGGAAGATACATGGTTTCGCAAGGCTCCTACAAAGGAACCTGAGTTTGACTTGGAACATGCAAGGTAGATGTTTATGGAAGCTAAGAAGAGCTTGCAGAAGCCTCTACTCTAGGTAGTAAGGATCCACCAGAGACAAGGATGTATCCTTCCATGCTAACTACCTTTTTAGAGACATGCATGAAACTGCTGCACGATAATAAGGAAGTTAAGGGACTACAAGAGTTAATCACCAAGTGTGCAGGATCAGGGGAACCACACGTAGTCCAAAAACTAGGAAAGCATACATTGTGCACCGGGAGGGAGATGAGATTGACGGCACAGATTGGCGAATATGAAATGGACCAGGTAATCCTAGACCTAGGGTCCGACGCAAATGTGTTACCAAAACAGACATGGGAACGTATGGGAAAGCCCACATTACAGTGGTCCCCTATTCAATTACAGATGGTGAACAAACAAAAGATCTTGCCCATGGGAAGGTTGCAAGGGGTAACAGTGGACATCAAAGTTGTGAGCACACAGACGGACTTTGAGGTAATAGAGATTGTTGATGATAGCAACCCTTACCCCGCGTTGTTGGGAATAGACTGGGCCACTGATATGAATGGAGTCATCAACCTGAAGAAGCGAAAGATGATATTCGAGAAAAAGTCCCTTCGCGTAGTCGTTCCTCTAGATCTGGCCGAAGGAGTGCACTACACTGAACCTGTGTGCGACGAGAACAACGACGATGACTTGGATTACATTTACAAGATAACTTCACGGGATCAGGATTGGGTAAATCTGACAATAGATGGGAGAATCTCATGGGAGTGCGACGGTTCCTGTATTTCGGATTCAAATGAGGAGACAGAACATTGGCAGAATCGATTGCACGAAGTGACAACGCTGAATTGAAACATGAGGACTAGATCACTGCGTTGCGTAACAGCCCAGGCCCGAGAACTACCGACATATGATGGATTGACAACGGTGGATGAATTCTTGAGCAATTTTGAGAGCGCAGCCGGAGCAACAGTGGTTCGATGCATTGAAGTGGGTGCTATGTGCAACACCTGCGTGTTGGTGGGGAACACATCAAGGAATTTTTGAAAACTGGAGTGGCTGCAGGAGGATGATGCGGCTACAATTTGAGAAACCAGAACTACGGCTAGTTGATAAATACGATGGACGTGATGACCCATGCACGAATCTTACAAAATGGACCAAGGCCTATGGAGAAGAGCCTCAGCCTGAATGGGTAAACTTATTCTACCATACCCTGGATGTCATACCCATGAATTGGTATACCAAGATGGAACTTCAACATGGTATGGGCGAGTGGGATGTTTTGCGCGAGCGATTTTTGTTAACATTCACATTTGAAGATTGATGGGCAAACACTGTTGACAACGTGCTACAAGTCGTGAAAGTCACCATCTTCAAAATACCACAGGAACCACGGGAAGAAGTTCAACCAGCATGGGCAACCCAGTTAAGCCATGCCCTAGAGTGTTATAACATACAAGCAGAAGAGGATGATGAAGACCCCAGAAATATTAATATTCTAGAAACTGAAGGGTGTCACGACGTGTGAGGACCAACAATTGAGGACCTTGACATAACTGCGCCACTAAAAATAAAGCAGGCCAGCATAGCTACAGACGTAGAGCCAAAGTATGCAACACTTAGGGATTACTAGGATGATGCTATAGCAAATAAGGTCACTGAGTTACTCCGTGAATATCAATATTTGTTCCTGACCAAAATCACAGACTTAAAGGGGATCATTGGTGAATTAGGGATGATGAAGATCACTCTGAAACCAGATGCGAAGCCTATTAAGCAGCGGCCTTACCATTTGAATCTGAAGTATAAAGAAAAGGTCCACGAAGAACTAGACAAAATGTTGGCAGCTGAATTATGGAACCAGTGGAAGAATTTGACTGGGTAAGTCCTATGGTAGTAAAAGAGAAAAAATAGAAGGGCGAAATTAGAATATGCGTGGACCTCAGGAAGCTTAATGATGCCTATGTTCATGATACATTCTCGACACCGTTTACAGATGAAGTATTGGAGAATGTTGAGGGTCAGGAAGCTTACTCATTCATAGATGGCTTCTCCGGATACCATCAGATCAAGATTGCGCGGAAAGATAGGAGCAAGACAACCTTCGCAACTGAATGGGGCTGTTTTCAATACATCATTATCCCCTTTGGATTGAAGAAAGCGCCAGTGATATTTTCACGCGTAGTTATGTCCGTGTTCAAGGAATACATCCATAAGTTTTTGGAGGTTTATGTTGACGATTGGACTGTATTCGGGTTAGTTAAACACCATATAGCAAGCTTACGTTTGATCCTGGATACTTGCTAACGACATCAGATTGCGCCGAATTTGAAAAAGTGCACCTTCCTTGTCCCCTTTGGAAACCTGCTCGTCCATGTGGTCTGCAAACAAGTTCTAATGGTGGATCCTGCGAAGATTGTTGTTATTCTCAATCTGGAAGCACCGCGAAGTGTCAAACGCTGGGGCACACTGGTTACTATAGGAAGTTTATCAAGAGCTATGCGCAAATAACCATGCCAATGGAGAAGCTATTGAAAAAGGACACTACATATTGTTGGAATGATGATTGTATGAAAATTTTAGATGTTCTCAAGGAGAAGATGGCATCCTCTCCCATCTTGGCCTTTCCCAAATGGGACATATAATTTCATGTACATGTTGATGCATCGTGTATCGCACTAGGAGCTATACTTATGCAAGAAGGCATGGAAGGCGTGGATCACCGGATCCCATTCATGAGTTGGTGGTTGTCCAAAGCCAAAAATAACTACTCTACTGCTGAGCTCGAGGGGTTGGCAATGGTATACACGCTCCAGAAATATTGACACTATTTACTTGGCGGGTACTTCAAGATGTATACCGATCATTCCGTGTTGAAATGCCTAGTAAACAAGCCTATGTTGGGGGGCCGCATATGCAAATGGCTGTTACTGTTTCAAGAATATGACTTTGAGGTCATCGTAAAGCTGAGATGCCTAAATGTAGGACCAGATCGCTTATCACGAATTGAGACAAGAGAGGAGCCAACAAATTTGGAAGAAGGACTACCTGATGCACAACTCTTTATAGTGCACTTCAAAGACGACCACTTCGAAGATATAATTCATTTTTTAACCACAGGGACTGTGCCACAAGGATATTCAGTCCAGCAAAAGAAGGAATTGGTGGTACGCACGATGGATTTTTCTGTCGTCGAGGGGCACCTCTACAAAATGGGAAATGATGAGATATTGTGAAGATATGTACCTGAATTTGAATGAGGATAGATCCTTACAGAAGCACATGGAGGGGTTGCAGGAGGACACTATGCGGGACGGGCGACGACATAGAATATTCTTCGCGCCAGACTATGGTGGCCAACCCTACATCAAGATTTGAAAGCACACTCTCGAGCCTGTGACGTAT
Organism: Pinus tabuliformis; assembly: GCA_031772625.1. NCBI lineage: Eukaryota > Viridiplantae > Streptophyta > Pinopsida > Pinales > Pinaceae > Pinus > Pinus tabuliformis. The sequence goes on from CM062816.1 coordinate 925,669,751, forward strand.
GTCAAAGGACTGGGAATCCATCACCAAGGGATGAGATGCCACTCAATCCACATATGATGCTACAACCATTTGAGAAATGGAAAATAGACTTTTTGGGGCCAATCAAACCTCAGGGGAAAATGGGCACGCATTACATCATCACCCCGACAGAGTACCTGACTCGATGGGCAGAAGCACATCTAGTTAAGGACTGCACGGCTGCCATGGGTTTGAAATTTTTGTTCGACAACATGTTGACATGATTTGGATGCTCAAAAATTTTAATGAGTGACTGCAGAACGCACTTCCTAAACGAAACTATCAATGCACTCACAGAGGAGTTCTAGGTGTATCATCAGCAAAGTATGATGTACCATCTGCAAGCTAATGGGACAGTAGAAGCATTCAACAAGATTCTGGAGACTTTGTTGATCAAAGTATGTAACACACAGTGAAATGACTGGGACTTGCACATACCTGCTGTATTATGGGCATACAAAACCACATGCAAGAAATTGACGGGTCAGACACCTTTCAGGTATATGGCACAGAAGCAGTCATGCCAATGGAATACATCGTACCAAGTTTGCAGATAGCAGCGATGACAAGCATGTCAGATAGTGAAGCATTGGAAGAGAGGCTCACACAATTGTAAGAACTTGAGGAAGAATGGTTTCTGGTGGGATTCCATCAGCAGGTACAGAAATAGTGCGAGAAAGACTGGCGCGATCGCCATATCAAGATGCGCACATTCAAGGCAAATGATTTAGTGTTCTTGTATGATAGCAAGTTCGAAAAATTTCTGAGGAAACTCAGAATGCATTGGTTAGGACCATATGTGGTCAAAGAAGTTACAGACGGGGGCACGGTCCAGCTAGTCAAACTTAATGGAGAACCCTTCCTAGGAAGAGTGAATGGCAGTTGCCTAAAGCTCTACACGAGTGGGCCGACTCTCTGACTATCTGTAGGAAGCACAGTCTCACTGCTCCAGACAGTTGAAAGAGAGCGTGGGACTATAAAACAGTCTGTTAGGGAGCTGCACGAAAATAGGGGTGTGCATAGGGTCGGTATGTCTCAAGGGTCGCAATCGCGCAAAAGGGGGTATGATGTTGTGCGGATAAACAAGGAAGTGACCATTAGTGTCACTGTTCATGACAAGATGTCCGAGTTAAGGTGAAAAGGAGTGGGCGGTGGGAATTTAAGACACGGAGTCAAAACTAGATTTGAAACGATTTGCCGCTAATATAGCATTAATGAGCTAGAAAAGGGGGGAATAGTCAAATTTAAATTTCAACAGGCCTATAAATCATAGTTGGTCATCCATCGAACAAACCATGGCATCTTGACAATGAATTTATTGCGCTATCCAATAGATATGGACCCGTCGAACTTCGACGCTTTGAGAGTAAGCCCAGTGTTTGCAACATTGCCAAAAGAGACGCAGGACCTTCTAAACAGTGTAATGTCAACAGCCAAGGACACCGCGTCGAGCCCAACGCTAATGGTGGGAGATGTATCGGAAAGTAGCAAACAAATAGAAATACTGGTCTGGATGTCGCCGCGGAACCCATGGTCTGGTAAGAGACCTATGAAAGATAAGGGCAAGACGTTGAATCTTGAGACAAAAGATGGAATTCCGTTTAAAATCTTGTCTCTGGGCTGCATGTTGATGATGAAAAGTGAAGATTGGGACCTCGCAGACAGCAACAACTCTCATGCAAAAATGCAACACAAGCTTTAGCAGACATTGAGCATATTGAACCAGAGATCGCAAGTTTGTTGTCTTGCACAAAAATTTAATGTATTTGACATCTCAGCTAGAGATAAAATCCTATGATTGGTCGCTTTTTGTCAACCTAGCAAAGCAGAATAAGCATCATCCGTTAAATGAATTAGTAGGAGCAATGGAGCAGGAGCTTGAAGAAGCATTGCAGGAGGAAATGATGGAGCAACAGATTATAGTGCGTCACTCACAAGGATGGCAGACTACGAAGCCTTGGTAGCGCGACTCACCACACCGACCGAGTGACTCGGGACGAGTCACAATGATTGTGTTGGGGGACTGTTGGGCAACGGATCCCCCGCGTAAAAATTTTGGGGCTTAAAGCCCGCAATTTTGGGTAATGGTATTGTAAAGGCTCCATGTAGTGCGTGGAGCATGAATTGTAATGAGTCAAGTCAAAGGGTTGTCCGCCCTCAAATATTGTAATTAAATATAGAGTGGGTCGGCCTACCCATTGTCTATGGACCATGGAAATGTATAAATAGAGTGAGATGCTAAGTGTAGAAGTCAGTTTTTGTAGTCTGGAGTTCAAGTGATATGGGTTTCTGAATGCGATATTCGCTCTGAGTCTATAAGTCCGAGTCTTGGGTTGTAGGAGTAGGAAGAGGCTCTGCATCTATGTGCGCAGAGGCCTGGTAGAGTCCACAGCTGTGTGTGTGGACCCCTGCAGCTGTGTGCATAGAGGCCTAGTAGAGTCCACAGCTGTGTGCGCAGACCCCTGCAATTGAGTGTGCAGGGTGGAATTGGATTGTACTGGAACAGAGGGATTAATAAAAGATAAGTTGATTTTGGAATATTGTGCATCTAATCTATGTGTTTATGTTTCGGTTATATCCTTGCATCTCTTTACAGTTTATGATTGTGCACACTGGTTATAAATGTTAAATGAGTAAATAAGAATACTGGGCACACAAAATTTAGTCAGATCTATAATAATAACACCGTAAGGTTAAAGGGTTTAGGTTATGCTAAGGTCAAACAGCTATGTGAAGCAGTACGATCGTGCAGGATCAGTTCATGAACATCCCAGACTTCATCAAGACATCCCTAGGGTGCGAAAACCTAGTTCCAGAACCCTCCCATACTACCTCGAGTGAGACCTCAGTCCACGTTCCGCAGACTGTTGCCGAAAGGGCCGGTAGTTTCGGGATTTGTTCGGCTAAAACACTTCTGAACCTAGGTCAGGCCCCATCAAGCCAACACCTACTTGGTTTCATTGTCTCCAAGTACAAGATTAGGGTTGATCTCGATAAGGTAAAGGAAATTACTCAATTTCCCGTACCACAATCCATTTTACAGCTCCAACGCTTGCAAGGGAAAGCAAACTTCTTACGATGGTTCATCATAAACTATGCCGAGTTAATGAAAGGCTTTATGCACCTACTCAAGAAATGAGTACCATACTTGTGGGATGATCAAGCTCAATCATCATTTGATTCCTTGAAAAAGGTGCTTATATCAACCCAACTCCTTAGTGCTCCCAACTACGGGCACGAATTTCTCCTGTACCTGGAATCCTTGCCATCCTCTCTTGGAATGGTCTTGGTTCAGACTCACGATGATCTAAGTGAGCATGTGATCTATTATCTATTGAAAGGCCTCGCTGGGCCCGAACTCAGATATTCACATGTGGAAAAGCTGCCCTTGGCAGTTGTCTTTGCTGTCAATCAATTTCAACACTATATACTGCTGTGACAAACTACTGCCATCGCTTTGTAGAATCCCATGAGACACATTTTGTCTCCTCAAGTTATTGGAGGAAAATATTCCAAATGGATAGTTATCCTCCAACAATTTGATTTGGATTTTTCCATTGCCAAGGAGAAAAAATCCTTAGTCTTCGTCAAAATTTTGTCGAATCTTCCCATTTTCAATCCCAACGAGATAGCTCATGATCCTCTTCCGAATTAAGTTGTCTATATGATTGAGTCTACTAACCCTTGGTATGGTGACATTCTTGTCTATCTCCAAGTGCAACGTTTCCACCCTGAACTATCGTCAGGTGACCGTTAGCGCATCTACCACCAAGTGCAACACTATTTAGTGCTAAATGATACTTTATATCATTGTGGCACTTATACAATTCTTCAACATTTCCTCACTCATGAAGAGGCAGAACACATTTTAAATGACTACCATGCTGGGGCATGTGGCAGTCATCTTTTTTTCATGTCTATTTCTCAGAAAATTTTATGCACAGGCTACTATTGGGCAACCTTGTTCAAATATTGTATTAAGGTTGTCTAGCAGTGCCACCCTTATCAAGTGTTTACAAAGAAAATTCACGCTCCTCCGGCCCTACTTCACCCAATTATCTCCATCGACCCCTTTACTAAATGGGGTATAGACTTTGTCACTTGCAACCCCACTTCCTCTGACGGACACAACTACATTATTGTAGTTGTGGACTATTTCACAAAATGTGCCGAAGCCCTTCCCACTTTCCAGGCTGGTGGAGAAACCACGGTGCTATTCTTGTTTAATAAGGTCATCTGTCACTTTAGTGTACCCCCGCATGATCATTACAGACCATGGGTCTCATTTTCAGAATCACATGATGTTTGATTTAACATCATTGCTTGATTTTTGCCAGGACCAATCATCCTCCTACTACTCCCAAGCTAATGGCCAAGTAGAAGCCATTAATGGAAGATCATGACCTGCAAAGTAGTAGGGAATCAGAAAAACCATTGGCATCGAATGTTATATCCTACACTATGGACATACCGAACTTCAGTAAAAACAACTACAAGCTTTACACCTTTTCAATTACCTTATGGCCTGGAAGCAGTTTTACCTATCAAGTATCAAATCCCTTCCTTAAAAATCGTTGTTGAACCCTTGCCCAACACCACTGTCAAAGAATAGCACTTGTTATACCTCAATCAACTAGATGAAATGCATCGAGATGATGAATTGGCACTCGAAGCCCACAAGCGCCAGGTCAAAGCCTAGTATGACAAAAAGGTCAAGCCTCATTCTTACCAAGAGGGAGATCTTGTTTTACTTTATGATAAAAAACATGACCTCTTGGGGGCAGGAACACTTCAACCCTTATGGCTCGATCCATATATTGTCATGAAGACCCTCTCAAAAGGGAAATATGAACTTTAGGACTGGGAAGGCATCCCACTCTCTGAGCCCCAAAATGGGCTCTATATGAAAAAGTATTATGCCTAGTACCGCACTAGGCATGTGCTTTGTGATTTTATGTATTTATAAGTTTTTCTTCTTTTCGATGTGACTAGACATATTTTGGTATTTTTTGGATTATTTGTCTCATACATATTTCTCGTTGTTCAGATGTCTTCATTACCCTTAGCATACGTAAGATACGTAGATGGTGCCAATCATCACACATGGCCCATTGCATCAGCTTCTTGCGTCATTTACATACATGAGTCGAAACTACTTTGTTCCGGGGGGGTCTTTCTTGGTACTGCCACCAACAATATTGTTGAGGACATGTCTGTAACTGCACTTCTCACTGAAGTGTCATCTTAGGACATCTCCAATCTGGTGGTCAGGTTAGATTCTCAGCTTGTCATTATGTAATTGACAAATCATTATCACATTCGTATTCCAAACTTATTATGTCATTATTTAAGGGTACAACTCTTGGAATGTCAATTTGAGTTTATTACATTTGAACACATTCATTGGAAAACTATGTGTTAGATTGGCATCTATCTCATTCATTATAGATACATGTATGAAAGTTAATATTTACACAGTTAAAATTTTACAAAAACACTTAAAAAACATTTACATCATAAAATACCAATATATATATATATATATATATATATATATATATATATATATATATATATATATATATATATATATATATATATATATATATATATATATAGATATATCGAATCCAGTCTTTTACATCAAAAAATTTCCCAAAACTTGGTTGTTTTTAAGTACAAAATGGCTATGAAGCCTAGTTATAAACACCCGCTGGCTATACCATGTGCCTAATAATAGAGCCTACTACTCATGAAAATCAATACATCTCTAGCTAGCCTCTGAAGAGGAACCAAAAACCACTCAGGCACACCAACTGTGTGTCGCTGCATGTGAGCGGGAATCTCCCTCATAGGAAGGGGGGGAACACCCATACTCAGTCCTTCAAGGTTCCTCAGAACCTCCCGAAGACTCTGAGCATCACGCCCACCTTCGGGTAGTTGGCCACCTCGCCTCGCCTAGCAAGGCTCACCGGTGCCACATCTGTGTCAAGAAAAAAGATTCACATTAGTAATAAGTTCACCCATAAAGTCAACAAAAACATAACATAAACATTCAAAAGCTTAAAAATACTTTAGTACTCTCAATAAACCTTCTTACCTTGATGCCCCCAGTTGGTACGAGATGGAAAAATCAATTTAGGATCACCTGTGAAGTCCATGCCCTCATAGGCATTATCATTTATCATCACGATCTGACCATTGAGTCATTCGAAGAAATCCTCTTCAAAAAAATGATGGATGGGCCCTCCTCTAGTGCAAGGATCGAGAGATTCCCATCACCTCTACCTAGTCTCTCTCAAATCAAGTGGACCTAAACTCTTCTGTGTTCACATAATTGGCGCCCTCTCAAGTATAAAGGATGCAATGAGAGTATCGTACCCAAAACTTTGTTGGGTCTGGATCTTACACGCAGTCAGCTCCGCCTTAAGCTGACGAAGCACCGACTCACACCAGTTGAAGATTTGCGGCTGAACACAATCAACGACAAGTAATAGTTGGGCCTTTGTCGTGACATGGGGACTTTTAGACCCTACCAAGCACACAATCATCCATAATATAGCCCTCATAGACCTGGATCTGATTCGCTCTATAGGGACCCTATTGCTCACAAGGCCGCTCTTAGGAATACAATAAGCTCAGACCAACTCTAAAGTGGATCGAGGATCGGGCCTGCCACCTGTCATATTTGCACGTGCTCTTCTACATGACAAACCTATCAGAAAATAGATGTCATCTCGATCAATTGCATGCTCATGGTCCCCGATCCTAAACACCCCTTCCTGTTCATCCCAACGCTGAATGATCCAGCTCAAAAGTTCCTCCTGACATTTCATCATGTCCAGCCGTGCATATTTTATCAAACCACATTGGCGCAATGTAAGTATACAAGCTAGATCAATTCGCATAAGTAATTCCTATCGATCATGGACCCATTCTCTCCATAAACTAGTCATGATGGCTCAAAACCTGCACAAATCAACCCAAAAATCAGTGCAAATGGGGCAATAAAGCTCAAGAAAACAATTACTAGGGTTTTAGAGTGTGGCCTCATGCACTAACACGCCCCTTGTGGAAAACACGGAGGATTAACGCCCTCCTCCAGGTCGTAAAGGGCGTTTAATGCTCCCTACAGGCCTAAAAGGGGGCATTAGGCGCAGTTAATGAACTAGGGCTCCCAAAATATCTAAAAATCCACCCTCAATGTAGCTAGAAAAGGGTTAAATGATGAAAGATAAAGTTTTTGGCATCTACCTAGGACAGACGGCAAGTCAAATGGTCGCCCAGATCGCCCGCAATTGTCAGTGGAAGATCTGCTCCTCTTTAGCTCCAAAACACTCTCACAGCTCTCAAATGATGCAAATGGTGAAAATGGAGGCTAAAAAACTCCCTTATAGTCACTTTGGAGACATGACTTATCTTAATTGAAGTCATTAAAGTAGAAGTTGTGCATTTCCTATGATATTTATCAAGCGCCATGACCCCATATTGTCAGAAAATACTCATGTTGATGAAAGGATCTTCAGGGCTGAAGTGCAGAAATGATCGTGTTCGATTCTCAATGAGAACTTTCTTTTATGGGATCTTTTCTCACTCTTTAACTGAAAAATCTTCAAGTTTTACGTCATCGGGCTCGTTAAACTCCTACGATGATGGTTTGAGCAACTCTTTTTCTCTCTCTCTTTCTAGCTCACTAACCTAAAAGAGAGAGATTGAGCATTCTTTTTAAGAACTTTTTCTCGCTCATTAAATTGAAAAATCCCCCAGTTACTTCTTCAGGCTCATTAAAAACTTATGAAGGAGCTCCAAGAATTCTTTTTAGGAACTTTTCTCGCTCGTTAAATCGAAAAAACCCTAAGTTCTCGTCATCGAGCTCATTAAACTTCTATGACGACGATATGAGTGCTTTCTTTTTTGGGACTCTTTCTTTCTCTTAAATTGAAAAATCCTTGAGTTTTTCCCTTCTTCGGGCTCATTAAATCTATGAAGAAGGAATGAGCAGTTCTTTTACCTCTTTTTCCTTTCTCACTAAACTAAAAAATATACCTCGAGTTTTCCTCATTTGACTCATTAAAATTTGATGAAGATCTATTGAGTTTTTCGTCTCATGACTCATTAAAAATTCATGACGAATATCGAGTTTAGTCTGTCTCCTCGTACTTGTAACAAAATGAGGTAAACATCTATTGAGCATAGGTTTATCCCTTTATACGAACTCAGTAGATTAACTTATAGAAAAGGAACCTTTTCGGGTATACTATTAAACCTTTGTCGCACCCAGTTAAAAACTATGACAAAGGGACCACCCTGGAGTCGTTCTTTATGATCTTTTCAGACTCTTGAAATATGGAAAGACCACCGAGTTATCTTGTCTGGACTCATTAAATTAAATAGATGAGGAATGGAGTCACTCTTTATGATCTCTTCAGACTCTTGAAACATGAAAAGACTAATGAGTTTGTTTGTCTGGACTCATTAAACTAATTAGATACAGAATAGGGTCACCCTTTATGATCTTCTCAGACTCTTGAAACATGAAAAGACCAATGAGTTTGCCTATCTAGACTCATTAAACTAATCAAATAAGGAATAGTGTTACACAAAAATATCGTCACCATGATTATTTGCAGTCAGTATGGGTCTATCATCACTTGTACTATCCTCCTAAGCAAGTCCCAGACCTCAGCTCTTCAAGTCAAGCTTTGAAAATGAGAGAAAGACATTGAAAATCAACAAAGCTCTGATTCCGTACTTTCTCTCACTGTTGCCTGCGGTCCCGCACCCCCTGTTTACAAAAAATGCGGACCTATCCGCTCTGTCCCTAAAGGAGTGGGTGCGGACCCCTGTGAAAGTCAAAAAGGTGCAAGTTTATTCTAAAAAACTCACTTTGGGTTAATTCTAGATGATTCTAGAAGGAATTTTGACGTGGATTGGTCGCTCTTAGGAGGTTCATGCATCCCAAAAGAGAAGGAGCTAATCCCTTGATGAAAGGAGCTATCCCTTTGAAGGAGGGTTTTATCCCTTTGAAGGAGGACTTAGTAACTTCCCTCCATTGCACTATAAATTAAGGCATTGGGCTGGTTGCTAAAGAGGTTAGAAGCTGAACATTTTTTAGGGTAAATGCTGGTGGAATTGAGACTTCCTAGTTAAGCTTGAGAGGAGAGATCACATACCTTTTTGGCTTCATTGGGAAGAGAGTGAAACTTGTCAAAGTAGAGGAGACTTCTTGTTGGACCCTAGGAGGAGCTTGTACAGCATCAAGGCATAGGTTGTAAAGTTCTTCTTTGATTTGAATTAATACAATCAGATTCATTTTTCTCGACAAATTGTCTTATGTCATTTGTTTCATGAATTCCTTGATCATCATGTTAAGTGTGCTTTATGATATTGGCTTTTCAGGTGCTATTTAATTTGTTTGCTTGTTTGTGTTTGTAGATTTGCAACAAGGGAGCTCATTTGGATCAAAGGAGCGAGGCTTCCACAAACTTGCATTGGACCCTAGGTAGGCCTAAACACTTGATTGCGTTTGTTTATAAATGCATATTTAGAGAAAGATAGTTTTTTATTGGCTTGCTTGTCACTATATATCTTTAGATTCTAGGAAGGTCTATCTTGTCCGCAAGATCGACTCATTCTGTGTGACAAAATGGCGACTCCACTGGGGACTTGATTTTTTCCTTGTTTTTACTTTGACCTGAGAAACTGTGTTTTTGTTTCTCTTTTTGGCTTGTTGTGTGTGGAATTGGGTAGATTTAGTAGATCTAGGATTATTTTTTGTTTTTCATAACTTTGGGAGAGGACCGCACCCTCGGCTTGGGACACAGTGCGGACCTATCTGCACCTTTGCTTTTAGCACAGAGCGGTACTGCACCTGTGTTAACTGTGGGTCTGCGGACCCTGTCAAAATTTTGGAAAACCTAAGATTTTATCTGTTAATCAGCTTAGTTTTTTTTTAGATGTTGTTATCCTCTGCCCAGACCTGCATGTGACTTGTCAGGAACTTTTCTTAGGTTAATTCCATTGGCATTATTGTTTTAAGCTTTCATCAATTGGGTGTTTTGAGTCTTCTTTTTTTAGAAATTCTTAATTTGATTTCCTTTGGTCATTACTTGGAGGTTTGAGTCTTCTTTTTTTAGAAATTCTTAATTTGATTTCCTTTGGTCATTACTTGGAGGTTTGAGTCTTCTTTTTTTTAGAAATTCTTAATTTGATTTCCTTTGAGTGTTTTTATTTTTTGATCTTTGGAACTCTCACCCAATTTTCTTGACTTGCACTTGATTGGTTCTTAGATTACATTAGAATCATCTTGTGTTTGAGAATTCTCTTGCATAGATCACATTGCATAGTTAGAATTCTCATTTTCAGAATATGAATGAAAAATGTGCATAGATTACATTTGCATGCTTTTCAAATGAATTGTGCATAGATTACAATTGCATAGTTTACATTCTGAAAAATCAATCATAGATTCAAATCAGCTTTCTTTGATTTGAATTTACATATTTTTATTCTTGTTTTTAACACACAAAAATAAAAATAAAAATAAAAATAATTTTGGAATTGATTTGCATTAGTTTTTCTTGATGAAATTAGTGCATTAGAGAATTTTTTATATTTTCTCTTAGTGATCAATTTCTTCCATTGTTGGGAGTGAATGGAAACTCTCTCCTTACTTTAGTTAGGATTCATCAAATTGAAAGGATTACATTATCATATTCGATTGCATTCAGTTTTGAGTCGGGTCATAACACCATTGGTTTCTTATCCATTTACCCTTTTGAGTAATAACAGCCTAAACAACACAACGCTTAATTAAAATTCATCTAGTAATTTTTACATTTTTAGGGCTCTTTCCTCTAATCTAGCTTAGGCTAGTGTCTTGGAATAGGTTTTAGTTAACTCTCCAAGACAGTAAAACAAACAAGTAGCTGTATCTTGCAGTAGGAGATAAATTCCAATTGTTACATCTATGCTCTGGGAAAGCTCCTCTTAAAGGAGATGCATGAGATCATATCTGAACCAGTGTGGGAATCAATCCTTCCTCATTGGGAACGATAGAAGATATTCACGTATTAAAAGCGGTAAACCTCAGATTGACCATTGTCGAGGAGCCTAGGGTCACTTGTTGGTAAACCTTGGATTATTTCAAGGAGCCTTCAAGGGGATTGAGCTTGTTACTCTGCCCTTGCGTGCGTATCGGATCGTAGACTGTTCCCCTAGGTATATTTGTTTCTGTTGGTAACCTTAGTGACCATATTCTATAGGATTCTTCCTAAGGTGACAGTGGTGGGAAGATCCCACTGTACCTAGAGTAGACGTCGGCTAGACTCACTTGGATTTTCTGGGGGGTTCTCTTCACTCGAGACAGTTTAGTGGAGAAACTTGTGCTAGTCTATTCATTAAGCAGGTTGTCGGGGTAACTGTTCCAACTGCCATTTTTGTATTGAATTCTACGACGTTGGATTTCATCACCAACTAGTGTTTTCAGTACAGAAAGCTACTATTTGTGTGTGGTTTGACTCCTAGATTTGATAGCGCGTGTTAATTTGTTTGTTTTTACTTTTAGAGACCATAGGTGTGAATTGTGAATTTTAATTGTTAGGTGTGAATTGTGAATTGTTAATTTTAGTTTTAAATTCGCTGAAGTTGAATATAATGGCAACTGTTCTAGAATTTACCGACCAAGGAACCCCTCTTAACGAGGATCCTAGTACTTTTCCTTTCTTTGGAAATGTTGGTCCTCCTTATATGGCTACTTTGTCATTACCTGGATTTACAATAGGTTCACCGATATGGTTATTTTCAACTTCGTTGGCCCCAAATACTCTAATTGTTCCACCTCAACTGAATGCTTCACCTCAACAGAGTTCACCATCTCAACATCACCAACCTTCTGTTGACCCTTTACCTTCTTCACCTAATTTTTCTTCCTTCATTTCTTCCTCTTCTCTTGGTAAAAGCCTTGACGCTAGTAACCAGGTGTCTAAGAAGAAGAAGAAAGGGAAGAAGAAGAAGAAGCAAGATAAGAAAGAATTCAACCAACCAACCATGGATGTAAGTGTTAGTTGTGTTGAGGAAAACTTTGACATGCATCATAAACCCAAATACCCTTGCAGGCTTTGTAAGGGTGACCACTTCCTTATCAATTGTCCTGGTATTCCAAAGGTCTTGGAAGTATGGTCAGAAAAATCTCATCAACTTTCCATTGATCCATCAACCAGTGATAGTCAGGTTCCTGGGAAAAAGGGTAAAGTTAGGTTTCCTTGTAAGTTATGCAAAGGGAGTCATCAAACTCACATTTGCCCTCACATGGATGAAGCCTCAAAATTGTTGGAAAACCTTACTGTTCCACAGCAAGAATTTCCAACTGGTTACTGTAAACTTTCTCCCAACCTACCGTCAACTGACGGAGTGATTGATCTAATTTCAAGTACAGTCAATCACACTCTTCCATTGGAGAGTGAAACTCATGTCACTCAGGTTGATGATCCATTAGTTGATCAAGTGGTCGATTCAATTTCACATTCAGTCGATCCCACTTTCACTTTAGAGAGTGAACTTCATACCGCTCAGGTTCTTTTTGTTACATTAGATTCTTCTACACCGGGGGGCATTTCACCTGTTTCTACAGAACCCCCTCCAAGTACTGAGGTCTTTTCCTTTGATTGGAATAGACTGATAGAACCTCGTCTTCCTTCCTCCATACCTTTCCAAATCATTGTCAAGGTTGGTGGTAGGGACATGCACCGCACACAGGTAGATGAAGGTGCTTCTGTTAGTATTTTATCCTCAACTGCTTGGAAAGCTTTGGGTTCCCCTCAGCTTGTGCCTATTACGCAGAATCTAAAAGCTTTTAACAAAACCATTAGTGAACCTTTAGGGATCCTTCCTAAGTTTTCTATTACCTTGGAAGCTAAAACTATTTATATTGATCTTATGGTAGTGCGAGGTCCCTTGGATTTCAATTTACTCGGACGAGACTATGTTTATGCAATGAAAGTTGTTGTATCGACACTCTTTCGCGTGATGTCTTTCCCTCACAATGGAAATATTGTGACTGTAGACCAGCTTTCGTTCCCTAGTCTTGTTTCAACTACAAATAATATGACACCCCTAAATGTTCCTGATTCTAAAGTGGTATCTACCCCGCCACGGGTTAATTATGTGGCAACTGGTCCCATGTTTTCAGTTAGCGATGTAAGTGAGCCTCTCACTGTTTGCTCATCTTCCTTTGATTTAGATCCGGTAGTTGACATGGAAAACTCTATGGGATTACTTTAATGCGATGTTCTTATCCCTTTTGAGTCCCTTGACATGTGTTCCTTCCAAAGAACTATTCTTCCTTCTGATGAAGACCTCTTGGAAGCCATGATCAAGGTGTGTCCATTGACATGTCTTTCTTCCAGTTGGAAGCCATGATCAGTGAGTTGCGAGGATAGTTTTTTCCTGTATCAACCTTGTTAAAAAATGAAACAGGCTGCATCGAGGAAAGTTCCTTTTACTGTGTCGACCTCGTTAAAAAATGAATCGGTGAGTCTGAGGACGGTTCTTTTCCTGTGTCAACCTCGTTAAAAAATGAATCAGTTGGTCAGAGGAAAGTTCCTGTTACTGAGTCAACCTCATTAAAAAATGAATCAGGTATGAGGATAGTTCTTTTCTTGTGTCAACCTCCTGAAAAAATGAAACAACTCCCCTTTCAAGTTAAATCTTGAAAGTAAACCTTCATTCCATCCACCTGGTTGAATGCAATGAAGCTTGGGGGGCATGTCCCTCGCTTTGCATTATTATGTTGGGGGCATGCGAACTTCTGGAGCATAGTTCCTTGTCTTGTGTCAAGCTCGTTAAAAAATGGAACAAGGAGTCTTGAGCATAGTTCCTTGTCTTGTGTCAAGCTCTTTAAAAAATGAAACAAGGGTAGGTTATATAGGTAGATTGTAGAGAGTAGAAGTGAGGATAGTTTTGTTCCTGTGTCAACCTCGTTAAAAAATGAGACAGGGTGTTAGAGGATAGTTCCTGTTACTGAGTCAACCTCATTAAAAAATGAATCAGGTAGATTTTAGGATATATAGGTAGATTGTAGAGAGTAGTTATGAGCATAGTTCCTTATCTTGTGTCAAGCTCATTTAAAAAATGAAACAAGGGTTTTGAGGATAGTTCTTTTCCTGTGTCAACCTCACTAAAACATGAAACAACTCCCACGATTCTTTCCAAGATTTCGAAAGTAAACCTTCATTTCATCCACCTGGTTGAATGCAATGAAGCTTGGGGGGGATGTACCTCGATTTGTGTCATTATGCTGGGGGCATGCAAACTTATAACAAGCATAGTTTTTCGTTTCAAGCTTACGTAAACATGAAACTAGATCCGAGCATAGTTCTTTTCCTGTGTCAAGCTCATTAAAAAATGAAACAAATCCTCCTCTAATTGAGTTGAGAGTTTGACTAGATCTCATAAATGTTAATTTGTATATTTCGGTTAGTTATTTCAGTTTTTTGCATAATTTTCTTACAGTTTTAGGTTGCATCATTGACCTTCGATCAAAGGATTCAAATGATCTCATAACTGAACCTTCATTCCATCCAGCTATTAACTAATGTACTTAGTTGAATGAAATGAAGCTGGGGGGCATGCGCTCTAGCAATTATGCTTAGGGGGCATCAAGCACAGTTTCCTCTCTATTTCAAGCTTGTGTAAAAATGAAACTACTTTGAAGCATAGTTTTTCTCTGTTTCAAGCTTTTGTAAAAATGAAACCTATCCCGAGTCAATTTCAATTATTTTCAAGACTCGTTAAACTCATGAAAATCTCGAGATTATTTTTCTATCTTTCATTCTCGTAAAACAAATGAAAATGCCGAGTTCTTTCCATATTTTCCTGCTCGTAAATTAAATTGAAAGTCGGCCATATGAGTACATTTTTATCATTTTTCGAACTCATTAAAACTTACCAAAAAATGAAAACCATGAGTACATTTTTATCATTTTTTTGAACTCATTAAAACTTACGAAAAAATGAAAACCATGAGTACATTTTTATCATTTTTTTGAACTCGTTAAAACTTATGAAAAAGTGAAACCTTAGAGTCACCTTTAAGCTCTTTTCTGACTCCTAAAACATGAAAAGATCGCCGAGTTTTTCTTTTTAAACTTGTTAAAACAGAACTAAAAAGACGGTCCACTTACAGCTCTTTTTCTGACCGTAAAAACATGAAAAGATTACTGGATTTTTGTCGTTTCAAATTCGATATTGGTTATAAAATGACGTGTCATTTATCGCTTTTTTACTTTTTCGGATCAGAGACACTAATTACGAAAAGTACTCCTTGGTCGTAAAGATCAAGCGGTTCTCTCAACTATTATTTTATACTTTTTAGGGCTTGGGAGACACAAATTTACGAAAAAGGTCAACCCTGGAGTCTTCTTAAGTTTTTTCAGACTCTCTAAATTTAAAAACGCCGAGTTTCTCCTATACTGGACTCATTAAAATTTAACAGTAAAGGACTTGTTCAATTACAAACAGGAACAAACCACTTCTTCTTAGGGTTCGAATTTAAACTAAGTTGGACTCATCCGAAGGATGAGCTTATAATCAAGCAAATGTTATCCTCCTCAAGATTGTCAAAAATAAAGAGGTACTTGCCAGAAATGGTGGGGGAAAAGAGAGAAAAATGAGCCTGTTTGTCATACTTTGTAACTACTCTTGAACATGACACTTTTATTCACCTAGGTTGGGAAATCCTTTGCCTAACAGTTGATCAAACCACATTGAAAGTCTTCAGCCGTTTCTGGGTATTAACTTTGGGTCAATTGTCACCAAACCATCTGCTGTGTCGTTATGTGTTCAAGAGGTCAGTGCCAATAAGCCATTCATCTGAAAAATATCTGTCATTCATCTTGACCATCCCTGAGTTAGTCCTTGCAACTAAATTTCTTCAACTTGATCTATGATTTCGTGTTGTGGGCTTGCCTATGAGGGATCACTTTCTATCGACTTCAGCTCATTATCTAGAAAGATGATCTAGAAATCGACAGTAACTTGGGATCTGCATGCCTCAATGGTAGGTTTCTCGCCTTCGATGATAGGTTGCATCAATGACCTTCGATCAAAGGACTCTGTGACATGTTCGACATCAACACATCTATTCACATCTCATGGATTGTACTGGGTACTTTAAGAGCCATTGACATTATTGGTGGTTTCTCTCACACTTGTTAACAGTTTACATCATTGACTGGTAATCAAGTGGTTTCTACCATGTTTGACTTCAACACATTCATTCGCATGGATAGAATCATACTGTTTCGGGAAGTAGAAGTGAAGACCCTGGATCTAGTTTCCGCAATCCAGGCTGCGAGGAATTTTGTATTCATTATATTGTGGACTATTCATAAATAGATGGCTATGTCCATACTGTGTCTAAATGTGTCTATACTTGTGATGTATTACAAGATAATTCCTATATCAGAACATTAGTTAGTTTTCTAGTCAGTTTTGATATGAGTATGGGAATGCCCACCTCAACGATGATATCATCTCATATATATATTTTGCATTGAATGTTTTTACAATTTCAAACCAAGCTCTCCACAAGACGATCCTCGAAAAGATAAAGTACTTCACTCTTCCTAAATGATAAATGAAATCCTCATCTACTACAGACTTCGCACTTTAGGGGGCAATCTGTTACACAAAAATATCGTCACCATGATTATTTGCAGTCAGTATGGGTCTATCATCACTTGTATTGTCCTCCTAAGCAAGTCCCAAACCTCAGCTCTTCAAGTCAAGCTTTGAAAATGAGAGAAAGACATTGAAAATCAGCAAAGCTCTGGTTTCGCACTTTCTCTCACTGTTGCCTGCGGTCCCACACCCCCTGTTTACAAAAACTGCGGACCTGCCCACTCTGTCCCTAAAGGAGTGGGTGTGGACCCTTGTGAAAGTCAAAAAGGCGCAAGTTTATTCTAAAAAGTCGCTTTGGGTTAATTCTAGATGATTCTTGAAGGAATTTTGACGTGGATTGGTCACTCTTAGGTGGTTCATGCATCCCAAAAGAGAAGGAGCTAATCCCTTGATGAAAGGAGCTATCCCTTTGAATGAGGGCTTTATCCCTTTAAAGGAGGACTTAGTAACTTCCCTCCATTGCACTATAAATTAAGGCATTGGGTTGGTTGTTAAAGAGATTAGAAGCTGAACATTTTTTAGGGTAAATGCTGGTGGAATTGAGACTTCCTAGTTAAGCTTGAGAGGAGAGATCACAGACCTTTTTGGCTTCATTGGGAAGAGAGTGAAACTTGTCAAAGTAGAGGAGACTTCTTGTTGGACCTTGGGAGGAGCTTGTACAGCATCAAGGCACAGGTTGTAAAGTTCTTCTTTGATTTGAATTAATACAATCAAATTCATTTTTCTCAACAAATTGTCTTATGTCATTTGTTTCATGAATTCCTTGATCATCATGTTAATTATGCTTTATGATATTGGCTTTTTAGGTGCTATTTAATTTGTTTGCTTGTTTGTGTTTTCAGATTCGCAACAAGGGAGCTCATTTGGATCAAAGGAGCGAGGCTTCCACAAACTTGCATTGGACCCAAGGTAGGCCTAAACACTTGATTGCCTTTGTTTATAAATGCATATTTAGAGAAAGATAGTTTTTTATTGGCTTGCTTGTCACTAGATATCGTTAGATTCTAGGAAGGTCTATCTTGTCCGGAAGATCGACTCATTCTCTGTGACAAATAGAGTCGCTCTTTACGATCTTTTGAGACTCTTAAAACATGAAAATACCAATGAGTTTGTTAACACCCAGGTTGTTCCCTATGACTCCCAAGGGAATACGGCCGGGGTAACCACTAACCAATCTTTGGATCACAGCTTCTAGCCAAACTGTGATCAGAGAGGGCTCTCTCTTTATGATTTGTCTCTGTTATGATGATGTTTTAGGCTAGCTATTATGCTCAGGTTTTGGTTTATGTTTTGGTTGAAGGATTTCTTTCAGGTCTTATGATATAGTGTTTAGATAGTGAAATACCATTGGGCAATGGAGTCTGGAGTTGTGAAATGATTTGATACGCTGGATTGGTGGTGTTCAAACTGCAGGGCCTATTTTGTATTTTAGACAAACAAAATTAGCTTAAATGGTGATGTATGTCAACCAACAGAAAGCAATTAAGAATTTTCTATTAAGTTGGTGAGGTGAAGGTGAACACACTGCACAGGAGCAAAACTTGAATTCCTGTGACAAAGGCCACTGTGAAAGGTGTATTCTGAAAGTGCAGCAATTAAGAATTACACTTATCTAGATTACAGCTGAAGAAAACATTCACAAACAACGCAGATTGAACTCAGGGTACTCAGTGAATAAATCCTGAAAGTTATTCTTTTTCATTGTTGCTTAGTATTGAAAATCAGACAACATATATGGATTTTAACAAAACAACTAATTGACAAACAGAGTTACAGAGACTTATTGTATGGTGAAATACACAGGAATCCAGCAGTTATCAACAGACACCAGAACGCATCCAACACTTCAGAAATCCAAGAAATTCCATCGCTTTCTTTATTAAACTTCTGAAAGGATTACAGCATAAGAATTTCTTTTGGAGAAATCAACAACAACCCTTGCAAGCTCATGCGAAGGGGGCTTTATAGGAACGCGTATACAAAATATCTCAGGCATTGAGTCATCTGAGAGAGAAAATATCTTCAAAAATTTGTTCAGAAAGTAGAGAAGAAGTTATTACAACTTTAAATGCAGCATAAATGCCCTTTATGTCTGTCAGAGGATAATTTGACCTTTGGAGATCATTGAGTCGGTTGAGCCGCTCTGCTTTAATGCTGGCGAACGCGTCTTTATGTCTGCTGCGCTGTATTTTCTCAGGTTTGCCATCTGTGACTGTGATTGCTGCTGTGGTGACCGAATAGCCCTGCTGAGTTGGCTCAGCCTTTATCTTTCCTTTGTATGCTTATCTACCAAAATTCTACCTGTGTATGAATTACTTTATAAACTGGAAAAATTATCACTTACAGGTTCTGGCTTGATAATATTATCTGTGTCAAATTCTTCCAGACTTCCTGTGTGGGCAATTGGTGCTTCACAATTGCCTCTATGGTTTCATCTGCTTCTGTATACTTAAAGAAATTTGGAGGCACATCAAACAGATGATTGATCTCATTCATAATAAAAAATAGGTTGTCCACCCTATTGTATAAAGTTTGCCCTGATGCTGGCCCTGATTCTACTGAAGTGCTGGGCTGTCTTGCAATTTGTTCTGCAGCATAGGCATCAACCCTCTTAGTGTAGTTTTCAAGGGTAAGCAGTCCTCCTACACTGCTTAATATGCTGGGGAGGCCTCTGTTCTGTAATACCTGAAATCTTTCCATGAACTTGTTGATTTCAGTCTGCATATCCTGGGTTCTTCTTTCCAATGTTCCGACCAGGTTTCGTAGTGTCAGGACCCTTTTAACCATTGAGATTGTCTCAGTCCTATGAGCAATTCCCATGGTGGCCAGTTGAGAGCTGGTCCTGTTATTTAAAATATTGATCATTCTGGTGGCAGCATCAGGCATGTTGCCAAGGCTTGCTCTAGCTCTGTGTATTTCCCTGTTTGCCTTTGCAATGAGTACTGATTGTTCATCCATAGTCTCAATATACTGCCACTGATTGGTGATAGACCGGCCAATATTACCACAGAGGACTGCTTTTAGCTCTGCTGTCACCTTTTCTAGTGTGAGCTCCTTCTCAAGCTCAGTTATCCTCTTCTTTAGAGCTTTTATTTCTCGTTCCTTTACAGCTTCATTCTGTTTGCTCTTATCATATCTCTCATTTACTTTAGCCAAAGATTCTTTGGCTGAATTGAGCTCCAACATTTGAGCTTCCAGGACTTGAATTTCATTTCGGAGCTTCTGCATATCCAGACTATGAGTCTGCTCTGTTGTTGGTGCAGTTGTTGATGTAGTTGGTGCTGTAGGCCCTGTCTGCTGAGGAGGAGGGGCAGTTGTTGGAGGAGCTTCCTCAAGATTGATTATTTCAGGAGGAGGCTGGGAGGTTTGATCCTCTTCTCTTTGCTTCAATGTTGCCTGTAGTGCTGCCTTTGCAGCCTCTGATTCTCCTAGTTTGTCTTGAGTCCGGGTCAGCTCTTTGTATAGAGATATCATCAGATCTGTGGCATCTTTTTCAAGTCTTTGTTGGGAAACATCATCTGTTTGAGGGTGGATTGTGGCTGGGAGTTTGATTTTCCTCCTTAAGGCCGCCATGTCTGCATCCCTCAACTTCAATATTTCTTGGATACCCTTAACATCCTTGGGATCATGTCCCATCTCTATAATTATATCTTCCAAGGACCTGATTCTGTTGTCCTTAGCTTGTGATGATGCTCTCTCCAATTCTAGCTGAGAGGCTGTATTATCAAGGCTGCTTTTTAGTTTGTAATTTTATAATGTTTCATCTGCCAAGGAGGCATACACCATCTCACCAGTCTGTTTGTGCAGTTCGATTTTGTCCATTGGGTGTATGTCTTTGGCCAGGACCTCCATGTTGGTCCTGAGGTAATCTGAGGCAGATTGGGGATGCAGAGCTGTGGGCATAAAGTGACTCATGATCATTTTGCCTTCACTTACATCGAAGGCAGACATGAGTCTTTGCTGATTGGTGGGAGCCAAGTTTAGCAGATGATTGTACAGCTGTATTTTGATAGGATCACTCCTCCTTTTGATGTCTATAAATTGTTGTTTGATGCTTACTTGTCCTTCTTTTTGCTGGCTGGAGGAGCTGACCTCTCCTCCTATAGCTCTGTCCTGTTCCTGCTAGAAGGAACTGGCTGAAACTTCTCTGCTGGGTGGGCCCATGCCCAATGCTTGCCTTGTTGCTATGTCATCCTCAGAAGAGTCATTCAACCTCTGCCTTTTCTCTCCCTGGTTTATAGGTGATGTCAGGGGAGTTTCTCTATCCCTTTTCCTAAAAACAAATGTATCCTCCTTTTGAGGAGTTTGGAGGACCGAGGCATCAAAGGTAGTCTCTGGCCTAGGAGGCACTATATTTTGAGCCTGTTGCTCAGTGGAGCTTGGAGTATCAACTACTCTTTCTTGCCGCAGGGGCTGCTGTCTGTCATGTTGCTCTCCTTCTTGCCACTGCCCTTCTCCCTGCTGCTCCATCTCTTCTTGTTGCTGCAGCAATGTTTCCACTTGCTCTTCTGTCAAAGGAGGTGGCTGTTCCACCTGCTTTTCTTTGCCTTTGCTGGCTATCTCTGCAGTATTCCCGGCAGCTTGCTGATGTGTTGTTGATGATGAAGTAGCTGCTCCAAGTTGTTTTTTGTATGAGAGGGGAACCTGTCCACAAGTTTCTAAGTCAGCTTCCTTTTGAATATTTCTAGCCTCTCTCTCTAGCAGCTCTTCACTAGTAATTTCCTCTTCTAGGGTACCTTCTTCCCAGCTTAATGCATTGGCATACTGCTCAATCTCAGGCTGCCTTACGTGTGAATAGCTGCCCAATTTGTATTTTATCCTCCTGAGGGAGACAAAGTGATTGGGGTCATAGGGTATCCATTCAAAGCTAGTTTGCAGTTTGAGGGCCTCTAGGATACTGTTTGCCTCTTTCCATCCCTCCTCTTTTCTGTTGTATAGGAAAGGGCCCAGCTGGCTCCTTACCTTTAACTGTGACTTCTTGTTCTTGCTTTGAAAGTGGAGGTAGTCAGCATTCCCAAACTGCCTGAAATATTCTAAGGCGAAAAGCCTCATGGGGACATACCTTGGCAACCTAAAAGGCTTCAACTCACAGCCATATATTCTGATGACTGTGTGGTTTTGGTAGAGGTACCAATTACCAATGCTGTAGGTTTTGTTCAGGAGGAGAATTATCCTCATGTCATCAGTTAACCTTGGAGGAGGAACACCATGCAATACTGTCATGGCTGGATGAATGAATAAGTCAATGAACTCGGAGTATGTATAAGGTGATACAGAGGCACTATGAAAGACAGAGGTCCAAAACACAACTGACCTTGGATTTCCCTGGGCATTGACTTGTTTCAAGGGAATAGAGAAGCTGGCTGGCTGATAAAACAAGCATAGGTGGTATATGTATGAGGTATACATGAACAGTCTTTCCCTCTTCAAATTCATAAACTGGTCATGGATCTTATCTGCAATGTATGTAGCATAATCATAATGTACAGCTGGGGGCTTACCAGGAGAGAATAGAGACAGCATTGCCATTATGATTTCATCCACATCCTCCAGTCCCTTGAACCCTAGGACATAGCTGATCAAATCCACTAACATCCTGCCCAATTCATTCAAGTACTGATATCCAATAGGAGGAGTTCTGATGGCTTCAGAGCCTGGTTTTACAAACAGCTGGTTGATTTTGATGAGTTGGTCATTTGACAACTTGCTCCCCTTCTTTATCAAGTTCTGCATGTGGAGGGGGGTCAATAGCTTTGCAGTATGGAAGTGCAGCATCTCATTTATACTCTTTGGGGTGATATGGAACAGGACTGAGCCTGTAGGGCTGATGACAGCTCTTTGGCCTGGGTCATAGCACTCCTGGCATCTGTAGATCAACTCTGGCATAGGATTTACCTGGGGGAGGTTGTAGATGGGCAAGTTTGAGTCCCAAATCCCTAAGATGTCTGCTCCACTAAGGTGCTGGGCTTTCAACTCATTCAGCATCTGAATATTATATTTGGAGCCCAATGGAAACCAGTCTAGCATTTGATAATCCATATCTCCCAGGGCTTTCCATTCTAATTCCTGGTGAGGGGCATTGAGAGGCTTGATGTTCAGTGCAATTGGAGTCTCCATGGTCTATTCAGTTTCTGTCTTGCAGGTGAATTAGTTTCAAGTGAGCAGTACAGCACAGAGGTGAGTTTTTGCAATGCAACTGTGAATTATGGGGAGCAGAGGGTGGAGTGGACACGCAGCAATTGAAATACTGCTCGAATTATAAATAAGACCAATGCCTGGTCTCCCTCTGTCTTCTATGGCAGGTTTTAAGTAACTTGACCAACTGTCTCACGTTTGCGCGAGCAGTTTACAGTTTTTTGACCCAAAACTCAGGAAATGAAGGCTCTGCTGGTGGTCTCAAGGTTGCATTTGTAATTAAAAGTGCTTGCAGAGGAAAGCTATCGGTGAAATAGTGAGTTTCAGTATTCGTTAAGCATTCTGAGCAATTTACAGTGAATTTTAGGCGTATGTAGGACGAACTATGAGAAATACCTGGCTAACCGCGAACAGAGGTCGTAGCTGTGGGTGGAATTGGTGCTCTGGAGGTCTTCCGGACGTTTCCCGCAGGTGGCGCAGTTCAGAACGTAAAAACAGCATGCAAAGGAAACAGTAGCAAATGAGCGAAAAGTACAAAAAAACGCGTTTTTTGGCTAAATATGGACTTTTGCAATTTGGCGCTTTTTCTGTGATGACGTCAGCATGACGTCATAGGGTGGGGTCAGCCTTGAATGACGTCAGCATGACATCATTGGGTGAGGTGGTGGGCTGCCATTGGTCCACGGGGTAATGAGGTGGCGGGCACGTTGGCACAGATGCGGACAAAGTGTGATGCGGTGGCAGGGTGGAGGTGACGTGGGCATGACGTGAGATAGCAGCTTGGCGGTTAGGGCCGTAGCGGTTACGGTTAAGGATAGCCGCCACGGTTTCTCGGGGCGGTTAGGGTACGGAGCAGATCTTGTCAGAAGGCGCTCCGAGAGTCCTGAACGGGCGACGCGTGGCCGCGCCCTGACGTGATGCAACGTCATTTTCTCGGGCGCTAAACGTCCGCCGCGGGGGCTGCTCCGATATTGATACGGACCGTCGGATCTCTTGGATCTGATCCGACGGTGGACGGGGGAATGATATGTTCGGGGGATATGCATGCGGGCAGAGACCTTCGGATATGGGTTTTTACAATGTTTTCAATGCATTTCAAAAAATAAACCAAATGCATGCACCAACTTTGGTTTAGGCGGTTAGAAGTGGGTTTTTTGGGTCTTTTCATGTTTTGAAAGGGGTTTATGGGTAAAGGGGATTTATAAAGGTTTTCAATGCGTAATAATGCAGGCCCGATACTTTGGATAAGAACAAAGTGGGTATTTAGGGGTTATCTTTGCAAATGAAGGGGGTATAGGTAAAACAAGGTTATTTATGGGGCTTCTTTTGGCAAATGAAGCTTTCCAAGGGGCTAAATGACTTCAGAAGAGGGGAGGGGTTTAGGGTTAGGTTCATCAAAGTGACCAGATGCCATTTGATCCCTGACACAGAACTTATTGGCTATAATACCAAGGGGAGGGATATTTATACAAAATTTGGGGTTTATACACCATGGTGTTAGATACTAGTAGGGGAAAAGGTAATGTAGGGGATTTACATAGTAGTGTTAGAGTTAATATGGATGAAGGGGTAAATGGAGGGGAAACCACTAAGCTTATTTGAAACTTACTTAGTTTAGAGAGTAGATCAAAATGAAAAGATTTTTAGACAAGAAATGTGGCTTTTGAATGAACAAGAACCACCATGAAACCATGATCTTCTTCCATGAATCTCAGCTGATGAGGGGATGTTAGTAATGAAATGGAAGGGGGAAGGAGGGAGGTTAGTCATGCTCCTTGCTGTAACTTGATGGAGGTGAACACCTTGTCAATTAATTGACTTTACTCTGGTAAACACAGTTAACATATGTGCAATGGTAAAGATAACCTTTCTGCAACCCCAACTACTTACCCAGCTACTTACCTAGCATTTTTTATTTCTCCTTGGAGGGTGCACTTGGACTTGCAAACCCTTACTTGCCTTTTCTTTTCTTTGGCTTTTTCTTTGTTTTTTCTATCTACTTCTACCCTTATCTCTTCCAAGGTCCCAGATTAAACTGTTGGGAGCCTTTTCTTCTCTACCTGAACTACTTGTCTGCCAAGATTAAACAGTTTGGACAGAATCCTTTCTCTAATCTACAACTGGAAATTCAAAACATGGCATGATCCAGATTAGACTGTTGGACCATCCATCAAAATTGGGATGCATTAATCTATTTACACACCTTGTACTTCCTTGGAAATATGTGATCTTTGCATGATCAAAGCAGAGCATATTTGGACCTTCCCTTGCCAATCATGAAATATGAAACCTTTTGGTATAGGTAGCTAACAGAGTTTACCCGTCTGGACTCACTAAATCAATCAGATGGGGAAATTGGACAATACAATTGCTTTGTGTCAGTATTTTGGAAATATTTTTTTGGCAGTGATCGCTCCCTTGAACATGGCCCTCCCTTAGATAAACCTTCCTTGTGACGGCCTCTCAATATGAACCTTACCATCATATGAGTTTAGCCTATATACCCCGATGTTATTGCATCTTTGTATCCTAACACTCTTTGGTGTTCATGTGTCTAGTGATGCATGGTTAAAACTATTGTGTCGTGCCTTCTATTGTTCAATGGAAAACCTTTATCTTTTTTTTCCTCCATCAAACCATCAAGCATATTCTTCCATCATGCCCTCCATAATTTTGACCCAACTCTCAAAAATATTCTTCAAAAAAAAATCATTCTTGTCACTTTTCGTGTCCACTGATGTAGGACACATTATTGCCTACCTTTCGACAAGTCTCTTCCTATCAATTTCAACACTCTCTCTAGGAAGAAGACCTAGAAACACTTCAGTGCCTTGGAACTTGTAGACATCAATGGTCGGTTACCTTTTTTTTGGTTAGGGGTTTTCATTATTGGCTCCTGGTTAAGTGATTCTACGAGTGTTCGATGACAAAAACATTATTCACACTCACTAAATTGTACTATGCATCTTGGAGACCATCACCATTATTGGTGGCCATCCTCGCATCTGTTAACAGTCTCCATTATTGACTGGTAATCAAGCGATTTTGTACATTTTCGATCTCAACACATTTATTCACATGTATCAAACTATGATGTTACGGTGAACAGAAATCAAGACCTTGGGTAGAGGCTTACATCAATCAACCTTGTTTCCACTCCCAAGTTGTGTTTATTGTTATTTGGAGATAGCTCATTAGAATGATCTTATTATGACACACAATCCTCATTGTGCTTATCGGCAACCATGTTCGTCATATCTCTTTGTTGAGAAATAACTCTAACATAGCTACTGAGCATGGGAATGCCCAACTTAGGACATGATTTTAGATTTTTTATATATTTTTTGTACCAGGTTTCTCGTATTCTTGAAGCTCTAATCCTCTCTCTCTTTTTTCCAAAGAAAAGGATAGTTATATATAAAGTATTTCGGCCATCGTTGCTGCCTCTAATCTCACACTTTAGGGGGCATCTGTTATACAGGAAAATTACCTCCTCATCAACTCAGAGGAGAAGAGCAGGATGACTCAAGGGCTTACCAAGTTCATAGGCACATTTGTCAAGCTAACGATGTATAGGAACCAACAACCTGCTTTATAAAGCTTCCTAGCAACGTTAAGGGTGAGTTAGTGCCTAGGGTAACTCTGTTTGTTACCTTGGGAAGGGAGTTAGTAAACCTAATTGAGCTTCTATGGGTCAAATAAATGAGTTGACCAAGAAATATCCCAATATTCTCTCCTATGTCAGCTCACAAAAGCAGGGAAACATCAAAACTCGACCGTTTGGAGGAATTACTAATCCCTAATGGAGTCTACAAATGGGAAAGAGCACAAAGGCATGGAAACATCACTGCTTTTTCCTAATGGAACTCATGAAGTATTTGGCAAGGCTTATCCTCTCATGCTATATATGAGAGGCTAGGGCCATTATGGAAAAGGTCGTAACTTTTGAAAGGATCGCCTATTTGACTGTCGAACATAGTCTATGACTAAGACATAGCAAGAGGTTAAGAAGGGAGAGAGAGAGGAGTAAGGGAAGGTTGATACAACCGATGGTTGTAATCACTCTTTTCTACATCAATATAGAACTACAATTGTGTTGTCCACTCCACGATGTTGGTAGTATAATTTGTTTATATGTTCGTGCAATGTCGTTATTAGGAGTGGCTTAGATACATGTAACTAGATATCTTTATATGTTAATGCATTGTTTGTCAAAGTTGTATGTTATGATATTACGCTTGTCTTATCTATGTGCATGTTTTGATCTAGAGCTATCTTAGGGGTCTTCCACCTAGCTACATTGCGCTCTCCAGCAACACCACACCAATACTTGGGGTAATAAGTCCTTCTTCCTCGTTTGATTCTCATTTTCTTAACATAGATATGCATGCATATTTGTGACAGTTGCAGCTAATCTGACAATCTGCCAAGGATCTTGGGAAGATCCTTAAGGGTTTCTACATCACAAAACACCAGTGCATTAATCCCTATAGTAGTTGAATCCTTCGTTTCTTCTAAATAATCTCTCGTTTCGCGTAGCCAAAAACATCAAGGTAACTACATAACCCTCTTTTCACATAAAAACAATTTAATCGTAGTATTTAATGATTTCAGATACTTACCTCATGGTCCTTCAAAGATACTTTGTCCCACTTCGTTATCGATGATATTCCTGTCGATCGCGAAATAAGTCACAAAGGTTCCCAATGTGTGATTGATCAAGTGATCCAGAGCCCACGTGATATTTCTTTCTAATGCTTCCAGACATCATACCAGCTCAACAGTCCATACTATAGGATCGTTAAGCCTCCACATCCCTTAACTATCATCCAATTTAGACAACCACTCATGTAGTTCTTCAGGGAAGAAACATGAGAATGCATCAGTCTTGTCTATGTACAGAAATTTCTACAACCACTATTCCTTGGACAATTTAGGGCTTGTGTTCTCTTGAGCCACGAATGTGTGCATGTTTCAATCAATCCACTTGTCAATATCTTTCTTTGTAGTGAACCATTTATCACACATCTCTCAGATAGATCCCGATCCCAACAATGTAACCATTTGTTGGCTTAAGTGGGGCTAACCCAGGTTCAAAGTTGTTCCCACCAACCAACAAAACACTAAATACTAGCCCTTTCAGCAACAACCTACATAAAGTAGGTTGTAGTCTCACCTAAAGTAGTATTGGGGGATGCTAGAACCAAGTTTTTGTATTTAGAGAGTGTGATAAGAAGTCTTAAGCTCTTGTAGCCTAGATTTTCCTTTGTGTAGATCGATATCATTCTAGGGCTCGCTATTGCAACTCTAAGAACATGGCTTCTAGACCTTCACGAAGGTCTACGATCAAACTTTATAGACCCTAAGGAAGCATTCTATCTACTTTTGTGCACTAATTAATAACCCTAGATCTTCCTTCATGCAGATCTACTCAATTCATCATAAATCACAGAAGATTCAACATTTATCTTTGTGAAAAATAGATAATCACTTAATTAATGCATAAATATTATAGATTCAATAGATTTGCACAGTATTTACTCATTATTTCATATAAAACACATTATTAAGCGACAGAACATAACGTAAACATAATTCACAATAATACTCAGATGCAAGGTATTTCTCAAAAAAAAATCTTTATTCTGTTACAATGTTCAATTTAGAGACTTCTCCACCCTACGCACTCAGCTATAGGGGTTCATGCACTCGGCTGCGAAATTTCCAAGGCCTCCTGTGCACTCAACTACAGGAGCCTTCTCCTCTCACCTAAGTACAAGAAACAGAGCTTTCGTGCGTTAACACTTCCCCAAAACAACAATCTTCATTCCAATTTATGCCTAAGACTTGCTATGACTCAACTATATATAGCTTTCTTCAATACAATACCATGGTCCTCAAATAATGGGTGAGTCTCAAAACTGACCTGTTACTTACCCAAACAAGGGGCTAAAAACCCCTTTGTCTCTTAGATGCATGCTTTGCATCCACATTTCACAGAGACTTACATTCTTTACAAAATTAGGTTACACTAACCCCAAATCTCACCCTAGGGACCCTATCTCAACAGCAGCTACGCCATGCTCTGGAATGCTACAATGTGACCTCAGAATAAGGTGAGGAAGATCCAAGAAATATTAGTATCCCTTAATCAGAGGGACAACACGAAGTCATGGGGCCTAAGAAAAAGTTCTTGACATCTCAAAACCATTGAAAACCAAGCAAGTGAACATTGGGTCGAATGCACAACTGAAGTTCGCAAATATAGGTGACTACTAGGACAAGGACACGGTTAACAAAGTCGCGGAGCTATTATGGGAATACCAGGACTTGTTTCCAACAAAGTTCTCTAATTTTAAGGGGATATTAGGTGATTTGGGTGTTATGAAGATCAATTTGAATCCATATGCAAAGCCAGTAAAGCAGTGTCCATACCAGTTGAATCCTAAGTACAAGGAAAAAGTGCATGAAGAACTGGATAGGATGCTTGTAGCGGGGATTATTGAACCTATAGAAGAGTTAAACTGGGTTAGTTCTATGGTGGTTCAAGAGAAGAAGACGAAAGGTGAAATCTGAATCTACGCAGATCTAAGAAAGTTGAATGATGCTTGTGTACATGATCTGTTCCCTATGTTATTCATAGATGAGGTATTGGAGACAGTTGGTGGTCAAGAAGCCTACTCGTTTACAAATGGGTTCTCAATGTATCACCAGATCAAGGTCATGCTAGAAGATTGAAGTAAGACTACCTTCACCATAGAATGGGGTTGTTTTCAGTATACAACTATCCCTTTTGGACTTAAGAATGCCCCTGCAATCTTTTCTCGAGTGGTATTCATAAGTTCTTATAGGTTTACTTCAATTATTGGACAGTGTTTGGGTTAGTAAAAAGGCATGTTTCAAGTCTTCGTCTAATGCTGCATACTTTTAGGAAGTATCAGATATCCCTTAATCTAAATAAGTGCATCTTTTGCATACCATATGGGATACTCTTGGGCCATGTTGTTTGTAAGCAGGGGTTGATGGTGGACCCTGCCAAAATTGTAGTGATTATCAATTTTGAGCCTCCAAGGAATGTAAAATAGTTGCACACAACATTGGAACATAATGGATACTATATAAAATTCATCAAGATGTATGCGTAGATCATTGCACCCATGGAAAAATTATTGAAGAAGGATGCGAAATTTTATTGGGATGATGATTGCCATAAAGTTTGGGTGTATTGAAGGAAAAGATGGTCACAACACCTATTATGGTGTTCCCCAATTGGAAGAAAGAGTTCCATGTACATGTAGATGCATCCTACATAGCATGAGGAGCAGTTTTAACTCAACTAGGCATAGGTGATATCAACCATATGATTGTAGTCGCGAGCAGGAAGTTGTCTAAAGCGAAGAAGAATTATTCGACCACGGAGCGTGAAGGATTGGAGAGGGTTTATGCGCTCCAAAATTTTAGGCATTATTT
This sequence comes from Pinus tabuliformis, assembly GCA_031772625.1. NCBI lineage: Eukaryota > Viridiplantae > Streptophyta > Pinopsida > Pinales > Pinaceae > Pinus > Pinus tabuliformis. The sequence goes on from CM062816.1 coordinate 925,700,054, forward strand.
ATTTGTTGTGCACTTCAAAATGTACATAGATCATTCCACTTTGAAGTACCTAGTCAACAAGCTTGTGTTGGGGGGCGATTTGCAGATGGTTGCTTCTCTTTCAGGAGTATGACTTTGAAGTAGTTGTTAATCCGGGGAGAATAAATGTTGGGCCAGATCACCTTTCACGAATTAAGAATGGCGAAGAACCCACCAATATTGATAAAGGCTTACCTGATGTGCAACTCTTTTTTGTGCACATCACAAATGAACAATTTGTAGATATCATCTAGTTTTTGTCTATGGGTAAAGCTCCTGAAGGGTATACGACACAAAAAAAGAAATAATTGGTGGTCAGGGCTACGGATTTTTCTGTCATTGCAGGGCACTTTTATAAAATGGGATTGGATGAAGCTCTACATAGATATGTACTAGATTATGAAAGACAAAGTATCCTCGCTTAAGCACATGGAGGAGTTGTTGGAGGGAATTATGCTAGAAGAGCAACTGCACAGAAGATCCTACAAGTGGGGCTATGGTGGCCATTTGTGCACAAGTATTACAACGAATATTATAGCGCATGTGATGTTTGTTATGTTGAAATGTGGCAACAAGAATATTCCAATTTTAATTTTTCATTGAATTAAAATTAGATTTTAGTCTCACCAGCTGCTTGGAAAATAATTAATTAATTCATCTTGAGTTAATTAGTTGGAGAAACTCAAGATAGAAGTCTTTGTGAAGTCATGCAACAGTTATCCCTTAAATTAAGGAAGTTATCTCTTAATTAAGGAGATAAGGATGAGTTGTATTTGAGTTTTAATTATTTAGCTCAGTTAACTGAGTTAAGTCCAGTTAAATTAGTTCCAAACAGTTTGAGGAACTAATTGTGAGTTCAGTCAGTTAATGCATGCATGCATGAAACTAGTGTACTCCAAATAACTAAAGATTCTCTCATAAATAACTCATGCATGTTAGTTCAGAAAAAGACCCAGTTGAGATTAAAGGCAGGAACAGTCTACTATTAGTTGCAAGAATTTTCCTATAAGAAAATATCTTGCATGCAGAAGGAATTCATTCCTTGAGATTTTCGCAGTTTTACAGTGTGTTGGAGCAGTGTGTGAGATCAGTGTCACACAAGGTTACAGCTAGAACTATTATCACCCCAAGAAACTCTCCTAGGTTGTATATCAGAGATGCTCAGGAACATTACAAACTCAACAAAATGTTGGATAAATGGTAGATGAATGAAAGAAATGCTGCAATTTCAAGCCAGATAACCACTTCTACTGTGCTTGACCCCAGACATGGGTGAACAACCCCGGACTACAAGGCTTTAGACCACCAATCACTCACAGTTTGAGGATAAGGTGATGATGGAGAACACTAATCACACCAGCAGATGCACAGGACCTTGTGATGGCCAGCTGCAACCAATTGAGAGGTCTGTAAATCTGTTTCCTAATGCTCAGACAAGATGACAGCTCTCTGGCACTAAAATAACAGAAACCTGCAAACAAATTCAATGATACATGCTAACTCCTAACACAAAGGTGGGATGACAGCCCCTCTAATGCCAAACATTAACAGCACATGAATAGATGCAAAACAGGCACAACCTGGAACAAGAAGAAGAAGTGGAAAGTGAGAAATCAACAGCAAAAGAAGCTTGTATTACCTAGAAATGTAGACCAGAAGTTGCAGGTTACACAATAGTTACAGTCTCTAGAAGTTGAAGCTTACAACAAAACAACACTAATCAACCTCACTACATCTCTCTTTTGAGTATATATAGAATTTGTTTACAAAATTGCTCTGCTAGGCTAGGCGTGGAGGTGTCATAATTGACCACCAACTACATTTACAGTTAGATATGGGTCTTTGATAACAGTTTGATTTGAATGTGGCAAACTGTAGCAGAGCTAACACTAGGTGAAATATGATTTGAATGCATTTCCATAACTGCTAAATGGTTGAACTGCTCGAGGATGTCCTTTTTGTCCTTCGACCATTCTGTCTTTAAATGCAGTGCTTGCAGATGAATGCGCTGAGTATTGAACCATGAGCTCCTTTCCTCTTTGGGTGCACAGGACTGCTACAAACACGAAAATTACATATGTAACTGGAGGGAGGTGATGGAAGACACAGAGGCTATATTAGCCGTCGGATCGCGAAAATGAATGTTGCAGATTGGATCTAGGTAGCTATCGGGAAATAGCGCAGACATGCGAATGAACATGGGTCGTTGGATAATAAAAATCAAACGGCGAAGATTTAATTATGAAGGCTATCGGGAGATGGACGAATGGGGTGAATGAGGGTCGTCGAATCACTGCTAGGCAGATGCGACAGTCATCGCACACAGAAGTTGCAGGGTAGATAGTCGGCATGGAGTCGTACGAGATGAGAAATTTCGCGGGCGAGCGGTTTCCCCGCACTGCCTTTGGGCTACACGCGGTTTCCGTAACATGGGGTGCGATCCAACAAAAATGCGACATGTGGCAGGCGGGAAACTGCTTCCCCGCGGGTTAACAGATGATCGACTTACAGGGAGAGGGCTTACGAATGGTGTTGGATTATCAAATGGAGGATCGGATGGTTGAAGATTAACACACATGTTTGCTGAATGATGTGACAGGTAAAACGACATCACGGTTAAAAACTTTATTATATGCGCACGGTAATGGATTAAAAATGAACACAAAGGTAAATGCAGATTTTAAAAGTTTTCGGGCTTTTAATAAAGGGTAACAGAGTTTAGCAGGGTTTAATAGGTCTTAAACAAAAGAAGCCTGGGAGCCCGAAAAAGAGTTGATGAGGGGTTTTGAGGGAAAAACAGGGATAAAGGGGAAGGAGGAAACAGAGGAATAAGGAGTTAAAAGAGCATAAGGAAAATGAAATGGAGAAATAAAATAAACTGCTGCAAACCCTTTGCAACCCAAACTACATTGCCTGACCTAATTTCATTCATCGAATGTGGAAAACTATAGCAGAGCTAACACTGGCTCCTTCTGGGGATGAGATCCTCCCTGTGAGGTCTCAAGAACTTGCAGACCAATGCCTTTCCAGCTGAAAACCAATTAACCAAAATTCCTAGTGTTCCATTGGGCATGGAGTGTACTTTTCCTGCACAAAACTAAAAAAAACTAAATATTTACAGCCTTTAAGGCCAAAAGACCTTAAACCACGTAAACCTTCAAAAACCGCCTATTAACTGGGCCACCAAAAACTTCTTCTCCTCCCATACTTTTCAGTATGAAGGTGTTGTTCCCTTGAACCTGTGAAATAATGAAAGGCCCTATCCAGAAAGCATCAAATTTCCCATGGTTGCCTTTCTTTTCCTTTAGTGCATCCCATTTCAAAACCAAGTCACCAATCTGAAAATTGTTTGTTTTTTCCTTCTTGTCAAAGGCTTCCTTGACCTTTCTCTGATGTGTTGTAGCTTTTTCAACTAGTTGTTCTCTAATCTAATGTATTTCAGCTAAATCAGTGATCCTCTTTGCCATGTCATCTTCCTCATTCTGCTCTTCTTGAAGGAATTTTGCCACAAGGAGAGTTAACTGAATTGGGAATACAACCTCAGTGCCATACACCAGCTTGAATGGAGAACTCCCCATGGATTTCTTAGTGGTCACTCTGTCAGCCCACAGTGCATACTTGAGCTTTGAATCCCAATTCTTTTTATTGTCCTCTTACAATTTAAAAAATATCCTGATCAGACTTTTATTAGAGGATTTTGCTAGACCATTTCCTTGAGGGTAGTAAGAAGTGGAATGAACAAGTTTAATTCCCATTGAATCATACATTTCCACCAAATATTTTGCCTTGAAAGCTGTTGCATTATCTATTATTAATTTATGTGGACAACCAAATCTACTGAAGATATTCTCCATTAAAAACTTCATGACCACATTATGATCAGCCTTCCTTGTAGGGACTGCTTCAATCCACTTTGTGAAATAATCAGTGGCTACTAATATCCATCTGTGCTGGCCACTGGAATGTGGATTGATTTCTCTAATGAAATCCAAGCCCCATTGCTGAAAAGGTCCTTTTGCAATTATTGGTTTTAGGGGCAGGGATTTCAACTATTGTTTTCCTTCAAATCTTTGGCACTTGTCACAAGAATTGACAAAAGCCAATACATCAGAAAATAAAGTGGGCCAATAGTACCCAACTCTAAGAATTTTATGGGTTGTAGTTTTCCAATAATAGTGCCCTCCACACATGCTGGAATGAAATTGCTGCATAGCTTCTTTTGATTGTTCTTTGTCCAGACACCTCAAAAATATTCCCGATGGATCCCTCCAGTAGAGAAGATTTTGATTAATGCAATATTTTTCTACTCTAAGTTTTAAAGTTCTGGCCTGAATTTGAGTAAGTTCTGAAGCGATTTCTAGCTTCAGCAAGAAATTAATTATTGCAACACACCAATTACATGAAGCTAGATTCTCGGCCACTGACTACCTTCGGTCTAGTTCAGCCACTTCCTCTTCTTTATCTGTTTGACCATTTTCTGCATTTGCATACAAGAAATCAATGTTCAAAGACCTGCAATTTTCTTCAACTAATAACTTGGCAAGCCCCTGCCCTCTGACCAGCTTTTTGGGCTTCAGCTCTATATCAAATTCTATCATTTTAGCAATCCATTTTTCCCTTCTTCCATCAGCATCAGGTTGTGTTAAGACATCTTTTATTGCAGCAGCAAGCACATATGCAATTATTTTTGAATGCAAGATATAAAATCTGAAAGCCTTTAAGGATTTAATAAGAGCATATGCATGTTTTTCTATAATATCATACCTCAGTTCAACATCCCTCAAGTTCTTACTGAAAAATGCTACTGGATGTTCTAAACCTTCTTCATCTTGCTGCAATAAAACTGCTGCAATGGTGTCTTCAGAGGAAAATTAAAATATATGAAACTCCTTGCTGTAGTCTGGACTTATTAATGTGGGAGCCTCCATAATAGAATTTTTAATAGACTCAAATGATTTCCTTACTGTATCAATCCATCTTACCTCTGACCCTTTCTTCAACATGGAGGTAACATGCTTCACTAGTTTTGCAAAATTTGGAATAAATCTCCTTACAAAATTAATTTTGCCCAGAAAGGATTGGATATCCTTCTTTGATCTAGGGACAGACAAATTCTAAATTTCTTTGACTCTTTCTGGATCAATCTGAACACCTGCAACAGACACAATATGTCGTAACAGCTTGCCTTCATTTAAAGAAAATTGATATTTTTTGGTATTGACTGATATTCCAAACCTTCTGCACTTCAAAAACACTCTTTCCAAATGCTACACATGGTTTTGATGACTGATGGAGTAAACCATTATATCATCAAGGTAGATAAGCACAAATTTGTCCTTCTCTACCACAAATTGTATGTCCATAGCTCTCTGAAAGGTGGCTCCAGCGTTCATCAATACAAACGACATTTTGGCATACATAAAAGTGCCCCAAGGAGTGGTAAATGCAGTCTTTTCTTGATCATCTGGGTGCATAGCAATCTGATTGAAGCCTAAAAATCTATCCAAAAAAGACATCACTTTGGCTCCTGAGACTTTTTGCAGCAAATGCTCCATCTTTGGTAAAGGATAGTTATCTTTCTTTGAGCATTTGTTCAAATTCTTGAAATCAACATACAGTCTAATTTCTCCACTCTTGTTCCTCACTACCACTAAATTAGCTACCCATTTAGAATACCTGAGAGGGACTATGATCTTGGCAGCCAACAATTTTTTAATTTCTTTTTCAATTAGACTAAGAAGCATAGGATTTATTGGCCTCAGCTTCTATTTGAAAGGAATGGTGTTTTTCTCCAGAGGGATTTTATGCTAAATTATGTTCTTGTCATAAGTTTTCAGATCACTATATTCCTAGGCAAACACATCAGCAAATTGCCTCATTAAACTGCAGTATTCAGCACTTTGATCAGCAGACAAGTGAGTGGAAAAATTCACATATTTAGGCTGACCTGGACTTCCTATATCATGCTTACAGACTACAGATTGGTCTTCTTTTTTAGCAGCCTTGTAAGGCACATCATTTTGGTCAAACAATCTTTCAAGAGGAATTAGGCCCTTAGGAATATGATTACTAGGAAGCTGGGCAATGCTGACTTTACCAATTTTATTTCTAAGCTGAGGCTGGTGGCTTTCTTCCAAGACATCATTTTCTTGGTCAATTTTCATTTCAGAAAATTCATCAATGACTTGCAAGAACCTATTCAACTCCTTATCATCTTCAAAAGCTTTCCAATAGCAAACATTATTAGTCAAGGATGGTCTGTACTTCATTTGCACATCATAAACTAGTTTGGGAGGCATGGGAGGGTTACATAGACTGGCAAAAATAGCAAGGGAATTAGCGAGCTGATTTTCGGCTCTGGGGATATATGAAATATAGAAATAGTCAAAAATGTCTCTAATTCTCCATACCTCATCTCTGTATGCTTTCAGCCTTGGGTGCTTTGTTTGAAATGTTTTATTCACTTGCTGAATAATTAAATCAGTATCTCCAAACACCTTCAGATTCTTGATTCCTCTGTCTTTTGCTGCATTAAGGCCCAACAGCAAAGCCTCATACTCTGCTATATTGTTTGTGACTTAAAAAACCAGTTTAAACGACGGGTGAATGCTTTATTGTTCTGGAGATACTAGCACCACCCCTGCTCTTGCAATCTCCTTGGAACATGCTCCATCAAAAAACATTTCCCAAACCTGACTTCCTTGCTTTTCCTCAGCCTGACTTGTTGGTTTTCTAATTTGCAACGAGGCCTTATGAGATTCTTCTATTTGGAGAATACATGCTCCAAAATCAGTGTCCACTGCATATATAGGATGATTTGTAGGATTCTTCTCATCACTAATGATGTATGCCAACTATGCTTCTCTAGATAACCTCTTGTCCTCCAACAACTAGGACAGTGGCATAAGATAGATCATTTTGTAATGTCCCACCTAGTCTCTTAATCCACCCTCTAGACAGTAGCATGCCAAACTTGGGAAGCACATCTGCTACCACAATATCCATCACCATACTCTTCATGGGCAGCTGGGTTAAGGTAATGGCCAAATCTTTAATCAATCTAGGACATTTCACCTTCCTTGAATCAAAAGAAAATAAATCATGATAGGGTCTAGTGATATTAAGGCCTAACTCTTCCATGACAACTTTAGGCATCAAACTGTGGTTGGCCCCTGTGTCTAGCAGGAAATTGTGAACGATTTTGTCATGAATGGTTAATGAGACATAAAAAGATTGAAAATTATTATCAGCAGGTTCAATCATAGGACTGAGCACAATGGCAGGCTTGTCATCTTGCAAATTGACAGAGTCAGTGGAGGTTTGTTTGATTTGTAGCTCAAAGGCCTCAAGGATAGGCTTTCTAAATACTTCACTCTTCACCAACTCAAACAGAGGCACAGATATTTTCAATTTCTGAACTTTTGAATCAAAGCTGAAAGAAGAAGATGATTTATGAGAAATTTTTACCTCTTGAATTGGAGCTTTAAGGATGAGTGGATCAGCTGTTGGTCTTCTCTGCTTGATATTCTGGGGTTCTGTTTGGACAGTAGCTCTTTGGGCAAGATTTTCTTTGACATTTTTTGCATTTGAACTCAGGTTATATCTCTGCTGCTGTTCACCAGTTTGTAGAATAGCTCCTCTGTACCACTCTTGATTGTCTTGTTCCTGCAGCAATGATTGTTCATACTCAGCGAATGTCAAAAGTGTAGCGCTACTTTTATCTTCCATGCAATGAATTTCATCCTCATTCTCTTCAAATAGTTCCTCCTCCATGACTACATTTTGGAAGGGAGCCTTAACTTTCTAATCTTCCTTTGTTTCTTCACCCCTCTACATAATTTGTAACTGCTCATTTGCTCTTCTGAAAGGATTTGGATTTCATGGAGCAAATGTGTTTTGTTGCCTTGTTTTCCCTGAATTCTGCTCAATTTTCAACTTAGAAATTTCAGCAGCCAATGACTCTATCATCTTGGTCATTTTATCTAATTTAGGCTCTGAATATGATGTAGAAGAAGTAGATTCCTGATTTCTCTATCTTCTCCTGTCAGCTTGACTTTTGAGCTTTTCTACAGCCATGATATTGGATTCTACTTTTAAGGCTGCATCCTGCATGTCTACCAGTGTAGCACATTTTATTTCTCTTAATAATAGGCAGAAATCATAGTCAAAAGCATTGGCATAAGTGAGTTTGGTAGAGGTGGGGGTAGGCTTTACCTCAACTAGTATCTTACTATACATTCGATTAAATCTTTTATTAAAATCAGGTATTGATTCCCCATTTTCCCTCTTTAGATTGCCAAACTCTGTGTGGTAATATAGCAAGTCCTTTTTATCTCCCCATTATTTAAAAATGCATCATCTAATGCTTTAATATCTGTTATAGATCTCTGGGGTAATTCTCTGAACCACTTCCTAGCCTCTCCATCAAGGCTCTGGACAAAAACTCTCATCCACACATCATTTTCACTTATATCTAAATTATCAGCATAACTATAGAAACCTTCAAGGTGTTCTTCTACTATTACTCCCTCTGTACCAATAAATTTAGGCATATATTTTTTATGTTCTCCCACAGGCATAGGGTTTAAAGGCATAGGAAATACCAATGGTCCATATCTGTTAGCTACAATTCTTTCTATCCTTGTAGGTGCTTGCTGTGCTGCCATGATTGGAATATTTGGAAGAATACTAGCAGATTGAATGGTAGGGAGTAATGTGATAGATTGCAGAGATAAAGGGATGTTTTGGACTGAATGGGATGCTTTCTTTGGACTGAGATTCAAAGGGGAACTAACTGCACAAGGGGCTGAACTAACCTCTGAAGGTTTTTCCTTATTAACAGTGTTGTGCTCTAAATCTTCAAACTGTAAATCTTCAACAATAACTTTATTTTTCAAAGATGAATTAGATTTTTAGGATTACCTGATCCTGATGCCCCTTTATGTGAAGCTTTTTTCGATTTAGCAGTTCTCTCAGGTTCAGGCACTTGTTCAGCTAGTAATTTCTGAGGATTTCTTCGAGTATGTCTCACAAACTGAGCCAGAACTTCAATGTGGAGTCGCCAAATGATTGTCTTCCTCCAATGGAGTCACTGGATAGATGATTACAACCAGAAACTAAGTTCAAACCTTTTCTATCATCAAATCTTGAAGCTGTGTTGTTCTCCCAAGGAATCTGAGCTTCAATTCTCCTCTCCCCAGCAACGGCGCCAATTAATGTTATCACCCCAAGAAACTCTCCTTGGTTGTATATCAGAGATTCTCGGGAGCATTACAAACTCAACAAAATGTTGGATAAATGGTGGATTAATGAAACAAATGTTGCAATTTCAAGCCAAATAACCACTTCTACTGTGCTTAACCCCAAACTACAAGGCTTTAGACCACCAATCACTCACAGTTTGAGGATAAGGTGATGATGGAGAACGCTGATCACACCAGCAGATGCACAGGACCCTATGATGGCCAGCTGCAACCAATTGAGAGGTTTGTAAATCTATTTCCTAATGCTCAGACAGGATGATAGCTCTCTGGCACTAAAATAACAGAAACATGCAAACAAATTCAATGATACATGCTAAATCCTAACACAGAGGTGGGATGACAGCCCCTTTAATGCCAAACATTAATAGCACATGAATAGATGCAAAACAGGCATAGCTTGGAACAAGAAGAAGAAGTGCAAAGTGAGTAATCAACAGCAAAAGAAGCTTGTATTAGCTGGAAATGCATACCAGAAGCTGCAGGTTACACAGTAGTTACAGTCTCCAGAATTTGAAGCTTACAACAGAACAACACTCATTAACCTCATTACATCTCTCTTTTGAGTATATATAGAATTTGTTTACAAAATTTCTCTGCGAGGCTATGCATGGAGGTGTCATAATTGACCACTAACTGCATTTACAGTTATATATGGGTCTCTGATAACAGTTTGATTGTCTTTAATGAACAAAATGGCTCTTTCTGTACTTTGATGTCCTTCCTGAATAGGTGAAATATGATTTGAATGAATTTCCATAACTGCTAAATGGTTGAACTGCTCGAGGATGTCCTTTTTGTCCTTTGGCCATTCTGTCTTTAAATGCAGTGGTTGCAGAATGAATGCCCTCAGTATTGAACCATGAGCTCCTTTCCTCTTTGAGTGCACAGGACTGCTACAAACATGAAAATTACATTTTTAACTGGCGGGAGGCGATGGAAAACACAGAGGCTATATCAGCTGTTAGATCGCGAAAAAGAACGGTGCATATTGGATCTAGGTAGCTATCGGGAAATAGCGCAGACAAGCGAATGAACATGGGCCGTCGGATGATAAAAGTCAATGGTGGAGATTTAATTATGAAGGCTATTGGGAGATGGACGAATGGGGTTAATGAGGGCCATCGGGTCACCACTGGGCAGATTCGACAGTCATCGCACGCAGAAGTTTTAGGGTAGATAGTCGGTGGGGAGTCGTACGAGATGAGCGTTTTCGCAGGTGGGCGGTTTCCCCACACTGCCTTTGGGCTACAGGCGATTTCTGTAATGCAGGGCGTGATCCAACAAAAATGTGACATGTGGTAGGCAGGAAACTGCTTCCCCGCGGGTTAGCGGATGATCAGCTTATAGGGAGAGGGATTGCGAATGGTGTTGGATTATCAAACGGAGGATCGGAAGGCCGACGATTAACACACATGTTCGTTGAATGATGCGATAGGTAAACGACAGCGGGGTTAAAAACTTTATTATATGTGCGTGGTAATGGATTAAAAATGAACACAAAGGTAAATGTGGGTTTTAAAGGTTTTCGGGCTTTTAATAAAGGGTAACAGGGTTTAGCAGGGTTTAATAGGTCTTAAACAAAAAGAAGCCCGGGAGCCCGAAAAAGAGTTTATGAGGGGTTTTGAGGGAAAAACAGGGATAAAGGGGAAGGAGGAAACAGAGGAATAAGGAGTTAAAAGAGCATAAGGCAAATGAAAGGGAGAGATAAAATAAACTGTTGCAAACCCTTTGCAACCCAAACCAACATTGCCTGACCTGATTTCATTCATAGAATGTGGCAAACTGTAGCAGAGCTAACAAGAACACCCAAGAAAATCAGCGCAAGGAAATAGGAGGCTTGGAGGGTAGAGGAGAAGGCATATGAGTAGCATATTCTGTCTATGAGCAGTGTGAGGGATTGTACTGAGAGCTAGATAGCTGTGAGAGTTAAAGCTATGTGTAATCCTGAGATATTTCCACTTGTATGATAATAGAGATAGTGGGGTTTTTAGTAGAGGCTTTCCCCAGAGTATTCTTCTATGTTTCATGTGTATTGATTCTTCTTCTCCGTTATATGTGTTCTGCTTGATATTGCTCAAATCGATTAAGCTTCCGCAAGTTTGATTGTAGAAGTAGATTAAGTATTTTGCTTTAGTTATATTGCATAATCAGGTTAATCTACAATGAGAATTTCTACATGGTATCGGAGCAAAGGTGATCAGAGATGTGAACAGTTTACTGATAAGGGAAATTCGAAGTTTGAAGTTCTTGGGTGCAGGTACAAAATCGAATTCTTATCACACCTTAAAGTTCACCAATGGTGTTCAATGGCTTGAGACTCAAGTATGCTCTGGATGGCAGCGCGAATTACATAGCATGGAAGGATCGCATGGAAGTAGTATTAGTGTTGAAGTATTGTCCTTGATGGCAACCCATACAGGTGATAGATCACAATACTTCAGGTCAGTAGCAGAGATTGATGATCAGCTCTCAAATATTGAAGAAAATAAGGGGTACGCAGGTACAGCATACAGAAGGTGCGTACACGCAGGCCTGTCTTACATAAAGTGCGTACATACCCGAAGTTATCCCGTTCATGAGGTGCGTACCCCCAGTTCACTCACTTCAAGGCAGAGAAGCGCGCTCACGTGGGGTTTCTTATGTTTGGCCCGTGGTATTTAGCCCGCCGTTCTTGATTCTATGGTTTTGGCCCGTGGTATTGTTTTATATTATTATTATTATTATTGAGCCCTATGTTTTGGTTATCTATGGTATCGATCCATGATTTTAGGGAGAGCTTTCCTATATAAATCAAAGGAGATCTTTTTGCTAGACACTTGTGAAATAAGAAGATCTTAAGAGAAGCTAGATCTGAAATTCTAGTGATGGGTTTGTGAGAGATAGCTAGATCTAAATCAGGAGAAACATGAGAACTACAAGTCAGATCTACTAATGGGTTGATATCTCCTCGGCGCATGTTCAGATCTGTCGATCTGACAGTTTGGGTTAATCTTGAAGTCTTGAAATTATCTATACCTGCAGGTACTCAAGTACAGTGAAAGAAAAGTGTGGAGATACGCAGGCACAGAAGCGTTGCAGGTGCGCAGATACGCAGGCCCAGAAGCGCTGCAGATGCGGAGGGGTGCAGGCAGTTCATTGGACACAGAGCGCAGGTACGCAGGAAGTTTGTGAGGCACAGTGCGTGGGTACGCAGGAATGCAGTTGGAAACAGTGCGTACTTATACGCAGGTGTTATATGGGTGAAGCTGCGTACTTCTCATGAAATCTATTTAGCTGCCCCTATTTATTGTTGTGTTCTGGGTTTTGAAGTAATGTCTGGTTTCTGGTATTAAGTTCTGATAACAGCAGTGATTGATTAAATGTTTATACATTGATGGATGAATGGATCAGGCTCTTATTGACTCTTTTATGTGATCTGATGGACTAGATCTGATTGATGACTCACTTGTATATGTATTGATCTAGTGCTTGGGTAATTCAGAAGGTTGTTTGATTATGAGCTTCAATGTTGTTGGGCCCAGTATGAAAATTGCATGAAATGTGGCCTTTCAGATTATGTGTTGTGCTTCAGTGTATCCAGTCTAAAAATTGATGAAACGAGGTACCTGGAGGAGAAAAGTTTGTAGACCAGCACCTACAAGAGCTAAATGAAATATTTGGAGCATTGTAGCAGGTAGCAGCCTGCGTACTAGTAAATGGATCGGCTAGTACAAGAGCAAAGGGGGTTGTAGCTCCCATACTGGTATAAGACTGCACCAGTACAAACATTGTAAAAAGATTTTCTTATTAAGAAGAAGATTGAGATGACTTGCAACAGGTGGTTTTCTCCCGCATTGGGTTTCCACCTTATATCATGGTGTTCATGTGTGTGCCTTATGTGTGATGATCTATTCCATGTTACTGCATCTGTTAACTGATAATATGGTTGATAATGTTCTAATGCACTCATTGAAGATCAATTAACTTAATCATAAGAAGTTGTGGAAGTAGCATATATGAATCTGATTATGGAAATGAAAAAGTTTTATTAATGTGATAATATTGATTCACCCCCCCTCTCGGTATTATTTCCAACAATTGGTATCAGAGCAGGTCCTTTGGTAGAAGCTTGATCGCTTGAAGGAGATCCGTGGAACAATGGGAAAGAAGCTTAAGAAGAAAGCAACTAAGAAGAAGAAGACATCTCAGAAGAACTATGACAGTGGGAGAATCGATTGGGGATTAGGTATAAGAAGCTCTTCAGATTCAGAATCATTTCAGAATGAAGATGAACTATCAGGTATGAATTTGCTATCCTCTGATGTTCCAGATATCTTTCCTTTTGGAAAAGATGAAAGTGATAGTGGGACTACTGAATTTGCTCTTATGGATGAGCAAGAAAGATATCAAATGGAGGCAGAATTTAAAAGTCTTACAGACAAAATTAGAACTCAGCAAGATCTGTTGGACAAAAGGAACTGTGCTTTTGAAAGGGTAACTGCTGATCTAAAAGCTCATCAAGAGAGACGAAGCAAGGTAAGGAAGATATTTAAGGAAAAGTATCAAAAATTGCAGGCTGAAGCAACATCTCTAAGAAATGAAATCATTGAAAAGAACACAACAATCAAGGAGCTCAGAGATCGATCCAGTTATTATGAAAGTCTTGAAGCCACGATCCTCTCTCTAAAAGAAGATCTTGAAGAATCAAAGAAGCAGAATGAAGATCTACACCAAGCAATTGAAAAACAAGACAACGAAGTCATCAGCTTAAAATCCCAGCTGGAAAGTGCCTTCAGAGTTCGTCAAATACAGCAGGATCTGAATGAAGAACAAGAAAAGGAGATTCTCAAACTAAGGGAACAAATGGAAGAAGGAAGGAAAGCTGAAGAAGATTTGAAAAAGCAATCTCTTGAAAAGGAAGAACAGCTTCAGGTTGAGGTAAATATCTTGAAAGGTAAATTAGAAGAAAAGGATAAGCTTTTACGATTTCAAGATAGTTCTAAAGTCTTGGATGATATTCTTAGTAGTCAAAGGTCTCCTGCCATAAAGACTGGTCTTGGTTTCCATGAATCTGTTGAAGGTGAATCTAGTTCACAAGGTGAGGCAAGGAACTCTAAAGAGAAATCTAAAGTGATCAACGAAGAAATGAAAGATCATCATCAACCAAGGAAAGAGACTTCTCAAAGAAAATCCTTTACTCCTCCTATGAATAATGTTGAATGTTATGTATGTAATAATCTTGGACATGTTGCAGCTAGATGTAGAAGAAGAAGGGTTCAAGACCATTATGCAGAAAGATCATCACATTCAAGGTACTTTAATGGATATTGCTTTGCTTGCAATATGTATGGTCACAAAGCTGCTGATTGCTACAAAAGGAATATGAAACATGTAAGATGTTATGCATGTAACAAGCTTGGACATATAGCAAAGGAATGCAGGAACAAAGCTCGGACATCACACGAAAAGGAGAAAACATCATCATGCTTGAAGATATGGAGGAAAAAGGAAGTACAGTCAGAAAGAGGCAGCACAGCACAATGTACAAACATACCAGAATCAAAGGGAGCTGAAAGTACAAAACTTCAGTGCCCTGAATCTCATATGCAAACTCCATAAAGGGAAGTCGCGTATATACGCGAGTTGGATACTGCACAATCGCGTATATGATTGTTTGAAGAAAGCCAGTAGGGAAAGTGAAGTTGGAAGTGAATCTGTGAAGTGTGATCTCTCGAGCACAAGATCAGATCTGGGAATCTGACTCTCAGTAGCACAGAGGAGGACTATTTAATTGGGTTCTAATCAGAGGTACGCAGACCATTCACTGTGAAAGTGTGGGCGTACGCAGTAGAGCAGAATTTCCGGTGCGGAGGAACGCAGGAGATACACAGTGAAAGTGCGAGGATATGCAGCGAAGGCACAGTCCCAGTGCGGAGGTACGCGGCGTGACAGAAGAATCAGTGCGAAGCAAGGTCGGAGGTACGCGGTGCGATAGAAGGAAAACCTGCGAAGGTACATAGAAGTACGCAGCGCGATAGAAGCAAAGGCTGCGTGAGGTACACAGCGCGATTGATGGCCCAGGTGCGTGGGTACGCGCTGTAGTAGAAGGCTCTCTGCGGGTGTACGCAGAAACACAGAAAGTCAAGTGCGTGGATACGCAAAGGAGCTGAAGGTGAAGTGCGGAGCCACGCAGACCATATAATGAGAAACTGCGTATCTGTCTTAAAGCATTTATTGGCTGATTTTTTCTTGTTGATAAGATCTGACAGATGGCACCCGTTTAGGGGGAGCATATGTTTTTTTTTAATGCATTGTTGGCATTATGGGTAATAGTCCTTGGTGATGATGCTTACATAGATAAATGATTCATCTTGCTATGAGTTGTTCACATGGTTCTTGGATCAGATTTGTGGTTGATTCTCTAGTGGTGCTTACATGGTAACTTTCATGAGGATAAGAAGAAGCACTTAGCTTGAATTCACATCTTCTTGATGTTGCTGTTGACATATGCATAAAGATCATATATTACAGTTACGATGCATGATTCCTTTCATTCTTGGCACAAATGGATGAGGATTGTTGGCTGGATACAGGATGATTATTCAAAGTTGCGGATTGATGATTAATGCAGATTGTTGATACTTAGTTCATGATGGCTATGGTGTGAAATTCTGTTGATGCGGACATACCTTGATGATTCATGCACTAATGCAAGTTGTTGATCTAGTTGCTGTTGACAGATACTATGGAGCAGATCATACAGTGTTGTTGATGATGTTTTAAGTGATTGGTTTCTGTTATAAATGACATATCACGACTCATGATGTAATAGTATGTCTCTATCTATTGTAGTCAACTCTTCAGGTCATGTAACGACCTATGTTGGTTTCCCCACTATGCCTGAGATGAAGATGTAATGTATTTAGTTCCTGATGTATCCCCACTTGATTGGGTGATGGATGTATGCATTGAGTCTTTTGGTGATAGGAAGGTCATTTATGATATATAGAGTCATGTTCTTCTTGTGGAACATCTTCTTGAAGACCTTGCTTACAGTCAGGGGGAGCTTGAGCATGAACAACACTATTTCAGCTTGTTCTCAGAAAAGAGCATTATCATATTGGTGCACCATAGCATATACAAAGGGGGAGCTCATTCAGAGACTTCAGCAGATCTGGTTTATAGTCAAGGGGAGCATGTTCTTAGGGGGAGCATAACCCTTTGCCCTTGATGTCAAAGGGGGAGAGTGATTTGGTGTTGTTTCCATCAAGTCCAAAGGGGGAGATTGTTGACATTATGATGCATGTGTTGTACTTGATGGCAACCCTCTCATAGAAGATCATCTCACTTATATACATTCAGATGAATCTACAGAAGAGATATCAGATGTGACATAATACATAGATGCACGACAGTTCAAAGGAATCAAATGGCAAGTTCTTAGTAAGCTTTGCCATCAAGTCCAAAGGGGGAGATTGTTGAAGTATTGTCCTTGATGGCAACCCATACAGGTGATAGATCACAGTACTTTAGGTCAGTAGCAGAGATTGATGATCAACTCTCAAATATTGAAGAAAATAAGGGGTACGCAGGTACACCGTACAGAAGGTGCGTACACACAGGCCTGTCTTACATAAAGTGCGTACATACCCGCAGTTATCCCGTTCATGAGGTGCGTACCCCCATTTCACTCTCTTCAAGGCAGAGAAGCGCGCTCACGTGGGGTTTCTTATGTTTGGCCCGTGGTATTTAGCCCGTCGTTCTTGATTCTATGGTTTTGGCCCGTGGTATTGTTTTATATTATTATTATTATTATTATTGAGCCCCATGTTTTGGTTATCTATGGTATTGATCCATGATTTTATGGAGAGCTTGCCTATATAAAGCAAAGGAGATCTTTTGGCTAGACACTTGTGAAATAAGAAGATCTTAAGAGAAGCTAGATCTGAAATTCTAGTGATGGGTTTGTGAGAGATAGCTAGATCTAAATCAAGAGAAACATGAGAACTATAAGTCGGATCTACTAATGGGTTGATATCTCCTCGGAGCATGTTCAGATCTGTAGATCTGACAGTTTGGGTTAATCTTGAAGTCTTGAAATTATCTATACTTGCAGGTACGCAAGTACAGTGAAAGAAAAGTGTGGAGATACGCAGGCACAGAAGCGCTGCAGATGCGGAGGGGCGCAGGTAGTTCATTGGACACAGAGCGCAGGTACGCAGGAAGTCTGTGAGGCATAGTGTGTGGGTACGCAGGAATGTAGTTGGAAACAGTGCGTACTTATACGCAGGTGTTATATGGGTGAAGCTGTGTACTTCTCATGAAATCTATTTAGCTGCCCCTGTTTATTGTTGTGTTCTGGTTTTTGAAGTAATGTCTGGTTTCTGGTATTAAGTTCTGATAATAGCAGTGATTGATTAAATGTTTATACATTGATGGATTAATGGATCAGGTGCTTATTGACTCTTTTATGTGATCTGATGGACTAGATCTGATTGATGACTCACTTGTATATGTATTGATCTATTGCTTGGGTAATTCAGAAGGTTGTTTGATTATGAGCTTCAATGTTGTTGGGCCCAGTATGAAAATTGGATGAAATGTGGCCTTTCAAATTATGTGTTGTGCTTCAGTGTATCCAGTCTGAAAATTGATGAAACGAGGTACCTGGAGGAGAAAAGTTTGTAGACCAGCACCTACAAGAGCTAAAGGAAATCTTTGGAGCATTGTAGCAGGTAGCAGCCTACGTACTAGTAAATGGATCGGCTAGTACAAGAGCAAAGGGGGTTGTAGCTCCCGTACTGGTATAAGACTGCACCAGTACAAACATTGTAAAAGGATTTTCTTATTAAGAAGAAGATTGAGATGACTTGCAGCAGGTGGTTTTCGCCCGCATTGGGTTTCCACCTTATATCATGGTGTTCATGTGTGTGCCTTATGTGTGATGATCTATTCCATGTTACTGCATCTGTTAACTGATAATATGGTTGATAATGTTCTAATGCACTCATTGAAGATCAATTAACTTAATCATAAGAAGTTGTGGAAGTATCATATATGAATCTGATTATGGAAATGAAAAAGTTTTATTAATGTGATAATACTGATTCACCCCCCCCCCTCTCAGTATTATTTCCAACAATTAGAAGACAACGGTTTGAACGATTTCATTGATCAAGAAATCCCCAAGCCAGCTATAGCTAATGCACAAGAATTGGCTGAATGGAAGAAGTGTGTGGCGAAGGCGAGAAGGATTCTTTTGGAGGGAGTTCGAGACCATATTGTCTCAAGTATCCATGGGAAGGAGACTTTGTTTTCAATGTGGAAGACATTGAAGGACCTATATCAGAACAATAGCGACTAGAGTTAACTTGCACTCAAGGATAAGCTTCGGAAAATCAAGATGGAGAAGGGTGCTTCTATTTCTACATATCTAAACAAGCTCACCACCTACAAAGATGAGCTTAGTAGTGTGGGAATAACAACACTCGATGATGATATGGTGAGCCTTGCTCTCCTCGGTCTTCCAAAGAGCTGGAATAGCTACCAGGACTCTGTGAATGGAAGAGAGAAACTATTGGATTGATAACGATTGTGGTCGGATTTAATGTAGGAGGAGATTAGGAGGAGCAAAAGATATGGCTCTTCATCTAAGAATGATGATGAAGAAAATCTGGCCTTAGCAAGTAAGGCAAGGAAAGGGAAAGGGAAGGCTTCCCATTCCAAATTGGATTCTTCTCATGGAGGGAAGAAGATTGACAAATCTAAAGTGAGATGCTTTAATTGTCATGAGCTAGGCCATTATGCAACTAATTACCCATTGAAGAAATGCAAGAAGGGATCCTCAAAAGGATCAGAAGGTGAGGCATTAGCCTCTCAGTTCGAATGGGATTTTACCCTCATCGCATGCATGGTTTCATCGATGGTGGGTTGAGTTTGGTATCTTGACAGTGGAGCCTCATTCCACATGACCGGCGATAAAAGTTTCTTTAGTACGTTAGAGGATAAAGACCTCAATATGTGCATAGAGATGGGTGATGACGAAAATTACTGTGTTTCAGGAGAAGGCACAGTTGCTTTTAAGAGGGAGCATGAGCTCCTCTCACCTTGACTGCTGTGAAGTATGTGCCTAGACTGAAGAAGAACTTGGTATCGGTCACAATGTTGGAGGACAAAGGCTACGATGTTGTCTTTAGTAAAGGAAAGGCATTCCTGAGACACATAGCCACGGGCCAGAACAAGAGGATTGGGATTCGAGTGAAGAATCTCTATAAACTAGAGGTAGATGACTGTGCTGCATTGAGTTTGAAAGTAGAATTGGTGCAAAGCCAAGACATTGGCAAGTTATGGCATAGGCGGTTGGGCCACTTGCATCATGGGGCCTTGAAGATAATGCAATAGATCTCTATCGGACTTCCCAAAGGTAAACTTGATAAAGTGGACACATGCAAAGGTTGTACCTTTGGAATGTACGCCAAGCCTTCGTTTCATGATCAAGGCAGTCGAGCTGAAGTAATCTTAGAGCGAGTTCATACTGATGTGTGTGGAACATTCTCGATAGCATCCACTGTGGAACAAAGGTATTATGTGATTTTCATTGATGATTTTTCTCGTAAATTTTGGATTTATTTCATGTAGAAGAACGACCAAACCTTCCCAAAATTTTGTGAGTTCAAAGCTTTGGTTGAGAAAGAGTCAGGGAAGAAGATCAAGGCCTTGAGAAGCGACAATGGTGGAGAGTATGTCTCTCAAGAGTTTAAGGACTTCTGTGCAGCAGAAAGAATTAAACGAGAGTTGACGACACCTCATAACCCATAGCAGAATGGGGTGGCTAAGACGAAGAATAGAATGATTGTGGGGGAAGCTCGGGCGATGTTGCATGACCAAGGTCTATCGCTTCATTTGTGGGCCAAGGAATGAAACATAGTGGTCTATTTGCAAAATAGAAGCCCGCATCGCATACTTGGGATGAAGACACCAGAGGATGCTTTCTCCGGGAAGAGACTAGATGTGGGTCACATCAGGATCTTTGGCTCGTCGTTATATTTCCATGTGACCAAGGATGCCTGGAAGAAGCTTGAGCCGACAGCTGAGTTGGGGATAATTGTGGGGTACACTGATACACCCCACAACTATCGGGTGTACTTGCCTACCAGTTAGAGGATAGTGGTTCACATAGATCTCAAGTTTGATGAGCAGAAGGCCATGTGAGTTTCCCTTGAGAGGGAGCTCCAACTAGAGGCTGTGGAGTAACTTTTGGTTCCTAAGGAGGGGGAGCCTCAGACTGATGTGGAGTAGCCGCATGTAGAGGTTCTAGGAGTGGAGACATCCACTCAAGCAGATTCTTCTAGAGATGGACGGAAGCACACAAGAGAATCTGATAGATTGTTGTTGGATGCGAGAGCGAATGTGGAAGAACCATATTCTCAATGCAGATAGAGGAGGTCACTTGATAGGTACACTGGATACATAGCCCTTGTTGGGGAATGTATTGAGACTAAGCCATATTCCTTTCAGGAAGCAGTGCACCAACCAATTTGGGTAAATTCTACGGTGGAGGAGTATGACTCCATAGTTCAAAACAATGTTTGGGATGTGGTTCCAAGACCAGAGAACAAGTCAATTGTGAGTTTCGTTGGCTTTACAAGGTAAAGCAAGCTACTGATGGTAGTGTGGAGAAACACAAGGCAAGATTTGTTGCCCGTGGTTTCTCACAGGTCGAGGGGATCGACTATGATGAGACTTTTGATCCTGTAGCAAGGTACTCATCTATCAGATCGATGTTGGCACTATCATCACAGATGGGTTGGAAGATCCATCAGATGGATGTGAAGACTACATTCCTCAATGGCAGGATTGAGGAATAGGTGTACATAGAGAAGCCGGAAGGTTTTGAGACCTTTGATCATGAGTCGCATGTGTGATGACTCAAGAGAGCTTTGTACAAGCTGAAGCAAGCACCTCATGCTTGGTACACCAGGATTAACAACTAGTTCACCGGGTTGGCCTTCACAAAGAGTGAAGTGGATGCGAACCTATACCACATCATGGTAAAAGGTAAGTAGTTGACCATTGTTCTTTATGTTGATGATCTCATATTGACATGTGATGATCATTTGATCATGAGAATTCGAGATGAAAGACATGGGTCTCATGCACTACTTCCTTGGCATGGAAGTGTGGCAGAAGGATGGGGAGTTGTTTGTATCCTAGGGCAAGTATACCAATGAGATACTTAAGAGATTCCACATGGAGAAGTGCAAGCCCATGCAGACTCCTCTAGCAGGTAAATGGAGGAAGGAGGATGCTACTTAAGGAGAAGTAGTAGAGGCTACTGTGTATCGGCAGCTTGTGGGTTCACTAATGTATTTAGTGAACACACGACTAGATTTTTGCTATGCAGTGAACCAGCTGAGTCAATCTATGGTTCAGCCTACCAAGATGTTTTGGAAGGCAATTAAGCATGTTTTGAGATACCTCAGAGGCACATCTCAATATGGATTATGGTACAAATGGACAGAGGGAGTGAAGCTACTGGGCTTCACTGATGCAGATTGGGTAGGGAGTCCATCAGATCGGAAGAGCAAATCAGGAGGAATTTTCAACGTTAGGTCAGCTGCAGTTTCTTGGTACAGCAGGAAACAAAGGTCAGTTGCACTCAGCTCAGCAGAGGCTGAATACATGGCTACAAGTCAGTTAGCATGTTGTAGAATTTTGTAGAATTTTTCTACAAATCAACTAGATATGATACCATGTAGAACTTTTTCTACAAATCAGCTAGCTCTAATACCATGTAGAAATTTCCCACCTATAGATCACCTGGTAATGCAATGTATTAAAGCAAAACACTTGATCTACTTCTACAAACAATTTAGCGGAAGCTTAATCAACCATGAACAACATCAATAAGAACACATATAACTGATAAGAAGGAATAAATCACACATAACACAGAAGAATTTACCCAGGGAAAGCACCTACCTAAAACCCCATCTCTATATTATCATACAAGTGGAAATATAACCAGAATTACAAAAAGAATCAGCTCAAAAGCTATCCTGCTCTCTCTGCAATACCTCTGCTGCTCATAGATAGTCAAAGGCTTTTCACAAACCTTCTCCTCTGTCCTCCAAGCCTCCTATTTCATTGTGCAGTTTCTCTTGGGTCCTCCAGTTGCAACCTGTGTGATTCTCACCTCACACACAACACTAACCTCTGAAATAACTGCACAAACCTGAAGGAGATAAATCCTCATCATGGATGAGCTTCCTTTATAGGAAAAATGTTCATCTAACTGATAGTACACTGTCCCTTCTCTAATATCAACTGGGTCTCTGTCTGAAATGACATGCATCAGTTATCCATGAGTGAATACACAATTATCTGAAAATAATAGTTGTCACATGCATGCAAGCATCAACAAACTATATCTCATTAATTTAACAACTTGCTAAATTAATCTAATTGAACTTGACTAAGTTAAACTAAGTCAACTGATCCTCTCAATATAGAACTCATCCTTAATTCCTCAATTAGTGGAGAAAATCAAGGACACATTCCCAAATTAGTGGATAAATAATTGCATGTTCTCACAAAGACTTCAGTTTTCTTTTCCATAACTAATTAAATCATGGAGAATTAATTAATTAATATTCCAAACTACTTGTAAGACCAAATTTGAATTTACTTCCTATAGATAGACCAGGGACTACTATAAATAGGAAGGGACCCAGAAAAGCTATTTTTAGAAGATGTTATTTTTAGCAATTTCACCTCTCACCCAAGGTGGCCAAAATGCTCATTGGCCAAACTACTATTTTTAGAAGTGCTATTTTTAGCAGTTCTATTTTAACACTTTCTAAATTTATCATTTCTTGTTGCACACTTTTCAACACTCCCTCTCAACAAGAAAGGATTCCTCTCGAACCCGATCCTGTAACTCTAGAATGTACTACATGTAACACATTTACCAAGTGTGGTTGCTCCAGTAACACTTTGAACAAAAAAACTCCCAACTGACCTCTCTATTAGGCTAGAAACATAATCTGATGCTGAAGCTCTACCTACTGCTGACAAGTTCTACCTCTCTGATCTTTGTGCTACTGCAACATCTCCATGCATCTCACACCGTTGCACCCTTCTCTGTGCTACCCTGCACTATGCAACACACTTGTGCCTCTCGCATTGCTGCAGCCTGCATGCTCTGCGCTATCCTGGGATTCCCTACACTGTAGCTATCTCTGCCACTCCATCCGCATCTGTCTCTACGCAATCAGTCAGTTCCTACTACTCCACGTCGGGGCTCCTGTAGCAAGGTCTCATCCAGGAGGTTGGGTACCTCAAGGATCCTACCCCTCCTCCTTGGGACGATCACTCTATATTGCCCCACCTCCTACCTGGAGGTATGGCTGCATGTGATCCTTTTGCCCACCTGGCTCAAAGTTTCCCCCTACTGGAGGTCTCTGCATGAGTAGATGTCTCTACTCAATCTCCACTCAACTTCCCCTCTTGTGGCTGCTCCACAACCTCCTAAAGCTGCTGCACCAATTGTGGCGCCTCCACAATTGTCAGAGACTTCTTATGGCGCTACACGTTGAGAGGTAATTTATTCTCCCTCTCAACCACCAAGTATCTAACATTTTCCTTGCTCCTCAAGGCTTTGCATGCATCTTGTACCTAAAATGCATACAGGTTCTTGGCTAGCACACCAATCTGTTTCCACTTTCCCACTGTCACGAAATTTTCTAGAAAAAGAGCTGATTTTAAATCAACGATATCTCCCTCATCCAAACTTCGA
Source organism: Pinus tabuliformis (assembly GCA_031772625.1). Lineage (NCBI taxonomy): Eukaryota > Viridiplantae > Streptophyta > Pinopsida > Pinales > Pinaceae > Pinus > Pinus tabuliformis. The sequence continues at coordinate 925,724,111 of CM062816.1, forward strand.
TTCAGCCAATTGTTTTTTTGATTTTGGGTATTTTTCCACAAGGAATCCAAATCTGTTATTTATTTCTAAAAATTTTCTATAGAAATTTTCAAATCTGCTCTGCAAACTCTCCGCCCAAAACTCAAAACTTTGAAATCTCCTCTTAGTATACTTTTCTCTCCTTGATCACCTGTGCTCTGATACCATGTAGAATTTTGTAGAATTTTTCTACAAATCAGCTAGATCTGATACCATGTAGAAATTTTTCTACAAATCATCTAGCTCTAATACCATGTAGAAATTTCCAACCTGTAGATCACCTGGTAATGCAATGTACTAAAGCAAAACACTTGATCTACTTCTACAAACAATTTAGCGGAAGCTTAATCAACCATGAGTAACATCAATAAGAACACATATAACTGATAAGAAGGAATCAATCACACATAACATAGAAGAATTTACCCGGGGAAAGCACCTGCCTAAAACACCATCTCTGTATTATCATACAAGTGGAAATATAACCAGTATTACAAAAAGAATTAGCTCAAAAGCTATCCTGACCTCTCTGCAATAACTCTGCTACTCATAAACAGTCAAAGGCTTCTCACAAACCTTCTCCTCTATCCTCCAAGCCTCCTATTTCATTGCGTAGTTTCTCCTGGGTCCTCCAATTGCAACCTATGTGATTCTCACCTCACACACAACATTAACCTCTGAAATAACTACACAAACCTGAAGGAGATAAATCCTCATCATGGATGAGCTTCCTTTATAGGAAAAATATTCATCTAACTAATAGTACACTGTCCCTTCTCTTATCTCAACTAGGTCTCTGTCTGAACTACCATGCATCAGTTATCCATGAGTGAATACATAGTTATCTGAAAATAATAGTTGTCACATGCATGCAAGCATCAACAAACTATATCTCATTAATTTAACAACTTGTTAAATTAATCTAACTGAACTTGACTAAGTTAAACTAAGTCAATTGATCCTCTCAATATAGAACTCATCCTTAATTCCTGAATCAGTGGAGCAAATCAAGGATACATTCCCCAATTAGTGGAGAAATAATTGCATGTTCTCACAAAGACTTCAATTTTCTTTTCCATAACTAATTAACTCATGGAGAATTAATTAATTAATATTCCAAACTGCTGGTAAGACCAAATTCGAATTTACTTCCTACAGATAGACCAGGGACTATTATTTTTAGCAGTTTCACCTCTCACCCAAGGTGGCCAAAATGCTCATTGGCCAAACTGCTATTTTTAGAAGTGCTATTTTTAGCAGTTCTATCTTAGCACTTTCTAAATCTAGCATTTCTTGTTGCACACTTTTCAACACATGTGAGGCCATTTGGATGCTGAAAATTCTAGTTGGTTTGTTTGATCAGAGGATGGATGCAACTGTGATCTATTGTGATAATTAGAGTTGTATCAAACTCTCTGAGAATCCAACATTTCATGATAGGTCCAAGCACATCAACATTCGGTATCATCATCTCAGAGACTGTATGGCGAGGAGGATCATGTTGTTGCCGTATATTTCGACCAAGGAGAAAGATGCTGACATTTTGACCAAGGCATTGTCAAAGTGTAAATTCGAGTTCCATATAGACAAGATCGGGGTGGCAGATAATCCCTTTCTTGTTGAGAGGGAGTGTTGAAATGTGGCAACAAGAATATTCCAATTTTAATTTGTCCTTGAAATAAAATTGGCAATTAAAATTTGAATTTAGTCTCACCAGCTGCTTGGAAAATAATTAATTAATTCATCTTGAGTTAATTAGTTGGAGAAATTCAAGCTAGAAGTATTTTTGAATTCATGCAATAGTTATCCCTTAAATTAAGTTATCTCTTAATTAAGGAGATAAGGATGAGTTGTATTTGAGTTGTAATTAGTTACCTCAGTTAACTGAGTTAATTCCAGTTAAATTAGTTCCAAACAGTTTGAGGAACTAATTGTGATTTCATTCAGTTAATGCATGCATGCATGAAACTAGTGTACTCCAGATAACTGAAGATTCTCTCATAAATAACTCATGCATGTCAATTAATACAAAGACCCAGTTGATATTAAAGGCAAGAACAGTGTACTATCAGTTGTGTTAGCCTCCTGCTGCAGCATGTTAATCATCTTTCATGATCGACATTTTTACATGCCAAATATGTCATACTTTGTTTGCTGCAATGCTCCATATTTGCTACAGATGGCCAGAGAAGTATCTATGAGAGTGTGCTAGTCTAAATGCCACTGCTGTGTTCCAGTTTTGATGAGTAATCCATTTTGATCAGTTTTCAAGTATAGGGAGGTCCAAACAGCTTAATCTTGGCCTCCCTAGGTTTCAATTTCCTGTTGTAGAATATAGAGAATGAACATCTATCCAAACTGTTTAATCTTGGCAGGTTTGTAGATAGTTAGAGAAACAAGGGTGCTCAACAGCTTAATCTGAGCCAGTGGATGCAATAAGTGTAGTTGTAGATAGGAGGACAGCAAGAAGAAAAGAACAAAAAGTTGGGTATGCTAGTTCAAGTGCACCCAAACCAAAAAGAAGAGAAAATGCTAGGTGAATAGGCCGAGTAGGTAGCTTTGTGGTTGCAGAATCATGTCTTGTGATCCATTTCATATTGTCAAGTGTTATATCTATCATATCACAAGTTGAAGGTGATTTTTCAGTTGGAGGACTTCAAGAAATGCATGTCTAACTTCCCCTTCTCCCTCTTTCCCAAATCACTCACTAACTTCCCCTAAAGAGGTCAAGATCTGCTTGATACCTCTTAGATTCATCATTCTCCATATCATCTGCCTTGGTGAAGATCTGCTTCACTAAAGGAATGTTCACACTTCTTCTATCAGTGATTTTCCCCCCATTGATAGCCTAAGACTTCATTCTTAGCGCTTTTTCTCATCATTATCATATTAACTACTAACTTTATTATGTAACTCCCTATCTCTTTTCCCTTCCCCTACTAAAACTATCTCTATAACTCCCCTATATACTTATCCCCTCCCCTTGGTTGAAAAATAACCATATACATCCTTGGGAATTGCTAAGTTTATCTGAAACTCAGCAAGAACCCTCATTGACCCCTCTGACCATCTTCCAAATGCATAAGGACTCATTCCTTTGCATAGTTTCCCTTCATATGTATAGAAATCATCTCTTTGGCCTTGGTTTGCCTTTATAAGGCATGAAACCCTCTTTGGTCACTAAACCCCTCTCAAAACCACATCACTTTCCCCCTAAATGCCTTTGGACTCCTTCCAAGGCATAAGAATACAAAAACCATGCAAAAACCATGAAAAACCTTCAAAAAAGGATAAAATCCTCCCTTTTCTGGCTATCGGACCCCTTCCGATGCCTTAGAATCCATGCCAAACTATAAAGGAACCCTTCTGATTTCCCAAAAGGCTTGGTAGTTCACAAAAACATGGGTCCGATATAATAAAGTTTCATTTGGACCCCCTCCGATGCGATATCGCTATCGGGAGAGGGAAATCATATGTTTAAAACATCATATATAACCCCTCTGGATTCATTTGCCTTGCCTTTTCATAAAAAGCGTGCTCCGATGAGATAAAGATCTGTTTGATCCCCCTCCGATGCGATATCGCTATCAGGAGGGGGCAGTGGCATATATAAGTGAAAATGGCTAAGTCTCAAGGCATGGGGCATAGCGCCGATGGGCCAGACCCGAAAACATATAAAGTGGACCGGTAATAGTATATCGGGTCCGCGCAGTTCGGCGATCACATATATGTCAACCCTCTGCCCCGCTGATTGCCGAAGTCCCGATATAATCGCAGCCATCCATTTTTGGGCCCCAGATCTGACGGTCCAGATCTTGTCGTGCGGCCCCCCACTTCGCATCGCCCCATATACTGCTCCGATTTGGCGGAGCCGATGAGTTGTCAAATGCAGTGTTAAGGGTTTTCGGATCCACAGACCCATTCCACTGTTAAAACCGCCGATTTGGGTCCCGCCGATGGGACAGACCCGAAATTAAATAAAGAAAGGGCATATAAGCATTTCGGGTCTGATGGGTTTCGGCGTTTTTATGTGGCAACCCCATGACCCCGCCGATAGCGAATTGTCGAGTTAATCTCAGCCGCCCATTCAAGCCCAGAGATCAACGACCCATATTTAATCGCATCACTCCTATATGGCTCCGACCAACGGAGCCGAAAAGTAATAAAGCGCGGCATAAAGGCATATCGGGTCTGAGAGGGTCCGCACTGTGTGCTCCTATATTCCGGAGCCGAAAAGCTATGAAGTGCAGCATATAGTATTTCGGGTCCGTTTACCCATTTTTACCAAATGCGCCGATATGAAAGATCCGATGGACCGGACCCGATCTCCATAAAGAAAGGGCATATAAGCATTTCGGGTCTGTGGAATTTCAGAGGTTTTATGTGTTGGGACCAATGGTCCGCCCTGATACGAGTTAGCGCCAGCCGTTGGATCTGCCTTCGCGCGATCCAACGGCCAGGATTTAATCTCTGCTACAGTGCCGCTCCTGCCTATGTTTTTCACAAATTTTACATAGAAATTGGTCTTTTTCTGTGTAAAAGAAAAGGCGGCATTTGTTCATATTTTCACATATATGCCCGTGCCCGGCTCCCGATAAGGGAATTCATGCATCCCTAAGTTTTCTGAGATCGCTCCAAGGCCCAGTTTTTCTTCAGATAGCCAGTTTCGACCTCCGCACAGTCGGCAACACTTTTTCCTCCTGTTTGCACCATTTTTCAAAGTTTAAAGCTAGTTTTGGTCGGCCAGAGCGCCAATAGCATTCCAATGGCCACGGAGGACATTAGCAGCAGTTATTTTTGCATTAAAAGGTAGAAGGGGGCGATGGGACAGTTTAAAGAGTATCAGCGGTGAGAAAAGGCCCAGATTCAGTGCCAAAATGTATCAGGATGCGGCAAAGAGTATCAGTCTAGTTTTTCAAAGCAGATGAAAGCAAAGGAAGCCCAGCAAAGTCAACAAAGCATCATTCAGCCATTAAGGCTCACCAACACTTCTTTTGTTGCCTTAAAGCCACCTAAAGGCATAGATGAAGGCTTTCAAGGCAGAGTTATTGCATAGACATTGTTTCCAGTCATATTTTTGGAGCAGCGCTGCTTCCTTAATTGCGCAGTTATCACACAGAGGACATCGCGTGGCTCAAGGCACTCTTTCAGTCCATTTTTGAAGCTGCAGGACCCTGTGCAGCCCTAAAGAGCCATTTTGATGAGGCTGCTCCCTCATGTGCAGCTGTTTTAGATATTTTATTGCATTTATTTCCAGCACAACTTAGCATTAGAAGCAATTATTGCACAGATCTCTTTTGAATCTGTTTTGATAGATATTTTGAGATATTTTCTCCCTTGACACCTGTTCAAGGGATGTTTGTAAATATTTTCTATTTAAACCACCCTCTGCACTGTTTTAAGGGTTGGTTGGTCGATAACTTCCTCTAGACTTTCATTGTATTTTCTGAGAGTCTCTATAATCAAAGATCGCTGGAATGTTTGGGAGATGAACTGACTGTTGTGTTTTAATGTTTAAAGAGTGACTATGGAATCCTAACGCTTCTACATAGCCTAATAAGTGTTTCTTATCTCTGTTTACAGTTTATATGTGTTTATGCCATCATTGTTTCACTATCTAAATAGCAGAAAGAAAGAATAATTCAGAGCTCACTTAGTTGTATTTTGTTCTCAATTTCTGTGATTTATCTACGTTTTTCCTCTGAATTAGTCCTAAATATGAATACTGATTTGCTCATATTTACACTAGTTCTTTCATATATGAATGTTGTTTAGGAATCCTTGATTGCTCCTATATAATGTTCATTCACCTTCCCTCTGTTAGCATAATGAGAGCTACTTAGTTGCCTTTCATTCACTGACCTTCATTCCATCCTTATTCCAGTTTGATATTGTTTTATGTGTAGCTATCCTACTCTGTATTCCTCTTGTGACCAAGAAAACGCAACAGCAAGCCTAATCCACGACTCCATGCCTAATGGTTTGAACCTCTCACACTATGCATCCCAACTCTGTTTGAAAGAACCCTCCATCCCACCAAAATCAAAACAAAACCCAAGAAAATCATAACTAGCCTAAAATCAACCCGAAACAAAGCTAAATTATAAAGAGAGAGCCCTCTCTAATTGCAGGTAGGCTAGGACCTGCAGTCCAAAGATTAGTTTGTGGTTACCTCGGCCGTATCCTTTAAGGAGATTTAAGGACAACCTGAGTGATAACAAGTTGCAAGAATTTTCCTATAAGAAAATATCTTGCATGCAGAAGGACTTCATTCCTTGATATTTGCACAGTTTTATAGTGTGTTGGAGTAGTGTGTGAGATCAGTGTCACACAAGGTTACAGCTGGAACACCCAGGGAAAACAACGCAAGGAAATAGGAGGCTTGGAGGGTAGAGGAGAAAGCATATGAGCATTCTATTCTATTTATGAGCAATGTGAGGGATTGCATAGCTGTGAGAGCTAAAGCTGTGTGTAATCCTGAGATATTTCCACTTGTATGATAATACAGATAGCGGGGTTTTTAGCTAAGGCTTTCCCTAGAGTATTCTTTTGTGTTTCATGTATATTGATTCTTCTTCTCTGTTATATGTGTTATGATTGATCTTTCTCAAATCGATTAAGCTTCTACAAGTTTGATTGTAGAAGTAGATTAAGTATTTTGCTTTAGTTATATTGCATAATCAAGTTAATCTACAGTGAGAATTTCTACATGTTAGAGGGCGGGGAGGCCATCGTGAAGGGATGAATTTCCTTTAAACCCACAAGTATCATTACCAGCATTCGATAAATGGGCAATAGAATTTGTGGGACCGATTCAGCCACCAGGAAAGAAGATAGGAGCATGATACATCATCACAACAACCAAATACTTGACCAAATGGGTTGAGGTGTAGCCTGTAAAGGATTGCAGCATGGCTACAACTGTGAAGTTCATATTTGAATATATTTTTTCTTTGTTTGGTTGTCCTAAGATTTTTATGAGCGACAGGGGTTCACACTTCCTGAATGAAACAATTTCTGCTCTACTTGAAGAATTCTAGATGTTGTTAACACCCAGGTTGTTCCCTATGACTCCCAAGGGAATACGGCCGGGGTAACCACTAACCTGTCTTTGGATCACTGTTTCTAGCCTAACAGTGATCAGAGAGGGCTCTCTCTTTATGTTATGTAGCTGTTTGTTGTAGGGTTTTAGGCTAGCTATTATGCACTGTGTTTGTTTGTGTTTGGTTGGTGAAAATTCCTTTTAGGTTCTGGTGAAGTAGTTTTCTGAGAAGTTGAGTACCATTGGGCAATGGAGTCTGCAGCTGTATGTATTTGAAATTTTGGGATGAAAGATGGGACTTACAGGGCCACTTGGGTGTTTAATAAGACAGATTTTGATTAAAAGACTGGAAACAGTTAGCACAAACAGTGAAAGCATTAAAGAATTTTCACTATTTATTTAAATGTTCCCAACAGATAGATTTAAGAGGAGAAAACAGATGTCTTAGGGGCAGAGTTGAATCCCTGAGAATGACTGTTATAATAAATACACAGTTCTGAATTGCAGCATTTAAGAATTACAATTCTGTTACTGTATAAGAGGAAAACATTTATAGTAGCTCAGTTTGAGTCCAGGGTAAACATGGTTAAATCCTGGTACTAATCATTCACCTTGCTATCAAGTGTAAACATAAGAACAGTAAAGAGAACAAAAGACTCAAAGCAGACACGACAAGAGGATTTGAGAATACTTATAGTCTTATGCAACACCCATGGAATCCTGTAACATGCATCCTTCACTACAAGACATCAGATAACACTCAGCTTTGGAAATTCCATGCTTTCTTTGTATTAGTTTCTCTGAAAAATTACAATGAGCCAGAGCTCTTCTAGGAGAGTTACAAATATCGACCAACCAACCCTTTTCACTGCTGTGAAGGATGAATATATACTAGTCGTTCTTTACAAAATATCTGAGTCCTTGGTTATCTCAGATTTACTTCCTTACCAACTATCTAAGATATTATGGGCAGAATTTAATACAACATTTAATACATAGTACAGGCATTTTAATGCTCTGTCAGAAGATATTTCAGATTACTGGGAACAGCTAAGTCGGTCTGAATATTTGGAGTTAATGCATGGAGAACCCGACTGTAGGCTGGTACACTGTGTCTCGGACCTGTCCATTATGACTTTGACTGCTGCCGGTGGTGAGTCATTGGTCTGGCTGAGTTGGCTCAGCCTCTTGTCCTTTCCTGTGGGTATTGATTCCCAAAATTGTCGCTGCATGTACCTGTTTCTTTCCTCATGCACTATTGGTTCTGTCCCATCAAAATTGCTGTCACTGTTAGTGATGTAGCACATTTTAAATATTTTCCAGTCACTTGACCACTTTATACTTGTCTTGTGGTGACCTGAGCTGGCTTTTGACCTGGAGCTTTGCAACTACCGTGGCAGTATCTGGAGCATGGCTTGCCACCAGTCCTCCTTGGGCATTTGATGCCTTCGCATTTTAATCAACGTCTCATCAAGCTCTGTGTATTTGAAAAAACTGGGAGGAGTTTCAAAAAGATGATTAACTTCAGTTTCAATGAAAAATGGCCCTTCAAGCTGGGTGTATACACTTTGTCCTGTGGGAGGAATAGTTTCTTCAGAAGCACTGCTGGATGCAGTGATTTGATTTTCTATGTAGGCGGCCATCCTATTTGTAAATTGATCCCTGCTGATCAATTTCCCTGTACCATTCAACAAGCTAGGCATTCCTCTCGCCTGTAGCATTCCCATTCTGAGCTTGAAGTCTTCAACTTCAGTCTGTATCTCGTAGCTCCTCCTTTCTGCTGTCTGCACATATCCTCTGAGTGTTAGCACCTTTTTGGTCATGAGGATGGCCTCCGTTCTGTTGGTGATTCCAACTGCTGCCAGCTCATCTTTGTCTTGTCTGTTCAGAAAATCAATCAGTTGGCTTGCCTGTTCAGGCCTATTTCCTAGTGCTGTCTTAGCCTTCTGGATATCTATCTGAGCTTGCACAATTAAATCCATATGTTCATGGATTGTTTTGAGTGATTTCCACTGCTTAGTCATGCTTTTGGTGATCTTGTTCCATAAGATCCTCTTGATCTCAGCCATGGTGTTTTTTAGATCAAGCTCTTTCTCCAGGGCTTTGATTCTGTCCCTTTGGGTTTTGATCTGTCTGCCCTGCTCTGCCACTGTCATTTTGGACTGGTCATACTTGGCATCTATCTCTGCCAGTTTTTCTTTTGCCTTCCTTATCTCATCTGCTTGTAGCTCCATTTGCTTAACAGCCTCAGTTAGTTCTTCTACACTGGGCTGGTCATCTGTATTTGCTGTTGTAGGGGCCACTGTAGCTCCAGAACCTGTTGCTGCTGTAGAATCTGTTGGAGGAGTTGTTAGTGTAGATGCTCCCTGTTTGTCTTGATATGATTTCTCCAGCTCCTTCTCTAGCTCTTGGATCCTTTGATCCTGCTGCAATAGTAGATCAAGTTGTTGATCAACTTGTTTTTCTTTTTGGAGTTCAGATGTTTGAGGGTGTTCTGTAGGTGACAGTTTCAATCTCCTCTTCATGGCATTGAGGTCATCCTCCTTTTTCTTCAAGAGGGCTTTCACCCCGGTTGGGTCACTAGGGTTATGCCCTAGATCAACAATAATCTCTTCAAGAGATTTTATCCTGTTATCCTTGGCCTTGGAGGACAATCTCTCAAAATCCAGTTGAGTATTTGTGTTCTTCAAGGATTCTTTCAGCTCATGAGCTAATGTGGCCTTATCTACCAAGGTGGCATAGACCATTTCTCCAGTCTGCTTATGGAGCTCAATTTGGTCCATAGGATGTATGTCTTTGGCCAATACCTCCACCCTTGTTTTGATGAAATCAGCAGTGGACATTGGGTTGGGCCCCTTAGGTTTAAAATGGCTGAATATCATCTTATCCTCTTTGATGTCGTAGACCGACATCAATCTTTCTTGTTGGGCTGGAGTAGCATCTATGAATTGTTTGTAAACCTCAGCCCTCAATAGTTCATTAGCTGCCTTGATTTCTTTGAAGGTGGCCTTGGGACCTTTGAGCTTCTGGATTTGTTTGGAAGCAGATGATACCTCCATGCCAAGTTGTAGATTCTGCTCCTGCTGAAAGGAACTAGTCCCTGTGTGTTGGCTGCCCTCCTTATCCTTGGCTGTATCCTTTAAGACATCTTCAGTAATGTCTTCTACTTCTGGGGAGTCTGCCCTCTGTCTTTTGGCCTCTGGCTGATGGGAGGATCCACTGAGGGGAGTGGACTCTTCTCTTTGTCTTTTGGTTCCCCTTTCTTCATGTGCCGGGGTCTGTAAAATTGAAGTGGTTATGGGCTCCACTTGAGGGGGTGGTGTATGCAGTAAGGGGGTTTTTGGCAGCCCAGTTTGTGGCAGACCAGTTTGTTCTTCTTGCTGCCCTGTTTCTTGCTTCTGTTGTTGCTCTTGTTGTTGCTCTTCTTCCTCTTGTTGTTTTTCCTGCTCAGACTGCTGCTTCTTTGCTTCATCTTCAGCATCCATCTTTCCCTTTCCCTTATCTAAGCCTGGTGCTGTTGTTGGTGGCGCTGTCCTGGTAACCGAGGTTCCTCCTTCTGATGTTCGAGGCAGCTTGAACGGTACCTGGATCACATAGTCCAGGTCAATAGTTTTTTCAAGTTCTTTCATATTCTTAGCTATTCTTTCCTCTTCAGACAAGCTCTCAACAAGGGTATCCAACTGCCATTCTTGTGAGTTTGCATACTGCTCTAGATGGGGATAGTGGCAGTGTTTGATGGCTAGGAGTCTGTACTTTATTCTCCTAGCAGTGATGAAACCTTGAGGGTCATATGGGACCCATCGGAAACTGTAAGACAACTTATATTTGTCTTTTAGAATCAGATCTGCAGCCTCCCATCCTTCCTTCTTATTCATGATAAAAGGGCCCAACTCATTTTTGAAGTTAAGGTGTGCTTTTTTCTTTGAGCTGTGGAAGTGAGTGAGGTCTGACTGGATTAATTGCCTGTAATATTCCAAGGCAAATAGTCTCATGGGAACATACTTGGGTAGTCTGTATGGACAGAGCTCACACCCATACACTCTGAACACAGTGTGGTGTTCATATAGGTACCAATCACCTACTTTGTATTTCTTAGAAAGCTGTAAAGCTTTCTTGATCTCATTTGATATTCTGGGGGGAGGAGATTTCATAAGTATGCTGGAGACAGGGTACACAAACTGATCTATAAATTCACAATAGCTATAGGGTGAATTTGTGATTTCATGATAGACTGAGGTCCAAAAAATGACTGATCTTCTCTCCCCTTTGTTGTTCAGCCTTCTGATGTAGCATGGGAAAGCTTCTGAGTGATGATACATGAACAGGTGGTAGATATATGCTGAATATCTAAAAACTCCTTGTCTGTCCAATTTGCACAATTGATCATGGATCTTATTGGCTATGAACTTGGCAAAGTTGAACTTTCGGGCAGGGGGTTGTCGTGGGCTGTAGGCAGATAGCATTACAAGCATGGCTAGATCCACATGCTCGCTGCTCTGGTAGCCTAGCACATAGGCTATCATGTCCAAGAGCAGCCTGCCTGAGTCATTGAAGTGCTTATGTAGATAAGGAGGTGGCCCTGTAGGCTGGTTCTCAGGCCACATGTAGTTTCTGGTGATCTTCTGCAGTTCTTCACTGGTCATCTTCTCACCTTCTTCCACTAAAGATCTCATGGAGAAAGGGACTAATAGTTCTGTCTGTTCGAAGTGCAGCATTTTGTTGATGGTGTCAGCGTTTATGTAGAATAAAATCCTCCCTAGTTGAGTGTTGACAGCTTTGTGCTCCTGATCATAATTTTGAGCACATAAGTGAATGATTTCAGGGAAAACATTCACAGCTGGGAGGCAGTAATAGGGCAGGTTTGACTCCCATATCCCATCCGTACCAAGTCCTGCTTTATAATCTTCCCTCAATGTGGTGAAGGTCTTCAAAAAGTCTCTTTTCCCCTCAAAATCATTTATGAGACAGTCTTTGTCAATTAACTGCATAGCTTCCAGTTCCTTATTGGTTTGACTCAGTGGAGTGATGTTGAGGGAGGAGGATTCAGATGCTGCCATGACACAGTATGAAAGGGTGCAGTAGGATGCAAAGCTTTGATGAATCTACTGAAGACTTTGAGCAGCAGGTAGATGCAATTGGTGCAATGTCTTCTCTTGGTGTGAAATTTTTCTGAAGCTGGCAAAATACTGGTGAATTTTAGGAATGTAGATTGTCTAAGGGAAGGCTTACCGAGGTATTGGCAGTTGTACAGGAAGAGTGTAAATAACCAGCAATTGGCAATAAAGAACAACGCCGGGCACTTCAGGGCGATTTCTGCGGTTTTAACCCGCAAGCTGTTTAGTACAGAGCTGAATTGGGGCTGATGGATGGTACAGGGTTGCTTGTGTCTGATTTGGGCGCTCAGGTGGAGACAAATTCAGAGTTTTTGCAGTCTTTAAAGGTGATTTTAGCAGAAAATTGGAATTCACGGGCAGAAATGGGAGAAAACGGCAAAATACCTGGCAAATCGCCCTGGAAGCCTGCTGGTTGGATTGCAAAGGCTTAATGCAGTCAAGCCTCGAACTTTGACCGGTTTACTTGTCGAATTTGATGGCTGGATGCAGGATTTCGCGGCAGCAGGCTTGACAACGGCTAGTTCAGCTTCGCATGTGAAATAATCAAAAACTATGCGTTTAGCCGTTTAAAACGGTAAATTCGGCAAAATTATGAATTTGGCGCTTTTCCGCCGGTGACGTCAGCATGACGTTATGGCGGGGCCCGGGTGACGTGGATGCTGATGTGTTGGCCAGGTCGGCAGGACATGGTGGCGGGCGGGCGCAAAGGCGGGCCAGCGTGGAGGACCAAGGGACGATGGGAGCGGGCACCGGCGGGGTGACGTCAGAGCAGCGTGGATATGACGTGGGGTAGCGGTACACGGGATGGCGGTAAGTGGGTTCCCCGCACCACCTTTGGGCAAAGGCGGTAAGTGGGAGGAGGGCTCCGAACAACCTTAGCGCCCGCCACGCGTCCATTGTACGGGACAGGGAAAACCACTTTCCCCGGACGCTAAAGGTCGGCATGTTGAGATCTGAAATCGACCGCCCACCCTTAGATCTAGGCGCTGGAGATCTGACGGCTGGCGGGCCTCCCGCCAGGTCGAGCATGTTGGGGAAGGGTCCCGCCAGCGGAATAAAATATTGATTTTAATATTTGGTCGCAAAACTATAGGTTAGTGGGTTTTGAACAATTTTTCATCTTTTGGCTTAACCCGTAATGTGGTGGGATTGGGAAACGTGCCAGAGGCGGGTTTTTTACTTTGGGTAATTTTTGCAAAGGTTTTTAGGGGTAAAAGAGGGTTTACAAGGGTTTTTCAATGCAAATGGTGGTTTGAAGAGCATTTTGACCTGCAGCAAGGGGGAATGGGATGGGATAGGCTCACCAAGGTGACCAGATGTCACTTTGGTCCCTTTTGAAGACCATATGGCTATAATGCCAAGGGGAGGGAGTATATATAAGATTTGGGGCTTTATACACCTCAGTGTTAGTATTTATTAGGGGTAGGGGTAAAATAGGGGAGCTATATAGTAAAATTAGAGGTTAATATGAATGAAGGGAGCAAATGAAAGGGATTTTACTGAGTTTATCTGAAATTGACTTGGTTTTGAGAGTAGATCAAAATGAAAAGATCTTAGACAAGAAATGTGGATTCTGAATGAACTAGAACCACCATAAAACCATGATCTCTCTTCATAAATCTCAGCTGAAAGAAAGGGAGTGTTAGTAATGGAACAAAGGGGAAGAGGGAAGTTAGTCATGCTCCTTGCTGTAATATGATGGAATTAGCCACTTTTTGTATTGATAGATTTTGCCTTGGCAAAACACCTGTTGACATAGGTGTAATGGTGAAAACACCCTTTCTGCAACCACAACTGCCTACCCAACTATTTCACCTAACATTTTTTGTTTCTTCTTGGAGGGGCACTTGGACTTGCAACCCTCAATTGCCTTTTTCTTTTCTTTGGCTTTTCCCTTTTTCTCTCTATCTACTTCTGCCCTTATCTCCTCCAAGGTCCCAGATTAGACTTTTGGGAACCTTTGTTTCTCTACCTGAACTACTTGTCTGCCAAGATTAAGCTGTTTGGATAGACATCTTTCTCTATTCTACAACTCAAAATTGAAACATGGCATGATCCAGATTAGACTGTTGAATCATCCATAAAATATGTAATAAGGTCCTCAATATCTGAAGTAATTACACACACCTCTGATTACCTGGAAATATGGGATCTTTGTGCTAACAATGCAGAGCATATTTGGAAATTTAATAATCAATCATGAAAAATGAAACCTATTACTATAGGCATCCAACAGTGGCTCCACATGGGGATGGTTTTTCTTTTGAAAGACCAAGAACAGCAGGTCAGATTGCCTTGTTCCTTGGATGTCCATCTTGATCTTTGAGATCTTATGCATGTAACCTGTCAAAATGGTGTGTTTCTTTTTGGAGAAGCTCTGATATTAACTGCCTGTTGCTGCTAGTTGCAGCTCTTGGGAAAATTTCTTTATACAATGTAAATCAAAAGAGAATATGTACAATTGCATATATACAATGAGCCTTTGGATCCTTAACATATTGAACCATCATAATAGTGCTTCAGCATCCTGCCATTGACAGGACCTTCATCTTGTTCAGTCACAGTCAAGCTTTTAAGGAAATAAGTATTATTACCCTGTACTGCTTGGACGGCAAATGGTCCTTTCCATAAAGAATCAAACTTCCCATGTTTCCCTTTGTCTTCTCTTCTTGCATCCCACTTTAGAACTTTGTCTCCTAGATTGAAGTCTTCTGCTTTGGTTCTTCTGTCAAAGGCCTTTTTCAGTTTCTCCTGTAGTATCTGCACTCTGCTGAAGACTTGTTCTCTGGTCTGCTGTAAACAGATTATCTGGTTGATCCTTCTTTGCATGTCATTTGGCTCTGCTTGACTTTCTTGTAGAAGTTTCATAACTGGCACCCCTAGTGATGAGGGAAACCTGGCCTCTAATCCGTAGACTAACTCATATGGGCTGGTCCCAATTGATCTTTTGGTGGTTAATCTGTCTGCCCACAAAGCATTTACTAGTTTCTTATGCCAATTCTTTTTGTTTTCTTCCAGCACTTTCTTAATGATATTTATCAGGCTTTTGTTTGATGATTCAGCAAGACCATTTCCCTGAGGATAATAAGCTGTAGAATGGCCCAAAGTAATATGAAATTTATGGCAAAAGTTTACCATTTTCTTGGATCTGAAGGCAGCAGCATTGTCTGTTATTATCTTGTCTGGGCAGCCAAATCTGGCCAGTATATTGTTCTCTAAGAATTGAATGATCACTGAGTCATTTGCTTGTCTACATGGGGCAGCTTCAATCCACTTGGTGAAGTAGTCTGTTGCTGTTAGAAACCATCTGTGTTGTCCTGAAGATGAGGGGTGAATTTCTCCAATGAAATCCAAGCCCCATTGTTGAAAAGGTCTCTCTGTTGCAATGGGCCTCAAAGGAAGTGGCAGCAGCTGTCTTTTGCCTTCAAACAGTTGGCACTTGTGGCATGATGTTGTGAATTTCTTCATATCTGAGAACATAGTGGGCCAGTAATAACCAGCCCTTAATATCTTGTCCACAGTGGATTTCCAGTATAGATGTCCACCACAGTCCCCAGCATGGAATTCTTGCATAATTTTATCAGTTTCATTCTCAAGAAGACAGTGCAGCAAAATACCTTCATGGTTTTTCCAGAGTAGATTCTCATCTGACACACAGAATTTGGATGTTTTCATTTTTAGGAACCTAGACTTAGTTCTGGACAGTCCTGGGGGAGCACACAGGTTTTGTAACACATAACAGATATCAGAGTACCACGGAGATTGTTCAAAGGCTACATTGATCTTTGGAGTCGCCAGCTCTGTTTCACTGTCCAGTTGGTTTATATCTAAGGCTTGGAAATTTGCTTCTGTCATTAACTTAGCTAATCCCTGCCCTTTTATCAACTTTGTAGGTTTGATTTCAATGTCAAATTCAAGTATGTTTGCAATCCATTTTCCTCTCCTTCCTTCTAAGTTTTCTTGGGTGAGAATGTCTTTAACAATAGGACTTGGTACATAAGCCACAACATGAGAGTAAAGGATATAGATCCTAAAATCTTTTATAGCTTTGATTAATGCATAGGCTTGTTTTTCCATTATTTGGTACTTCAAAGGAGCATCTCTAAGGGCTCTACTGAAGAAAGCAATGGGCTTTTCATTCCCTTGATCATCTTTCTGCAATAAAACAGCAGCAATAGTATGTTGGGAGGCAAAGGAGAAAATGATAAAGTCTCTGTCAAACTGAGGGTTAGTTAGTACCGGGGTTTGGGTTAAAGCCTGTTTTATGCTTTCAAAGGCTTGCTTTGCTTCCACAGTCCACTTAACCTTTGAATCTTTCTTTAGCATATTGTTTAGCAGTCTGATCAATTCTGCTAAATTTGGAATGAACCTTCTTAGAAAATTGAGCTTTCCTAAGAATCCTTGCAACTCTTTGACATTCCTAGGGTGGGGCATTTGTAGGATCGCTTGTATCCTGTCTGGATCAATTCTTATGCCATCTTTTGAAATGATGTGTCCTAAAAGTTTCCCTTCTTCTAAACCAAACAAAGACTTCTTGGGGTTTAGAGAAATGCCATATTTTCTGCATGTTATGAAAATCTGTCTTAAATGTTTCAAATGTTCTTGGTCAGATTTTGAGAAGGGTGTAAGATCATCTAAGTAAATGACCAAGAAGTCATGAATTTCTTTTGCAAAAGCAATATCCATTGCTCTTTGAAATGTCGCCCCTGCATTCTTCAATCCAAAGGGCATTTTCACATACTTGAAAGTACCCCATGGGGTAGTAAATGCAGTCTTGTCTTGATCATCAGGGTGTACCAGGATTTGATTGAAACCTGAGAAGCCATCCAATAGTGATATTCTTGAGGCTCCTACTACTCTTTGAAGAATATGGTCCATTTTGGGTAAGGGATAGTTGTCTTTGAGTGAGACTAGGTTCAAATTCCTTAAGTCTACACAGAGTCTAATCTCACCAGTTTTCTTTCTTGTAGGGACCAAATTTGAAATCCAGTCAGAGAACCTGATTGGTGCTATGATCCCAGCTTTGAACATTTTTTGTAATTCCTTTTCAATGGAAGGAAGAAGCACAGGATTGATTCTTCTCAATTTCTGTTTGAATGGTTTTTGATTGGGCTTGAGGGGAATGGTGTGCTGTATAACAGAGGTATCATAAGACTTCAAGTCTTCATAACCCCAGGCAAAGACATCTTGGAACTCCTTAAAGAGGTCAACATATTTGGGTTTTTGGTCAGGGGGCAAAGCAGCAGATAGCTTTATTATTTTAGGCTTGTCAGGGGTACCAATGTTACATTCTTCAATTGTTGCATCTAATGGCTGCATCTTTGGTTTCCTGGAAACATCATTTGAGTCAAAAATATCCTCTAGTGGGGTAAGGCCTGCTGGCAGAAGATTGTCTTTGAGTTGTATGATTTCATCTTCAGCACTGCCCAGCTCTTCACAATCAATTTGGTGAATTTGCTGAATGTTTTCTTTGTTGAAAATGGTTGGACTGAGTAGTTGTTTTGCTGTCCTAGGTGACATTGGGTGAGCAGACTGTTGAAACTGTAATTGTGATTGACTTGCTCCATCAGTAATTTGAGATTGACTTGCTGTCTCAAGATCAATATTTAATCCTGTAAACTCTTGTTGCAAGGTTAGAAAGTTGTTTATTTGCCTATCATTCTCAAATACTTGCCACTCTTTGACATTGTTTGGGATAGAAGGCCTATATTTGACTTCTGCTGTGAAACAATTGTTGGGCTGCAATGGGAATTTGAAGGTGCTGGCAAATGTTGCCAAGCTGTGAGCATGGAGATTGTGGCCCCTTGGAATCTTTGTGAGAACAAACTCGGAGAAAGTTTCTAATATTTCAATTACAGCAGACCTATAGGACCTTAATCTTTTGTCATTGGTGACGAAATCCCCTTTTACTTGTTGAATTACTAGATCAGAGTCCCCCATGATTGAGAGGCTATGTGCTTGTAATGATTTTGCAATTTTGAGGCCTAGTAGCAGAGCTTCATACTCTGCCATGTTGTTAGTGCATTTAAAGTTCAATCTATAAGCCCTGCCTTGTGCACAGGCTTTCTCTTTGTTATGTATCCACACTCCAGCCCCTGCCCCTAACTTGTTGACTGAGCCATCAAACTCTAGGACCCACAGACTATCTTGCTGATCAGGGGATCTTAAATTCTTTTCATGGGATGGCCATGTGAGCATGAGTTGAGGTTTCTTTTTCCATTTGTCTCCTAGAATAGTTTCATCATCTGTTTGACAATTTTTCACACTTATGGGGGCGTGAATGGGAGCTGCTGGACTGATTGAAACTTGGCAGGAGTCACTTATTTGACTGATGTTTTGTCCTTGTATGGGTATTTCAGTCTTAATGTCATGGTTCAAGGAGCTTGTGCTGTCATTGAAGAGAATGAAGGAGTCTATGTCTGAATGGACAGCATATATTGGAAAATTTTGAGGTTTTTCTTCACTGCTGACCATATATTTCATGAGTGTTTCCCTATAAAGTCTTTTGGGTTGTCCAAAGACAGAGATGGTTGCATATGACATGTCTAATTGCAGGGAGCCTTGGAGTTTGGCTCCCCATGATCTTGATAAGAGCATTCCATATTTGGGTGGGATATCAGCAACAACAACATCCATTAAAATGGTTTTGTTAGGAAATTGGACCAAGGACACACACAAATCCTTAATCAGGCCCAAGCATTTGACTTGACTAGAGTCAAAAGAAAACAGGTCTTTGTATGGTCTTGTTATATCCAAATTTAATCTTTCCATGACTGCTTTTGGCATGAGGTTATGAGATGCACCTGAGTCAAACATTGCATTGTGCAATATTTTATCATGAACATGCAAGCTGACATAAAAAGGTAAGACTCCTGTGACTATTGTTTTTCCGTCTACCTCTGGACCAAACAGTAATTCTGGAGTGTCATCTAGCACATTTACATCATCTTTGTTGTTGGTGAGCTGGAGGGATTTTTTGATCTGTTGTTTGTATATGTCATGCTTTGCTAACTCTGAGAGGGGAATTGCAACCTTTAACTTGCCAATCTCTACTCCTAAGTCAAAGGGTTTATCCACCCGAATTTTAAGGTCACGGCCAACAGTCCTTTCCTTGTTCAATGACTCTTCTGGTTGGATTTCATCTTGATTTTGGAACCTGTCCCTCATGCCCATGTCTTGAGGGGTGATGTTCGGATTTGGGTGAGAGGATGAAGTTGCTGTGGGCTCTTGTGATGTAGGCAGTAGTTCAGTGACCTCCTCAACCACTACTTCCTTTGTAGGTAAGTTTGTTTTGTGATTAGGTTCAATGACTGAGTCTTCTTTAGATTGTTGTTTATCCTTTACCTTTTCTGGTTGATTTGCATTCACAGTCCGACTTCTTAGTTTGTACTGCTTATGAACTTCATATACAGCAGTATCATATCCTTGCTTGAAGTCAAAGGATTCTCCTGATTGTGTTTGGAATGTTTTGTTTTCATCCTCATCATGGTCTTCCTGTGTTAGGAAAACATGGCTTTTACCATCCAGCCCTATTAAATTGATCTCAGGATCTTCATTGAGCTGATTAGCTGAGGAAGTTTCTGCATAATTTTCCTGAAAGGGGGGTCTGATATCTTGGTCAGCACCTGTTTTTCCTGTATTGGGGTTTTGTGTTCTCCTAAAATTTGGGTTTCTAGGAGTATTGTTTTGTGGCGCTTCCCAGGATGACTTTCTTTCTACTGATTCCACTCTCTCACCTAGTCTTTTCATGCTATTTAGTATTGCATCCAACTTCTGATCAAAGCCAGAGGGCTCTTCCTTGAAACCCACCTTCTTTTCCAGCTTTGCCCTGTTTCTTTTGGCAATTAGGTTGGCCTCTACAGTGACTGCAACTCTTTGGGCTTCAGCAAGGGTTGGAGGGTCTCTTTCTCTCAACTGATATGCCATTTCAGAATCAAAACCATCAGGGAAATTGTAAAGGGCCAAATCAGGAGGTGGCCTTAAGTTCTGGGGAATAGCATTGTATATGTTATTGAACCTAGCACAATATTCTAAAACTGTTTCTTGGGGGCCTCTTCTAATGGTGTTGTATTCCCCAAGTATATGGTGTGGATCTCTCTTTTTCTCCCATCTGTTGGTAAATTCTTGGTACAGAGCTTCAGAGGTCGCAATGGAATTTGCATTCAGTGATCTAAACCAAGTTCTGACATCTCCAGTTAGGCTCTGGACAAAAATTCTCATTCTCATACTGTCATCATCTATTTCAAAGGTCTCAAAGTGATCTTGCATCTTCTTGGCATGCTGGGTAGCTGTCATAGGTCCCTGGGAGTCGAAAAACGAGAGTCTAGTTTGGTAGTCATGTGGTAGAGCTGGAGCATTAGCTGGTATCTGCAGAGGTGCATATCTGTTAGCCATATTTATGGGATTTATAGGATTGATAGGGACAAATGGACCAGCTGATATCACAGGTACAACAGGGGTAACAAAAGGGAAGTTGATTGAAGGATTATGTGCAGAAGGTGAAGATGGGAGAGGGGGACTTTGAGGTGTTGATGATGAACTAGGGGAATTAGGTGTGGAACGGAAAAGGACTTTACAAGGAGTTGGTATGAAGATAGGTTGGTCTAAGCTTATGACTGGATCAGCAGGCCTCTCCTGCTTGTGCTGTTTCCTTATGTTTTTTGTGATGATGTTTGGATTATCTACAATAACAGGCTGATCAGGGTCAGGATGTGCCCTAGTGTGCCTTGGGTTTCTTTTAGGAGCCAGCTTCTAAGTGTTCTCTCAGAGCTTTATACAGAAGTTTCGTATTTACAAGGGCTAAATAAGAACTCTGGAATGACTATATATGTTTCAAGGCTAGGATAAGTTTCCCTAGTTAGCTCTTCCCTAAGACTGAAAAAAACAGTCCTAAGATGTCTTGGCTAGTTTCAGGCTTGATGAAAGCTTTGAAAATAGATAGTGATTGAATATTCTTAAATCCCCAGTGGAGTCGCCATTTATGTTAACACCCAGGTTGTTCCCTATGACTCCCAAGGGAATACGGCCGGGGTAACCACTAACCTGTCTTTGGATCACTGTTTCTAGCCTAACAGTGATCAGAGAGGGCTCTCTCTTTATGTTATGTAGCTGTTTGTTGTAGGGTTTTAGGCTAGCTATTATGCACTGTGTTTGTTTGTGTTTGGTTGGTGAAAATTCCTTTTAGGTTCTGGTGAAGTAGTTTTCTGAGAAGTTGAGTACCATTGGGCAATGGAGTCTGCAGCTGTATGTATTTGAAATTTTGGGATGAAAGATGGGACTTACAGGGCCACTTGGGTGTTTAATAAGACAGATTTTGATTAAAAGACTGGAAACAGTTAGCACAAACAGTGAAAGCATTAAAGAATTTTCACTATTTATTTAAATGTTCCCAACAGATAGATTTAAGAGGAGAAAACAGATGTCTTAGGGGCAGAGTTGAATCCCTGAGAATGACTGTTATAATAAATACACAGTTCTGAATTGCAGCATTTAAGAATTACAATTCTGTTACTGTATAAGAGGAAAACATTTATAGTAGCTCAGTTTGAGTCCAGGGTAAACATGGTTAAATCCTGGTACTAATCATTCACCTTGCTATCAAGTGTAAACATAAGAACAGTAAAGAGAACAAAAGACTCAAAGCAGACACGACAAGAGGATTTGAGAATACTTATAGTCTTATGC
The DNA here is from genome assembly GCA_031772625.1 of Pinus tabuliformis. Taxonomy (NCBI): domain Eukaryota; kingdom Viridiplantae; phylum Streptophyta; class Pinopsida; order Pinales; family Pinaceae; genus Pinus; species Pinus tabuliformis. Next base: position 925,745,969 of record CM062816.1, read on the forward strand.
AACACCCATGGAATCCTGTAACATGCATCCTTCACTACAAGACATCAGATAACACTCAGCTTTGGAAATTCCATGCTTTCTTTGTATTAGTTTCTCTGAAAAATTACAATGAGCCAGAGCTCTTCTAGGAGAGTTACAAATATCGACCAACCAACCCTTTTCACTGCTGTGAAGGATGAATATATACTAGTCGTTCTTTACAAAATATCTGAGTCCTTGGTTATCTCAGATTTACTTCCTTACCAACTATCTAAGATATTATGGGCAGAATTTAATACAACATTTAATACATAGTACAGGCATTTTAATGCTCTGTCAGAAGATATTTCAGATTACTGGGAACAGCTAAGTCGGTCTGAATATTTGGAGTTAATGCATGGAGAACCCGACTGTAGGCTGGTACACTGTGTCTCGGACCTGTCCATTATGACTTTGACTGCTGCCGGTGGTGAGTCATTGGTCTGGCTGAGTTGGCTCAGCCTCTTGTCCTTTCCTGTGGGTATTGATTCCCAAAATTGTCGCTGCATGTACCTGTTTCTTTCCTCATGCACTATTGGTTCTGTCCCATCAAAATTGCTGTCACTGTTAGTGATGTAGCACATTTTAAATATTTTCCAGTCACTTGACCACTTTATACTTGTCTTGTGGTGACCTGAGCTGGCTTTTGACCTGGAGCTTTGCAACTACCGTGGCAGTATCTGGAGCATGGCTTGCCACCAGTCCTCCTTGGGCATTTGATGCCTTCGCATTTTAATCAACGTCTCATCAAGCTCTGTGTATTTGAAAAAACTGGGAGGAGTTTCAAAAAGATGATTAACTTCAGTTTCAATGAAAAATGGCCCTTCAAGCTGGGTGTATACACTTTGTCCTGTGGGAGGAATAGTTTCTTCAGAAGCACTGCTGGATGCAGTGATTTGATTTTCTATGTAGGCGGCCATCCTATTTGTAAATTGATCCCTGCTGATCAATTTCCCTGTACCATTCAACAAGCTAGGCATTCCTCTCGCCTGTAGCATTCCCATTCTGAGCTTGAAGTCTTCAACTTCAGTCTGTATCTCGTAGCTCCTCCTTTCTGCTGTCTGCACATATCCTCTGAGTGTTAGCACCTTTTTGGTCATGAGGATGGCCTCCGTTCTGTTGGTGATTCCAACTGCTGCCAGCTCATCTTTGTCTTGTCTGTTCAGAAAATCAATCAGTTGGCTTGCCTGTTCAGGCCTATTTCCTAGTGCTGTCTTAGCCTTCTGGATATCTATCTGAGCTTGCACAATTAAATCCATATGTTCATGGATTGTTTTGAGTGATTTCCACTGCTTAGTCATGCTTTTGGTGATCTTGTTCCATAAGATCCTCTTGATCTCAGCCATGGTGTTTTTTAGATCAAGCTCTTTCTCCAGGGCTTTGATTCTGTCCCTTTGGGTTTTGATCTGTCTGCCCTGCTCTGCCACTGTCATTTTGGACTGGTCATACTTGGCATCTATCTCTGCCAGTTTTTCTTTTGCCTTCCTTATCTCATCTGCTTGTAGCTCCATTTGCTTAACAGCCTCAGTTAGTTCTTCTACACTGGGCTGGTCATCTGTATTTGCTGTTGTAGGGGCCACTGTAGCTCCAGAACCTGTTGCTGCTGTAGAATCTGTTGGAGGAGTTGTTAGTGTAGATGCTCCCTGTTTGTCTTGATATGATTTCTCCAGCTCCTTCTCTAGCTCTTGGATCCTTTGATCCTGCTGCAATAGTAGATCAAGTTGTTGATCAACTTGTTTTTCTTTTTGGAGTTCAGATGTTTGAGGGTGTTCTGTAGGTGACAGTTTCAATCTCCTCTTCATGGCATTGAGGTCATCCTCCTTTTTCTTCAAGAGGGCTTTCACCCCGGTTGGGTCACTAGGGTTATGCCCTAGATCAACAATAATCTCTTCAAGAGATTTTATCCTGTTATCCTTGGCCTTGGAGGACAATCTCTCAAAATCCAGTTGAGTATTTGTGTTCTTCAAGGATTCTTTCAGCTCATGAGCTAATGTGGCCTTATCTACCAAGGTGGCATAGACCATTTCTCCAGTCTGCTTATGGAGCTCAATTTGGTCCATAGGATGTATGTCTTTGGCCAATACCTCCACCCTTGTTTTGATGAAATCAGCAGTGGACATTGGGTTGGGCCCCTTAGGTTTAAAATGGCTGAATATCATCTTATCCTCTTTGATGTCGTAGACCGACATCAATCTTTCTTGTTGGGCTGGAGTAGCATCTATGAATTGTTTGTAAACCTCAGCCCTCAATAGTTCATTAGCTGCCTTGATTTCTTTGAAGGTGGCCTTGGGACCTTTGAGCTTCTGGATTTGTTTGGAAGCAGATGATACCTCCATGCCAAGTTGTAGATTCTGCTCCTGCTGAAAGGAACTAGTCCCTGTGTGTTGGCTGCCCTCCTTATCCTTGGCTGTATCCTTTAAGACATCTTCAGTAATGTCTTCTACTTCTGGGGAGTCTGCCCTCTGTCTTTTGGCCTCTGGCTGATGGGAGGATCCACTGAGGGGAGTGGACTCTTCTCTTTGTCTTTTGGTTCCCCTTTCTTCATGTGCCGGGGTCTGTAAAATTGAAGTGGTTATGGGCTCCACTTGAGGGGGTGGTGTATGCAGTAAGGGGGTTTTTGGCAGCCCAGTTTGTGGCAGACCAGTTTGTTCTTCTTGCTGCCCTGTTTCTTGCTTCTGTTGTTGCTCTTGTTGTTGCTCTTCTTCCTCTTGTTGTTTTTCCTGCTCAGACTGCTGCTTCTTTGCTTCATCTTCAGCATCCATCTTTCCCTTTCCCTTATCTAAGCCTGGTGCTGTTGTTGGTGGCGCTGTCCTGGTAACCGAGGTTCCTCCTTCTGATGTTCGAGGCAGCTTGAACGGTACCTGGATCACATAGTCCAGGTCAATAGTTTTTTCAAGTTCTTTCATATTCTTAGCTATTCTTTCCTCTTCAGACAAGCTCTCAACAAGGGTATCCAACTGCCATTCTTGTGAGTTTGCATACTGCTCTAGATGGGGATAGTGGCAGTGTTTGATGGCTAGGAGTCTGTACTTTATTCTCCTAGCAGTGATGAAACCTTGAGGGTCATATGGGACCCATCGGAAACTGTAAGACAACTTATATTTGTCTTTTAGAATCAGATCTGCAGCCTCCCATCCTTCCTTCTTATTCATGATAAAAGGGCCCAACTCATTTTTGAAGTTAAGGTGTGCTTTTTTCTTTGAGCTGTGGAAGTGAGTGAGGTCTGACTGGATTAATTGCCTGTAATATTCCAAGGCAAATAGTCTCATGGGAACATACTTGGGTAGTCTGTATGGACAGAGCTCACACCCATACACTCTGAACACAGTGTGGTGTTCATATAGGTACCAATCACCTACTTTGTATTTCTTAGAAAGCTGTAAAGCTTTCTTGATCTCATTTGATATTCTGGGGGGAGGAGATTTCATAAGTATGCTGGAGACAGGGTACACAAACTGATCTATAAATTCACAATAGCTATAGGGTGAATTTGTGATTTCATGATAGACTGAGGTCCAAAAAATGACTGATCTTCTCTCCCCTTTGTTGTTCAGCCTTCTGATGTAGCATGGGAAAGCTTCTGAGTGATGATACATGAACAGGTGGTAGATATATGCTGAATATCTAAAAACTCCTTGTCTGTCCAATTTGCACAATTGATCATGGATCTTATTGGCTATGAACTTGGCAAAGTTGAACTTTCGGGCAGGGGGTTGTCGTGGGCTGTAGGCAGATAGCATTACAAGCATGGCTAGATCCACATGCTCGCTGCTCTGGTAGCCTAGCACATAGGCTATCATGTCCAAGAGCAGCCTGCCTGAGTCATTGAAGTGCTTATGTAGATAAGGAGGTGGCCCTGTAGGCTGGTTCTCAGGCCACATGTAGTTTCTGGTGATCTTCTGCAGTTCTTCACTGGTCATCTTCTCACCTTCTTCCACTAAAGATCTCATGGAGAAAGGGACTAATAGTTCTGTCTGTTCGAAGTGCAGCATTTTGTTGATGGTGTCAGCGTTTATGTAGAATAAAATCCTCCCTAGTTGAGTGTTGACAGCTTTGTGCTCCTGATCATAATTTTGAGCACATAAGTGAATGATTTCAGGGAAAACATTCACAGCTGGGAGGCAGTAATAGGGCAGGTTTGACTCCCATATCCCATCCGTACCAAGTCCTGCTTTATAATCTTCCCTCAATGTGGTGAAGGTCTTCAAAAAGTCTCTTTTCCCCTCAAAATCATTTATGAGACAGTCTTTGTCAATTAACTGCATAGCTTCCAGTTCCTTATTGGTTTGACTCAGTGGAGTGATGTTGAGGGAGGAGGATTCAGATGCTGCCATGACACAGTATGAAAGGGTGCAGTAGGATGCAAAGCTTTGATGAATCTACTGAAGACTTTGAGCAGCAGGTAGATGCAATTGGTGCAATGTCTTCTCTTGGTGTGAAATTTTTCTGAAGCTGGCAAAATACTGGTGAATTTTAGGAATGTAGATTGTCTAAGGGAAGGCTTACCGAGGTATTGGCAGTTGTACAGGAAGAGTGTAAATAACCAGCAATTGGCAATAAAGAACAACGCCGGGCACTTCAGGGCGATTTCTGCGGTTTTAACCCGCAAGCTGTTTAGTACAGAGCTGAATTGGGGCTGATGGATGGTACAGGGTTGCTTGTGTCTGATTTGGGCGCTCAGGTGGAGACAAATTCAGAGTTTTTGCAGTCTTTAAAGGTGATTTTAGCAGAAAATTGGAATTCACGGGCAGAAATGGGAGAAAACGGCAAAATACCTGGCAAATCGCCCTGGAAGCCTGCTGGTTGGATTGCAAAGGCTTAATGCAGTCAAGCCTCGAACTTTGACCGGTTTACTTGTCGAATTTGATGGCTGGATGCAGGATTTCGCGGCAGCAGGCTTGACAACGGCTAGTTCAGCTTCGCATGTGAAATAATCAAAAACTATGCGTTTAGCCGTTTAAAACGGTAAATTCGGCAAAATTATGAATTTGGCGCTTTTCCGCCGGTGACGTCAGCATGACGTTATGGCGGGGCCCGGGTGACGTGGATGCTGATGTGTTGGCCAGGTCGGCAGGACATGGTGGCGGGCGGGCGCAAAGGCGGGCCAGCGTGGAGGACCAAGGGACGATGGGAGCGGGCACCGGCGGGGTGACGTCAGAGCAGCGTGGATATGACGTGGGGTAGCGGTACACGGGATGGCGGTAAGTGGGTTCCCCGCACCACCTTTGGGCAAAGGCGGTAAGTGGGAGGAGGGCTCCGAACAACCTTAGCGCCCGCCACGCGTCCATTGTACGGGACAGGGAAAACCACTTTCCCCGGACGCTAAAGGTCGGCATGTTGAGATCTGAAATCGACCGCCCACCCTTAGATCTAGGCGCTGGAGATCTGACGGCTGGCGGGCCTCCCGCCAGGTCGAGCATGTTGGGGAAGGGTCCCGCCAGCGGAATAAAATATTGATTTTAATATTTGGTCGCAAAACTATAGGTTAGTGGGTTTTGAACAATTTTTCATCTTTTGGCTTAACCCGTAATGTGGTGGGATTGGGAAACGTGCCAGAGGCGGGTTTTTTACTTTGGGTAATTTTTGCAAAGGTTTTTAGGGGTAAAAGAGGGTTTACAAGGGTTTTTCAATGCAAATGGTGGTTTGAAGAGCATTTTGACCTGCAGCAAGGGGGAATGGGATGGGATAGGCTCACCAAGGTGACCAGATGTCACTTTGGTCCCTTTTGAAGACCATATGGCTATAATGCCAAGGGGAGGGAGTATATATAAGATTTGGGGCTTTATACACCTCAGTGTTAGTATTTATTAGGGGTAGGGGTAAAATAGGGGAGCTATATAGTAAAATTAGAGGTTAATATGAATGAAGGGAGCAAATGAAAGGGATTTTACTGAGTTTATCTGAAATTGACTTGGTTTTGAGAGTAGATCAAAATGAAAAGATCTTAGACAAGAAATGTGGATTCTGAATGAACTAGAACCACCATAAAACCATGATCTCTCTTCATAAATCTCAGCTGAAAGAAAGGGAGTGTTAGTAATGGAACAAAGGGGAAGAGGGAAGTTAGTCATGCTCCTTGCTGTAATATGATGGAATTAGCCACTTTTTGTATTGATAGATTTTGCCTTGGCAAAACACCTGTTGACATAGGTGTAATGGTGAAAACACCCTTTCTGCAACCACAACTGCCTACCCAACTATTTCACCTAACATTTTTTGTTTCTTCTTGGAGGGGCACTTGGACTTGCAACCCTCAATTGCCTTTTTCTTTTCTTTGGCTTTTCCCTTTTTCTCTCTATCTACTTCTGCCCTTATCTCCTCCAAGGTCCCAGATTAGACTTTTGGGAACCTTTGTTTCTCTACCTGAACTACTTGTCTGCCAAGATTAAGCTGTTTGGATAGACATCTTTCTCTATTCTACAACTCAAAATTGAAACATGGCATGATCCAGATTAGACTGTTGAATCATCCATAAAATATGTAATAAGGTCCTCAATATCTGAAGTAATTACACACACCTCTGATTACCTGGAAATATGGGATCTTTGTGCTAACAATGCAGAGCATATTTGGAAATTTAATAATCAATCATGAAAAATGAAACCTATTACTATAGGCATCCAACAGATGTATCATTAGAAAAGTATGTGGTCTCATTCTTAAGAGAACGGTACAATGGAAGTTTTTAATACAATCCTGAAATGTGCTTTGATGAAGATTTTCAATGCAAATAGAAAAGATTGGGATGTGCACATACCAACTGTTCTTTGGGCATATAGAACTACCTGTAAGAATTTGACTAGACAGACACCATTTAGATTGGTTTATTGACAAGAGGCAATAATGTCGATGGAGTATATTGTGCTCATTTTGCAGATTTCTATAGTCACATAAATGGAAGATCGAGATACTATGGAAGAACACCTTGCATAGATAGTTTAGTTAGAATAAGATCGTTTCCTGGCAAGTTTTCATCAGTAGGTGCAGAAGGATCGTGCAAAGGCATGGCATGTTTGCCACATTTAGTAGTGAACCTTTAAAAGAGGAGATTTAGTATTGATGTATGATAGTAAGTTTATGAAGTTTCCTAGAAAATTTTAGATGCATTGGCTGGGTCCATACATCATTAAGGAGATTAGGAATGGAGGTATAGTTCAACTCGTGAAGATGAACAGTGAGATATTTCCAAGGAAAATCAATGGGAGCTGGTTGAAGTTGTATAGGGGTGATCCCACCCCTACGCAATGACAATATGGAAGGAGAATAGTCTTAGTACTCCAAGAAGTTGCAAGGAAGTATGAGACTATAAACTATGCTACTAAAAGGACAATTTGGAGAAGAAAAGGGGTTGCGTGAAGATTAGAAGAAAGGTGTCGAGGAGAGCTATGCTAAAGGAGCTGTGCTAGCATGGTGGGTCCCACGTAGCTTGGGAAAAAAGTGAATGTTGGAAGCATTGTATATGATTGGAGGGTGATTTTTTAGTTAAAGGGAGTGGGGGGAGAGCATTTAAAGAGCATATTTTTGGAAATATGCCACCAAAAGAACATTAATGAAAGAGATCTGGATCGAACGGATGGATTTGAATTCAAAATGCACTATAAATACATCAGCCCACTCCACATTCGAACACTTTTCTTCCTAACACATTGCCTTGATATTTTGTGCTTTAGTTTGCACCAAGATAATTTTTGCATGTCTGGGGGGGATTGGAAAGAAATTCGAGAGAAGTTTTCGCAACAAGGATTTGGGTGGGAGGTGAATTTACCTCAGTGGCAACACAAAATATTCTAGGAGAGAATAACTAAAACCCAACCCAACTCGTACCTACCACGATGCCTATGTCGCTGAGGCATAAACCCACTTCCACTATGGCAGGAGAAAAGAAGAAAAATAAGCCCCAACAAGCGTCGACACCACAATCGTCGTGCAAGAATCCAACAGAGATCAGACAAAAGGGTAAGATGGATAAGACCAAACAGCTAATAGAACCCTTGGACTTAGACAAGGAAGAGCTAACTATGGGGATTGAAGGGATTGATGCAGATGTAGTTGTGTTGATTACTCGGCTACCACCTTATGTATCCCCTAGGAAATCCATAGTTAAGGTTGCTAAAGATCTAGATTTGGTGAATTTTCATGTCTCCACTCCATTGCTCTCATGGGAGGTACCTTTTGAGGGAAATATGTTGGCTAGGATACCATATTTGAATATGGAGGACTGGGACCTGCGGGATCAAGCGAAGTTCCCGTAGTTGAAATCGAGAAAATACCTAAAGAAAGTTTACTATGAGGAGTTGGATGTTGCCCAGCTTCAGCCAATGAAGTGGGAGGTTGCAGTTGAGCGCGCAGGATTTCTTAATATCATGTGGGTGCCACATTTTAGTCACAACACCGTTAACACTATTTGTGTGCGTCAATTATTGACGTTAGTTCATGATGGTTGCCTTCGGTTGGGAGGGCCCATTCCAATTACTGATATGTTGATTCACTAAATAACATTGTTTCCTTATTAAGGAGTATTCCATGTCGATGATTTTGTAGGGAAATCGCAGGAGAAGAAGTTGGCAGACCATATGAAGAGCGACTTTGGGTTGGTAAAGAAGTCATGAGACTATGCGATTAGCTCCATATCAGATGGAACTATGTAGTTTTTTGCACAAATATTCTCTAGGAAGATCATGAGGAAGTGTCATGCTGATGAAGTGTTGACACCAGTAGTATATCTAGCTATGTAGTGCGACAAAGGAGTCCAATATAATTGGGCTCAATATTTGTGTCACGATTTCCTGGAGGATTTTCGAGAGGCTCAGGACGATGGCAAGGCATTCCACTACGCATGGCTACTTTTTTTAATCATGCTGATGGCATGTCAGATGCCGGAAGAAAACCAGTTCCCCCTGTTAGTGTCATTCTTTACAGCCTTCCTCCAGTGATCAAATGTGCTCTTACAAAGTGATTTTGAAGTGTCAAGGTCAAATTTTGTCATTTCAGTGAGTCTTCAAGCAAAATTTGGTCACTAGGCATTAGGTCTAGGGTTTGCCCAAATGTCAGTCCATGTCACCATTCAGCTGAGTTTATCATCATTCGTAGGGTTGTCATTATCATGTCAGTGTCTAATGAGTCATTTTACACCTTGTTCATGCTTCATGTTGCGCCCAGGCAAGGTCATTTCCCTCTCCTAGGGTTTTGAAGGCAATTTCTCTTGGATGGTCAAATCACCGGCAAAACTTGTTTCCTGATGTTCATACACCTTCCCCTATCCTTAAAGTACCTTATCAAACACTTCCCATCCCTTAGATCCGCCAAATTCCTCATTTTTGCACAAACCCTAGTTTCTAGCTACAACCTGGCAATTTTCTAGGTTTGGCCTGTGTTTTGTCCTTTTCGACCCCTTCCCCTCACTCAATCTCTGAGATTCCACTTTCCCCTGCTTCCTAACATCCCTCCCCACTCCCAAAAATTTCCCCAAGAATTTAGAAGCCCTCTATCCCCTTCATTTCGCTCCATTTCGACAAAATCCCTTGTTTCACACATCGGGACAAGTTTCACTCAAAAGCTGTTTCTGAGCAATCAAAGATGAATTTTGCAAAACTGAGAGAGGTTTTTGTCCACAACATGACAAGGAAGAAAAACCTCTTTCACTTTTTACACAGGTGTCATGGTTTGAGATAAATGTCAAAAATACCGGCGAGAACGAAGGTGCTCCAAGGACGGTTGGCCAAAGCACAAAAACGAAGGAAAACGCCCGATCCACTCCAAATTTTGGCCAAAGCCTATTTGACTGAGCATGGTACTTGATTGGGGACTCCCAGTCCAAATTTCAAGAAATTTGGAGAAAATTTTGTCATTTGTGAATTTTTTGTGCAATTTTACAGGTTTTGGCCGTTGGAGTGGTCTCACCCCGCGCGCGACCACTCGGGGGGAAGCTCAGAATGAGAAAAACTTTGCATTTTTGGAATTTTCATGCAAAAATACACTTGCCTATGCATGGGGTCAAGTTTTTATGGAGATTTGGGCCTCCAAAAGCTCAAAATACATGCAAATTTTGACTTTCTGCCCACTTTTTGAGTTGCAGAAAGATGTCTTGGGAGAAATGACTTTTGAGGGGTCAAATCAACTCCAAATTTAGAAATTCGAGTGGGGTTGGAAATTAGACTCACAGACCTTTCCAATGAGCTATCGTGCACCTGATTTGGACACCACGAAGGCCCTCAAGCGCAGCTGCCAATGCGCGCGACCACTCCAAGGCAGGGGCACGACCACTCAGGGAAATTTTGCCAGTTTTACCATTTCGGCCTGCAAAACTCAGTTTTTACTATGGTTGACTCTTAATGCTTGTAAATGATGGATTCTTGGATAATTTTCATGGAACATGGATACATTTACTCTCCTTTAACCCTTCTAGAAGTTTCCTTGATGTAAATAGTGAATATTAAATGCATGGATGGGTTACCTAAGTTTTAGAGGCAAGTTGTTTTGACTGCCTATTATCTAGTGCTCAGTTTAGAATTAGTTCAAACTACTCCTAGGAAGCTGAGCTCGACCCCTAGAGGTGGGGAAAGGAGTTAGATGATCTATATTATGCCTTCTCTTGCTCATTTTCATGGTTGGACTCTTGAGGGAGAAGCTCTATTGTATATTTTACTTGTATCTCTGCAATTTGAGGAAAAGGAAGATCAGGGTTTTGCAGACATCATTGTGGATTCCTGTGGATTATTGTGTTGATGGTGTGTTTCCTACTTGTCATTTTAAGTGTGTTTATATGTTCCATCTCTTATTCTATTGCTGCTAATTAAACAAAAGAAGTGATAAAGTTTGAATTCATGCATGCCATGCTCAGCTTTCAATTTTGTTTGATATTTATGTTTTCCACTGTCTAAAGAGGATTCAAAGCCATTGTTTGCCCTCTTTAGCTCCCTCTCTTTCTTCCTTGATCATCCATCTCAGCTTAAGGCATCAGCACAAACTCCTACCTTGCCCCAAAGACCCACCTGCAAAAACTGAGCTCAATCCCCGCACCCTGAATTGCACTCCCTCCAATTGCCACCAAAAACCCCAAAAAACTTTAAATCAACCCTCCTTATCAGTTTACTAGCCTAATATCAGTGTTCCTAATTGGGTCAGCTCATCCTATTGAAAGATCTACCGAAATAGACCGGAGAGAGCCTTCTCATACCCCGTAGGGCTAGCTACGAGGTGAAATGGTTTGATGTTGCCTTGAAGGTTTACCTTCCTCAGCCTAGGGTGAAATCTCAAGAGCTAACACCCCCAACGTGATCCTAACTTATGCGAGGCCAAGAAATTCACCTCGCTGTGGGTGATGAAGGATCTGGAGTGTGTCATGGAGACAAAGATATTTTGGGTCCTGTTTGAATCTGAGTCGAGGATGGTGATCAACCAACAACCGTGGTTATCACCAAGCTTGAATGCACAATATGCTAACATTACTGATTTCAAGGTATACTTTCATAATCTATCTATCGGCGTGAAGAAATATGCCACGGGCACATGGCATAATTGTCCATACTTAGTTGCCAAAGATGATATTTTGGGGGTCATCAGTAAATCGTCGAGTGACTAGATCACGTCATCTGGCGTAGGCACAGGAATAAGTAAGGTTGTTGAAGGCACAACTACGACAACAACAAAGAAAGATAAGAAGAAAGAAACACAAAATACTTTTGCAAAAGAAAATTCCGCAACGAAAGAAAAGGTTGTGCAATAGAAAGAGGCCTCTACAAAGAAGAGAGAATCACCAAAAGAAAAGGTCTTTGCCAAAGAGACAAATGCGACAAAGGAAAAAGAAGAAAATTTGCAGGCCTCTATTGACCTCGAAGAACTAGAGTGCACAGATGTGGAGGTCGATACTCAGGATGAAGAGGAAGGGGGCACAAACTTGGAGTCCTCCTTCATACTCAAGAGGAGGTAGAAGCAAAGCTCCATGGGACCACGCAAGAGGTAGAATTCTGACAACTTTGTGAGTGCAACACCAGTGGTCCTCACAGAGGGGGACCTAGACGAGATCGGTGATGTGGTCTGCAATGAAATGGAGACTATTTCGGGCTTATTGAGGACCAATACCATCCGGAATTGGACAAGGTGCAGTAGGGCCTGATGGAATTGTAGGTCCAGACAAGAGTAATTCAAGCGAGCGTAGGAAAAGTGGGCCTAAATCAAGCGAGGCTAAAGTAAGTGAGCACGACAACTTCAACAATAGAGATCACCACAGACCTCTATGAATTACAGTTACCAAAGGGATCTTTGTATGTTCAAACTTCAGAGGATAGGGTACCCCTATTGCATCTGAAAAATTTGAGCCTTAACCTCATGATGCTCCCTATTCAAACATTGCATGAGCTACAGCAAGGAGCATTAAATGAGCTCATGGTTTGGGAACAATGTGCACTACTATTTATCAGCGAAGTCAAGACTAGAAACTAGAAAATCTTCGAGGAAAAGGCATAGGCACTCAAAGACTGGGAAGAGGTTGTTGCACATACTCAGCAGTTGGAAGCAACGGTAACATAGGTATGTGGTGAGTTTCCTGAGCTACATATTCCAGTAGAAGAGGCCTCCACGAAGAAAATATAGAAGTTAGATGTCGCAGTGAAGGAGTCAAAGGAGGAAATTGGTAAGGTCCGCTTTTGCTACAGTTGTATATATCCAAGCTTCAACTTAAGTCGCAGCCAACCACTCATCCAGAAGTCAGAGCGCAGCATGAGGCTACTATTAAAGAGGATATGACTACTTTGGAAGCTGCACTGAAGGATTATAACCATTTATTTGAACAAACCATGGATATGTGGACCTCGTTGCAGGAGGATCCACACTTGCAAAAAATCAAAGCAGATGTCTAAGAAAAACAAGTCCAGTTCAATGAGATCAGAGCTACAATGCGGCCCTTAGCACCAGTGCAAAGTTTCACCAGATTACAAAAAGGAAAGTTCATCTAGATCCAGATTGATGAGTTGCGTCAGAAGGCATAGGTCATTTCCTCAAGGACATAGCCCTAGGCTAATGAGGCAAGCTAGTTGACACAGACGATGTAGAGCAAGCTGAAGGCTATGCAATAGACATAGAGAACCATGGACCTTGCAGTTGAAGGTCCAACTACAAAGAAACTGGTTGAAGAGGTTCATCAGGCCGCTGTGCAAGGAGCAGTAGATCTTCAAGCATTGAAGATAGAACTCAATAGTTTGGAGGAGAAGATCGAGGCAACACCAACAAAGTGACTCGGGATGAGTCACGACTTTGTGTTGGGGGCCTGCTGGGATAGGGTCCCCTGGTTTTAAATTTTGTAAAAGTTTTGTAATATTGTAAAGTCTCTACATCTTGAGGAGCAGAGCGCTAAGGTTGATAAGAGTTAAAGGGGCTTTAGGAAGGTCAAAGCCCCTTAGTTGTTAAGATTTAAGATATTTTGTGACCCGCCCATGGTTCGCAGACCATGGTATTGTAATGAAGTATCATATAGAAAGGAGTCATAGAAGAGCCATAAGGGGATAGAGAAGGGCATAGATAGGTAATTTTTGGGTCTGTATTGTCTATTTTGTACTTGGGCAAAGCGGAAGGGTCATGTAGCTCTATGCGAGACCTTGGTAAGTTCACAACTGAGTGCACAGGCCCCTGTAGTTGTGTACATAGGGTTGAAAGAGTCTGTAATAGAAGATCTAAGCATAATAAAGGTTTATATGAAGAATTATCTCTGTATATGTGTATCTTTGCTTATCTCTGAATTTACTGTATGTTTTGATTAGTTGAATTAAATTAACCATGAAAATCACTTAATAGATGCACGAAAGAAGTATATATGTTTATTTACATAATGTTATGAATGTTTAACGCAATTGACGAAGGGTTCAAATCTGTCAACTGTTAGTTGTTGTAGTTTTCGGGTTTTTAAGGTTTAGGGTTGGCGAAGGTCAAATAAAGCCCTAAGATTAACAAAAACACATCACCTAGTCCTTTGGATGTAGAAACATGGTTTTGACATCCCCCAACACTGTCTCGAGTGAGACTGCAGCCTGTGACACGCGGGTTTTTGCTGAAAGGGCCAGTAGTGTAGGGTTTTCTTAGTTAGCACAACTAACTCTGAACCTTGGTCCAAGCCCCCTCAAGCCAACATATATTTTTTCCATCGAGCTCTTAACTAAGGCTAATCACCTTGGCATATGCTAGTTAGTTATTCAGCTGAACTCTTAGCTCATAGTGTCTTAGATAAATTGTCTCTATTATGTAAGGAACTCTGTTATTCGCCGTTATTTTTTGAGGGTCTGTCTCTTGGAAGGTTTATTCAATTACATTTTTTATTTTCACATTCTCTGAGAGAAAAACACATTGGCTAACTCATTAGATAATTATGTGTTAGATTGGCATTTTTCACATCAATAATTTAACCATACACATGTATAAAGTCATTCACATTATAAAGAAGACAACATTATAAACATAAACACATAGAAACCATTATCTTTATTATTATATCATTCAAAAGTTTGGGTACATAGTTCAAAATCTAGGCATGAGAGGCCCTATCTATCCCACCATACATATGTAGTACCATAAAAAACACACAACCCTAGGTACACTACTATTCATGCTTAGTGGTTCTCATGATAACATAACACCACATTCAGAATGCAGCGGAGGAGGCTCCAACAATGGGCTAAAGTGATTCCAACCTTGTGCCTCTGTATATGTCGTGATATATTTGTAATAATCCTCGGGGGAACCCCTAGTGTTAACCCCTTGACATTGTGAGTGAATTTCCGCAAATCCTCATCCTTGTCCTCTTACATTGCTGCATGTGTCGCTTGAGCTTGGGTCGGTGGTAAACTTCTCCTAAGAAAAGAATAGCCTACTAGGGGTGTTGAAGCGACATATACATATCACATTTACCACATATCACTCATGTGTCATGCCATTATGTGTTCAAGGGAAGTCTGAGCCTGTTTTGGCCATATGTAAGTGCATGTTGACCTATTTTGAGTTAGTCATCCCTATGTCGGTTTTACTTCATCGTCTCATGACTTCATCCATACATAAAATCATCTTGGTTTGTTCTATGTCGATTGATGGGGGATACATCAAGGCCTTCCTTTGACGGATCTTCTCTTATCGACTTCAACTCATTATCAAAGAGCTTGATCTAGGAACCAATAGTACCTTAGAGCTTGCAGACCTTAGTGGTGAGATTCCTCGCAATCGACATTGGATTTACATCATTGGCTCCTGATTGGACGAGTTCACTAGTGTTTGATGTCAACTCATTTATTCACACTTGGTGGACTATACTAGGTACCTTGGGTCCATTTTCCTTATTGGTGGATTCCATCACGTGTGTTACTAGTTTATCTCATTGGTTGGTGATCAGGTAATTTCTACCATGCTCAACATCAACACATCTATTCACATATTGTAGATTCGAACCATTGTGGTTTCGTCAAAGACCCTAGGAAAATGACATCTCTTTCTTATATGGCATCCTTCTTAGGGTGCATTGGAGTTATGTACAATTACTTACTTTGAAGGCTATTCTAGTGCACCTCCTATCTGTATGTGTCCATAATCCTACTGATGTATATTTGGACATAGATCTGCATTGTATTTGAGTCACATGGATCCATTATGTATGTCTTCGTGGCCATTTTTTTTCATTTTATGTCATGGATCCACAGTGTATGTTTTGGCGACCGTGTTCAATATCACTTTACGACCAAGCATGGGTATGCCCATGTTGAGGATGTTATCAACACAAATGAGACTTCAACTTATGGTGTCTTCTGATTTTAGTTTGTGGCTTTGTCCGCCTCCTTATATTTTGACCTTTGAGCTCTGTTATAATGAATTTCAGCCATCAGTTATTCTTTTGACCTCATGCATTAGGAGGCATCTATTATCACTCTATTTTTCTCCCTAGGGTTAGTACCTCTAAGGCATTATGTTGATTGACCTTCTTGTGTGCCTTGGCCACTCTTTTTCCCAGTGTTATGCCAGGAAAACATGGAGCTCCACTTGTGTGTATTATTGGAACCTTATAACCATATGAAAGACACATTGTACATGCTGTTATAGCTGATATTTCACTATTTTGTGTTTGCGGTTCGGGGACTTGTTCTAGATACTTATTGTTCCTAAGAGACCAGTTTGACTCATCATATTATCCTATCTATTCAAGCTGGCTAAGAATCATTATGGAGAAGCTTCTCTAACTTCTCTTGGTCCTAAGCATATACATGCATCCTCCTAGGAGTCTTCTCCTTCCTATTTATACTAGGCCATTTTAAAGGGTGAGACTGGTTTTGGATAGCCAGAGATTTGGAGAGTGGGCTTAAAAGAGTCTATGCTTCCTTTCTGATTTATATTTGAGGCTTCATGTCATTGTGATACCTTCTTCATTATAGTGGGGATACTTTTCTGGAATGAGGAGAGGAGTACTGAAGCTAGAGATACTATATTGATGTATGCTCATTTACATGGTTAATGGAAATTCATGTTCCTTTCCTTTATATCAGAATTTTTAGTGATTTACATGTGAATTTCTTGATGATGGAGTTAATGATCTTTCGTGGAAGATCACTTTTCATCTGTCTATTTTTGTTTTTGTGCAGGCTTTTTATTGAAAGCAGATGAAAAGGATCGCTTGATTGGAGCATAAGGATTCTGCAACAAACTTAAAACCCTTCACCAACCTGCAAGGAGGCAAGGTACTTGCTCATCATTTATAGCATTATAAATTGCATGGAATATGCTTGCATGGCCATTTGCTTTGGGAACTTTTGTTGAATTGACTTAGCCATTCTTTTTGTTTTCTGATGATCTTAATCGAGTAAAAGATCAGTGAGAAATAACTCCTTGCATGTATAATTTACAGCAACACCAATTGTGCTCCTTCATGTACTTGATCCTTATTTATATGAATAATGACTTCAAAGGCCTTGATCATAGATTGTTCTTCTTCTATGACAATCATATGATCCCAAACAACTCTAATGTGTTGAATCATATCTCCCCTTATAATTCCTCTTGCTTGGGTTAGGGACATGTTTCCCTTTAGCTTTTCTTTAAATCTTTGATCTCATCAAACGTTGGCTAGTACTTTGTATTATTGTGGTTTTTAGTCCCATTTTCCATGTTCAATTGTTTATCGTTATGCTTCAACTATTATTTTGAATCATCCAAATATTTCTACAATTTCTTCAATTCACTTTATGATATTTTCATCTTTGTCATGACCCTAATAAGCTTATCACTTGGGTCCTCTTAATTAGACTACACCACAATTGTGCATACATATTTTTATATTTTTTGTAACAACTCTACATTTTTCTCCTTAAGTGTTGCAACTTCTTGATTCCTTTCTAACAATTCATTTTTCAAGATCTATTTTTTCCTCTTCTACCTGAGCTAGCTCTGGAGTTTGTACATGTTCTGTTGCAAGTAATTTTATCTTTATCCTCAAATATTAAATCTCAAAATTTTCACCCTAAATTAAATCTTAAACAACTTCTTTGTCTTATATATTCACCCTGATCTTTATAATCAATTTCTTAAACTCTTCATTCTGAATATGAAGAGCTATAGAATTTTCCTTTTCGAGTTTCAGCTCATTTATCACTTTTACCAGTAGAGATTCTACCTTACTTGTTGCTAGAGAAGTTTTGTTGAGGTCACTATAAATTAGCTCCCCTATTTTCCTATGCAAGTTTACTTTATCTGGTAATGGAATTTATTTGGTATTGAAAGAGATATTGACAGTTCTGAAATCCACATCAAAAGAAATAGGCTGAGATACTGGATGAGTGCAAGATAATTTCAACTGGTTCATCTCAAGATCCATGGCTAAGAGTGGCCTAGTTTGATAGTCAGAGGTTGATTGAGCATCCAATTGTGTCATGACATTAGTCTTTACATTAATATTCTTCTCTTCAATTTGTTGAAATTTGTCCTTCAAAACATTCAATGAATATTTCTCCTCTTCATTGGGGATTGGAGATGATGGTGAAAACCTTATTCCTCCCACTTGTACATGGAATCTAACCTCATTTGAAAGGATATATGTTAGTTATGCAAATTTTGTTTCCCATTATTTATTTTTTTATTTTTTCTACTCTAAGAACTTTCCCCATCAAGATATATGTTTTTTCAATATTTATCTTTAGTCCCTTCTCTATATGTAGAGGGGTTTCCACATCCATACCTTGTTGTGTCTCCACTATACCATGATTTTCTAATTTTCAATTTTTGGTCTTGATTCATGAATATATGGGGCACATGATATTTCTAATGTCCTCTTAGAAATTATTTGGTGTGGATCATAGTGCCATTTCTCTCCCTACTGGAAATTAAACTCCTGCAAAATTTTCTCAATCTTCCTTGTTGCTTATCTACTATTTACAATGAAGGGGCCTACAGTTCTTGGAAATTTAAATAAAAATCCCTTTCTGATTAGGACAAAGTGGAATTGATCTGAATTCATGCTCCTCTTGATGAACTCTAAGGAAAAAATCCTCATAGACACAAAAATGGGAAGTTTATATGGTGGGACCTCTACACCATACTACCTTATCTCTACATGTTCTTCAAACAAATACCAATCACCAACCTTCAAGTCTTTGATAAATTGTAACAAATATTGAGCCTCTAGAAGAAATATAAGAACAGCTGTGTTATTTATAATTTTGTACACTATTGATATAAAAGAAACAATGTAGTAAGAGGAACCTTTGTTATGTTCTTTTCACTTGACCATGTCAGTCCAATTTACCACTCTATTTTTTTTTTGTATCAACAATATTTAGCCCTAGGTCAATGAACTGGTCTACATGTGAATATAGAAAAAGGTAAACCATCAATGAAGGGAACCTAAAACATCCATAAATGTTGAAATTAAGGAATTGAGAGTTAATAAACTGCTCCCATTAAGTAGGAATGTCCAACACAACACTAGGTTACATCAACAAATGGAAAAACCCTAAGGCTTGACAATCAATAACTGAGGTATCATCCCTTCCTAAAACACCCACAATCATAAACAGTATTGGTTTGATAGTCTATGAAGAATGAGCAATAGGGAACTTTGTAGACTATGGTGAAAGAATAACATTGGGACACAAAATAAGACTAGACAAATTGTTTTTATCCTCTGCTGATAGAATTTGATACATAGACAAAAGGAATTGATCAGTGAATTTCATGCAACTATCTGACTATGGAAAATCTAAATTCCGATGAATTAGTAATGAGATGTTGTGGCAAACGACAACCCCCTATTTTTTCGTTTATAAATCATAACAATAATGGGGACCCTTTTGGTTTTTTTTTGTCTTTATACTAGGCCATATAATAAAATAAAAAAGGAAATTAAAATGAGAAAGTTGAAAAGCCTTAGAATGTCTAAAAAAGACTAATGGAATAAATCCTTATAAAAATTTAAAATCAAACTTTAAAGATTTTAAGTCTCCGAACTTTTCTATCGAAATGAATTACTAAAATGTTACCAGAGTTCCCTCCTCGATGTTTTCCTCTCCAAGATCTACGTGTCACTTTATTTACTCACCCATTACCTCGCTATTGGAAATGTCATAAATTATTATTTGGTAATTGTAAACAATTTTGAGGTTCCGATATGGCACTTCCATCCAACGGTGGTCTCGGGCCTTCAGTATATCGTAACATTTATCTAAAATACATTATGAGAATGACTTTTCTGAGGTTCCCTTTTACCTTGGAATCTTGGTACTTAGCCATATTGGGTTCTATATTTAATTTTCCCCAAGATCACCTTTCACCTCTTGTCATCTTTCATCTCGGCATCTCGAAACATCATTATATCATAAGATAATGTTAAGTTCCTATGATACTTTTGTCTCGATTACTTTTGTGGAATTATTCATGTGGGCTACCATCCCTTCATTTAAATTATTTATTGTCATAATAATGGACCTTGAACAAACAAAATACTTGCATTAATCAACACTTCCGTTTAAAAAGAAACAAGGTTTTAACGATGTATTTTTATTACTCCATTTCAAGCTCTGATTAAGGCGTTTCACTACTAATCTCCACACTTTCTTTCTCTAGGTGAGTTTAGAATCTCAATACACAAAATAAATGAGGAAAGTGGCTAAAGCCAAGAAACAGGATTCAAAACAACAACCCATAGGCCCGAATATCTAAGAAATAGTTGAGAAGATTCCTGGAGTCAGATTGTTCTATGATATAGTATGTACCAGAGACTATGATCATTCTTCTTGGGAAGCCATATATCAATATTTTTAGGATGAAGGGCTGAAGGTTACAATCATAATATTAATAGCAGAAGATAAAATTGTAGTATTAGAGGCCACTCTAAGAGATGCAACCAACTCATTTCTCCACAGAATTGGGGCAAGGCCAAGATTATTACTGTATACGTACATGGTACAATGGATAGTGGAAAAATTTGACATGTTGGAGAGACTTATTCACACCAAAAAAGGAACAGTCATTGACTCATTCACCAACTAAGACCTCCAGAGCATGTATCACCTGCCAAATTCCCAGCTAATTTACAATAAGAAACATGCAAATCCATCATAAAGGAGAAAGGACACCTAGAAGATTCAATTAGAGAATGGTGAAAAAACTCTAACAAGCACAAAACTGAGGAAAATTGCTGATATTCTCTTCATTCTCTTGCATCCCCTTTTTCCCAAGTCATTGTTATGTTGTGTCGAATGTTTTCCTGCCTTGAAATGAATAAATTCCTTGACACTTGGGTACTCTTAATCGATGGGGATTCTGGGGGTTATATTTTTTATTGCTAAACTATCTGTTATGATAAATTATTGTTAGCTTTAGGGGCTTAGACCCAAGTTTAGAGTTAGCTGCACTAACCAACAAAACCTTATACCACCGGCCCTTTCGGCAATGATTTTCTTGCACAGACCGCAGTCTCACCCAAGGTGATATTGGGGGATGCTAGAATCAAGCTTCTACATCGAGAGGAACTATGCAGTGTGGTTGTAATGTTCCTAACAATCCGGGCTTAATCTGACCTTTGCGAACTGAAACAAAGCCAAAACAGATTAAAACACAAAAAATATGTGAACATATAGAAATACATAGATTTATGCTCAAATTTCTTATTTATTATTCAAGTCTTCTCAAAATAAAATCTCTCTGACCCTGCGCACACAGCTGCAAGGACCTACGCACTTAGTTGCAGACTTACCAAGGTCTATGTGCACACAGCTACATGAGCCTTCCCCTTCGCCTAACTACAGAATGATCTTACAAAAACAGACTCAAAAGTGTTTCATCAATTCAATACCTTGCCTTAGACATGCAGAAACATCCCTTCATATATGTTTCTACCCTTACAATACCATGGTCCGCAAACCATGGGCAAAGCTCAAAATCCTCTAAGTAATCCCATCCCTTTACAAAAGAAGGGTGTTAGGTCCCTATAATACTAGTGATTCCCCCATAACTATTGTCATTGTAGATCTTATTGTTATTATTGTGCCCCTATTGTCCCCATAGTTTTATTATTGTGGCCCATAGAAGCCCACTATTGTTATTGTTGTGCCCTTATCTTATTATTATTATGTCGGCTTTGATTATATTGTGACCCCTTAGACTCATATATATAGAAAGGAGGTCTTGTCATTTGTATCATCCAAGAATTATTCATTTGTGTAATGTAAAGGAGGTTTCCCCCTAGAAGAGGCTGATTTCTAAGTTGTTGATCTATATTTTCTATCTTTTTATGAGTTGGTTTCATAAGATTTGGTATCAGAGCTTGGATTCCAAGGTTTCGCTGCTCCAAAATAGATCATCATGGAATTGTCACTATAATTTTTTTTTGCGATGTTTCGGAAGCTAAAACAAAAACCCATTTGTGAATAAATCGCAAGGATCGTCAGTTCCAAATTTCAGATCTTGTCTCACTGTATGTTTGGAGATATGATCCAAGGAAGTTAGGGTTTGTGCAGGTTCCTGAATTACATCCCAAACAGGTGACCTTTGGAAAATCATCATAACTTTCTCTATGAGTATCAGATGGAAATTTAGTAAGACGTTACAGAAATAGGACGGACTATAGTGTTATGTGCATTGTTTTCAGGTCCAAAGGTTGAAAGAGTGATACGTGGTACTTCGTACAAGTTCGCTCTACTAAAAAAGTGTATAATCAGGTCATCTTGGGATATTGGGCATAACACTTTCTGGGACAATCCAATTTTTAGGTGTTGGAAAGAGGACTCAGAGGGCTACCATATTTCATAATTTTAGACCTTGGAGATCCAAAATTTCAAAAATACATCAGATTAAATATCAAGCTCCTACAAAGTGAAAAAAATGTGTAGTTTTTTTAAATTTTTTGCATAAGTTTGGTTTGAAAAAATAGTTTGAAGGATTTCAAAGGGCATAGTGAAGAATAATTATCATTAATTGATTCCCACAAGAAAGAAAATGGAAACAACAAGTAAGCAACTTGAAAGCTCTAGCATGACTCATGAAGAAGAGGAAGAAATGCAACATGACATATCAAAATTACGAGACCAAGTGCTACAAATTTCACTCTCACAAAAAGTAACAGAAGCTAAGATGGATGCTTTAAAGAAATACGTGTAAGATAAGATGGATGGTTTAAAGAAAGGCATGGAAGCTAAGATTGATGGTTTGAAGACAACATTCAAGATTTGAAGAAGGACATGGAAGGTTTGAAGGAAGGTTTGACAAAGTTGCTACAAAAAAGGCTTCCTAATTGCAAAAAGGTAATAGAGAAAACTCATGATGAGAAAAAAATAAATTTTAATCATGATTTCATAGACTCTAACAGTGGATTGAAGACCCACCATGTTCCAAATATCGATATGAGGAAGTTTGATGCCAAGGATCCTCTAACATGGACACTGCAGATGGAGAAATATTTCGATCTCCATAATGTGAAAAACACACAAAATATACGCATTGCAACTTTATATGTGGAACCAAATCAATTGTTATGGTATCGATGTCTTTTCTCTCGTAAACAAATTGTTACTTGGGCAATTTTTACGAAAGAAATGATAGCACATTATGAGGATACAAAAAGCAACACGTTTTTTAGCCAATTGATAAATCTCAAACAAAAGGGTTCAATGATGGAGCACATTGAGGATATCCAAAAATTGAATATAAGAGTAAAAGATATTCCAGAGGAACATAGAATTAATGTGTTCATAGGGACTTTAAAGGGTAACATCCAACATGAGGTTTTCCTTTGGGAACCCGATTCATTGGAGAAGGCATTCAGGTTGGCAAGAAAAATGGAAAGAAAAATTATGGCAACAAGAAAGACTACCACTCACAATTATAAAGATGGAAGTGTTGTTGCCCCTAGCCTTCCATAACCTACAAGGTTGACACCACGACAATTGGAATAAAAAAGAGAAAAAGGGCTTTGTTACAATTTTGACACCACAACAATTGGAATAAAAAAGAGAAAAAGGGCTTTGTTACAGTTGTGATAGTAAATACACTAAAGGTAATAAGTTTGCTGAGAAGAAATTATTTTACATAGATTGTGAAGAGGAGGAAGAAAAGGAACAAGAAACATCAAAAGAAGAGGATATACACTAGGAACAAACCCTAGAGAAATAAGAAATGAATCCGACCATATCTTGTAATGCATTGGACGGAATTACCACTCCTCAAACTATCAAGGTAGAAAGACATATCAAGAATAAAAGTGTAATAGTGTTGATTGATTCAGGAAGTACCTATAATTTTATTCATTTTAAGATAGCCAAGGAATTGAATTGCTTCCTATATCCCGCACTAGAGTGTCAAGTGATGGTTGCAAGTGGAGAAACCATAAATTTTTCTGGAAAGTTCCATAATATCAAGCTATCCATGGGAGAATATGTATTGAATAGCCCAATGCTTTCCATTCCAATGGGTGGTGTTGATGTTGTACTAGGAGTCCAATGGCTACAATTATTGGGTACCATAGCTTTTAATTTTCAAGAAATTTTCATGAAATTTTCTTCAGAAGGAAAGGAAGTTGAATTAAAGGGTATCATTGGGAAATTAGGAAAGATAATCAACTCTAACACAATAACAAAGATTCTAAAGAAATAACAATGAGGGGTAATTGCACAATTATGTTCGCTAGAAGTTCCCACATCGAAAACATCTATTTCTCCATATCTCCAAAAGGTCTTGGACAATCATTCCAAGGTATTTGAGACTCCCAAAGGCCTCCCACCTATTCGTGATCATGATCATGCTATTCATTTGATTCTAGGAAGTGTTCCTCCAAACATCAGGCCTTACAGATATCCCTATGCCCAAAAGAGTGAAATTGAAGGTATGGTTGCAGAAATGCTACAGGCTAGTATAATTCAACCTAGTCAAAGTTCTTTCTCTACTCCAATAGTATTAGTGCACAAGAAGGATGGGTCATGGCACATGGGTCCAGATTATAGGGAGTTCAACAATATCACCATTAAAGATAAATTTCCCATTCCTATAATTCATGAATTATTGGATGAATTGCATGGATCAATTTACTTCACCAAGTTGGATCTTCATTCAAGATATCATCGAATCCGAATGAAGACTAAAGACATTCCTAAAACATCATTTAGAAATCATGAGGGTCATTATGAATTTTTGGTCATGCCTTTTGGTCTTACCAATGCACCTTCCACATTTCAAGGTTTGATGAATTCCATTTTCAAACCATTCCTTAGAAAATTTGTGTTAGTATTTTTTGATGATCTACTAATCTACAACAAGTCTTGGAAGGATCATGCTCAACATGTTGACAAGGTGCTCAAACTATTGGAGGAGAAAAAATTATATGAAAAAATCTCCAAATGTTTCTTTGGAGTACAAGAGGTGGAATATCTGGCTCATATCGTATCTCATGAAGGTGTTAAGGTAGACCCTAGAAAAATTAAATCCATTAAGGAATGGAAAATCCCCACATCCATAAAGAATCTGCGAGGGTTTCTCTGGTTGACAAGGTATTATCGCAAGTTTGTTAAGAATTATGGGAGAATAGAAAAACCTCTAACAACATTATTGAATAAAGATGCATTTCCATGGACTCCAGAAGCAACAAAGGCCTTTGAACATCTTAAAGAAGCAATGTGCTAAGCACTGGTCTTAGCTACACTAGACTTCACAAAAACCTTTATTTTGGAATGTGATGTCTCAGGAAATGGAATTGGTGTTGTTTTAATGCAAGAATAAAGACACATTTCTTTCAAAATTCATCCAATCAAAGGAAAGTATTTACACAAAGCTATTTATGAGAAGCAAATGTTGGCAATACTACATGCACTTAAGAAATGGAGACCCTACATAATGGAAAGACACTTCAAGGTAAAAACAGATCATGATAGCCTTAAATAATTTTTAGAACAAATATTATCTTTATAAGAGAAGAAAAAATTGGTCACAAAGATGTTGGGCTATGAATTTGAAATCATCTACAAAAAAGGGAAGAAAAATGTTGTGGCAGGTGCACTCTCAAGAAAGGATGAAGATGTGGAAGCATTGTTGAAATGTGGCAACAAGAATATTCCAATTTTAATTTGTCTTTGAATCAAAATTGTAAATTAAAATTCAAATTTAGTCTCACCAACTACTTGAAAAATAATTAATTAATTCATCTTGAGTTAATTAGTTGGAGAAATTCAAGTTAGAAGTCTTTCTGGAGTCATGCAATAGTTATCCCTTAAATTAAGGAGATTATCCCTTGATTAAGGAGATAAGATTGAGTTATATTTGAGTTGTAATTAGTTAGCTCAGTTTACTGAGTTAAGTCCACTTAAATTAGTTCCAAATTGTTTGAGGAACTAATTGTGAATTATCATTCAGTTGATGCATGCATGCACTCAACTAGTGTGCTCTAGATAACTGAAGATTCTCTCATCAGTAACTCATGCATGTCTATTCTAAGAAAAACCCAGTTGAGATTAAAGACAGGTACAATGTACTATCAGTTGCATGTGTTTTCCTATAAACAAAACTCATGCATGCAGAAGGAATATCATTCCTTGAGGATTGCATAGTTTTACAGGGTGTGAGATCAGTGTGAGTGATCAATGTTCCACTTGGTAACAGGAGGATCACCCAGGAGAAACTGTGCAAGGAAATAGGAGCTTGGAGGGAAGAGGAGAAGGCTTATGAGAAGTCTATTTTGCTTGTGAGCATATGTGAGGATTGTACTGAGAATTGGCTAGCTGTGAGAGCTAAGGCTTGGTGTAATTCTATGATATTTCCAACTTGTATGACATCTGGCTGACACTCAGAAGATTGTGCTTCAATCCATCAACATACAAAACATTTCCAGCATTGACCTTTTCCTTTAACTGAGCAGTGCCTTTTCCTTTTATAGCTGCAGGAGTATCATTTCCAAAAGAAACTTTCTTTCCCTTTTCTAAAGTAGAATATGATTCAAGTTTTTCTTTATCACCTGTCATATGCTTAGAACATCCACTGTCGATGTACCATAGATTTTCCTGTCCCTCTGCATAAAATGCTATCCCACATCTTTATGTTTGTGGTTCCTTTATTCTCCATGTTCTGGTGCTTGAGGCTTGTTCCTTTGTCTGCTGAAACCTGCTCCTGCATTCAGAATCTTCATGACCAAAGTTATTGCAAATAGAACATTCAACTTCATTTTCAAGAGCCGAAAAGTTGTTATAGGTCCTTTTTGTAATCCCGGTCATACTTCTTTGTTTTTATGCTTCTCTAGTCATGATTGTTTTATATGCAACACATTGAGCTACTTTGTGACCAAAGTTATATCAAGAGAAACATTGTCCATTGAAGAAACTTCTGCAATTATCAAATCTAGCGGCCAAATGATTGTAATTTCTACTGTCATCCATTCTTGAAGCAAATTGAGAAGATTTTACCTGTGGCTGGTTGTAGCTTTTGTTCCTTAAGACGGATTGCCCTGGTTTACCTGATAGTCCTTGTTTGTTCTTGATATAATTCGTCCCTGCTTTACCTGGTGATCTCCATTGTGCTTTTGCTCATTCCTTCTTGCTGCATCAAGATAATTCTTTGAGGTGGATGCTTGAGATGTTTCTCCATTATACCCCAGACCTGTCTTGTTTAGTGGAGAACATTGTATATTGATGATCTCATCCAGATTTTTAGATCCTTTGACAAACTTAATATTAATAGCCTTTGTTTTCTCAATTTCTTTTCTAAGGCCAACAATTTCACATTCTAACTTTTCAAGAAATTTTTCTTTTTCATCAATTTGAAATTGTAGAGTATCAATGATCACATTCTTTTCTTCTATACATGTCTTGATTCTAGAAATCTCTTCATAAAAGCTATCCACATCTATAGCATCCATGTAATCATCATCTTCAAATGCCATTAAAAGTTTATAGTCATTACCTCGTTCATCTTCATCACTATTTGATAGACCATCACTGTCTTCATGAGTGTAGTAGCTTTTCTTATTTTGTTGCTTGTTCCATCTAGCAGGTTCCTTTCCTTTGTCAATCTTATCCTTATGAGGACATTTTGCAGCATAATGACCTACTCTTCCACAAGCAAAACATTTAAAAGGTAACTTACCTCTGAACCTTCCAGTACCCCGTTGAAGATTTCTGACAAAATTTGATTCTTCTTCTTCTTCTGGCACGTGACTTGCTTCATAGTAGTCTCCTTTTCCTGAAGCCTTGAAACCAGCTTATTTCTTATCTGATGGACCTCCTTTTCTCATTTCATAAGCAGTTAGAATTCCGTGTAGCTGAGACATAGTAAGAGTTCGTAGATTTTCTTTTTCTTCTATTGCAGACACTTTAGATTCAAATTTTGGGGACAATGATCTTAGAACTTTTTCAACCACAATAGCCTCTTTTATTTCTTCACCCAAGTTTTTCATGCAATTAACAATCTCGTCTACCTGAAGGAAATAGTTAGCCACACTTTCATCATTATACATTCTGAGATTCTCATACTGAATCCTGAGGGTTTGAAGTTTAGCACACTTTACCTGTTCATCTCCTTTGTAGCTCAAGACAATCTTGTCCCATATTTCTTTTGCGGATTTATATTGCATAACCTTCACGAATTCTGTTTGAGATAAGCATCCCAACAGAGTATTGACTGCTTTAGCATTTGTTTCATATTTCTTCTTCTCGGCCGAATCTGTAGGAGTAGCTGAAGGAAAAGTGTAGCCTGTATCTATGATATCCCAAACTTCTGTACCAAGAGATTGAAGATAGGCAGTAACTCTTACCTTCCAATAATTGAAGTTTGTCCCATCAAAAATTGGTGGCCTGATTGATGCTTCCCTCTTGTAGTTGCTCATGATGAATGATCTTCCTTCAAGTGATCAAGCTGTTTCAGAAGGACCTGCTCTGATACCAATTGTTGGAAATAATACTGAGAGGGGGGTGAATCAGTATTATTAAGCCAAATATTTCCTTTTTTAATTCCAGAAGATATACGCTACTTCAGTTAACAAAAACCGCGTATATACGCAACTACAGATAAAGAAACCCGCATATATCAGACAGACTTATAATTTGAATTATCTTTCAGATGTCATTTATTAATCTGTGATTCAGATGCACACAAACAGTATCAGAAATAGTGAAACAAAGCATAAGACAATCACACACAAGAACACAAGATATAAGGAGGAAACCCAATGTGGGTGAAAACCCCCTGCTACAATTCGTCTCTATCTTCTTTTTAATTAGAAACTTCTCTTACAATGTCTTGTACTGGAGCAGACTTTACCAGTACGCAGGCTGCAACCTGCAGAGAGCTATAGCTCTCTCTCGTTTTCTAGCTTTCCAGAAGGGAGCTCCAACCTCCTTAGTTCTTGTACTAGCTTGAGATACTAGTACGCAGGCTCCTGCCTGCAGAAGGCTGCAACCTTCTCTTTGCTTTCAGGGACCTCGTTTCATTAATTTTCAGACTGGATCCACAAGTAACATCAATCAAACATCAAGAATTTCTGCATAACCAAAACTCCTTTTCACCAATCAAAAGCTGAAACAAATAAGCACTTCTCTGACCACTGAACCTAGAACACAGTAACTGTAATCAAATACCAATTCTGAACCCAGAGCACTGCATCAATAAAACAGAAGCAGCTAGAACATAAGTCAAGATATATACGCTACTTCACAGTTCATCAACCTGCGAGTGTATGCTTCTGTATCACACCCAACCTGCGTATACGCGTCTTTCATTCACAGAAAACGCGTGTATATGCACTTTTAATTCACTAATCCTGCGTACAGATCTATAAAGGACAATTTATTCTTTAAAGAATTCAGACACTAGTTAGCCCAGATTTATAGATCAAGAGTGCGCCATATATAACAGATCAAAATTATACGGAGATACCAATGATCAAGCCTTGAGATTTAGATCCATCAATAGTCCTTATCCTTCTTGCGCTTAGGTTCCTCCTTTTCAGATCTAGATCTGCACCATAACATGATCACCCCTATTCCAGATCTAGCACGATATCAGATATTCAATAAATCAGATGGTGCCTTGCCACATGATCTCCTTCCTCTTTTATAGTTATATGCCTTGCACAATACCACGGGCCAAAACCATATTAAACAATACCAAGGGCCCAAAACCTGGGGTCAACACTTCTGACGAGATACAATGGTCCAAAACCATGGGTTCAAATTCCAAGGACTAACAACCACGGACCAAAAGTAAGTTTCCCACCATGTACACGCTTTTATGTGCATAAAAGTGCGTGTATATGCATACGCGACTTCGGAACATATAACCCGCGTGTATACGCGTCTTCTGCAAGGTGTACCTGCGTATACAAGATTTCCTTCATTCTGAGCACCTAAACTGAGATCTGTCACCAAAGAGAGTTGCCATCAAGGACAACACCTGTGCCATAGCGCCACACCTGTGCCAAAATGCCAACAGATATATGATCCAAACCAACGTTCAATCATCCTGGCTTGACGATTACTTCAAAATCATATTCTTGAAACATCAATAACCATATGCAAATCTTTCCCCCCAACACAGGCTTGTTCACCAAGTATTTCAGTGCGAAATGGTTCATGAACATCTTGAATTGCACACCCAACAATTAATGCCTAGAATTTTGCAACGCATTTACCATAACCAAGCCTTTGCATTTTGTCATGGAATAATTCATCTCCACCTTAGACAGATTGTGAATCGCAAATGTAATGGGGTGATCAATATCCTCCTCCCCTGGCTGTGCTAAGACAACTCCCAAAGCTATACATGATGCATCCACATGGATGTGGAACTCCTTCTTCCAGTTTGGAAACACGAAGATCAATGCAGTGACCATTTTCTCTTTTAAGACGTCAAGACTCTTTTGACACTCCTCAACCCAACAAATGGTAGCATATTTATTTAGTAATCGCTCCATCGGCGTAGTGATCTGCGCATATACCTTAATAAATTTTTGATAATATCGAGTGTGTCCAAGAGTTGCGAATAACTGCTTCACATTCTTTAGCGGATCCAAATTAATAATAATAGCGATTTTGGTAGGATCTACCATGAACCCTTGCTTACAGACAACATGTCCCAGTAAAATCCCATAAGGTACAAAATAAAATCACTTCTTCAGGTTTAATGAGATTTGATGCTTTCTACATATATCCAACATCAACTGCAGGCTCGAGACATGCTTCTTCAACAACCCAAAGATTATCTAGTCATCAAAGTCAACCTGTAGGAACTTTTGAATGAATTATTTAAATGCTGCAATGATAAATTTTGAAATTATCATCGGAAAATTCCTCAATCCGATTGGCATGACTATATATTGAAATGATCCCCATTCAGTAGTGAAGGTGGTCTTACTCCTATCTTCTGGCGCTATCTTAATCTGACAATATGTAAAGAAATTCATCTGTAAAGGAGTAGACCTCCTGTCCTCCTACATTTTCCAAAACTTTGTCTCTGAATGGTGTTGGGAATGGCTCATGTATGCATGCGCCATTCAACTTCCTTAAGTTGACATAGATCCTTATTTCTCCCTTAGTCTTTTTCTCTTGTACTACCATTGGACTCACCCAGTGAAATTCTTCCACAAGTTCGATTATACCAACTGCGACCATCTTCTCAAGTTCCTCCTTTACCTTCTCCTTTTACTTTGGATTGAGCCTATATGGTCACTGCTTTACAGGCTTCACATCTAACTTCAAATTGATTTTCATAATGCTCAGGTCTCTCACGATCCCTTTTAACTTCGTAAAATTCATTGGGAATAGCTCCTGGTATTCATGTAGTAACTCTATGACCTTTCCTATTATATATTCATCCCAGTAATCTCCTATGCACGTGAACTTGGGCTCCAACTCTAAGCCTATGTTGACATGCCTCGTCTTAACAAGTTGCATTACATCAGGTATTTCAACATCTGGTCCTACCACTTCGCATTGTCCTTTTGATTTAGGAATATTAATGCTACGCGAAACTTCCTCACCCTTGTCAGCATTCATATTGTAAAATTTCAATGCATTCTACAATTGTGCCTTCCAGTCGAGTTGTACCCAAGTCATTGGCTCCTTATGTGTCTAGAAAATTTCTGCTTTAATTTCTTGAAGAGCATCATCGATACACTGGAATCCACTCTCAAAGCTAAAGGTCAAAATAAAACTTTCCTTCATATAGTTCCAATTGGCAATACCATGGCACAACTTTGTTTCAAGATACCAATTCAATGGTATCACATCCAAAGTGTGAACAAATACATGTACCCATCCTGGTCGAGGTTCTTCACCCCATGCCTTAGTCCAATGAGACAAATCATTTCAAGGATCATCTTTGGCATTGTAATCCTCTGTGACTCTTGCATTTGCAGGACCAAACTTGAGCCTCATCAATCGCTGGTACTCTTGCCAATATCCTATATTATCCTGATGTGTACCCCACCAGCGCACAAGTGTAGCTCTCAAACCCAGATCCAAGGCCATAAATTTATGTTCTTCTTGTACATCCCTTTCAAATTTATCTAGAAATATGCTGACATCACCTATCCCATCATAATATGGTAAGTTACGTACCTCGGTAGATATGCAGCGAAGAGATTTTGTCATTTTATTGTAGCGCAGAGTAGAAACTTCGTGTAGCCGGTTCTTCCAATTCACCAGTTCTTCATCCAAGTCCAAATGATAAGAACTATCCTTCTCCCAACTTATCCATCCATCTACAGTCAAGTTGATCCAATCCTCTTCTCACACAGTTAATTTATAGATGTGTTCAATATCATCATCACCATATTCGTTGTGGATGGGTTTTGTATATCGCGCTCCTTTAGAAGGATCTAAACGAACAATGACCGTGGTACCGTTCTTTTTGAATACCATAATTCTCCTTTTTAGGTTGATTATGGCAGCCATATCAAAATCCAAAATGATTCTAAGCAAATATGATATGGATTAATGTCATCCATGATCTCAATGACTTCAAATTCCCCCCTTACTCTCACTCCTTCAATATTCACCATAACGCCTTGCAACCATCCCATAAGGATAATATTCTATTGATTAGACATGCACAGCTGAATCGCTGACCATTGCAACTTTGGTTGCCCCATCCATTCCCAAGTCTTCTTCAGTAAGACATTTGCATCTGATCCCTAGTCCAGAATTACTTGATCCATTTCAATGTCACCAATCTGTGCAGTTAAACGCATTTCCTGACCAGTGCTTTTCTTATTTTTATTGACCTTATTTATTGTGCGTTGTTCAAGTTGTGGCTTATCTTTACTGGCACAGTTGTCGATCAATTCTTGCAACCCTTCCACTACTTTTTGGTCCCTTAACAACTTCATACACGTCTACAGAAAGGACTTCAGAACAGTTGAATCAGGATTTTCTATCACAGTACCTACTTCAGGAGCGTTCTTCTTTGGTACTAGTTGCATCTGCGTCTTTGATGTCGAAGCTCCTATGTCCATGAAACTCTTCTTCGCCTCCAAGAAAGTTTCCTTTTCCTTCTGCAGATCAAACCTAGTATTCTTTTCTCCTGCTTTCCTAACCCATGTATCTGCCTTAGGCTTCTTACCTTCTGCCTTATCTTCTTCGGTAGTTGCACCACTTTGTGTCACTATATTAATGCTTGGATCATCCTCGCGCGGTTCGGATCACATCATTTGTATATTCTGTGTAGGCTACTGGTTCTTCTTTTCCTGCATCTTAGCCATTAAAACAAGGCAATCTTCTATCACATGGTCAAACTGTCTACAATACTGACATGAAGGGTGAGTGGAATTTTGACAATCCTGTGCATAATTCCCAGCTTCGCCACAATTATAGCATATGGTTGGATACCTTCCTCATCCAACGCCTCCTCCGCAACCACGACCTCGACCTTGAAATCCTCTGTGAACCACAGGTGAACCATTATCCTCATGCGTACGACCTTCAACTTGCATCCTATATGATGGGGTGCGACCTATCATCAAGTCATAGCTACGACAATGGCTCTCATCATGTCCTACTAGTCAAAAAAAATTAAAAAATAGTTGTTTTGGTGACTGCACATATTTCTATAGCAAATAGCAGTGATCATTTGGGTGTTGGCCTACAACTCGGCAAATACTACACCATACGCTCGGTCCGATACTTGATCCAACAATAGCCTCTGTCTTCAAAGTATTAGGGCCTCTGCCAACCAGATAATTAGGGTAAATAGGACATTGTTCCTTATAGTGACCTTCCTTCTTACACTCTAGGAACCATACTTCTGAGCGCATCTTAGACCAAACATCATTTCCTTTCTTTAGGTCTTGCAGCTCCATATGTAAAATTGCAAAATGACACTGTATCTGCTAAACCCCTATGTTAGTGTCTTATACCAGTGAAGCTTCTAATTTCATCATGACTTCTAATGCTTCTACCTATGTCCCAATCATTTGTTGTGATAGTGGTAATCTAAGGTGTGGCAATAGCGCAACTATATACTACTATTTGTGTAATTCGTTAGAGATCTCGAAGTTGGCTTGTCCCATCAAACATTTTAACCTATGATCTACATCCCAAGCAGTTTCATTGACAACTTGCTTAATCTCTTTTATTTTTGTAATACATTGTGACTGGACTTGGGATTCTTAAACTCTATGTTTAATGCGCTCTTCATCGTTGTAATGTACTTGATATACCATGACAATGCTCTATCCTACAACACTGTGACAACCTGAGATTTATTCATATCTTCATCATTGATCTTCTTCACTTTCCACACAGCTTCTATGTTATGAAACCAACTCACAAAAAGATAGAAAAGAGAGATCCACGCCTTAGAATTCAGCCTCTTCGAGGGGGAAACCTCCTTTACATTACATAAATGAGCAATTCTTCGATGATACAAATGAAAAGACCTCCTTTCTATATATAGGAGTCTAAGGGGTCATAACATAATCAGAGCCGACATAACAATAATAATGTAAGGGCACAATAATAACAATAGTGGGCTTCTATGGGGCACAATACTAACAATATGGGCACTACATGGGTACATCAATATAATAAGTGGGTTGTACTAATAACAATAAGGGGTTACATTAGTAGTATAAGGGCCTAACATGCCCCTCTCCTTCAAAAAGCGTTGTCCTCAATGCTTGAGTAGTTCTTGATTCTTCTATATAAAATTATTGTCCTCCCATCTGGAATCTTCAGCGGGTAAGTTCTTCCACTTGATGAGATACTCTGAAATTGATCGATTTCGTAGCTGTCGGGTTCTTGTTTCTGTGACTGCTCCAGGTTCCAATATGATTTTTCCTTCCTCTTCAATTTCTGGCAATAATGTTTGAATTGGGATCTTTTGCAACTTTTGAATAAGTGGCCATACTTCTTCGAACTTCTTCCATTCATCCCTTGCTTCGTTTATCCAATCTGGTTGGATAATAGAAATAGCACAAAACAATGCTTCCACATCCTCATCCTTGAAGAGTCTTCCCATTCGGTAAGGTCGCCATTTTTTAAGTGCATGTAGTATTGCCAACATTTCCTTCTCATAAATAGCTTGCTTGAGATGTAGCAGTAAAAATACCCAATCACCTACATCAAAACATTTTTCATTATGATGTTGTTCTACCTATTGTTTCGTTTGATTTTGCACCGAAGTGGCGTTATCCTTTAAAAGTCGGAGAACTTGTTGTTGATGCTCGATGTGATCTTTCACTGCTTGAACCTTTTTCTTCTTGATATGTCCTTCTATCTCTAGAGTTTGAGGAGTGGTAATTTCTTCCAATCCTTTACAAGATATGGTCGGATTCATTTCTTGATGCTTGATGTGATCTTTCACTTCTTGAACATTTTTCTTCTTGATATGTCCTTCTATCTTGATAGTTTGAGGAGTGGTAATTTCGACCAATGAATTACAAGATATGGTTGGATTCATTTCTTCTTTCTTGATGTGATCTTTCACTTCTTGCACGTTTTTCTTCTTGATATGTCCTTCTATCTTGAGAGTTTGAGGAGTGGTAATTCCTTCCAATGCTTTACAAGATATGGTCTGATTCATTTCTTCTTTCTCTGGGGTGGGGTCCTGGCGTATATCCTCTTCTTTTGATGTTTCTTGATCCTTTTCTTCCTCCTCTTCATATTCTATGTAAAATAATTTCTTCTCAGCACACTTATGACCTTTAGTGCATTTCTCTTTTTTCTTCCAATTGTTGTGGTGTAACCCTTGTAGGTTGTGGAAGGCTAGGAGAAACAACACTTCCATATTTATAGTTTTGAGGGGTATGCTTCATGGTTTCCATAATTTTTCTTTCCACTATGTCACAAAGCCCTTTTACTCTTTACAATTGTTGTGGTGTTACTCTAAAGAAGGTGTTGCTCTTTGTATCCTCATAATGTGCTATCATTTCCTCTGTGAAAATTGACCACATAACAAGTTGTTTACGAGAACAAAGCCCTTCATACCATAAAAATTGATCCGGTTCCAAATATGAAGATGCAATACATACCTTTTGTAACAGTGGTACACCATGTAGATCAAAATATTTCTCCATCTGAAGTATCCAATTTACGGGATCCTTGCCATCAAACTTCCTCATCTTGCTTTTTCTTGATTTTAGGAGCCCGATCTTGAAACGACTGTAACTATGTACTTTCAGATATTTAGTTCTAAAATTGCAACCTGTAATAGCCCTCTGCGTCCTCTTTCCAATGCCACCAGTCTAATCCAAATTGGATTCTCCAAGAAAGAGTTATGCACAATCTCCCATGATGACCTGATTATAGAACTTTCCATATGAGCGAACTTGTATGAAGTACCACGTATCACTGTTTCGACCTTTGGCACTAAAAAAATATATACAAGAAACTACATTTCGTCCTCTTTCTATACCTTCTTACAAAATTTCAATCTGATGCTCAGAGAGAAAGTTATGACAATTTTCCCCAAGTCACCTGTTTGGAATGTAATTTAGGAGTTTGCAAAAAGACCAACTTCCTCAAATCATATCTCCGCAAATATAGCACAAAATCCTCTGAAATTTGGACCCGAGCTTCAGCGCGATGTCTTCTCAAATGGGTTTTTCTCCGCAAATACAGCACAAAATCCTCTGAAATTTGGACCCGAGCTTCAGCGCGATGTCTTCTCAAATGGGTTTTTTTTTTAGCTTTTGAAACGTCGCAGAAAAAAAAGTTATAGAAAAAATGCCACCTTGACCTGTTTGGAGCAGTGAAACCCTAGAATCCAAAGCTCTGATACCAAATGTTATGAAACCAGCTCACAAAAAGATAGAAAAGAGAGATCCACGCCTTAGAATTCAGCCTCTTCGAGGGGGCAACCTCCTTTACATTACATAAATGAGCAATTCTTCGATGATACAAATGAAAATACCTCCTTTCCATATATAGGAGTCGAAGGGGTCATAACATAATCAGAGCCGACATAACAATAATAATGTAAGGGCACAATAATAACAATAGTGGGCTTCTATGGGGAACAATAGTAACAATATGGGCACTACATGGGTACATCAATATAATAAGTGGGTTTTACTAATAACAATAAGGGGTTACATTAGTAGTATAAGGGCCTAACATTCTATGACAAACCAAAATTGATTAGGATCCTCTGATCCTTGACCTTTAAAGATAGGCATATTTGTTGTGTTGGCCATGTTGAATAATGGAGGTGGAAGTGTAGGTGTATGAGGTGGAGGAAAACGTGGAGATGGAGTGGATAGTTGAGGAATCCCAGAAGTGTATTGAGTCTCTAACTGTGTCGCACCTCTAGGCTTACTAGGGTTGCTCCTTTATTCTTCGCTGCCTGATTCACCCAATAATGTATTGTATTCACCCTCAATATATTTGTCATGATCGGCTTAGAATCTTTTTCTGCTTCACGTAGCTCCATTCTGGCCTCTTTTAGACATCAATTTATAAGCATAACACCCTTTTCACATAACAACATCTTAATCCAGAGCTTTATGGAATTAAGGTACTTACCTCACTAACCTTTGAAAAATATGCACTTAGCTTCACTGTAGGACATTGTTGTGTCAATTACATTTCAGTAATAAAGCCTCCAAGGATACTATCAACCTGTTGTACTATGTAACAACCCCCCATTTATACAGACTAATAGTTAATATTTGACATATAAATGGGGACCCTTTTAAATTTTTAGCCTTTGAAAATAAATCCTAACTCTACAAATTTCCTTAAAACCTTAGAATACAACCCATACTTAGCAATTTTACTGCAAATCACATTTCGCAGTTTTCCATGTGACACTTATAAATATCCTAAAGAAAATCCTGAAATGCGATATGCAATAAAGCCCCCGCTACGATTTTCCACTCACAACACTTTAAGGACACGTGATCGCACTTCGCAAGTCACAATTAATAAAGCATGCCATTGCGTCACCCCTTAAAAAAATTGCGAAATGAGATATTGCGATTTTCGCAATCGCATTTTGCATTATCTTCAGGCAACATTTGAAAAATCTGATGTGGAAAATAAGGCATGAAGCGTGGGAAGTTACTAAGTTTTAATGAAATATTAAGTGGTTTGATAGAGTAATTAATGTTTAGCAACTCGAGGAGAGAAATTAACGTTTTCAATTTATGGCTAGTTAACACAAAAATCGCATTCAAAATCTTCCTACGATTCAAAGTCATTTCAAAGACCTCTCAGCCTTAATTGCCCTCTATTGTGTGCGCTGATATATCTCTCTTTCGTTTCAAGAAAGCTTCAAAAGAGATGTCATTGCGGAAGATAATGTAAAATCACAACAGTAGAGCATTTCAGAGTCTGAGGTTTCAGAAATGTTGCCCATATTTTCAGATACAATTTGCAGTGCCGATGGAGGAGCAACGACATGGGAAGTCATCTACAATAGACTTGAAGATAAGCGGCATAAAATTACTATCACCAAGGCAATATTGGACTCAATAAAACCATACAGAGTTCAATTCAAAGATGTTGCTTTCTCCTTTCTTCACAGAATAGGATCAAGAACCAAGATAATCCCATACACTAATATGATTAGATGGGTGGTGGAAATTTTCACTATTGAAGATAGACAATTCAGGAACTCAAAAATGGAGTTGATGGGATCATTCAAAGCTGTAGATTTGAAACAGATTTATCATCTTCCTGGCCCTCAGGATATATATGAAAATTCATTCCTGGCAAAGTTTGCAAAGAAGAATGAAGAACCCTTGAAGATTATTCAGGGCTGGAGAGTCCTAGAGAACAAATTCAAATATCATAAGACGAGTATGTACCCCATTTCTTCTTTAGCAAATCCCCATAACTATGCAACTTCTATGTTATGTAGATTATATGGATTGCCTAATAATACCAAGTTCTTTATTGAATGGGTCCCTTTAATCGATACTTGTGTCAATTTCCATATAATGAATTGGGCCACTGTCCTATTTGATAACCTAGCTACTGTTATTTATGAATATCGCCAAAAAAGATCCACCTCCATAGAGAACCTTCCTCCATTTTATTTCTATGCCTATATCATGGATGCCATCTGTTTATGTACTAAGTTTCCAATCATGGGTTGGAAATGGCCTTTGCAAGACCCTTACCCCATCCATCTTAGTCACAAACAGATGTGGGAATCCCATTCTATTCCCCATTTTTACAAAATATGACATGGTGTTATTTTACCATTACACCAATTGATTTTTGATAAGAAAGCCCCCAGATTTTCTAAAGAAGCCGCTACAGACTTTCTCATAGTAGGAAAGTATTTTGCTAAACAATGGTTCACATATATTAGCGTTTATGGCAGTACAATAGACCCGCATGTAATCCCTTTGTATGTCTTTGACAAACTGTTAGCCAAAGAAATAGCTAACCAAATTGTTGGGAAGGGCTTGACCAAGACCTTGAAAGATAGCAAAAAAATCATTATGGCCACCCTTTCCCATCAGGTGTGGTTCTTTTTCGTTGGCATACTTCAACCATGCAAACAAATATAAAATAAACCTAGAGAGCCTCAGGCTCCATACTCTACCAAAGAGGCAATTTGACCCAGAAAAAGTAGCACAAAATGTTACTACAGCACTAAAGATCAAACCCTATGTCCATGAAGCTCACGAATTCAAAGATCTTTTACAATCAGCTGAAACATTCGAATAGGAATTTAATTGGGTGAAAGAAAATCTAAATCTCGATGAATTTGAAAGGTTTCAGGAATTTAGAAATCAGAGGCTCGAGAGAATCCCATTGCATTTGTTAAGAGCTGATGACAAGCCTACACCCAATGTAACTATTAACAGCAAAGGGCCAATTCTGATATAGAATCTCAGGTGAACACAACCCAGGATACAAGGAAGACACAAGAGATAGAGATTACAGTGGAATCCAACAAAAGGTCAGCTAAAAAACAAGTCATAAGTGACCTAACTAAAGATACCGGTCCCGAAGGCAAAAGCAGTGATTTGGAGCAAGAATGGGACCAATTTAATAGAAACCTCCTAGATACTCCCAAGACAACAGATTTCCTAGAAACCACAGAATATCATACTCCAAAGAAAACTTAGAAAATTTCAGATTCTGAGCCAATGAATGAGCAAGGGACAAGTTTGCAGAATACAGAAATCATCCCTACGTTTCCTACATTTGAAATTATTCTAAAGGTTACTTAGATACCTCCTTTAGATGTATTCTACAGCCCACTTCATAAGCCTGTAGTAAGAAGACAAAGGAAAATAAGGAGAGTAGAAACACCTGAAATCCCACCTGAGAATGAACTAATGGACATCATCTGGAGGGATATTCCTTCAAACCCAGCTGAAAATTTAACCATACTGTCACAATTTACAGGGGCATATGCTATTACCACCATGGATAAATCCATAGAGGTATCAATTTTATTAAGGGGAAGGGAAGAAAGGATAGCACAACTTTAGCAACAGCTAGAGATGGAGAAATCAAATGTGAACAAACAAGCCGTTGAACAAATAGTCCATTTGCAGCAGAGTATGGAAGTCCTAAAGATAAGCCATGAAGCAGACATCTCTGCAAAGAACATGCAAATCCAAGAATTGCAAGAGGCCATAGCAAAGTATAAATATCTCCCTACTATCGATGAATTCATCAAAGAAGCATTGGAGCTAAACTCCATTCTATCAAAACAACAAGATCTATTCTACCAGAGAATGTCCCATATCACCCCTTATCTAATTACCAGTGACCAATTAACAGATAAGGCAATTGATTAGAGAACCAAGTTTAATGATTTAAATACTAAGATCTCTGACTACATTGAATGGCAAGAATCTGAAGAAGGAAGAAGCGTTAATCTTCCAGAAATAGAAGAAACACACAAAGATATATTGTTCACAGATTGGGATGCACAGATCAAGTAGGTAGAACTGACAGTAGCAAGAGCAGTAGGAGTGGCTAAAAATATAATAAAAGAAGTCAATCACACTTTTCACACCACCAACTTGATAAAAGAAGGTAACCCAAAGTCACTGCTAGATTTGAATGATTTGGATAAGAACTGGAAGGCAAAGGTGAAAAACCAAAGGGAGGTGATCACAAAATTTTCAAAGACTGACTCGGAGGCATATTGGCAATTCCTTGTCAAACCTCACAGCCAAATTATGGCATTGAATTGTTCACTCAATTCCACACAAAGGATGTTTCCACCTCTCATAGATGCCATCTTCGCAGGATGGGTTAGGACGGAATTTGGGGCACCTACTCAAGTGAAACCAATGGCCAATATATGTGACCTAAAGGAAAAGATGGCAGACAATAAGACATCTTTATAACCTATGGTCATCAAATTACTTTTATTTTAAAAGTTAGTTGCTAGTTAAGAGGAAGGTTGTTTGAAACCTCCTTAAGATATTTCGTATAATCTATTTTTTAACTTGAGTTAGATAGTATTTATACCCTTCTCATGCATTTAGAGAAGGGTTCAGAATTTTATCAAAAACATTTGCAAAGAATGCACTTCTGTAAGTTTGTGAATGCCTTGATGAAATTATGGAACATGGTCATTACTTTTGATTATCAAACTACTTTCCTTTGTTGATGCACTATTGTATGCTTGGAGAATAATTTGATTTGAAGAAAGGATTTGATCTATGTCACTAGTCAAATGAGCAGAACCTCACACATATGGTACTTTTATCTTGTCTGATCAGTTATGTTTTGTTAAATTAGTGATAACATTCCGTTTTCATGAATTATATAGGGAATGAGTTCTTTCTGTTATGTGTTAATTGCACTACTGTATGATGCCTAGTTGAAAGTATTTATTTTCATATATGATCATTAAATATGTGATATAGTTTATACATTTCCTTGACTAACTATTTAGTCAAAGAAATTATCTTTACATGTTATCATCTATGTTTAATATGTGAATGATATTTATTATCACATGTCAAACAGATATCTTTTTAGATCGCATATCACACATAATACCCCTATTTATATTAGATTAAGTTAGCTAGATATTTGCATGCTAGAATAGGTCATTTAGTTATCATTATTCTTATTGCAATCGCTTTAAAAACCACCCACTCCCATTTCCAAACCCACTCTGGGAAACTGGTCCCATCATCCCTAGTCGGAGCCACCACATCAAATGGAAAAGGAGTTGTCTTTAAGGTCTGGACCGGGTGGTTATCCCCCATGTTGGAGCAGTAGAATTCTGAGGCTTCAACATTTTGGTGCTAGAAGGAGGGCCATCCAAGTATGAATGGCATATAAATCTAAATATCAATTGAAAAACATTAATAAGAGTCAAAACCCCTCCACAACTTCTACCTCTTCTAAATATCGTTCAAAATCTCCGAATCAAAAATCTGAAGTTGTAGAAACATCTCCCTCGTCTCCTGAAGTATTAAGACAACCACATTCTTCAAATTACACTCCCGAGTCTCCCGAAGTTCACTCCTTAATACAAAAATTGGAACAGATATCCATTTCTACGGAGAAACTTGAAAAGCCCAAAGCTTCTTCATAAAGTGTCACTTCCTTATTACGAGATGCCAGTGTATTAACTCGACTACAAAGTGAAAAGCTTGGAG
The DNA here is from genome assembly GCA_031772625.1 of Pinus tabuliformis. Classification (NCBI taxonomy): domain Eukaryota; kingdom Viridiplantae; phylum Streptophyta; class Pinopsida; order Pinales; family Pinaceae; genus Pinus; species Pinus tabuliformis. The sequence continues at coordinate 925,788,504 of CM062816.1, forward strand.
TAACCCCTTTTGAGTTTCCCATTCATTCACAATGTAAGAGAGCTGCCACATCAAAATATGAATCAGATACTGGCGAGATCACATCACCTTTCCCTCCATTTACTTCCCCATTCACTTCTACTCAATCCGCCTCTTCACAACAATCCATTTTTTCAACTCAGTCAATTAGTACTCCTACCAGTAGTACTAGTCCAGTAGTAAGTTCTTCACCATCACCATCTAATTCTAGATCTGCTTCCTCATCTTCACAACCTTCAACACAATTTATGGCCAACCAACCTGCTCAACCTTGGGCAAACCCTAGTGCTGTACTGGTTCCTAATCCAAATTCTCTCCCAAAAAACCCAGAAAAATGGTTACCTAAGCATAATCCTGATGATGGTCTTCCTGCAGAAGAACATTTAAATAACTTTATGTTATCCATGAATCTTAATGGAGTTGCACATGAAGATTTTGTTATCAGATTGTTTCCTTATACTTTCCAGGGATCTGTAGGATCCTGGTATTTCAGACACTTTTGAAGAAATATTTCTCACAAAATTTGGCGATGATAGAACTGTGGCATCTTTAATCAATGATCTTTCCAAACTAAAAGCAAGTTCAGACGAAAGGATCAAAGACTTCAACTCTAGGTTTAACAAGTTGCTAAACAAAATCCCAGCTGCCTCTAAACCTGCAGTAGATGTGCAAATTGAATGGTACATATCCTCCCTTCCCTCTAATATCGCAATTTTTGTGGATAGAGCCAATAAGGTTACCCTCGTGGAAAACATGAAAGAAGCGTTGTTTGTGGAAAGAATAATTATTTCCTTAGAAAAGAGCTCACAAATAGAAGAAAGGAAATCAAATAAAGTGACATTCAAAAAATAAAGCTCCAAAGGACCCTTTTAACCTTGAAAGCCTTCAAAAGGTGTTAAAGACCATGTCAAATGAAATTTTCGAAATCAAGAAACAAGTTGCAAAATCATCTGCCCCCAAGAAATCTTTTCGCCCATTCAAGAGAAATCCTTCTTCTACATCCCAACCACCAAATACTATTTCAAACGTTGAATCTGATCAAGAACTAGAAGAAGACTCAGCAACCGAAGAAGAAGCATAAACTGAAGAAGAAGTTGAGCTAAATGGAATGTGGGACTTCATTCTTCCAATTGAAGAGGAAGCACCAGTTATGCCAGTAACTACAAGAAGTAAAAACTCTACTGATATGTCTACAACAAATCATAAATAGAAATTTTCTGCTCGTGTAAAGAAGAAGACAGTAAGCAAGAAATCTAAGACTACTCAAACTGATTCTATTCCATTAGATCCTCCAACTACTTCCAAAATTTTAGTAATCTCAGATACATTGGAATATAATATATTCAAAGATATGAAAAAGATGAGAGAAAATATTTCATTACATGAATTGACTACACTCGAACAACAACAGAAAATCTTACTTAGAGAATTAAAAGCAATTCCTGTAGCTCCTTCACCATCCGTTGTAGTTACTCGAGCTGCTAAAGATATGGGAAAACCTCCTTCATCTTCAAACAAAGTAAATTCCATAGACATAGTTTTGATAGGTGATAGATCTATTTCTCATACTCCTCCATTTCTTCTTACTTATGAGATTTTCAACAGAAACATTCATAATTGCCTTGTTGATTCAAGAGCCTCCTCAAACATCATGCCAAGAAGTGTGTGCACCAAATTAAATATTACATCTCAAAAGTTGGTTCTACACATAGTTCAACTGGACAGGAAAAAAGTAGAGGTACTTGGAGAAATGATATCAGTTTCAACTAGGCTTTCCACTAATCCAAAAGTTTCACAGATAATGTTAGCCTGCAGGCTTGAATTTCAATGCACTAACAATACTACAGAATATGAAGCATTAATTCAAGGGTTGTACAAAGCCATTGGCCTTGATGTCAATTATTTGCAAGTAGATGGAGACTCTGAAATAGTCATTAAACAGGTGAGAAACACAATCCATTATGTGTCTGGGCATCTCAAAACATTATCAATCTCTAGCCGAGAATATTACTTCTCACTTCACTGCATTTAACATTTCTTCAATCCCCAGATTACCAAATGAAAGTGTTGATGTACTTTCCAATTTAGCATCTAATCTTATACCTTCATAGGAATTTAGTCCAGATAGGTTTTCTATAGAGTTAATTTTTAGACCATCCATCCTTGATAATGTAACAAATTGGAGAGTGTTTAATAATGATGATAATATAATCGATTTCCTTACATCAGAAGGATTTTATGAGGAACAAATCATAGATGAACATGAACATGACTTGCAAATCAACCATAAAAAAGATCAAAATCCAATTCCAAAGTATGTAGTCAAAATGGAAGATCTCTATGATTTGAAAGACAGATTTAAAAAGATTGCCAACTCCAAGGCTCAGAGTTCTACTTTGAGATTTGAAGTGGTAAACCTAGGCACAACTGAAAAACCTCAAAACATTAACTTAGGTCTTGGTTTATCATCCAAAGAAAGGATATCATTCATCAAGTTGTTGAAAACATATAAAGGTGTCTTTTTCTGGGATTATTCAGATCTCAAGACCTATGATACCTCTGTAATTCAACATATTATACCTATGACCTCTAATGAGAAACCAGTTCAATAGAAGCTTAGAAATATTCATCCAAACTTTGAAAGTCAAATAAAATCTGAATTAAACAAACTTCTGAAATAAAAGATAATCTTTCCTGTTAGACACTCAAAATGGGTATCAAACATGGTTCCTGTCAGGAAAAAGAATGGAGATATTAGGATTTGTATTGATTTTAGGAACCTGAATAGAGCTTGTCAAAAGGATAACTTTCCTTTGCCTACCATGGAGAAAATATTGCAATCAGTTACAGGTTCTGAGCTAATGTCTTTTCTAGATGGATTTTTAGGATACAATAATATTCTTGTACATATAGACGATAGACTAAATACAACATTCAGGACCAAGTGGGGGACATACGCTTATCAAAAGATGCCTTTTGGACTCATCAATGTAGGTGCTACATTTCAACATGCCATGGATGTTTCTTTTAAAGGTATGATTAATAAATCAATTGTTATTTACCTAGATTACATCACAGTCTACTCTAGGAAAAAAAACAATCATCTAAATGACCTAAAGCATATTTTTGAAAGATGCAAGAAATATGGCATTTCTTTAAATCCCAAAAAGTCATACTTTTATTTAGCAGAAGGCAAGCTTCTCGAATTCATAGTGTCCAAGAAAGCAATTTATATTGATCCTGATCGTATCTAAGAAATTGAAAATATTCCTCCCCCACATAATAAAAAGACCATGAAATCATTCCTAGGCCAGATTAATTTTGTAAAAATATTTATTCCAGATTTTTCACAAATTGTTCTACCCCTTCAATTGATGATAAGAAAGAATGCAGTCTTCAAATGGGGTAAATATGAAAGAGAGTCATTTGAGTTAATCAAAAAAGCCATTATCAATGCTCCTTCTTTAACAACTCCAAACTTTCTTAAACCTTTTGTATTGTACAAATTTTCATCTGATACATCATATGCAGCAGTTTTAACACAGCTAAATGACCAAAATATCGAGGCACCTATCTCTTTTTTCAGTTCCAATTTATAGGGTGCCGAGCTAAATTACTCAGTTGTTGAGAAACAAGCTTTCGCTGTCTTTAAAACCTTGAAACATTTCAAACCTTTTCTCCTCAAGACTCATACAAAAATAATAGTACCTTACCCTACAGTAAGGCAATTGTTGATTCAAAGAGAAGTGGGGGAGAAAAGAGCCAATTGGATCACTACACTTCAAGAGTACTATGTAGAAATCCAGCCAACTAAAATTGTTAGGGGCCAAGGTTTTTGCAGGAAGCTAACTAGAGCTTCCCACTTATCAACAAAAGAAGACCAAGGTAATGAAATGAAAATATCAGAGGTAAGCCTCAACAATGCACAATCACAATATGCTGATTTGAAGTTTTATTTAAAGAATGGATATGCTCCTATGCATCTCAATTATAAAACAAAGTATGTTTTAAGGTTGAAATCAAATCAGTATGAATTAATTGATGATGTATTATTTAGAAAAAAATTATGATTCGGTATTATTAAGATGCCTAGAAAAACCTGAAGCTGAAAAGGTTATGTAGGAGTTACATGATGGACCAGCTGGAGGTCATTTCAGAGGAAACAGAACAGCTCACAAAATCCTACATGCAGGTTATTATTGGCCATCACTATTTAAGAATGAACATTACTATGCAAGAAAATTAAAAACTTGTCAAACTGCAGCTGGAAGAGAAAAGAAACCAGCATTCCCTTTACAGCTAGTGAATATCCAACAACCATTTGAATAATGGGGATTAGATATAATTGGTGAGATTGTTCCTAACTCTTCCAAGCAGCATAAGTACATTGTTACAGCTATTGATTATTTCACGAAATGGGTAGAAGTTATCCAACTAAAGGTAGCTAATACAAAAAGTATTATGGATTTTATTGATCAGTACATAATCACCAGGTTTGGCCTACCCACAACTTTAATGTTTTATAATGCATCTTATTTTTCTGGAAATACTATGGTAGAATTTGCCCTAAAAAGAGGTTTCAAATTGAAGTATTCAGAAAACTATTATCCACAAGGTAATCGACTAGCCAAATCAACAAACAAAAACCTTATCAGAATCGTCAAGCGGACTATAGACCAAAATCATAGGAATTGGCACAAAGCATTGACATTTTCTCTTTGGGCAGATAGAATAACACAAAAGGCCTCAAACGGTTCTTCTCCTTTTGCTTTAGTTTATGGAAAAGAAGCAGTTCTCCCCACAAACATAGCAATCCAATCTCTCACCCTAATGCAATTTATTGATGAAAATCCTTCCTCTTCTCTTCAAGAAAGACAACTTCAGATCCTTAAGCTTGAAGAAGAAAGAGAAAAATCTAAATCCACCCATTCCCATCATCAACAATTGGTCAAAGCCTCTTTTGATACAACCTCTGCCAGTCATAAAACCTTTGAAGTAGGTCATCTGGTTTTGAAATGGGACAAAGCACATTAGGAAAAGGGAAAACACACCAAATTCCAAAGATTGTGGCTTGGACCATTCCAAATCATTGAGAAAGTGGGTCCATCAACATTTCTTTTACAAGACTTGTCAGGTAGAATTGATTCCTTGCCCGTTAGTAAGCAAATTTTGAAAAAATACATTTCCTAGAGGATAGTCTCTTCTAATTTTGTATCATATTGTCTTTAGCATTCAAAATAAAGGTTAAGTAGTACTTTCTTTTGGCTTCTCAAAATAAAGTCTCTCATAATATTTTGATTTTTCGCTTCTATAAATAGGAAAAGTTAAAGAAATAATTAGAGCATTTGAGTATTCAAGTGAACCTTATTTCTTTGGAAAAACTTCACCTTGCTAAAAACACTTATTCTATGAACATGCTCTTATTTTTATAAAGTATAGATGTTTTGTTATCAGTCAAGAAAATAATCTTTAACCTAGTAAGGACTTTCTACAGATGAGTATCTCAAAAATCTATTATTATCATCCAAAAATCTTAAAAAGGGCCAATGAGTCACCCCATCTGATAAAAATTTATTTTTTCGGAGTGTAATTCTAAAATATGCAAAACCTAAAAGATAATAAGTCTCATTACGAGCTTGTTTACCATGATCATAGGGGAATAATTACACTGATATTGCCAAAACTGCATATCAAAATAGGGTAATAGTCAATGATCTAATCAATCAAAGGATAAGCGATCTCATCAAGAGCCATCTTGTTCAGTTTATTTACAACAACTGAATGGCATTGTCATTATTGGGTTACCAACCCTAGACAATGTCATTTAAGAAACTTGAAAAGAAAAATTACATGAAAGGAAAAAAACATGGTCTAAATGAGAAAGAAAGCAAATGAATATCATTTTGAATTTTGAAAATCACTTAGGATGGGACAGTGAATCATTGTTGGTTAAAATATAACCATGTCGAGGCTATGAACGCTTACTGGCAGTAGAGGCTCTATCTGTGATAAATGAGTAAACAATAAAAACTAATTTGTAGAAGACACTTGCTATATCTCTTTAAATCTTAGTATTGATTGATGCCAACATTTGTATTTTTATCACTACAAGAGTAAATTAGTTGAGTAAATATATTGAATGAGTGATTATGATTTTAGAGAAATGTTGTTTAGTTTATAACTCATGTAATTATTATTCCTATAATTTTTCTAATTTTGAAAGTTTTAGAAATTTCAAAAGACCAATTAGAGATAACTAGTTCTCCCAAGTGAATCACCAATTTTGTACTATTTAACAACCCTCCCCCCCCCCCCCCCCCATTTATATAGAGTAATAGTTAATATTTGACATATAAATGGGGACCCTTTTAAATTTTTATCCTTTGAGAATAAATCCTAACCCTACAAATTTCCTTAAAACCTTAGAAAACAACCCATACTTAGAAATTTTATCGCAAATTGCATTTCTCAGTTTTCCATGTGACACTTATAAATATCCTAAAGAAAATCCCAAAATGCGATATGCGATAAAGCCCCCGCTGTGATTTTCCACTCACAACACTTTAAGGGCACGCGATCGCACTTCGCAAGTCGCAAATTGATAAAGCATGCCATTGTGTTACCCCTTAAAAAAAATTTGAAATGTGATATTGCGATTTTCGCAATCGCGTTTCGCATTATCTCTTGGCAACATTTGAAAACTGCGATGCAGAAAATAAGGCATGAAGCTTGGGAATTTACAGAGTTTTAATGAAATATTAAGTGGTTTGATAGAGTAATTAATGTTTAGCATCTCAAGGATAGAAATTGATGTTTTCAAGTTATGGCTAGTTAACACAGAAATCTCATTCAAAATCTTCCCATGATTCAAAGTCATTTCAAAGATCTCTTAGCCTTAATTTCCCTTTATTGTGTGCACTGATATATCTCTCTTTTGTTTTAGGCAAGCTTCAAAGAGATTTTATTGCAGAAGTTAATGCAAAAGCACAAGCAGCAGAGCATTTCAGAGTCTAAGGTTTCAAAAATGTCGCCCATATTTGTTGATATAGTTTGGAGTGTCAATGGAGGAGCAACGGCATGGGAAGTCATCTACAACGGACTTGAATATGAGCAGCCTAAAATTATTGTCACCAAGGCAACCGTGGACTCAATAAAACCCTCTGGAGTTCAACTCAAATATGTTGCTTGCTCCTTTCTTCACAGAATAGGAGCAAGAGCCAAGATACTCCCATACACTGATATGATTAGATGGGTGGTGGAAAATATCAGTATTGAAGACAGACAATTCAGGAACTCAAAAATGGAGCTGATGGGATCATTCAAAGCTAAAGATTTGAAACAAATGTATCATCTTCCTGACCCTCGGGATATATATGACAAACCATTCCTGGCCAAGTTTGCAAAGCAAAATGAAGAACCCTTCAAGATGATTTAGGGTTGGAGAGTCCTAGAGAACAAATTCAAATATGATAACATGGGTATGTAACCCATTGCTTCTTTAGCAAATACCCATAACTAAGCAGCTTCTATGTTATGTAGATTAGATGGATTGCCTAATAATACCAAGTTCTCTATTGAATGGGTCCCTTTAATCGATGCTTGTGTCAATTCCCATATAATGAATTGGGCCACTATCCTATCTGATAACCTAGCTACTACTATTTTTGAATATCGCCAAAAGAGATCCACCTCCACAAAGAACCTTCCTCCATTTTATTTCAATGCCTACATCATGGATGCCTTCTATTTTTCTACTAAGTTTCCAATCATGGGTTGGAAATGGACTTTGCAAGACCCCTACCCCATCCATTTCAGTCACAAATAGATGTGGGAATCCCATTTTATTCCCCATTTTTACAAAATATGCCATGGTGTTATTTTATCATTACACCAATTGATTTTTTATAAGAAATCCCCCATATTTTCGAAAGAAGTCGCTACAGACCTTCTCATAGTAGGCAAGTATTTTTCTGAAAAATGGTTCACATATATTAGATTTTATGGTAGTACAATAGACCCGCATGTACTCCCTTTGTATGTCTCCGACAAACTATTAGCCAGAGAAATAGCTCACCAAACTGTTGGGAAGGGCTTGACCAAGACCTTGAAAGATAACAAAAAATCATTATGGCCACCCTTTACCATCCAGTGTGGTTCTTTTTCGTTGGAAAAATTCAACCATGCAAACAAAAATTTACTAAACTTATAGAGCCTCAAGCTCCATACTCTGCCAAAGAGGCAATTCGACCCAAAAAACATAGCACAGAATGTTACTACAACACTAAAGCTCAAACCCTATGTCCATGAAGCTCAGGAATTCGAAGATCTTTTACAATCAGCTGAAACATTCAAAAAGGCATTCGATTGGGTGAAGTGAATCTAAATCCTAATGACTTTTAAAGGTTTCAGGAATTTAGAAATCCGAGGCTCGAGACAATCCCATTGAATTTGTTAAGAGATGATGACAAGCCTACGCCTAGTGTAACTATTAACAGCGAAGGGCCAAATTCTCGTATAGAATCTCAGGTGAACACAACCCATGATACAGGGAAGAAATAAGAGACAAATATTACATAGGAATTCAACAGAAGGCCAGCCGAAAAACAAGTCATAAGTGACCTAACTAAAGATACCGGCCCCAAAGGCAAAAGTAGCGATTTGGAGCAAGAATGGGACCAATTTAATAAAAGGCTACAAGATACTCCCAAGACAACAGATGTCCCAGAAACCAAAGAATATCATACTCCAAAGAAAACTCAGAAAATTTCAGAGTCGAAGCCAATGAATGAGCAAGGGACAAGTTCGTAGAATACAGAAATCATCCATACATTTTGTACATCTGAAATTATTCTAAAGGTTACTGAGATACCTCCTTTAGATGTATTCTACAGCCCACTACATAAGGTTGTAGTAAGAAGATAGAGGAAAAGAAGGAGAGTAGAAACACCCGAAATCCCACCTGGGAATGAACCAATGGACATAGTCTAGAGGGATATTCCTTGAAACCCAGCTGAAAATTTAACCAGACTGTCGCAATTTACAGGGGCATATGCTACTTCCACCATGGATAAATCCACATAGGTGTCTATTCTTTTAAGGGAAAGGAATAAAGGATAGAGAAACTCGAGAAACAACTGGAGATAGAGAAAGACAATGTGAACAAATAGTCCATTTGCAGCAGAGTATGGAAGTCCTAAAGATAAGCCACGAAGCAGACATATCTGCAAAGAATGTGCAAATCCAAGAATTGTAAGAGGCCATAGCAAAGTATGAATATGTCCCTAATGTCGATGAATTCATTAAAGAAGCATTGGAGCTAAACTCCATTCTGTCAAAACAACAAGATCTATTCTGCCGTAGGATGTCCTATATCACCCCTTACCCGATTACCAGCGACGAATTAACAAATAAGGAAATTGATCAAAGAACCAAGTTTAATGATTTAAATAGCAAGATCCCTGACTACATTGAATGCCAAGAATATGAATAAGGAAGAAGTGCTAATCTTCCAAAAATAGAAGAAACACACAAAGATATATTGTTCACAAATTGGGATGCGCGGATCAAGCAAGCATAACTGACAGTAGAAAATGTAGTAGGAGTGGCTAAAAATACAATAAAAGCAGTCAATCACACTTTTCAAACCACCAACTTGATAAAAGAAGGTAACCCAAATTCACTGCCAGATTTGAATGATTTGGATAAAAACTGGAAGGCAAAGTTGAAAAACCAAAAGGAGGCGATCACAAAATTATCAAAGACTGACTGGGAGGCATATTAGCAATTCCTTATCAAACCTCATAGCCAAATTATGACATTGAATTTTTCACTCAATTCAACACAAAGGATGTTGCCACCTCTCATAGATGTCATTTTCGCAGACTGGTTAGTACGCAATTTGGGGCACCTCCTCAGTGAAACCAATGGCCGATATATGCGACCTAAGGAAAAGCTAGCATACAACAAGACATCTTTATAACCTCTAGTCATCAAATTACTTTTATTTTTAGAGTTAGTTTCTAGTTAAGGGGAAGTTTGTTTGAAACCTTCTCAATATATTTTGTATAATCTATTTTTGAACTTTAGCTAGATAGTATTTATACCCTTCTCATGCATTTACAGAAGGGTCCAGAATTTTATCAAAAACATTTGCAAAGAATGTGCTTCTATAAGTTTATGAATGCCTTGATGAAATTATGGAACATGGTCATTACTTTTGATTATCAAACTACTTTCCTTTGTTGATGCACTACTGTATGCTTGGAGAATAATTTTATTTGAAGAAAGGAGTTGATCTATGTCACTAGTCAAATGAGGAGAACCTCACACATATGGTACTTTTATCTTGTATGATCAGTTCTGTTTTGTTGAATTTGTGATAACATTCCATTTTCATGAATTATATATGGAATACATTCTTTTTGTTATGTGTTAATTGCACTACTGTATGATGCCTAGTTGAAAGTCTTTATTTTCATATATGATTATTAAATATATGCGATATAGTTTATACATTTATTTGACTAACTATTTAGTCAAAGAAATTATCTTTACATGTTATCCTCTCTGTTTAATACGTGAATGATCTTTATTATCACATGTCAAATAAATATCTTTTTGATCGCATATCGCATTGAATTGTTATACAGAAAAATAACCCCCTCATCAGCTCAGAGGGGAAAGACATGATAGTTGAAGAAAAGACCAAGATCGCAAGCATTGTTTCCACACTAACGTTGGCTAAACACTGACAACATGATTTATAAAGCTTCTCTGTAAGCCTAAAGGAGTGTTAGTGACCCTACTAACTCCAGTTGCTGGTTCAGGAATAGTGTTAGTGCATCCTAATGAGCATCTAGAGGTCAAAGGAGCGAACTGACTCATAAATATCTCTATATTCCCTCCTAAATCTACTCAGAAAAGCAAGGAAACATCTCAAGTTCGACCTATTTGTGGGATTTCTAATCCTAATGAAGGAGGAAAATGGGAAATATCTGAAAAGCATGGAAACATCATTTTACCTTAAGAGACTCATGGAAGAACTTGGCAACCCTAACTCAATTGCTACATAAGCAAAGCTAGGGCTATGGTGATGGAGGTTAGATCATTTGAAAGGATAGCTTACTTGATTGTCGAGCATAGTCTCAAATCTAAGCATAAGAAGTTGGTAAGAAGGGAGAGAGAGAGAGGAGCTAGAGGGGTAAGGGAAGGCTGATGCAACAGATGGTTGTAATCACTCTTCTGACATTAATATAGAACTGCAGTTGTACTGTCTACTCCGTGGTGTTGCTACTATCATTCATTTACTTGTTTGTCCAATACCTTTTAGCATGAGTAGCTTAGTTACGTGTAACTAGATGTCTTTTATATACTCAAGAATTAGTTATCAAGGTTGTATGATGTGATTATGCTTGTCTCTTCTATGTGTAGGACTTGATCTAGAACCGGCTCAGGGGACTTCAAACTAGCTACATTACACTCTCCAGAAAATCTACACGGAGGCTTGAGGTAATCAATCTGTTTTGCTTTGATAGTTAGTTATTGTTTATGGACATGCATGTAACTTTGTGACAGCTGCAGATAATATTACAGTCTACCAAAGGTCCCGAGAAGACCTTTGAGGATATCTCCATTCTCCATATACTGTGCATTTTATCCTGAAGCAGAATTGGTGACTCCACTGGGGACTATACTTTTAGTTCTCAGTTCACCCAGACAGTTCTCAGTTTCCTCCTCCTTCTAGACCTCCCCATACTTCTGCATTCCCTTTCTAGCCCATCAAGACCTTGTTGCATTCTTCCCTCATGTGTTCAACCTTGGATCTAATCCCCAAAGCCATTTTTTGAACACTTTTCCCACACTAACGCAGGTTAGCAGAGCAAACAAGGATTTATAAAGCTCTGTGTCTGAACAAACAATGCATTAGTGGATAAAATGCATGGTGTATGGAGAATGGAGATATCCTCAAAGGTCTTCCCACGACCTTTGGCAGACTGTAAGATTATCTACAGTTGTCAAAAAGTTACATGCATGTCCATAAACAGTAACTAACTATTAAAGCAAAACAGATTGATTACCTAAAGCCTCCGTGTAGATTTGCTAGAGAGCGCAATGCAGCTAGGTGGAAGTCCCCTGATTCGGATCCAGATCAAGTCATGCACATAGAAGAGATAAGAATAATCGCAACATAGAACCTCGATAACTAATACATGAATATATAAAAGACATCTAGTTACACGTAACTAAGCTACTCATGCTAAAAGGTATTGGAAAAACAAGTAAATGAATGATAGTACCAACACCACGAAGTAGACAATACAACTGTAGTTCTATATTAATGTCGGAAGAGTGATTACAACCATCTGTTGCATCAGCCTTCCCTTACCCCTCTAGCTCCTCTCTCTCTCTCCCTTCTTACTAACTTCTTATGCTTATATTTGAGAGTATGCTCGACAACCAATTAAGCTATCCTTTCAAATGATCTGACCTCCATCACCATAGCCCTAGCTTTGCTTATGTAGTAATTGAGTTAGGGTTTCCAAGTTCTTCCATGAGTCTCTTAAGGTGAAAGCAATGATGTTGCCATGCTTTTCAGCTCTTTCCCATTTTCCTCCTTCATTAGGATTAGAAATCCCACAAATAGGTCGAACTTGAGATGTTTCCTTGCTTTTCTAAGTAGATTTAGGAGGGAATATAGAGATATTTATGAGTCAATTTACTCCTGACCTCTAGATGCTCATTAGGATCCACTAACGTTGTTCTCGAACCAACAACTAGAGCTAGTAGGGTCACTAATGCTCCTTTAGGCTTACGAAGAAGCTTTATAAATCATGTTGTCAGTGCTTAGCCAGTGTTAGTGTGGAAACAAGGCTTGTGATCTTGGTCTTTGCTTCAGCTATCATGTCTTTCCCCTTTGAGCTAATGAGGGGGTCATTTTGTTGTATAATAGATGCCCCCTAAAGCGTGAGATCAGAGACTATGACGATGGCCAAAATACTTTACTTAACTATAATTTTCCTTCTTTGATAAAAAGAGAGAGAGGATAAGAACTTCGGGTGGTACGGGAAACCTGATACAACACATATATATAAAACAACTAAAATCATGTCCTGAGTCAGGCATTCCCATGCTCAATAGCTATGTCAGAGTGATTTTCTCATAAAAGAGATATGACAATGCTGGCCGACGATAAGCACAATGCGGATCTTGTGTCATAATAGGATCATTCTGATGAGTTATCTCCAAAAAACAATATACGCAACTTGGGAGAGGAAGCAAGGTTGATTGATGCAAGCCTCTACCCAAGGTCTTGATTTTCACTTCACCGAACAACATATATTGATACATATGAATATATGCGTTGATATCAAACATGAACGAAATCATCTGATTACCAGGCAATAATGGAGACCGTTAACAGACGCAAGGAAGGCCACCAATAATGGTGATGGTCTCCAAGATGCACAGTACAATCTAACAAGTGTGAAATATATTTTTGTCGTCGAACACCCGTAGAATCGCTTAACCAGGAGCCAATAATAAGAACCCCTGATCAAACACAAGGTGACCTACCACTAATATCTGCAAGTACTAAGGCACTGAATGTGTTTCTGGGTTGTCTTCCTAGATAGAGTGTTGAATTCGATAGAAATATACCTGTCGAAAGGTAGGCAATAATGTGTCCTACATCAATCGACACGAAACAGGACAATAATGATTTTTTTTTTAGGAATCTTTGAGCGTTGGGTCTAAACCACAGAGGGCATGATGAAAGGATATGCTTGATGGGTTGATGGAGGAAACAAAAGATTAACCCTTGAACAATAGAAGGCACGACAATGGTTTTAACCATGCAGCACTAGACTCATGAACACCAAAGAGTGTTATGATATAGAGATGCAAGAACATCAGGGTATTTAGGCTAAAACTCATAGGATGCTAGGATTCATATTGAGAGGCCATCACAAGGAAGGTTTATTTGAGGGAGTGCCATGTTCAAGGGAATGACTACTGCCAAACCACACTTTCTAATACTGAATGCAGTTGTATTGTCTACTTTCCCCGTCTGATTAGTTTAGTGAGTCCAAACAGGTAAACTTGTCGATATTTTCATATTTTAAGAGTCTAAAAAGGATCACCAAAAGAGCGACTCTATGCCCTATCTGATTAGTTTAATGAGTCCAGACAGGCAAACTCGTCGATCTTTTCATGTTTTTAGAGTTTGAAAAGGATCGTAAAAAGAGTGACTATATACCTCATATGTTTACTTTAATGAGTCCAGATGAGACAACTCGATGGTATTTTCATATTTAGAGAGTTTGAAAAGATCGTAAAGAACGACTCCACGGTGGTCCCTTTGTCATAGTTGTTAACCGGGTGTGAAAAAGGTTAATAGTATACCCGGATTGGCTACTTTTCCGTGAATTAATATATTGAATCCGGATAAAGATAAACCTATTTTCAATAGATGTTGACCTCATTTTGTTACGAGTACGAGGAGATGGACTAAACTCGTTTTTCGTCATGAATTTTTTATGAGTCATGCGACGATAAACTCAATACCTTCATCAAATTTTAACGAGTCAAATGAAGAAAACTCAAGGTATCTTTTTTAGTTTATTGAGCAAGGAAAAAGAGGTAAAATAACTACTCATTCCTTCTTCGTAGATTTAACGAGCCCGAAGAAGGGCAAAAACTCGGGGATTTTTTCGATTTTAAGAGCGAGAAATGGTCCCAAAAAGAAAGTGCTCTGGTTGCTGTCGTAGATTTTTAACGAGCCCAATGACAAAACTCAGGATTTTTCAGTTTAACGAGCAATAAAAGTACCTAAAACAATGCTTTGGTCATCTTTATAAATGTTTCAAGAGCCTAAAGAAAAAACTCGGGATTTTTTCAGTTTTATGAGCGAGAAAAAAGTGCCTAAAAAGAATGCTCTAATGATATTTTTCAGTTTAATGAGCTAGAAAAAGAGCGAAAAAGAGTTTCTCGGACCGTAATCGTATGTGTTTAACGAGCCCAAAAATGACAAACTCAAGGATTTTTCAGTTCAAGAGCAAGAAAAAGTCCCAAAAAAGAACATGCTCATATCTTATTTGTAGTAGTTTAACGAGCCCAAATAAGGAGACTCGAGGTTTTTCGGATTAACGAGCAAGAAAAATACCATAAAAAGAACACTCGATCTTCTTCGTGGTAGTTTAACGAGCCCGAAGAAGGAGACTCGAGGATTTTTCAGATTAATGAGCAAGAAAAATACCATAAAAAGAATGCTCGACCTTCTTCGTGGTAGTTTAATGAGCCCGAAGAAGGAGACTCAAGGATTTTTTGAATTAACAGTAAGAAAAATACCATAAAAATAATGCTCGATCTTCCTTGATCTCATGCTTGACAATAGAAGGGTCTATGCCATGCATTTCCTCATAAGACCAAGGGAAAACATCGCATAAATCCTTAAAATGCAGGTGAAGCTCACAATTTCCTCAGGATTGCGATTGGCTCCAATCTATATGTTTTCCACGATGCCTGTCGTGATAGAAATATCGATGAGCCATGTCTTTGAAATATTTCCCATGTTTCCTTCCGAGTCCAAAGTTTGGATAGTTTTATATGGTGAGGAAATGATTTCAGGTGTGTCAAGTGACAGGATTTGAAGAGGCATCATGTCCAAATCAAATATTGAAACACGATGGGGCGAGTCCTCCCAAGGTTGCTCTTCTAAACTCATGATCTCTCTAATAGATTTGTCCTTAGGTAGGACTTGATTGAGTGGATAAAAAGAAGGAGCAATTATGGGAGGGGAAATGGTACTCTTGGTCGTGACCAAAGTGACCGGAGACTCGGATGCAGATTGAATGTCCTGGTAGGCCAATTTAGCTGGTGATAGCGACATTTTTTCTCCGTAAGTGTCAATGTCTGAAGGGGCCATGAGGATCCAAG
This sequence comes from Pinus tabuliformis, assembly GCA_031772625.1. Lineage (NCBI taxonomy): Eukaryota > Viridiplantae > Streptophyta > Pinopsida > Pinales > Pinaceae > Pinus > Pinus tabuliformis. Next base: position 925,804,455 of record CM062816.1, read on the forward strand.
GATCGGTCAGTTTGTGAGGAATGGATGAAACCATTGAGACTGTCTATGGAACCACGGGTGGCGGAAGAGGGAAACAACCCATCAAGGAAGAGCCCTTCAATAGACCAGTACCGATACTGACGTAAGAGTCAGGTACACCACCCACTAAGGGTACAGAGCCGCTGGGTAACAGGTAGTAATATGGGGTGCAAAAGGAAAGCTAGTCCACTATGACTATCTTTCCATCTATGGGAAATAGGATGATACAGAAGACCGGAGACACAATGGCATTCATGGCATAAGTCCAATTGCGGCCCAAAAGTAGATTATAGTCGAGTTTATGATCCGCAACTTCGATATCCACCATTACTATCTTCCCACTCAAGGTGATGGGGTAGCTAGCTAGGTAACCTTTTGGGACGAAAGTGTGGCCGTCGAAAGCTTTAAGGGAATTAGATGGTGGGGATAGGGTTGGAGAACCCAAAGCGAGCCAACATGAATCCAACATGATGCAGGTAGAAGCACCTTCTTCGATCAAAGTTCTGTGTATACCTGTACCATTCGAAAAGATTTGCACCTGAAATGCAAGCTGGTGGGAAAGGGGAGGTTTACACTTTTCCATGTCAAAAATTGAAAGCATGGAATCTTGTGGGTCGATGCCACCAACAGCCAAAAGAAAAGCTTTCCTTTGTGCTGTAGAGGTTTGTAATACTTCGAGCATCGACATAGCCGATGGCGCTTGCGCCAAGTCTTCTACAATGATGTAGTTTTGGGTGGCACGTGCAGATGTATTATGCATTGTGTGTTGAAGTGCCCCTTTAGGGGGGCGAATCACAAGGTCCACAATCAGCCTTTCGATATGCAAATCGTTAGTTAGTGATGAGTTTTGACTTGAGGAAGGTTCCTCTACATGAGCGACAAGAGCTCCATAGGATTTGGCTCTTGTTTGTAGATCTACCATTTCAAAGGTGTAAACGGTAGAGGATCCTTCACCAGCTGAAGGATGTTGCAAACCACCATTGCCCCCTTATGGGGGTTGGGGTTGGTTTGTAATAAGGTGTTGCTGCTGCTGAGTAGGGAAAGGATTATTCAGGACAGTGAGGGTCCTACCAGTATCTTTTTTAGCAATGAAATCTGTGCATTCCTGAAGACGCGAACACATATATGTCATGTGGTCTTGCACACAGATTTGGCAAGGGAATCGGGTGGGTTTATCCTTTCCATTGTCAGGAGGCACAATAGCCTTCTGCTTTGGGTTATGCTGCTTTGTTGACTGCTCCTCAGAAGGAGCGGTCTTTTTCTTGTTCTTATTGTTCTTACCAGTGGGCTTTTGCGTAGACTGCACAAGGTTTATCACAGTGGTAGGAAGAGCAATCGATTTGGTTGAGCGGTCCACTAACATCTGGGCAATGTGACCACTAATTTGTTTTACAGCAACCCTGAGGTTGCACCGATAATCCCATCGTTGTGCGCTCTAAGGTGCTGAGTAGCAGAAGCATTGGAGTTGCGAGGGGAATTGGAGATTACGTCGTAAAGAGTGCTAGACTATGAATATATCAGATCTAAGTGTTGGGCACGACATATGTATTTGTCTTCTGTGACCGTACCACCTAAGGTGACATCCTTAGCGATTTGGGGGAGTAGGGACTTGCAAAACTAGTCCGCTAAGAGATAGTTTGGCAGGGGAGCTTTGACTAACCTCCGCCTACGTCTCCATTCATGTATATGATCAGAGATGTGGGTAGTGGTATCCTGATGTAATGAAGTGAGGAGTTTCGTCATAGTATCATAGTGTGTTGAAAAGTGTGCAACAAGAAATGCTTGTTGAGAATGCAACAAGATGATGGAGCTTAGTGGAAAGGAGTCGCCTTCACTAAGTGGGCCCGCAGGAAAATTATGGCGCAAAGTCTATTTTTGGATCCCAATAGGGATGATCACAGGAGGAGTGATCACAACAAGAGTGATCACAGCAGGAGTGATCAAAGTCTATTTTTAGACTGGCTGTCCAAAATAGAAAAGTCAAATATTATTGTCTCATAATAATATTTGGACTATAAACTTGATCTTATTCTCTTGGAGCACTTCAGTTTGAGCTACAGATGTGGTACATGGAGCTGTCAGAAGGAAGTATGCTTTCTTTGTGGGTCAGTTGAGTTGTGCATGCATGACTTCAGTTAGAACTCAATCATTTGAGTTTGGTGGAGTTGATTGTAGATTTTATGGAGTTGTGTTCAGTTTGACTTGGTTAAACTAGTTTTAATTAGTCTAACTGCAAATAGACTAATGATGAGTTGTTAAACTAATTATTAACTCATAATGCAACTATAGAATACATCAGTTAACTCAGTTTCATGTCAGTGCATGTTCAATTCAACAGGGACAGGTGTTAGAGGATCAGATTGCTATCAGTTGTGACTATAGTTGTGCATGATGATTTGCACAATCAAAGGGATTGAGTATGCCAATGAATTGGACAATACCAAGTATTATAGCCTCCGCTCACGTATTTTCCAGTGTGAGTGATTCTTTGGAGGTTAAATACGATTTTGGTAAACCATTCTCATTCATTCTCAGTGGGTATTGTGCAGTGGAGGCAGGCAAGCAGCGGAGGAGATTTGGAGATCAGATCTGAGCTGTATTGTGTGTAGCATGTGGAGATTGTACTGAGTACTTGTGAGGAGTATTGTACTATGTATTGTTACATGATTCAATCACTATAATATATAGATAGCTGGGGTTTTTAGCGAGATGCTTTCCCCGGGAAAATACTGTGTTGATATGTGTGATTGATGCTTCTATGTATGCCTGTGAATGTTTCTACTTCTGTAAATTGATGATCAATGTAGAGGAGGTTATGTATTATGCATGTTCTGCTTATAAGTGTATAATCAGGATAATCTCTGTGAATATGTGTCATATTATTCAAAATTTCTACATGGTATCAGAGCTAGCTGATTTGTAGAAGAAGTTCTACATGATATCAATGATGTATTGATCATCAGATCTATTATTCAGAAAGTGTTTACATTTTATTTCTTCGGGTAGAGTCTGTAATTGGGCCAGGTAGCCTCTGGATTCATCCTTCTTTTGGAAGGTGAGATATCCAGTGAATGCCCAGACAATCAATCTATGTACGAGAAATACTTTGTTCTCACGAATTTTAGATCGGAAGCGGTTAAGTTTTGAGCTGGTGGAATTCGTTTATTCCAAAGCAAGAGCGACCAGACAAAGTTGGCACTCAAGGATAAACTCAGAAACATTTAGTGTGAGAATGGAGACAGTATGCCTAGGTATCTCACGAAGTTCACCCAATGTCAGGATGAGCTGGGAAGTGTGGGGGTGACTGTCGGATGAGGATGCTGAGTCTAGCACTCCTTGACCTTCCTAAGAGTTGGCATGGCTACCAGGACTCGGTGAATGGAAGGAAGAAACTGCCAGGATGGGAGAGACTTTGGTCGGATCTTGTGCAGGAGGAGATTAGACAGAGCACTAGAGACAGTGCTTCATCTATGCATGATGAGGAGAACTGTGCCTTAGCGAGTAAGGTGAAGAAGGGGAAGGAGAAGGTTTCTGTTTTCGGATCTAGTTCTTCCAATGATGGGAAGAAGGTTGACAAATCGAAAGTGTGATGCTTTCATTGTCACGAGGAGGGTTCACGGGTCAAGAACCTGTATGCTCTTGAGGTTCAAGATGCATGCAAAGCCTTGAGTAGCAAGGCAACTGATGGAGACTTGGTGGTTGAGAGGGAGCGTATATTACCTCTCAACATGCAGAGCCAGAAGAAGTCTCAGACAATTGTGGAGGAGCCACGATTGGTGCAACAGCTTGAGTAGGTTGTGGAGCAGCCACAACAAGGGAAGCTGAGTGGAGATCGAGTAGAGACATCTACTCATGCAGAGACCTCCAGTAGGGGGAAACTTCGAGCCAGGTGGGCTGAGGGATCGCATGCAGCCATACCTCCAGGTAGGAGGTGGGGTGATGTGGATTGATCGTCCCAAGGAGGAGGGGTAGGATCCTTGAGGTACCCAACCTCTTGGATGAGACCTTGCTACGGGAGCCCCGATGTGTAGTAGCAGGAACTGGCTGATTGGCTAGAGACAGATGCGGATGGAGTGACAGAGAGAGCGACATTGCAGGGAATCCCAGAACAGTGCATAGCTAGCACGCTGCAGCAATGCGAGAGGCACAAGTGTTTTGCACAGTGCTAGGTGGCACAGAGAGGTGTGCAATGGTGCGAGATGCATGGACATGTTTCAGTAGCACAGATGTCAGAGAGGGAGCACTTGTCAACAACAGGTAGATCTTCAGCATCAGAGGGTGTTTCTAGCCCAACAAGGAGGTCAGTTGGGAGGTGCAGTGCAGATGCAATGCTGGGAGATAGAACCAGCAGCAGCACGAATGCAATCAGAGATCAAAGTGACAGAGGCTAGAGCAGTCAGATACTGAAGAGCACAGAGATGCAGAGTTTTCAGTCGACAAAGGCAATAGCAATCAGAGACTTTGATGACAGAGCAAGTGGACCGGCCAGATGTGTTGCATGGAGAACATTCCAGAGTTACAGGATCGGGTTTGAGAGGAAGCCTTTCTTGTTGAGAGGGAGTGATGAAAAGTGTGCAACAAGAAATGCTTGTTGAGAATGCAACAAGATGATGGAGCTTAGTGGAAAGGAGTCGCCTTCACTAAGTGGGTCTGCAGGCAAATTATGGTGAAAAGTCTATTTTTGGATCCCAGCAGGGATGATCACAGGAGGAGTGATCACAGCAAGAGTGATCACAGCAGGAGTGATCAAAGTCTATTTTTAGACTGGCTGTCCAAAATAGAAAAGTCAAATATTATTGTCTCATAATAATATTTGGACTATAAACTTGATCTTATTCTCTTGGAGCACTTCAGTTTGAGCTACATATGTGGCACATGCAGTTGTCAGAAGGAAGTATGCTTTCTTTATGGGTCAGTTGAGTTGTTGCATGCATGACTTCAGTTAGAACTCAATCAGTTGAGTTTGGTGGAGTTGATTGTAGAGTTGATGGAGTTGTGTTCAGTTTGACTTGGTTAAACTAGTTGTAATTAGTCTAACTTTAAATAGACTAATGATGAGTTGTTAAACTAATTATTAACTCATAATGCAACTATAGAATACATCAGTTAACTCAGTTGCACGACAGTGCATGTTCAATTCAATAGGTACAGGTGTTAGAGGATCATATTGCTATCAGTTGTGACTATAGTTGTGCATGATGATTTGCACAATCAAAGGGATTGAGTATGCCAATGAATTGGCCAATACCAAGTATTATATCCTCCGCTCACGTCTCTCCCAGTGTGAGTGATCCTTTGGAGGTTAAATACGAGTTTGGTAAACCATTCTCATTCATTCTCAGCAGGTATTGTGCAGTGGAGGCAGGCAAGCAGTGGAGGAGATTTGGAGATCAGATCTGAGTTGTATTCTGTGTAGCATGTGGAGATAGTAATGAGTACTTGTGAGGAGTATTGTTACATGATTCAATCACTATAATATACAAATAGTTGGGGTTTTTAGCGAGATGCTTTCCCCGAGAAAATACTGTGTTGATATGTGTGATTGATGCTTCTATGTACGCCTGTGAATGTTTCTGCTTCTGTAAATTGATGATCAACGTAGAGGAGGTTATGTATTATGCATGTTCCGCTTATAAGTGTATAATTAGAATAATCTCTGTGAATATGTTTCATATTATTCAAAATTTCTACATAGCGGATGGGTAGCTAAAAGTGCTTTAAGAATTCCATCGCTAGAGCGTCAAAGGTATTTACTGAAAAGCGTGGTATCTCGCTGTACCACTTGGCTATGTTTCCAGTAAGGGTGCGGGGAAAAAGACGTAACCAGATACTATCATCCACCATGGAGTTAGAAACACACCAAAGATGATAGGTGGTGATATGGGTACCCGGATCCTCCCCTTATTTCTCTTCGAACTTAGGGATGTCTATCGGTATTTTATGCGAGATTGAAGGCCTGAGTAAGTTATGATAGATGGGGTCATTTGTAAGTTTGTACAAGTCAGGGATATCCAATGTTGCCAAAAAAGGCAGAGTGTGCGATGCCCCCGACTCGGACCAAGGTGATGACATATGGCTTGAGGATCCTTGCGGTCCTCCCATCGTTTGAGTCCCAATATTATACATAGGTTTCATGGCATAATAGTTGCCTTAGGGTATGGAATTGTAATGTGGATTTCCATGGGGATTGTGATGCTTGGGTATAGCATGGCCCCGAGGATAAGAAGTGCCCCCTTGACCCATTTGATGTTGTGAGTAGGGTGCCCCCATGGATTGGTTGGGACCTCCTTGAAGATTCTTGCCTGCCACAGAACTAATCATATGTCCTTGACTAACATAAGGAGTGCTCATGTCAATTAGTGACTGACCATGCATACATGAAAATGTAGGGGGAACTGTTATGTTCCCGACTGGCATATGCATATTGGGAGTGCCCCCAAATACTTAAATATGGGGGTTAGAACTATACAATGGATGCCAACCATATTGTTGGTTTAAGGGACCCACATTAACTGTGTTATATTGAGCGTTATAAGGAGCGTTGTATGTAGCACTTTTCGAAGTTATAGAGTTTGATACTAAGGGGGTGGAGCTCAGCATAGGCTAGGTTCCACTCATGGTGGGTGTCATGTGAATGTTTGTGCCTAGGACAAATGGGATAGCAGGGTTCGCCATCAACAATGTGGTGGTGACTATCGACTAGGGAAGTGGTGGGGGACCAAAAGTTTCCACAAAGTTCCACGACCCATTAGTCGTCGACGGGATGGATGGAAATGTTCCAGTGGAAGACATAGGGGATATAGGTGCCACACAAACCAAGAGTGGGTCCAATGGATTCATGATCGGAGGGTTGTAGGGAGGAATAAATCCTGCAGTGAAGAAATCCTCTGGTAAACTTGAATCGTCGGTTGTCCAAACAGATTCTGTGTGAGATCTTGGAGATTGATTTCCCAAAGATGGGGAATCTGGTTCACTGGAGCTCGGCAGATCTTCCACAATGAGTGGAGGAAGTCCTAACAATCGTCTAGATTGATGATGAGGGTCAGATGTAGCCACGGCAACCATTAATTTTTATCAATAAATTTTATCGTGATATTTGTTAAAGTCTCAATGATAACACTCAGGTGCCTAAAAAATAAAAAATAACAAAAAAAAATACACTAAGTGAAACAATCAACAAATAGAGGGAAATGACCCTATCTGATAAGCACCAATCATTGGAGATGAGACTGAGTATCACAATGAATAACAACGAGGGCTGGCCAAATGTATAGTTACGGTTACTCTAGAGCTTCACCTGAATCTCAAATTGAGGGGCCAAGTACTCTCGTGAAGACAAGCACCCTCCCAAAAACTGAAGATAGAGTAGGTTTGTCTGTGTTAGGTACCAGCGCAGCCCACCCCAGTCACCTTGTGTAAGTCCCTAAAAGCATGGCCACTAAGGATACCTCAAATCACAAACACTACCGAGGGGTACATAGTCACAGACTATACGCTGTGTGGGCAGGATACCTGAGTCCCTGACTCAGCTTTGAAATCCCCGAAGGGATCCCCAATACACATAATACCCAAAGGAGTTGCAAGCGAAGGCCAGCTACCTTCACTTACATTCTGAGGTTGTCTCATATTTAGCTTTTCTTTGACTAGAGTAGTCCCGATAGTATGAGTGCAGAAGGAATTTTCTCTCTTTTAATGACACTAGTTTAGGTTTCTGATCTTGGGCAGTTTACTGACACTGCCTATCCCAAGATCCTAGCCTGAACTAATGTTTGTTTGCTCTATAAAGAGTTACTCATTGATTTTAGGTAAATTTTATGTGTACTTTTTTAGTGTCTTCGGTAGGGGTGTTGACGTATGATGTGTGGTGGGACTTTGACTCAAAAATCATGCAAAATACAATGCTTGAAAATATTCAATTCAATGAAATACGTTGTATTCTACGAGTGAGAGCCTTTCATACATTCATATTTCTTCCATTCATCCTAGTCATTAATACACATGCATAACCAACAGAAATCTTTCCAATGCTTTCTAACAACTATTTGAAACCAAAATAAAGCAGATTTTAACCAGCTAAGCAGAAGAATGAATAAAAAAAATGTTTATTTGTCTTTTACAAAAACTTTTTAAGAAAGAAAAGAAAACTTATTTCCTAAAAAAAAAATTCTTTTAGGACACATATCATGCTAACAAAGTACTATTGCAGATCCTTTTTCATTCCATAAGCAGGTTTCCCATCCCTTTGAGTTGAAAGACACTATTGCATGTCAAAATTTGGGTGACTAACGCTCTGTAGCAAAGGCCACAGAGAGTTACTTGGTCCACTAACGCACTTTTTCTGCAGACACGTAGCTTTATAAAGATTTGTTTGTTCTGCTAACCTGTGTTAGTGTGGGAAAAGGGTTCAAAACAAGGCTGTGGGGATCAGATCCAGGGCTGAACATATGAGGGAAGAATGCAGCAAGGTCTTGATGGGCTAGAAAAGGAATGCAGAAGTACGGGGAGGTCTAGAAGGAGGAAACTGAGAACTATCCAAGTGAACTGGGAACTAAATTTATAGTCCCCAACGGAGTCACCAATTCTACTATAGGATCAAATTCACGGTGTATGGAGAATGGAGATATCCTCAAAGGTCTTCCCAGGACCTTTGGCAAACTGTAAGATTATCTACAGCTGTCACAAAGTTACATGCATGTCCATAAACGATAACTAAGTATCAAAGCAAAACAGATTGATTACCTCAAGCCTCCGTGTAGATTTGTTGGAGAGCGCAATGCAGCTAGGTGGAAGTCCCCTGAGCTGGCTCCAAATCAAGTCATGCACATAGAAGAGACAAGCATAATCACACCATACAACCTTGATAACTAATACATTAATATATAAAAGACATCTAGTTACACATAACTAAGCTACTCATGCTAAAAGGTATTGGACAAACAAGTAAATGAATGGTAGTACCAACACCACGGAGTAGACAAGTTGTAGTTCTATATTAATGTCGAAAGAGTGATTACAACCATCTGTTGCATCAACCTTCCCTTATCCCTCCAGCTCCTCTCTCTCTCCCCCTTCTTACCAACTTCTTATGCTTAGATTTGAGACTATGCTCGACAATCAACTAAGCTATCCTTTCAAATGATCTGACTTCCATCACCATAGCCCTAGCTTTTCTTATGTAACAATTGAGTTAGGTTTGCCAAATTCTTCCATCAATCTCTTAAGGTAAAAGAAATGATGTTGCCATGCTTTTCAGCTCTTTCCCATTTTCCTCCTTCGTCAGGATTAGAAATCCCACAAGTAGGTCGAACTCGAGATGTTTCCTTGCTTTTCTGAGTAGATTTAGGAGGCAATATAGATATATTTATGAGTAAATTCGCTCCTTTGACCTCTAGATGCTCAATAGGATCCACTAACGTTGTTCCCAAACCAACAACTAGAGTTAGTAGGGTCACTAACACTCCTTTAGGCTTACAGAGAAACTTTATAAAGCATTTTTTCAGTGTTTAACTAACGTTAGTGTGGAAACAAGGCTTGTGATCCCCTCTGAGCTGATGAGGGGGTCATTTTGTTGTATAACAAGAATACCCTGAGTTTATATTAGATTAATTTAGCTAGAGATTTTCATGCTAGAATAGGTCATTTAGTTATCATTATTCTTATTGAAATCGCTTGAAAAACCACCCACTCTCATTTCCAAACCCACTCTGGGAAATTGGTCCCACCATCCCCAATTGGAGCCACCACATCAAACAGAAAATGTGTTGTATTTAAGGTCTAGACCGAGTGGTGATCCCCCATGTTGGAGCAGCAGAATTTTGAGGCTTCAACACAACCCAATAATCAATAGCTCTTGCAACCTTATATTCAAACTCCTTAAGTTGCTTAATCAGATTTGGGCTCCACACAATAGGATCCTTGTGTTTCAAAGTGGGTTCATTGTTCGCTAGCTTTGAAATCCACTCGTGCAGTTCCTTAGAGAACGATGCGAAAAAATATCTCGTGTTGTTCTATATATATATATATATATATATATATATATATATATATATATATATATATAACCACCGTTCTTTTGACTGGCACGAACCTCTTTGTTTCTAAGATGTAAATTCGTGCAACCTCCGATCTACCCAATTTTGGATCTGTTTTCTAGTTGGATGCCACATTACACATCCCTCAAATAGATCCCAATCCTAGCAACATAACCATTTGTTGACTTTAGGGTCTTAGACCCAGGTTCAAAGTTAGTTGTGCCAACCAGCAAAACCCTATACCACCATCCCTTTCAGCAATGATCTGCTTGCGCAGATCACAGTCTCACCCGAGACGATATTGGGAGATGTTATAACCAGGTTTTTGCATACAGAGGGACTATGCAGTGTGGTTGTAAGGTTCTTAATAGTTAGGTCTTAATCCAACCTTTGTGAAACACTATCCTTATTCTTACAGTTGTAAATTTTTTCTCTACTTAACAGATTAGTGAGTTGTGTGAAACTATTCTAACATGTATTATTCAACATATAAAACAGTATATGAGCCTTCGCAATGCAATTGCAGAAGAAATATGTAAAACGAACCCAAAACAGATTAAAACAAAAAAACTATGTGAACGTACATAAATACACATATTTACGCTAAAATTTCTTCTTTATTAGTCAAGTATTCTCATAATATAATGTCTCTGATCCTGCACAAACAGCTACAGGGGCCGGCACACTCAACTGTAAACTTACCAAGGTCTTCATGAACATAGCTGCACGATCCTTCCCCTTTTCCTGACTACAAAAAGATCTTACAAAAATAGACTCAAAAGAGTTTCATCAATTCAATACCTTGCATTATACTTGTAAAAACATCCCTTTCTACCCTTACAATACCATGGTTCGCAAACCATGGTTCGATCTCAAAATCCTCTAAGTAATCCCATCCCTTTACAAAAGAAGGGGATTTGACCCACCCTAAAGCCTCTTTGACTCTTATAAAACTTCACTAATCACACTTTTCTCCTTAAAATTTAGAGTCTTTACACGCCTTGGACAAAACTTAAACCTAGGGGACCCCTCCCAAACACTTATCCAATAATATTTTATATTTCTAGTTTTCTAGGAATGTCTCTGAGGACAAGCTTCCCCACTTCCACATGTCTACTTGTCTTATGGATTCTCGATGCCTTTCTACGGACTTCCCTGCAATGGGTTGGAAATGGACCATCCAAGACCCAAAACCTTTTCATATTTATCATAAAATCTTCTAGGAAACTCAATATTTCAACCACTTGTATCATATTTTCCATAAAGTCGTGATTCTTATTTAGGAAATTATCTTTGGATCCCAACCATCCAGAATGTCAGAAGAATCCATGGAACATATTGTTAGGGTTGGAAATTGGTTAAGAGAAGAGAATTTTACCAATATCAGAGTCTGGGGTTGTTATAAACATTTTTGGGCACTACAACCCCAAGCATGAAATGTCCATAAACCAGGGGCTCCTAAGTCCCTAAAAGTGTTGTTCTAACCCCTAAAAGAACAAGGTCAACAGATTACAACTTCTCCCGGAAGTTCTCCATGAAAAACTGCTCAGAATTGGTCAAAACAGGATCATTTCAGCTGCTCCACTGGCCAAGTGCGCTGCATCTCACCTAAATACACTGTGTGGGTGCGTTGCATTTCAAAAAGCCCTTCTATGGGGTGCGATGGGCGAGAAATGACAAATGGCAGTGTCATTCCGCGAGGTGGAGAGGCAATGGAATCTTCCAGAAACTTCTCCTGTGACACTTGCCTCGCTGAATTCGACCAAGGATGAGTAAGAGATCATCAATCTCCAAGTGGAAGCAAGAACTATCAGAGGGAAGACACTAATCAAATCATAAGCTGACTCATCTCCATTACAGATATCTATATATGGATCCCTCATCCCAGAGATCCAGGGGCTGGAATTTTGCATATTGTAAGGAATTGTTATTGGTTTCTTGAGACAAACATCAGATTGTTGGGTGATCTAAGCTTTGTATGAGGTGAAGAGGGGCTTCATTGCTGGGAGGTTGATGCTGGGTCAGAACAACTGGTTGTAACTCCTCTTGGATCTTTCTTGTTTATCAATAAAAGCTATTCAAGTTTTCCTCCATGCTCTTGTGTCATTGATGTTTGCTACATTTGTATGGTCAATTTACATCTGATCCTAGATTGTTTATGATTATAGATCCATGTCTTTGTATAGTGCTATGCTACTTTGATCTTACAGGTACTTTGTGAAGCTGGGCATGCAAGGGAGCAGGTAGCTAAAGACTATCAAAGAGGAGAGGAACCAAATCAGGAGATTAGCACAAGACAGAGGTTGGTCTTTCTATTCCTCTCTATCTATAATTCATAAAGGACAAACGAAAGTAGCTTTTCTCTATTTGTTTCTAAGGCAGTTGTCACACCTTAGTGGGATAGAGCAGTTCTATATAGACACTTTTCCCTGTAACAAAATGGCAACTCCACTGGGGAAGAATTAGTTTGTTTGTTTATCATTCTTTGTTGTCTGTTTCATAAACTTACAGGTAGCATTCGAACTGCATTTTCCATAACAAATGCAAAGTAGATAAATGCTACTTCAATCCATCTACTGGATCTGTTTATGATTTAAACAAATGATTCACAAACTATCTGGTTGCCCTTGTGATAGCTCTTAGATCCTCCTTAGATCTACCCCTGATTGTTGCATTACTGATTGCTTTTTACTCGACCAAACCCAAGAACTGAACTGCAAACTGTGACCCAGAACCCAAACAGAATCTCGTTTCTAGCCCAGCGCAGGTACTGTTCAGAGAATCTGAACTTCAGCGCACTTCCCGAGTGGACAAGGTGCGCTGCATTTCAAATTCTCTATGTTACAGGTGCGCTGATCAGACTAGGCTCTGTGCAGTTTTGGTTTCTGTGATTCATTCTTTCCAGTTCTATTCCTGAATTTTGCTGCCTGTGATCAGTATATGTCTGTTTGAAACCCCTTTTCCTTGCTGTTATTCCGCCTCCTTTGTACAAAAGAACTGTAGATGTTTTTGTGTGTTTGTTGAGTCATTTTCAGTTCTCCTTTGTAAAAGTAGCATAATCGTACTGTCGTCCTTTGATTTGAAACTGTCGCAAGTGTCGATATCAATCGTAGGAAAGAGTTTGATTGCTGTTGATGGTCGATTATCCTATTACTATTGTTTTTTTTCTGAATTTGTAATTTTCTAGTGTCAAGAACAAGTATTCATTTCAAAATCGTAAGGTGTTGTGATCGTCTCCATTTTTTATTTCGAAAAGAAACTTGTTGATATTTGTCGCTTGAAAATAAATTCAGATTTGTGCATCAACTTTCTTGTTAGCATTCATATACTAAGAAAGTCGAAAACAAATACATGCATGTGCATTTGCATATAGACAGTCTGATTGGCTTGATTTAGGAAAGTGCATTTAGAGTGTGCTCTTTGCTCTTTGTGAAAAGATTCTGTCTTTCTTTCCTTAGTAGCTAGGATTTTCATTGCACAAAGAAGATAAAAAGTTTGTTTATCATCTTAGATTGCATTTTAGGAATTACATCTACATCTTGCGGTGAACCTGAAAGGAAAACTTCATAAAAAATATCAACTTAAAATAAATTCAATGAATCTAACAATGCTTTGGAACTTAACGCACAACATTTAGAAGTCTAGGCTAGAGACGTGTTCCAGCGTCGTAAAGCCTGGTAACTGTTGTTCTCACTGATGGTTGGGTGATTCCTCCACTTTGAGACGATAAGTTCCAGTATGGACTTGTGCTCCCATGTACCGTCGAGTATATTTTGGGAGACCCCAATAGGCTTAATCCTTTATCCATAGGAAGCCGTGTTTGCCGCCCTATCGATCGCAATCCACTGAACACAGCATTCGGGAAGATTGACTGCCGTACCATAAAAAGTATTCTGCAGTTTTGTGATTGGTTTGGTAATCCCTCTACCTAGATTTCCAGAGCAATCCCTTTCGTTCCTTTTCAAACTCCTTAACAGAAAAGGTCCATCTGAGCACTTGTCACTTCAGGCTCATTAAAAATTGAAGGAGACTAGAGTCATCTTTTGTTTTTTCTCAACTCTTAAAAATTGAAGAAACAAGTTGTGTCAAAGCGTCTAAAATTCATTTAATTCAGAAACATACTTCCCCTTTATTTTAGTTGATCAAGTAATCCAAAATCGTGGAAGAAATTCAATTGAAACCCCGTCGTTCACGGAGGCTTACGAGTCAACCGTCTTTGTCTCCGGAATCGAAGATAGTACGGACAAAGCGAACTATTTAACCGGTTCCAAATCTCCTGTTAAAGTTAGAACAAGTTGTTGGCGAGGTAAATCCCCTCTACGGATAGAGGCGATCCCTACTAGCCCAGCAGGGGTCTAGCAACAATCAAACAATGCTGCTATGCATGTTCCTAATTACAATTAAACAAGAGGTAAAGAGCACCTACTTGGATTCCCGCACTGTCGTTTGACGAAGAGATGTTTCCTTCGCTCCTTCGCTTTGGCTGGTCACAATCCTCCGCGATCTTCGTGAATAGATACCTGCACATATGAAGAGGAAACAAACGCAAGCGTGAAATCTAGTAAAACAACCATACATCGGTCAGAAAAGATGTAATTCACATTTAACCATAGCATAGACAAATGAGAATGGAACAATAATAGCAGTCATCTATTATTAATCAGAATAGAGAAGAGTACAACCAAATGTTCTGACGTCGGTAACCTTCTCAGGAGGGGCCAGTCAGCATGTATCTCAAGCATTCACCTTTGAGGATGATTCTCCCAAGACAAAACAACTCTCTCTCACATGACAAGCAACACAAAGCAACCTTCCCTAAGCAATCAATCACTTCCACACCTAGCACACCAAATACCTATAGTAGCAGCAATCTGAGCACTATAAGCTCTATACAATCCAAGCTATGTCTAACTAGCTGCTCATGGTAATGGTGGAAGTATATGTAGGAGAAGGAGCCTCCTAAAAGGGTGGAAGGATGAGCTTACCTTCAAGGGAAGTGGTTGCAAAGGGTCGAACAGACATGCCATAGAAGGGAGTCGACATTCACAAAGCTAACAACCAAACCTGGAGTTATCTGGAAGGCTGGTTGTTTGAACAAATTCGCCCAAACTGGATCAGCGCGAATTATCAGGAAACTGTCGCGCTGTCACCGCGTCTCAATAACTGGGACAGACATGTCGGCGCGGAAGTACATGGGAAAGGCGCGCTATGGACCAGCGCGGAAAAGTGATGTTCTTCCACGCTGGCAGCGCACGGAATATACTACAGGGCGGAAGTCATCGCGGTTATTTTAGGAATAGACGCGCTGATGAACAAAACTTTGGGAAAATGGGTTTTTGGGCCAGTTCAGGAAGCAGGAGCTTAGTAATTGTGAATTCTGGGTACAGCAGGGTGACTGACAGGAAGGCAGTGACAAATTACTGTGTAACAGATGCCCCCTAAAGCATGAAGACTGAGAGAGTGGGAGGGGTGAAATGCTTTACAACACACGCCGAACTGGAACACCACCAGGAAGGACCGAACAACTCTGACAATCAAGTACATGCAGTCTAGGCATGGGCGCAGCCATCCAAAGGACATGCGAAAATGGTCTGTGGAATGGACGCAGCCACCCAGCTAAAGAGACCAAAAGAATGACAAGGTATGGTCGCAGCCATCCATGAAGACTCAGGTATGGGCGCAGCCATCATCAATGAGTCATGTAATGATCATCCACAAAATCGCAGCCTAGACCGTGACAGATAGGGATCCAGGGTCTTGCGCTCCATCTCGACCCGAACAAAGTACAAGTTCAAACATGTGAATACAGGAGTTGAAGTCGAACATGCATGAACATCGTCTGATTACTAGTCAATGATGGAAACTGTTAACAGACGCGAGAGGTACCACCAATAATGACAATGGCCCTCAAGGTACTATAGGTACAATCCGTGGCGTGTGAGTCAATGAGCTGGCGTCGAACACCCACGGAATCGTTCGATCGAAGGCCAGTGATGTAAACCTTGCGTCGAACACGAAGAACCTGCCATTGAGGCATGCAGGGTCTAAGGCACCTGAAGGGAGTCTCTAAGTCACCTTCCCGGATAATGAGCTGAAGTCGACAGGAAGTGACCTTGATCGAAGGTGGGCCATAATGTTTCCCACATCATCGACGCGAGACAAAGGAAAAATGATTTGTGTGAGATAGCAGATGAGGTTGTATTATTGCAGAGGTCAACTTCTCTTGAACATATCGGCGGCACTGTAGCGGGTTTGGCAGTATTTGACATCAAATGAGCAAAGGGTATAGTGATGATGGCAATGGGCAGATGAGAGGTCGAATAGGATAACCCAAACCCACGGAGGCCAGTGAAAAACAAGATGAGATGGTCCCACCCAGACACGAAGCAGAAGAGTGCCATGTTCAAGAGCGACATACTGCCGACACGACTATGATTACCATTCCATTTTCCCCACCATTTCTGGCAGGTACCCCGGTTATTTTTGGATGACAAGCTTGACGGGGATAGCATATGCTTGGAAAGCGTCAGTTCGACGGCGTCCAATGTCATTAAGTTTTAACGAGTCTGACAAAGCAAGAACTCGGCGTCTTTTCCTGTTTAGAGAGTCTGAAAAGACGGCGGAAAAGAAAACTCCAAGGGGGGTCCTTTTTCGTAAAGTTGTGTCTCTCGAGCCCGAAAAAGTATAAAACAATACTCGAAAGAACTGCCCGACCAAAATGATCGAGGAGTACTTTTCGTAAATAGTGACTTCGACCCGAAAAAGTAAAAAAGCGGTCAGAAGCACGTCGTTTTGGAGCCAATAACGAGTTCGAAACGACAAAAACCCGGCAATCTCTTTAGTTTAAACGGTCGAAAAAAGAGCTTTAAAGGCGACCGCCTCTCATTCCTTTTAACGAGTCAAGGGGACACTCGGCAATCTTTTCATCTTTAAACGGTCGAAAAAGAGCTAAAAGCAGACCTCCATTTTTATTCTCTTTAATGAGTCAAAAAGGGAAAAATACTCGGCAATCTTTTCACATTTTACGAGTCAGAAAAGAGCTTAAAGGTGACTCGTCCTAGAGGAACGAGTGGTATAAAAGGTAGCAACTGGTTCCGGAAATGGTGGAACTGTTCAAAACATGTAATGGTTAAGAGGCTGGCTAATAAAACCACTCATCGCTGCGGTTCCTCAGGAAAGGATAAACAACCAAGTGAGAGCATATGATCGGCCAAAGAGATGGTAGCAATGGAATGAAACAACCAAGGCTCATCGAACAGAATTCAGCAGATAAAAATGGCAATCATGAGATGTAAATCGGGTATGGGTTCATTTTTACACAAGCTTTAACCGTGGAGAACTTTGCTTGGATTCGGTTTCATGTTTACACAAGCTTGAAACGAAGAACTATGCTTGTTATAAGTTCGCATGCCCCCAGCATAATAATGCAAATCGAGGTACATGCCCCCCAAGCTTCATTGCATTCGACAAAGTGGATGGAATGAAGGTTCACTTTCGAGATCTTGGAAAGACTCGATTGGGAAAGGGAGTTGTTTCATTTTTTAATGAGGTTGACACAGTAAAAGAACTATCCTCATAACCCTTGTTTCATTTTTTAACGAGCTTGACACAAGATCAGGAACTATGCTCCGACACCTAGTTGCATTTTTTAAGGAGCTTGACATAGGAAAGTGAACTATGCTCCACCAGACCTGGTTTCATTTTTTAAGGAGCTTGACACCGGAAAAGAACTATGCTCCAACCAGACTCAGTTTCATTTTTTAAGGAGCTTGACACCGGAAAAGAACTATGCTCCACAACCCTTGTTTCATTTTTTAAGGAGCTTGACACAAGATCAGGAACTATGCTCTGATCCAGACTTCATCATAATGAATGGGAAGTGGAGGCCCCCAAGAAAGTGGCTCCGGAGGGAAGGCCGACATCTTGGAAATCAGGACCTAATGCCCCCAGGACACTATGCACGATGGTGTCATCACTGGGTAAGGGCACGGGGTAGGTGGCCACGTAGTTGATTTGCGGTGAGGCAGATGCAACTTGTGGATGAAAACCAGGAGGGAAGGATGAGTGTGCCGGAGGGGCTTGTGGACGAACGAACGATAATTGATTGAACGTCACTATTCTTCCATCGTGTGGAAAACAAACCACACGGAAAAGTGAAGAAACAAGGGCTCCCATGGCATACACATAATCACGACCAAGGAGAAGACTGAAGTCTAAAGAACCTTGGGTAACTGAGATGTCTATATAGACAGTCTTGCCCCCCAAAGTAATAGGAAACTTTGGAAGGATCCCTAATGGCTGACTCATTCCTCCGTCAAACGCGGTGAGATGCGGTGCGACAGGTACAAGCGATGGGGAACCCAAAGCTCGCCAAGTAGTAACGGGCATAAGACTAACCGATGCTCCTTCGTCTAACACAGTGCCAGGCAGCGCCTTATTGCAAGCATAGGCGGTGACCCAGAAAGGCACGTGGGATGGAAGGGGAGGGGTAGTCAAACGACTCCAATCAAAGGAAATGACCGAACTACTTGGTGGGGGAACCATATGGTTGCCCCCCTGCTCGAAAGGAACCGAATCTAAATTCTCCGGAGAGGTTTCAGGAGAACCTTTATCAAGCTCAGGAGAATCTGAGGAGATGAGAAGAACATGAGAATTTTTCTCTTCCGAAACAGAGTGCTTGAGAGGAGGTGAACTCGAATCAACACACTTTCCGACCAACGACGGGTCTGGAACAGACTGGGAACAGCTAGGTTCGGGAAGAGGGGCCTGGACAAAAGGGGAATCTGAAGCGATCTCTTTGTCAACAAGGGTGCGATCTACAGCTGTGGAAAGACGTTGATAACCAGTGGGAAATGGATTCGGAGGAGCAGCAAGACTTTCCAACACAGCAGAGGCTTTATCCATGAGGGGACAAAGGTGAAGGGGATGTTTGCCTTCACAAAGTCGACAGGGGATTCGAAACTTCCCTTTCTCCTTACCATTCCCAACTGATGAGGTAGCATCGCCATGATCATTAGTGGACGATGAAGGGCGGGCCGGATCGTGAGACCAAACTTCTAATACCCTGGGAATGCCAGGACAATCACGAAGCAGATGGTCCTCCTTGCATAATCGACAAGGAAACTTGACCTTCCGCCGAGGGGCAGAAGGTGACCCGACTTCTGGTATACTTGAGGGGATAGCTGGACTTGAGGGGGGGACTGTGTGTGTAAGCTCTCCCTTATGAGACTTCTTCCTCTTGGTCTTCTTCTTCTTCTTCTTAGCCACCTGGTTACCCGCACCGAGAGTTTCACCAGGCGAAGTACAAGAGGAAGACATAGAAGTAGGCGTCGAAGGGGAGAGATCCACCTTAGGATCAACATGACGTTGTTCAGGTGGAGGGACTGATGGACTAACAGCCGATACGGTAGGGACCAAAGAGGTTGAAAACAACCACACAGGCAACCCGACAGTTAACCCTGGTAGGGACAACGTCGCCATATACGGAGCACCAACATTCCCAAGAGGAGGGAATTGTCCTGGGTTCCCATCAGAGGGGGAACCTGGGTTAATGAATCCTTGAAAAGTTGCCATAGCAAACGAAAACGAAACCTACTCAAGCTAACGCACACAAGATCTAACCAGGTGATGTTATCGTGGCCGAATAAATTTTTAAGACACAGGAACTGAACTTGACCTTTTCATGTTTCAAGAGTCGAGAAAAGGACGAAAAGATGACTCTAGTCTCCTTCGAATGTTTAATGAGCACGAAGTGACAAGACGCTCACAGGCACCTTTTCATTTAGGGAGTCCGAAAAGGATCAAAAGTGACTGCTCTGGAGACTCTAGGTATAGGGTTTACGAAGCGATCCGTAAAACTGCTTATACACCTTAGCAATCGTATGAGAGCCAAGGACTTTCCGTACTGCAGTCAATCTTCCCGAATGCTGTGTTCGGTGCGTTACGGTTCACAAGGCGGCAGACTCGGCTTCCTATGGATAAAGGATAAGAGCCTAGCGGGGTCTCCCTATATACGCGACGGTACGTGGGAGCGCAGCCCGTGTTAGACCACTATCGAGTCACAGAAGGAGGAATCACCCAACCTAATGTGAAACAACAGTGACTATGTTTAAAGACGCCGGAACACGTCTCTAACCTAGACCTCTAGATGTTTGCATTTAGTTCCAATGCATTTTTAGATTCATTCGGTTCATTTTATAGTTGATCTTGAAATTAAGTTTCGATTTCAGGCTCTATCGTATGTTCTCTCACAATTACCTAGATGCAAACTACATGCCAAAGAATTTCATTTTGTTCGATGAATTCTAGCTATGAGAGAGTAAAGAATTTTGATCAAACAAAACAAATACCAGCAAACAAGCAACCTAATGCAGCTACAAGCGAGGAAAGGAAACTTTTTCTTTTGAAAATGCAAATCAATGAAATGTTCTTTTCCTTTTCAATTTTCAAAAGCAAAGCTACTAGTTTGATTTTCTTTCAATGGCACAAAGCATCTAAGTGAATTTGGAGGAACCGGAACACCAAGCAAACTACTTAATGAAAGCACACAAAGTTCCCAAAGCACTCAACAAAAGTTTCCAAATCAAAGGAAAGCAAAGTTCTGCACGAGCTATGTGATCTAAGCTCGGCTAGACAAGCAAGGATTGCAAGCAAGGAGGAAGCGAAAAACCACTTGGAAACACAAACCAAAACACTCCAACAATCACTGAACAAGTACATAAACAAATCTGAAATTGGCTGGTCAAACAAGCAAACAGGATTCCTACGGTAGGCTTGACACACACACGGCCTCTAGATGTCCTAGGGCTAGAGTGCGAAATCAATGGAGAAAAGCGAACACCCGAAGGATGAGAGTCATAACCAGTCAATTAGAGACTCAACACAATCCAGCAGTTGTAAGAGTAATAATGGAAACACGAACCAAGCAGCAAAAGCAAAAGGGAAGGTATTTGCAAACTTAAGAACTGAGCAAAACGAAACCCTATGGAACCAAGCTCCGTGATCAAGCAGTTCAGAGTTCAGACAGTGAAAAAGCAAGTCATCAAACAAGTGGAGAGAAGAAGGGAAAGTCACAGCAAGAGGTTCAGGAGGCCAATTTGGTCAAAAATGAATTTTACAGGATCAGTGCGGGTAGCCTTCAGCAACTCGGCGCTGACAGGAGGAGGCCTATAGCAACTTTGCGACGTCAGTGCGGAAGGACAGGGATAAAGCGCGTTGTCTCAGAAAAGTGAGGTCAGCGTGGAAAGAAAACACACAGACGCGATGACACGAAACACAAAGAAGTGGCGGCGCGATGTCAGCGCGGAAGGACACGAATAAAGCGCGCTGTCTCTGAAAACGAGGTCAGCGCGACTGTTAGACGTACAGCCGCGATGGAAAGAATACCAAAGGAACAGGGTCGCGATGTCAGCCCAAATGTTCTGAATTAAAACGCGCTGAGGGCAAAAAACATGCGAGGCCAAAACAAAAACTTCCCAAACCAAAGACAAGAGTCTTTTAACAATTAAAATACTTCCCAGAAGTACCCAGAAAGTTCATAAGCAAAGAGACAATCCCAAAAACTTGAAAAGGGATCAATCAAAGTCAAACACAAAAGTGGACTCAGGAGACAAAAAGGCTGTCCCCAACGGAGTCGCCAAATTATTGGCGAGGTAAATCCCCTCTACGGATAGAGGCGATCCCTACTAGCCCAGCAGGGGTCTAGCAACAATCAAACAATGCTGCTATGCATGTTCCTAATTACAATTAAACAAGAGGTAAAGAGCACCTACTTGGATTCCCGCGCTGTCATTTGACGAAGAGATGTTGCCTTCGCTCCTTCGCTTTGGCTGGTCACAATCCTCCGCGATCTCCGCGAATAGATACCTGCACATACGAAGAGGAAACAAACGCAAGCGTGAAATCTAGTAAAAGCAACCATACATCGGTCAGAAAAGATGTAATTCACATTTAACCATAGCATAGACAAATGAGAATGGAACAATAATAGCAGTCATCTATTATTAATCAGAATAGAGAAGAGTACAACCAAATGTTCTGACGTCGGTAACCTTCTCAGGAGGGGCCAGTCAGCATGTATCTCAAGCATTCACCTTTGAGGATGATTCTCCCAAGACAAAACAACTCTCTCTCACATGACAAGCAACACAAAGCAACCTTCCCTAAGCAATCAATCACTTCCACACCTAGCACACCAAATATCTATAGTAGCAGCAATCTGAGCACTATAAGCTCTATACAATCCAAGCTATGTCTAACTAGCTGCTCATGGTAATGGTGGAAGTATATGTAGGAGAAGGAGCCTCCTAAAAGGGTGGAAGGATGAGCTTATCTTCAAGGGAAGTGGTTGCAAAGGGTCGAACAGACATGCCATAGAAGGGAGTCGACATTCACAAAGCTAACAACCAAGCCTGGAGTTATCTGGAAGGCTGGTTGTTTGAACAAATTCGCCCAAACTGGTTTAGTGCGGATTATCAGGAAACTGTCGCGCTGTCGCCGCGTCTCAATAACTAAGACAGACATGTCGGCGCGGAAGTACATGGGAAAGGCGCACTGTGGACCAGCGCGGAAAAGTGATGTTCTTCCGCGCTGGCAGCGCACGGAATATACTACAGGGCGGAAGTCATCGCGTTTATTTTAGGAACAGACGCGCTGATGAACAAAACTTTGGGAAAATGGGTTTTTGGGCCAGTTCAGGAAGCAGGAGCTTAGTAATTGTGAATTCTGGGTACAGCAGGGTGGCTGACCGGAAGGCAGTGACAAATTACTGTGTAACACAAGTGTTCCAACAACATCAGAGACTCCGGTTACTCCAAACATTTCTAGAATCCCTGCCTCTACAGAAGAAGTTCAACAGCCACAGAAGGACAGTAGTATTGATCCTAGTCTGAGAGTAAACACTTGTGTTACCGAACCAGTTCCATTTACAACCGGTTCGGAGAGTCTTGCTCCTCAAACATCTGTCGCTGCCGATTTCATACCTTCTTCGGCACCAGAAATATTCTACGGACCTGATGGTCTACCCCTTCCACCTGGTCTGATTGCCATAGAAGAGATTGTGGAAGATCCTCCAACTAGTACTCCATCGCAATTCGGAGTCGGGATCACTTTGTATCCTTCTTCATCAGAAGTTAGTCTACCGCCAACGGAAGCTCCTGTAGAATCGCTAGGTAATCTTTTGGATAGACTAGAAATGTCTGAACAATCGTCAACATCTAGGACTGTGTCATCTGACACAGCGACGGCAGAACTCCCTGCTATCACTCCAACAATGTTCGCCGGTATACCATCTGTCCCAACTAGCTCTCAACCGCTAGAAGGAGCCCACTCAGGGGTCGTTTCGACAGTATGGTTTGTTCCTGTTTGTTCAGCCGGAATAATATCTGGAAACTCTTATATTGAGTCTCAACAAATTGATCCATTTGGAGGTCAATTTGGGCAGTCCGGCCCTCAAGGGCAAACCATTCCCTTGAGTTCTGGATTACCACCGTATGGGGGGCACTATGCCCTTTCATTATCCCCTCAGGGAGGACAACCATACGGGAGTTCACAACAAAATTTGGGTTATGTTGGAATTACCTCTAGCATTTGGGTACCGATACTCCCTCAACAACCAAGAGTTGTATACTCGATGCAACAATGCTTACCTATGTCAAATATACCGACAACGCCAGCTATTGTGACGGTGTCGCAAGTTCAAGCGCTGCCTGTTGTATGTCAACCTCAGGTTTCTCAGGTTGTGATGCAACAGCCCCTTGACCCTGCGACTCAACCACAATCGCTGACTGGTGGAACGACACAGGTTCAGATGGGTACAAATACCCCTCATCTTGGTCAAACTGTTAGTATCGGGCAACAGCACGTGGCTTCACAACCATGGCTAGTACAATACCAACAACCGTAATTCCAACAAGTATACCAAGGTTCTGAGCAACAAATCTTTGCAAATAGTGGGTAGCCGTCTATTCAAAATGGTCAAAATCAACCATTTTACAATGGTCATGCCCACCAACCTTACCAAAGTTACCAACATCAAATGCATTATGCCGGTATGCAAAGACCAACTGCTCAGGCAATCCCATCTTATCCTGGGTATGCTTCACCTAACTTGAATCAGCAGTTACCCTTTGTGGCAACTTTAGAGTTACCTTATTTAAATCGGTTAACAAACGATCCAATCGCTTACGCCCCTTGGTGGCCAGCGATTCCTCATAAACTTCCATCAGATATTCCTAAATTTAATGGAAATCCAGGTGAAGATCCATTGAATCATGTGATGACCTTTCATTTGTGGTGTTCATCAAACACCCTAAATGATGATTTGATAAGGCTTCGCCTTTTTCAGAGGACGTTAACTGGTCCAGCGGCAAAATGGTACATCGAATTGCCTAGAGCTTCATTCGACAACTTCAGTACCTTGGCCACAACCTTTTTAACCCATTTTCAATTACCAATAAGGTACGAAATGGGAATGGAACTCCTTACCAACTTCAAACAGACGACGGCCACTCACATATCTGATCATATACATGAGTGGCGACATCGTCGAAGAATGGTAAAAACGTATGTTCCCGATCAGCTTTTAGCTAAATGGTTTATCAAGTCATTACTACCTTCCATCACGGAAGATGTGGCGAAGGGGGGAGTCGTAACAGAAGAGCAAGTTATCGCTCGTGCACAATATTTGGACTTGATTTACACTCAGTCCAGCATGCTCTACGATAAAATACCTGACGCCCCTAGACCGGAATTCTCAATTCCTCCTACTCCTAAATCAAACATTGACTCTCATGCCGACGATGGCATGATTGGCACAACAGACACAAAATCGACAAAGGCTACATCCAAAAAGGCCCGTAAGATTTCATGTCAAAATGCAAAAGATGAACTTCTTGCCTCGGAAGTAAATGTCGTATCGACAGATAAAGCCAAAGAAACCAAACATCCAGGGGGCAAGAAGAAAGGCAAAGGGAAGAAGAAGAAACAGGAAGAATCATCACCTGAAAAATCTTCTGCAAAACCTCCTGGAGATAGGAAACCAAAAAATCCATGCTTTATATGTGATGAGGATCATTAGACCGCAAATTGTCCACACAAAGCTGAGCTTAAAAAATTCTTCAAGAATTCAAAAACCTCCGCAGTGTTAACTGATCCGTTTCCAAATCCAGGAACAAATCTGGTTGAAAGTGGAAATGCTTCCCCGTCTCAAGTGCTAATGTTGTCGGTTTCAAAACAGCAAAATGATGCTTTGATATCGACAAGGAACAAAGATTATGGGAATCCACAGTTGTCGAACAACAAGGATAAAGATCAACCTAGTAGTTCGACAACGACTTCGACAGAAGTTGCGCTGCCCATCATTCCTGAATTGACAATAAAACCGCCAAAGGGAGTAGTACACAAGTCGACGTTTAATCCCCGCGCTAGAGTGGCACAGCATTATAATATAGTGGAAGATTTGGCCCAATCGCCATCCGCTATGTCGACTCTTAAAGTACTACAAAATTGCCCATCCCAAAAGCAGGCTTTATTATCAGCCATTGGTGGGATAGACCCAAAGGATTCCAATCTTGTATCCTTTGATCATAAAGGATACGATCCTCAATTACCATCTCAACTAGCTTTCCTTGTTCAAGTGAAAGCCCTCAACAAAACTGTTCATCGAACAATTATTGATGAGGGGGCATCTACATGCATTATGTCGATGAGTTGCTGGAAAACTTTAGGATCTCCAACCTTGTCATGATCTTCGACGACATTAAAAGCATTCGACGGAAGAACATATACCCCATATGGTATTCTAAGTAACTTGAAGGTTGAACTAGGAGGGAAAACAGTAGAAATAGATGTCGAAGTAATTGATGGAAATCTCGATTACAACATCCTACTAGGAAGACCATGGATATATGCTATGGCTGTTGTTGTGTCGACCTATTTTAGGAAAATTGCATTTCCCTTTCAAGGAGGGATTACAATCGTCGATCAACAAAACTTCCTCCCCAATGCTTCTCAAGTTACAGGAAGCATTCCTATGATCCATGGAAGCCCCCATTCGGTTCAAAATATCGGAGTAGGCCTACTAAAAGACCCTATATTAATGGGAACTTTCGCCCTTCCACCTCCAATCAATATGGCAGAAGTAGCGTCGGTAGGAACCTGCAATATGATATCTTCTAAAAAGATCTCATAAGACGATATCGACATGGATCATGCAATGGTTTTGCCCCCAAGCCCAACAGAAATATTGTAGCAATCAATATTCCTAGCATGGATGGCAAACCCAAATCAACACTCATCAAGCGTTTGGATAGATAGGTCTGAGGAATATGGTACCCCTTCAGATCCTTGGTCGCGAGTGCATGTCACCGACGAAGGAATTGTTCAATCAATGGTAATTGAAGGAGCACCATGGAATGATTCCCACCATCGTTCCCTTCTTCCGGATTGTGGAGAAGATACCCCTGATGACCTTTATCATCCTTCAGTTTTTGATTTTCTATCAAATACTGTAAACACGGTGGATTCCGAGCGAAACTTGTCCAACATTGAAGAGACTATCGCCATAAATATCTCGACCAAAACAGATGTTGTAGAGAATATTTATGTTGGCAAATGTTGTTCTCCTTCAGAACTGGAAATATATGACGCTCTTTTTCACGAATTCAGAGATGTCTTTGCTTGGTCATATAGTGAAATGCCAGGCATTGACTCAAGTATCGTTGAACACAAAATTAAGATGTATCCAAATGTCAAACCAGTACGACAACGGCTACGACAGGTGCACCCCAAGAAAGCCGCTGCCATTAAGGCAGAAGTTGAGAAACTTCTCCATGCTAGTTTCATTTACCCAGTTCCTCTAACCGATTGGGTATCTAATATTGTCCCTGTTATGAAAAAACAAGGAACAATTAGAGTGTGCATCGATTATAGGGATGTAAATCAAGCTTGTCCAAAAGACAACTACCATACACCCTTCATCGACCAGATAATTGATGAATGCGCCGGATGCGAAATCTTTTCATTCATGGATGGATTCTTCGGGTATAATCAAATAAATATCCGCCCACAGGACTAGTGAAAGACTGCATTTATTTGTCCATGGGGCACATTCGCTTATCGAAAATTACCTTTTGGTTTAAAGAACGCAGGGGCGACATTTCAAAGGGCAATGAATTATGCCTTCCATGACATCAAAAACATCATTCAACCATACCTCGACGACCTTCCGGCTCATTCACGAAAGCGGACTGATCACCCACAGCATTTAAGAGTGATATTTCTAAGTTGTCGACACTACAAGATACGACTCAATCCACACAAATGTGTATTTTGCGTCAGTTCTGGTCGTTTGCTTGGCTTTGTAGTCTCAAAGGACGGGATTCGTCTCGACCCATGTAAGGTCCAGGCAATCATAAATTTGCCTCCACCTTCGAATTTGCTTCAGATTCAGAAACTCCAAGGGAAAGCAAACTTTCTGAGGAGGTTCATTCCAAATTACGTTGAACTTGCTAAAGGTTATACGCATCTTTTGAAAAAGGGAGTACCCTTTGTCTGGGATCAGGTTGTGCAAGCTTCCTTTGATGCTTTAAAAGAATCCCTAATGAAAGCATCATTAATGTACGCTCCTGATTATCAAAAAGATTTTAACCTGTATCTGGCTGCAGTAGATATGACCATCGCAATGGTTTTAGTTCAAGAAGTCAACGGAATTGAACATCCTATATATTATTTAAGTAAAAACTTAAATGATACAGAAAGCAAATATTCTTATGTTGAAAAGCTAGCGCTCGCAACTGTTCAAGCGATACAGAGATTTCGACACTATGTCCTCTTTCGAAAAACTACCATTCTGTCAGATTGCAACCCCATGACTTATATATTGTCGCGACAGTTGTTGGGGGGGAAATATTCAAAATGGATAGCAATTCTACAAGAGTTTGATCTGGAATTTGTAAAATCCAAGTCAAAGAAAGCTCTGGTTTTCGCAGAATTATTATGCGAACTCCCATCGTCGTCCAACGATGAAACATCCGATGAAACAATCGTGGACGAAAGTTTGTTTCTGATATCTTCCAGCAATCAGTGGTATGGGGATATAATCATTTATCTCCAAACCCAAAAATATAAGCCAAATACCTCTCGCTCCGAAAAAAAACGTATTTGATACCAAGCAAAAGACTACATGATCGTTGGTGATACACTTTACCATCGCGGTATCGATACAGTTTTGAGAAGGTGCCTCACCCATGAGGAGGCCGAAAAATTCCTGAATAATTGCCATTCGGGCGCGTGTGGGGGGCACCAATCCGGTTATGCTACAGCGCAAAAAATCTTACGAGCAGGATACTTCTGGCCAACAATGTTCAAAGATTGCATAACCGCAGTCAGAAATTGCCATGCTTGTCAAATTTTCGATAGCAAAACCAGAAGACCACCCGCACCTCTGCAGCCAATAGTTGTTGTTGGGCCATTCACCAAATGGGGCATCGATTTCATGACATGTAACCCCACCTCGACCGGGAGGCATGGTTATATCATAGTCGCAGTTGACTATTTTACCAAATGGGCCAAGGCGATGCCTACATTAGATAATACTGGTGAAACAGCTGCCCTCTTCTTTTTCAATCATGTAGTCGCCAGATTCGGCATACCACAAGCTATAGTCACAGATCATGGATCACATTTTCGCAATCACATGATGGTTGAATTAGCTGCCAAACTAGGGTTGTCTCACGACAACTCTACTCCATATTACCCACAAGCCAACGGACAAGTTGAAGCAATCAACAAGGTCCTAAAACGCATGCTGCAAAGGATGATTGGAGTTCACAAAAGAAGATGGCACCTAATCTTGTACTTAGCTTTGTGGGCTTCTGAACATCGGTAAGGAATGCAACAGGGTTTACACCTTTCCAACTGGTATACGGCCTGGAAGCAGTCTTACCAATCCAGTGCGAAATCTCGTCCCTCAAACTCGCAATTGACCTCCTCCCCAGAACTTCAGAAGAAGAAGCTCGTTTCGTGGAACTAATCCAATTGGATGAAACCCGTCGTGATGCCACTTTGGCTAACGAAGCCCATAAGAAACGAGTCAAAGCACAGTTCGACAAAAATGTCAAACCCCGTGTCTTCTCAAAAGGCAACTTGGTCTTGCTTTATGACCAAGAATCCGATAAATTGGGAGCAGGTAAATTTAAGTCTTTATGGATGGGCCCCTATATTGTTAAGTGGGTGTTAGCAAAAGGAGCCTACGAGTTAATGGATTATGATGGAATCCCACTGGCACAACCTCGTAACGGGTTTTACCTCAAGCGTTACTATGTGTAATGGTAACCTATATGCTTTTGTTATGTTTTTGTTTTCGCTAAAGTGTTTATTTTGGTCAAGTAATCCACTTTTTACATTTTTTGTAGATGTCAAACCTATTGGAGTCATGTGTTGGATATGCCGATGGAGCGAGTCGTAGTTCGCGGAACCTATCTTTCGCAGCCTGGGCCATTTTTTATCCAAGCGGCGAGTTAGTAAGTTTCAAAGGGGTATGTATTGGTCGATCAACGAATAACATCGCTGAATATAGCGCGTTGATAGAACTTCTCTCTGATGCCATCACACATGGTATACGCCGACTGATTGTCAGGCTAGACTCACAACTCGTAATACTACAACTCACTGGTATCTATTCTGTCCGAAATCTAGCTATTTATCGCATGTTCCTAAGCGTTAAGATTTTGGAAAGACAATTTGATTTTATTCAATATCAACATATTTCCAGAAACTTAAACACATTAACTGACTCATTGGCAAATTATGTGTTAGATAGACATTTGCAACATTTATAAAAAGAAACATACCATCAATGTTTGCATTTGGATCATGTAACTTAACCAAAATAAAAATCTGAAAATCAAAAATATATATAACTGTTTATGGTTTACACATAATGTTCTGTAACCAAGACAAAATTGGTCAAATGACCAAAAAACTCAAAATTATAGGGGGCACCCTAGTCTAATGATGCTCGTGATAGCAAGTCACAGCCTGTGCGATCATGCGTAAGAGACGAGTCCATCGTCTTGGCACACCAGTAGTATGCCACTGTAACCTCAAAGGTAGCTCGTCAGTCCTCACATCTGGAATACCAAGAGTGAGGCCCGCAACCTACTCTTGTAATGCTGTGAGAGTCTCGGCCACATCGAGGTCACGAAGGATAGCCCTTCCAACAGCCTCTCCTGCTGGGGCGGCAGCTAGCACTCTCAGGCATGCTACGGGCCGAACACGACCAACATCTGCATGTACACATGAGTTTGATTAAAGTCTTGATATAATAAAGCACAAGGACATTATAAATGAAAAACGATAAACAAGAATATGGTCAAAGAATTTACCAATGGCGCCCCACTGTTCGCCATCTGGCAGTACTAAATCTGGATCACCCCGGAAGTCCATGCCAGCATATGGATACTCAAAATAAACCATCTCCTGACGATCGAACCTCCTGAAGAAGGTATCAGAAAATGAAATCTGAGACTGACCAGCGTGCCTAGACATATGGTCGACCCATCTCTGCATACGTGGTTCAGTAGGTGAAGGTAAATCGAGTGCAATATACTGCGGCTGCATCAGTGGTACCTTTTCCAAGGCAAAGGCGGTCAAAATAGAACCATACCCAAAGTTCTTCAACCTCCTGTTCTTTACCTTGGACAACTGTTCTTTCATCACAAGAAGTACCGCGTCGCACCAGTTGAACACCTTCGGTTGGAGGCATTCCAAGGGATACTGCATATAAGATCGGTTGGCTACATGAAGAGCCGCACCACTAGCCATCCTACCAAAGGTAAACAGAATAGTCCTGAGGGACCTATCAGTGACATCACGGATGATGATCTTGCCGTCTTTACTCGGCTGAGATCCCTCTCTGCAATACCAGCGAACATAATCTCTCACAGATTCACCTCCTCGAGCCGAACCTGATAAAGAGATGGGGGCACCCCGCCTCGACAAGCCAGTCAAGAAATAGATGTCTACTACAGTCAAGGGGATAGATTTGCCCCTGATCTAGAACACCTGGTTGGTAGGATCCCAAGCATCGAGCAAATACTGCAGTAAGTTGATCTGTTGTCTCGTGCTAGAAATGCGAAAAACTTCAGCAAGCCACAGTTCCGCAGTGCGTTTACTGTAACCGGATCATGTAGGGAAAGCATGTCCTCTTCTTCATGCTCACGTTCTCGCCATGTAATGGTCATCTTACTCCAAAGATCTCTGAAAAACAAACAAGAGAAGAGTTAGATCCTGATTTTGGTAAGAAACAGGAAAAATTTCCATCAAAAATTGTGCATAAAATTTATTCTTTGCGCCCATCTCACCTACAGTAGTGCTCTGGGTGCATTGCATGTCAGATGGCCATTAGACAGGCCAACATCCAACGCACCTTTTGATACACAGAAGATGCGCTAAAGGCAGAACGATCTTTTCAAACCCCAGAGGCTCAGAAAAACCAAGAATCAAGCTCAGAATGCAAAATGGAAAGCATGAAATGAAAGAGCTCAAGTTTAGCTCCTACCTGGTCCAGACGGTGCCGAGAATCGTCCACAGAATCTCCCAAAATCAGCTGATGAAAATCAAAGGGGGAAAGCACCTCCAAAGCTCCAACAAACCAAAGTTCAAATGAAATGGTAAAATGAGAGGTAAAAACACTTTTTCATTACTTTTTACCTAGTTCAATGTAAAATATTAGTGTTCTAACTCGTTTTTCAAGCATATATTGTTCATTTCTAACTAGTTTGATGAAGCATTTGAAAATACAGTACAATCTTTGAAAGAACAAAGCTAGTTATGGTAAAGTCAAAAAGAGACCATTCAGTCAAGCAGTTTTAGCACATAGTTCAAGCTCATTAAAAAATAAACATAAGACATGAGCAAATGTTTCCCCCCACGTTTAAGCTCATTAAAAAATGAACTATTCACCGGTAAATAACCATCGTGAATGTAGTACTTCAGCCATCAAAGCCTTGGTCGTGTTTGCACCATCACCTCCACTTTTGCATTGGCTGATCATTCACCTCCATTTGATTGTTTACCCATTTTGAGGAACAGCTGCGAAGAGTGATTTCACTAGCCATCCTTGTAACACTGCCGTGATTGGAAAATTCCAAATCTTACCTGGAAGCAGTTGCTATCCATTTTATCACTCGTTCCTCAAAAGACGAGTCTCCTTTAAGCTCTTTTCAACTGACTCATAAAATATGAAAATATTGTCGAGCCATTGGCCTCTCTAGCTCGTTTAAGGGACCGGAAGTGCTATCTCTCCTCTAAATTTTAATCTTTTTGGACCTGAGAGATTATTACACAAAACGATCGAGCGCTTGTTTTGTTCAGCTCGTTAAAAGTATCGAAAATTCATCCCTTCTGTATTGTTTTATACTTTTTCGGACTTA
The DNA here is from genome assembly GCA_031772625.1 of Pinus tabuliformis. NCBI lineage: Eukaryota > Viridiplantae > Streptophyta > Pinopsida > Pinales > Pinaceae > Pinus > Pinus tabuliformis. The sequence goes on from CM062816.1 coordinate 925,836,937, forward strand.
AGGAATTAGATGACGAAAAAGGAATTTTGGAGTTACCTTTACGTTCCTTTTCAGACTCTCTAAAATTGAAAAGGACCGAGTTATCTTTGTCATTAAACTCGTTAAAAGTTTAATAGCGACAAACTTGTCTATAGACGAGAACGAGTTTCACTATCGCTAGGCTCGTTAAAACATAGCGATGGGTTTGCCCGAAGGGAAAATTATAGAATAAGCATATGTTATCCTCAAGCTTGACAAAAATAAAGAGGTACTGGTCAGCAATGACTGGGGAAAATTGGGAAGAAAACTTGAAGAAACTTTGTTGGTAGCAAGTCGCTCTTGAACATGACACTTCCACTCCGCGTCCGAGTTGGGTTGGGTTTTTTCATTCACCGGTCACATCACCATGGTCCCATCATACCATCCACATTTGGGGTTAATGCTACCAATCCATCACATCAGTGTCGCCGATATGTTCAAGAGAAGTCATTCAGAGAATTCACCTGTGTCTCACCCACTACCATACATTTATGCTCCATTCTTTCATGACCGCCACCCTGAACCTTATATCACCAGATCATTTTCACCTCCATTAAAATCATTTGCTCTGTTCTGTGTCATTGATGTGGGATTCATTAAGGCCCTCTTGTGACGGATTGCTTCTTGTCGACATCAGCTCATTATCCAAGAAGTTGATCTAGGAACACCCCATTCAGTACTTTGAAGCTTGCATGCCTCAATGGCAAGTTTCTCACTTCCGGCGACAGGTTTACATTAATGGCCTTCGACCGAAATATTTTGTGTGGTGTTCGACGCCAAGTCCTTTATTCACACCACGTGAATTGTACTGCGGTACCTTGAGGGTCATTATCATTATTGGTGATTCCTCTCGCGCCTGTTAACATCTTACATCATTGGCTGGTAATCAGGCGATGTCTTTCCATGTTCGACTCCAGAACAACTTTCACATGGATCGAATTGTACTTCGAGTGAAGATCAAACGAGCTTGAAGACCCCGGATCTAGTTTCATCCATCCGGGCTGCGATATATATTCAGGGAAATAAAGACATCAAATGTACATCATTGCTGCACAGATAATCATCCAATCAAAAGGATGATGGCTCTATCAGAATCATCAGTCTACACTCAGACGATTGTCTGTCCTATGTACATGAAAATGAATTTATAGAGCTGAGCATAGGAATGCCCGCCTCAGCTAGATCATAAAAATATTATGAAGATAATGTATTGTATTGTATCTTATTACAGGTCTCCTCCCAGCTTGAAAGAAATTCGGATCCTCATAATAAAGCATTTCACCCGACATCAAAAGATTAACGACCTCATGCTTTAGGGGGCAACTGTTATAGAAATTTTTGGGCACTACAAGCCCAAGCAAGAAATTTCCATAAACTAGGGGCTCCTAAGTCCCTAAAAGTATTGTTATAACCCCTAAAAGAACCAGGTCAATAGATTACAGCTTCTCCCGGAAGTTCTCCATGAAAAACTACTCAGAATTGGTCAAAACAAGATCATTTCAGCTGCTCCACTGGCCAAGTGCATTGCATCTCCTCTAAATACACTATGTGGGTGCGTTTCATTTCAAAATTCCCTTCTATGGGGTGCGATGGGTGAGAAATGACAAATGGCAGTGTCATTCTGTGAGGTGGAGAGGCAATGGAAGCTTCCAGAAACTTCTACTGTGACACTTGCCTCTCTGAATTCGACCAAGGATGAGTAAGAGATCATCAATATCCAAGTGGAAGCAAGAACTATCAGAGGGAAGACACTAATCAAATCATAAGCTGACTCATCTCCATTACAGATATCTATATATGGATCCCTCATCCCAGAGATCCAGGGGCTGGAATTTTGCATATTGTAAGGAATTGTTGTTGGTTTCTTGAGACAAACATCAGATTGTTGGGTGATCTAAGCTTTGTATGAGGTGAAGAGGGGCTTCATTGCTGGGAGGTTGATGCTGGGTCAGAACTACTGGTTGTAACTCCTCTTGGCTCTTTCTTGTTTATCAATAAAAGCTATTCAAGTTTTCCTCCATGCTCTTTTGTCATTAATGTTTGCTACATTTGTATGGTCAATTTACATCTGATCCTAGATTGTTTATGATTATAGATCCATGTCTTTGTATAGTGCTATGCTACTGTGATCTTACAGGTACTTTGTGAAGCTGGGCGTGCAAGGGAGCAGGTAGCTAAAGACTATCAAAGAGGAGAGGAACCAAATCAGGAGATTAGCGCAAGACAGAGGTTGGTATTTCTGTTCCTCTCTATCTATAATTCATAAAGGACAGACGAAAGTAGCTTTTCTCTATTTGTTTCTAAGGCAGATGTCACACCTTATTGGGATAGAGTAGTTCTATATAGACACTTTTCCCTGTAACAGGGGTAGTATAGCTCACCCACATGTTTTACCCCTACTTATTCGAGATAAGTCAGATTGCAGAGAGGTGGCATATAAAACTGTAGGTAATGGAATTACTAAAGTGCTTAAGGAATCTAATAAGAGATATTGGTCTGTATTCCCTATGAGATTTGGTATATTTACATTATCCAATTATTTCCATGTTCTAAAGGAAATCCTAGCAATTCGAGCTCCTAAATTGTCCACTATTCCTAACAGACAGTATGATCTGAGCGCAGTAGTCAATAATTTCACTGCTTCACAAGGAATTAGGTAGTTTATTCATGAAGAAAATAATTTTGATGATTTATTTTCTTAATCTCCCTCCTATGTGTCAGTGTTAAATTGGGTTGAAGAACAATTAATGGTGGAAGAGAAAGGACAATTTTCTCATTTCAGGACTTCCCGATTAGCCACTTTTCCACTCGATTTGTTATAGTTACCACTTCTAAAATTTCCATCTATTAAGGAGCTTATAGATGTCACTCAGCCTGGAGCTTCTTCATAGACAGTGTTTCCTCCTCAAGGCTAGCAGACTGTTGTTGGAAGTTCCTCTACTTCCCAAGGAGAAGCGTTTGTGAATGATCCTAAACTGAATGGAGCATGGAATGAATATGTTACCATCATTAATCCTTATATTGGAGGAGAAGCCATGGTTTCTCAAATAAAAGATTCCTCACAATAGATCGATGTTATAATTACTCCTAAGGATATCAAACAAGGCACATATTTAGAAAAAACTACATATCCTAAGTTTTTTATGCATGAGTAGAAGGATTTTGAAGTGATTCTAGCTTTTCCTACTTCCGAGGTCATTCTCAAGGTCAAGGAAATACCTCCATTGGATATAGTCCTTAGCATAAGGTTGTAGCCAAAAGAGGTAGAAAAAAGAGGAATCTTGATCAATCCTAGGCACTAGTACCTGGAAAGGCCACTCCCTTTGAAGTTCTCTGGAAAGGTTCTTCTACCGCTCTAACAGATGAAATAGGAAAACTAACTCAATTCACTAGAGCATATGCCTCTGCCACTATGGAAAAATAAGTTTAGGTTCAAGATCTCCTTAAATAAAAAGAAGCGAAAATCAATATGATGGAGCAAATGTTTGATTCAAAGAAAAAGAAAATTTATGAGCAGTGGCAGAAAGAATTATCAAAATTGCAGAAAAACTTTAATGCATTAAAGCTGCAAGATGATGAGGAAATAAGAATCAAGGAAAACCAAATTAAAGAGATACAACAAAAATTAGAACAACTGCAAGGTAGTCCTCCTCAGTTAAACAAATTTAAGCAATAATCTAGAGAACTGAATTCTTTACTCATGAATCATCATAATTATTTTGCAATAAGCTTATGATAATTCAATATCAATGAAAAATAGGCAATGCCCTTGAAAATAGAAACAAGAAATGCTAAAAATAGAAATGTTGAAAATAGCATTGTTATAGATAGCATTTCGAGATACATTCCAATTTTAATTAGTCCCTAAATTAAAATTGAGAATTAAAATTCGAATTTGATCTCAGCGGTTGTTTGTAAAATAATTAATTAATTTATCTTGAGTTAATTAGTTGGAGAAAATCAAACATGAAGTCTATGTGAAGACATGCAACAATTATCCCTTTGATTGAGGAAGTTATCCCTTAATTAAGGAGAGTCAGGATGAGTTGTACTTTGAGTTGTAATTAGTTAGCTTAGTTAACTGAGTTAAGTCTAGTTAGATTAGTTCCAACAGTTTGTGGAACTGATTGTGAGTTCAGTTAGTCAATGCATGCATGCATGCAACTAGTGTACTTTAGATAACTAAATATTCTCTCATAAATAACTCATGCATGTCAGTTCAGACAGAGACCTAGTTGAGATCAAAGGATGGGCAATGTACTATCAGTTGCAGGAATATTCCCATAAGGATATCTCTTGCATGCAGAATGAATTCTTTCCTTGAGGATTGCACAGTTATTTCAAAGGTTAGTGAGCAGTGTGTGAGGTTATTACACAGGTGGAAGCTTGAGGACCCAGGAGAAACTATGCAAGGAAATAGGAGGCTTGGAGGACTGAAGGAAGGCACAAGTGTTGTCTATTCTATCTATGAGCAGAAGTGAGGAATTATACTGAGAGATGGATAGCTTGTGAGCCAAAGCTTTGTGTAATCTTGAGATATTTCCACTTGTATGATAATACAGAGATCGGGGTTTTTAGCTGAGGCTTTCCTTAGAGTATTCTTCAGTGTTCATGTGTGATTGATTTCTTCTTCATCTGTTATATGTGTTCTATTTGATCTTGCTCAAAATTGATTAAGTTTCTGCAAGTTTGTTTGTAGAAGTAGATCAAGTATTTTGCTTTAGTTACAATGCATTATCAGGTGATCTATAGTAGAATTTCTACATGGTATCAGACGAAAGGTGATCAAAGCAGAGAACAGTATACAAAGAAGGGAGAAGTTCAAAGTTTGAAGTTCTTGATTGTAGAAATCGAATTCTTATCACATCTCAAAGTTCACCAATGGCGTTCAATGGTTTGAGACTCAAGTATGCCCTAGATGGTAGGTCAAATTATATAGCCTGGAAGGATCGCATGGAAGCGGTATTAGAGGACAAAAATTTGAAGGACTTCATTCATCAAGAAGTCCCCAATCCAGCAATAGCTAATGCCCAAGAATTGGCGGAATGGAAGAAATGTGTGGCGAGAGTGAGGAGGATTCTTATGGAGGGAGTTCGAGACCATATTGCCTCAAGTCTCCATGGGAAGGAGACACCGTTTTCAATGTGGAAGACATTGAAGGATCTATAGCAGAACAGCAGCGATCATAGGAAGCTGGCACTGAAAGACAAGCTTCGAAAAATCAAGTGTGAAAAGGGCGACACGATCTCTACATATCTGAACAAGCTCACCACCTGCAGGGATGAGCTTGGAAGTGTATGAATCACGACAACCGATGATGACATGGTGAGTCTTACTCTCCTCGATCTTCCTAATAGCTGGCATAGCTACCAAGACTCAGTGAATGGAAGAGAGGAACTGCCAGATTGGGAACAACTGTGGTCAGATCTGATGCAGGAGGAGATCAGGAGAAGCACCAGAGATGGTTATTCATCAAAGCACGATGATGAAGAAAATATAGCCTTAGCAAGTAAGGCGAGGAAAGGGAAAGGGAAGGCTTCCCATTCCAAATCAAGTTTTTCCCATGGTGGGAAGAATATTGACAAATCTAAAGTGCGATGCTTTAATTGTCATGAGGTGGGCCATTATGCAATAAATTATGCACAGAAGAAATCCAAGAAGGGATCCTTGAAAGGATCAAATGGTGATGCATTGGCCTCATAGTTCGAATTGGATATCACCCTCATCGCATGCATGGTTTCATCGATGGTGGGTTGTGTTTGGTACCTGGATAGTGGAGCCTCATTCCACATGACCGGCGATAAGAGTTTATTCAGTACCTTGGAGGAGAAGGACCTTCAGATGTGCATAGAGATGGGCGATGATGGTGTTATCACTCAGATTTTCCTTGAAGTTGTTGGGAAGAGGAAAGGGGTCCGAGGTAACCACAAACCAACTTTTAAGTATAGAATATAGCCAATCTATACCCAGAGAGGGCTCTCTCTTTAAGTTTTAGCTTTGTTTTAAAAGATATTAGGCCACTTATGAAAGTTTAAGAGTTTTGATTATGTTTGGTGGTGGAATTCAATAGTAGAGGGGTAGGACTGAGTAGTTTAAGCCATTGGGCTAATGGAGTCAAAGAGATGGCTTAACTGGATTTTTTTTCTTAACAAGGGATGGTTTTATAGGGAAAGGTAGCTAAACATGGAACAAATAGAGACTTAAAAAAGATGGAATGGAATCAAAAGAGATGAAGGGAAATTAAGAATCCTTCAACATATTTTAAAAGAGGGAACTTGGATGATTATCAATAAAGAGAAATTAAGAATTATTTACCAAATAATCAAAATGAATAAACTAGGAAACAGGAGCAATTAAGAATTCACTATTTATGCTAGTTATAGAGGAAAACATTAAGAATGACAACGATTGAAACAGGTTGCACTCGAACACTTTCTGAATTATTCTTTTTCGTTTATCATTCAGATATGAAACACAGTTGATATAATAAACAAGAAAACTTTACAACATGAGATATAGAAGACTTATTGATCCGGTGTGTGACTCATGAATCCTATGAAAAGTCCTTAGAATCAATTCTTCATCTAGCTATCCATACAAAATTTTATCCAACCGCACTTTATTCCAAAATAATCAGTATTATAGCAATGTCTAAGAATCCACACTCAATACTCCAATTGCGGGAGTATTTATACAAAAAACTTTACAAAAAATATCTCATAACAGAGTGAGATATATTCTAGGATGACTATGAACAAGTTACAAGAAAATACAGACAAATGGTCTTGTAGATAGGAGAAAAGGTAAACTGATGTTGGCCCTATGATTTGGCTTGCTATTGTCTTCTTTGGTAACTCTGTGTTGGCTGCCCTATTTTCACTGATACTCTTTACCTGTTTTGATACTCTTCGACCTGTTTGATCTCTATTTATCCTCTTTACCATCACTTATTGCAGTGAATAACCAAAATTTACCCAAGGATAATTTTACAAAATTCCTAACATTTCTTCCTACCATTGTGTTTCTGGAATTTTGGTTTTTTGAAGTTTTCTCACGGTCTCATCAGTTTCTGTGTACTTGAAAAAGGTAGGTTGAATTGGAAATAAGTGCTTTATCTCATGCTCGACATAGAACAAGTTCTCTAGACTGTCATAGAGAACTCTGCCTGTAGGCAATGCTTTTGTTGCTGCACTTGTTGATGGACTTGCTTGGTTGCCTATATACTTATTCAATTTCTCCACATAGTCTTTATGACTCATTAGTTTATCATGAATAACTAAAGGACTTGGAAACCCTTTACTCTGTAAAATATCAAATCTCTTCATGAAAGCATTAATTTCTTCCTTCATGTCATGGCACCATCTTTCTAAGTTTTGCAGCAGAGTTCTTTTAGTAAAAACCCTTTTGACTTCCAAAATTGTCCCTGTTCTATCTTGAATGGCCAGTTCTTCAAGCTGGTACTTATTCATGGTATTCAAAAACTATATAAACCTGCTAGCTTCCTCAGGCATATTTCCTAACTCGTTCCTTGCCCTTTGAACTTCTTCTTGAGCTAGCTTTACTGAATCAATTTGCTCAAAAATTATTTGAATTGATGGCCAAACATCATTTATTGATTGAGTGATGTTGGCCCAAAGAATTTTCTTGATTTCTGTCAGAGGCTTGTAAAATGTAAGGTCTTTTTCTAATGATTTTACTTTGTTTTCTAACCCTTTAATCTCTCTTGTCTTTTCTGCCACATTTATCTTTGAGAGATCATACCTCTGTTCTAAGTTGGCATATTTTTCTTTTACCTTATTTAGCTCTGAAACTTGTAGTTTCATGTCTTCCATTGATTTTATTAGTTCCTCTATGCTCAAATTGACAATACTATCCTGTGCTGCTCCTGTTGTTCCTATTGTTGTTGTACTTATGATCATCTCTGTTGTGGCTGCTGGAATATTTGGTGCCAGAGCTACTCCAAGAGTTGAAGGGACTACAGTTAAGACTACTGGTACCACATTGGGAGGCTGAGGGGTCAACTCTCCCTGCTTGTCCTTCAATGCTTTTTCTAGTTCTTGCTCAGTCTCATTCAATCGTTCATTAAGTTTTAAGAGCAAATCCATCAGCTCTTCTTCAAATTTTTTCTTTATGATCTCAGCAGTCTGTGGATGCCTTGAAGGAGGCAGCTTTAGCTGCTTCCTTAAGGCAGCAATATCTTCATCTTTATTTTTGATTAAGGCTTCTATAGCCTTTATATCTTTGGGATCATGACCCAATCCAATAGTTATTTCTTCTAAAGACTTTATTATGTTATCTTTGGACTGGGAGAAGGCTTTCTCCAAGTGTAGTTGGGCAGTTGTGTTATCCAAAGAATTTTGCAACCTTTGGGCCATCATTGCCTTACTAGTCAAGGTTGAATAAATCATTTCTCCAGTTTGTTTATGCAATTCAATCTGATCCAAAGGATGAATATCCTTTGCCATGACCTCAAAATTTGTTCTGAGATAATCTGCTGTTGATTTAGGCTGTTGCACCTTTGGTTTGAAATAGCTCATTATCATTTTGCCTTCTTTGATGTCATAGGCTGACATCAATCTCTATTGATTTGTGGGGGCCATTTTCAAATATTGATTATAAACTTGAAGCCTCAATGGATCATTCTTGGCCTTTATTTCTATAAATGTTTTCTTGATATCTGAGGCATCTTTCCCTGGTGGCCTGAAAGAAGATACCTCTGCACTTTTTTGTCTTTCTAGCTCCTATCTCTATGAGCTAGTGGATGTTCCTCCTACTAGAAACGTTTGTTGGCTATCTACTCTTTATTCCCTCTGACTATTTGTAGTCACTTCAACAAATTCCTCCTCTGAAAGGGGATTTAGTCTTTGCCTTTTTGTTCCAAGCTGTCCTGAAGGTCCACTGACAGGGGTAGTTGTTTCCCTGTCTCTCTTTTGTTTCTTTCCTCATTTAGAGGAGTTTGCAAAACAGGAGGTTCTCCCATATTTCCCTGAGTGGGAGGAGTATGTATTTGGGCCTGTTCTTTGGAAGTTTTAGTTTGCTTAGACATTGTAGACTATTCTGTGGTTTGAATGTTGGTCTCTAATTCCTTGCCTTTTGATGTTCCTATGGCTGGTGTGCTGGTTTCCTGTGAAGGTTGCTGAGAGGTTCCAGCAATGGAGGCACCAATTCCTGATCTTTGAGATAACTCAAATGGTACCTACCCAAAAGAATCCAAGTCAAGTTTTTTCTCAAGATCTCTCATAACATTCTCAATATTGACATGTTCACTATTATTTTCTACTAGGGTCCCTTCCTTCCATTCATCCATATTTGCAAATTGTTCAATTTCTGGGATCCTATGGTGAATGTAGGGTGACAATTTGTTCTTCATTATTCTATCACATATAAAGTTGTTAGGGTCATATGGCCTCCAACAAAAACTTTTGTGCAACTTAAGATGATCTTCTAGAATATTCTCTGCTTCTCTCCATGCTTCCCAATCATTGTAAACAAAAGGGCATAACTGATTTTTGATTCTAAGTTGAGCTTTCTTTTTGGCTTTGCAAAAATGAACCATGTTTGTATGTATAATTTGTTTGAAATATTCCAATACAAACAGTCTCATTGGAACATATTTTGGTAACTTGAAAGGGCAGAGCTCAAATCCATATATCCTAATTTCTGTATGGTTCTTGTATAGGTACCAATCACCTATTCTGTATTGCATGAAGAGCTGTAGGATTGTCTTAATGTCACCATTGATCCTAGGAGGGGAAACCCCTGTCAATAAGGTTGTTTTTATCAGTGGATAAGTCTTTTATCTGAAATTCTTTATCCGCAAGACACAGAGAGTCTAAATCTTGATGAGGGTCTTTCATGGGTGCAACTGTCAACAGGGGTTTCCATTTCTGGTTCTTGTGGATTCAGAAAGGTATTTTGGTTTTCAGTGAAAAAATGAGCAAATTCACAGGTCTCGGAGCTTATATGGCGAAATAAAGACTGAATTTAAAGTAAATTTTGGCCTTTTATGTGGAATTTGCAGTGTAAAACATGAATTTGCAGGGTTTTGGTGGAAATTGGATAAATACATGTGTTTGGGGAGTGAGCAGTGTGAAAATAGGTATAGGCAGTAGCCGACAGGTTCTGGGCTGGTTCGGCTGCAAATTCCTTAGCAAGGTGGTGGTTGGAAATATTCGACAGTTGATCTCGACGTTCTTTGCATGGGAACACTAGTATATGGTAAAAAACAATAAAAATGACATTCATTTGTTTTATTAACAAAGTTAAGGTTGGCGGGGGTTTTTTGTTATTCGGGCGGAAGACGTGCGCGAGAAATGATGTTTTGTTGTATGCGGAGGGTGGTAAGCGGTATGGTATCGCACCGCTTTTGGGAGCGGGCGATATTTAGCCAGGAGCCAGCGATTCGATTAGTTGCGTGACGCCTGGTGGAGGTACGATGTAAAAACCGATTGGTGATCACGCGTTAACGTGTGGTCACCAAGGGGTGTGCAATATGGATAATGACCGTTGGATGATGGAGGCGCGATCGAACAGCTGAGGGAGGCGCGATGCAGCAGAGTTTAACTGTGGCGGGCCCGACATAATCAGGAGTTAATTAATCATATCGGGGGTGTTGATATAACTGGTTGGGGGTTCTTAATTCACTATGAGGGTTGATTAATCCCGATTAATGCGGCAGGGGGATTAGGTTGTTAACTAGTTACGGGTTAACTAGTTAATCCTATTTAAACATATTTATGGTTATAATTAACCAAAGGGGCAGAATATATAAAATTTGGGGATTTTTGCTATATTTAAATAATACGGGAAGGGGTAATATTGTGCAGTAGTTATAGATTTAAATAGGTTAATAGTTAATATGACAATGTAATGAAAAGCACCAAGTAAAACATTAGGATTATGTATCTAACTTAGGCTTAAGTGGGAAAAGGGGGTTTTATGTGATATTTGTGTATTTTTCCTAAGTAAAATAGGATTTTACTTAGGAAAAGACTTATGAGAGTGAATGAATGATGGTTTTAAGTACTTAGGATTTTAGATTATTGGGCCGAGGGTCCGGTCCCTCCAGAAGTCATAGAAATGCTCTGAGCCCCTCTAATTTTCAAATGCCTTAGTACTTAAGGGGAATTAGTGAAAATTTAGGGAAAGATGAGAAGGGGAGTTAATTATTTGACCTTGCCTTGATTGAAATGCTTCCAATGTGATGTCTGCCATGCACTTGTGATGAAAGTGAAAATTAACACTTTTATTGTCATTATCCATCACATGTAATTCTGCAACATCATCTACCTACCCTACCTACTTTAACCTAACATTTTTTCTTCTTTATTTGGGTGCACTTAAACTGGCAAACCCTTATCACACTTTCTTTTCTTTTACATGTGGATATCTATCTAAATCTAACCTTATTACATCTAAGGGCTCTGATTAAACTTTTGAGCTCCTTTTATTTACTCTACCTGTCTACTTATCTACCAAGATTAAACAGTTTGGTCAGATTTTATTCTCTATCTCTAAAACATAAAATTGAAAATATGAACTAGCCAAGCTTAAGCTGTTTGACTATTCATCAATTGTGGCATAAGTTACAAACTGCACACAATTGTTTATTGCATAAGAGTAAAAAGTAGTGGCATTTAGACTTGCACACTTTCCTTGGTCTTTCTTTTGGTGGGGTTCATTTTCTTTTACTTTTTTGACCATCTTATTCTTTTCACCCTTTGATTTTTCTTTTAGGGTATACCCTCTTTACACTTTTTAAATTTTTTGATTTTTTGAAAATATGGAAAACCTTTGCAACAAGTAAATGTATGAACATATTCATAGCCCATCCAGTCAATCATGAAATATGACACCTATTGGTATAGGAGCATAACACTGGCTCCACTTGGGGATGGCTTTTCCTGGTGGAAAGTCGAGAACAACAGGTCAGATGGCCTCTAAATGATTTTGACTGAACTCTAAAATATTCTTATGCTTGTTGCTTTATTGTATGAATGACAGTAATACTTTTGAAGCTTAGGGCCTTCTCTGCGGGCTTCAACTCCAACAAGTTACTATCCAATCCAAAACTGTGACATTACAAAGGATATAATATGTACATGTTAAAAAATCAGGGTACATTAATAGGTAGGATCAAAGTAATGTTTCAACATCCAACCATTAACTGGCCCTTCTTCTATTTCTGTGCCATCCAAGTTTTTCAGATAATATGTATTGTTTCCTTGTAAGGCATAGATAATATAAGGTCCTTTCCATAGGAATTCAAACTTCCCATGTTTTCCCTTATCCTCTCTCCTGGAATCCCATCTTAACACTCTGTCTCCAACGTAGAAATCTTCTGCCTTGGTTCTTTTGTTAAATATCTTCTTAAGCTTCTCCTGCAACACTTTGGATCTTTGATACACTTCCTCTCTAGTCTGCTGCAGATTGATAGTCTGGTTTATCCTCCTTTGAATATCATTAGGTTCCACTTGAGCTTCTTGAAGTAATTTCATTATAGGAACTCCTAAAGATGAAGGAAATACAACCTCCATGCCATAGACTAACCCATAAGGACTAGTTCCAATAGATTTTTTGGTGGTGATTCTATCTGCCCAAAGTGCATTTGTAAGTTTTTTGTGCCAATTTTTCTTGTTCTCCTCCAATAATTTTTAATGATATTAATAAGGCTCTTATTGGAAGACTCAGCTAGTCCATTACCTTGAGGGCAATAGGCTATGGAACGGCCTAAGGTGATATGGTACTTATTACAAAAACTTATCATCTTCTTGGATTTGAAGGTAGCAGCATTGTTAGTGATGATTTTATCAGGACAGCCAAATCTAGAAAATATGTTGGTTTCTAAGAATCCTATGATCACTGTGTCATTGGCTTGTCTGGAAAGAATGGCTTCTATCCATTTGGTGAAATAGTTTGTGGCAATGAGAATCCATTTATGTTGGCCAGAAGAGGGAGGATGGATTTCTCCAATGAGGTCCAAGCCCCATTGTTGGAAGGGTTTTTCAGTAGAAATTGGTCTGAGGGGTAAAGGTAACAATTTCCTCTTGCCTTCAAAAATTTCACATTTATGGCAAGCAGTAACAAATTTCTTTACATCAACGAACAAGGTTGGCCAATAAAATTCAACCCTTAGGATCTTGTCTGCAGTTGATTTCCAGTAAAGGTATCCACCACAGTCTCCTGCATGAAATTCTTGATGAGCCTTGTTAGCTTCTTCTTTTAATAAACAATTCAATAGAATACCTTCATGATTTTCCCAAAAGAAAGCATTATCTAAAATACAAAGCTTTGAAGCTTTCATCTTTAAAAACATTTTCTTTGTTCTAGATAACCCTAGAGGAGCCTGTAGTTTTAATAGTACATAAATTACATCAGCATACCAAGGTGAATCTAAGAAGGCTTGGCTAATTTGTGGAGTCGCCATCTCCTATTCATTATCCAGTTCATTAATGTCTAGGACTTGACAATTTGTTTCTGTCATGAGTTTAGCCAAGCCCTGTCCTTTTATTGGCTTTGTAGGTTTTATTTCAATATCATACTCTAGTATGGTAGCAATCCATTTACCTCTTTTGCCCTCAATTCCATCCTGGGTTAAGATGTATTTGACAATAGCATTTGCTACATAGGCTATCACATGGGAGTACGATATGTAGACTCTAAAGTCTTTGATGGCTTCTACAAGTGAAAAAGCTTGTTTTTCCATGATTTTGTATTTTAATGATGCATCCCTAAGTGCTTTACTAAAAAATGCTATGGGTTTCTCACATCCTTGATCATCCTTTTGTAATAAAATAGTTGCTATAGTGTGTTCTAATGCAAATGAAAATATTATGAAGTCTCTATCAAATTGTGGACTAGTAAGGGCTGGTGTTCTAGTTAAAGCCATTTTAATTTCTTCAAATGCTTGTTTGGCTTCTACTGTCCATTTAATACTTGAATCCTTTTTTCACATATCATTAAGTAATCTAATTAGTTCGGCTAAGTTAGATATGAATCTTCTCAAAAAAATTATCTTTCCTAAGAAAGCTTGAAGTTCTTTGATATTTCGTGGGTGAGGTATCTGCAGGATAGCTTCTATTCTTGCAGGATCAATCCTAATACCATCTTTGGAAATTATATGGCCCAAGAATTTACCTTCCTCTAGACCAAACAAGGACTTCTTTGGATTCAAAGAAGTACCATATTTTTTTCATTTTAGGAATACTTGTCTAAGATGATCAAAATTTTGCTGATCTGATTTAGAAAAAACAATTAAGTCATCTAGATATATAACCAGAAAATCATGAATTTCTTTTGCAAATGATATGTCCATTGCTCTTTGGAAGGTTTCTCCTGCATTTTTAAGTCCAAATGGCATTTTGGATGTACATGAATGTGCCCTATGGTGTTGAAACCAGAATCTGGTTATACCTTGAGAACCCATCTAAAAGTGAAATCTTAGAAGCACCTACTACCCTTTGTAAAATATGATCCATCTTGGGTAAAGGGTAGTTATCCTTCAAAGAAACCCTTTTTACATTTCTTAAATCAACACATAATCTAATCTCCCCAGTTTTCTTCCTAGTGGGTACTAGATTAGACACCCACTCTAATAGGAGAAATTATCCCTGCTTCATACATTCGTTCGATTTATTTTTCCATTAAGGGCAACAGTACAGGGTTAATTCTTCTGATTTTTTGTTTGAATGGTTTCTGATTTTCTTTCAAAGGTATTGTATGCTGAATTATATAGGTGTCATATGATTTCAAGTCCTCATGACTCCAGGCAAAGACATCTTGGAATTCTCTCATTACCTCAACACATTTTATTTTTTGGTCAAGGGGAAAAGATTTAGATAACTTTATCATTTTTGGATTTTCTTCAGTCCCTAAGTTATATTCATCAATATCTGCTTTTAATGGTTCCATCTTAGGTTTCTTTGGAATATCATTGGAATTAAAGAGGTCTTCCAGAGGAGTTAATCCTTTGGGCAAATGATTGTCTTTTAAATTAATGATTTTAGATTCTCCTTCAATAACCTCATCAATATCCATTTGTTTAAGGTCCTGCATTTCTTTGTTGGTGAATTTTGTGGGATGAAGCATTTGAATTGTACTTTCTTGTGAAATATCTGTTTCTACCTCATTTGTTTGATCAAATTCAAAAATTGTATCTACATCTATGTGACTGTTAGAAAATTCTTCATCTAAAGTCAAGAAATTGTTAATCTGCTCATCACTATCAAACACTTTCCAGTTCTTTAAATTTTCAGGTATGGCTGGTCTGTGTCTAATCTCTGCTGTGAATTGATGATTAGGTTCAAATGGTAATTTGCAGGTGCTGGCAAACACTGCCAAACTATGGGCTTGCAAGTTATGTTTTCTTGGGACTTTAGCAAGCTGAGTTTCCAGAAAAGTATTGAGAATCTCTATAACCATTCCTCTTTAGTATCTCAATCTCAGATCATTTGTCAGATACTTCCCTTTGATTTGTTGAATGATTAAATTAGAATCTCCTATGACAGATACTCTAATTGCCCCTAATCTTTTGACAAGTTTAAGACCTAGCAAGAGAGCTTCATACTCTGCCATATTGTTGGTGCACTTAAAGTTTAACCTGTAGGCATGGCCTTCAGCATGGTCATTTTCAAGATTTTACACCCAAACTCCTGCTCCTGCTTCTAATTTGTTGACTGAACCATCAAGTTCTAAGTGCCAGAGAATTTCATGTTCGTAATTGGTATCAGGAGTATCAGGAATATGTTTAACAGTGAGATTTGGTTTTTTACTTTCTTCTGGTTTCTATTGGGTATCTGATGTTTCATTATTCTTAGAGATTTCTTGGATTTGAACATTAGAATTTTCTTTTGTAATTTCTTTTGGTTCTGCTGCTAAAACTTTTAATTCATTGCAGGGATCACTTTCGGCATTGTAAAGAATGAAAGAATCCATATCAGAGTGTACTGAGTAGATGGGGAAATTTTGGGGTTTCTCCTAACTACTTACTACATATTTCATTAAAGTTTCTCTGTATAGTTTCTTAGGTTGACTAAAAACTGAAATAGTAGCATATGACATGTCCAATTGAAGAGATCCTTGAAGCTTTGCACCCCAAGATCTGGACAATAACATGCCATACTTTGGTGGAATATCTGCTACTACTATGTCCATTAAGATTGTCTTTGCAGGATATTGAACCAGTGAAACACACAAGTCTTTGATTAATCCTAAACATCTCACCTAACTTGAATCAAAAGAAAAGAGGTCTTTGTATGGCCTAGTGATGTCTAGGTCTAATTTCTCCATTACAGACTTGGGCATTAGGTTGTGAGATGCCCCAGAATCAAACATGGCATTATGAAGTATTTTATCATGTATGTTTAAACTTACATAGAAAGGAGGGATTCCTCCATCTATCGGTTTTCCATTTACTTCAGGGCCAAAGATTAATTCAGGTTGGTCATCAAAAACATTTACTGAGTCTTCATTTCCAGAGATTTTGAGTGATCTATTGATTTGGCTTCAATAGACATCATGTTTAGCTAATTCCGATAACGGAACAACTACTTTTAATTTGCCTACTTCAGTCTCCAGATTAAAGGTTTTTCAGTCTAAGTTCTTGTATTTCGGACAGTTGGATTCTCTCTATCTTTTGTATATTTTGTGTTTTTCTCCTTTTCAGGAATGGGGTTATGAAGTGAAGTTGTTTCCAAATCAACTTCTGGAGGTTCTTCTACATTTCCTTTGGGAGGAAGAGAAGTGGAGAGTTGTCTGTTATTAGGTTGATTATCATATACATCTTCAATAATTGGATTAGCAGGATTAGCATCTGATCTAGAAAGAATATGTACAGGGGTGGTATTGGTCTTACCTTTGTTGGGCTGTTTTGTAGATTTATGTTTGTTGGTTTCAAAGACATCAATTCTTCTGCTCCTCAGATTATATTTCTTGTGGACTTCATAAATGGTTGTATCATATCCCTCCCTGAAGTAAAATGATTCACCTGACTGAGTTTGGAATTGTTTGAGAATGTGAGCTTCTTGATCCTCTTGGGTCAAGAAAAATTGTTGTTCATTATTGAGTCCCATCCAGTTTATTTGAGTATCTTATGGTGGTTCATCAGAATTTGAGGCTTCAGCATAATTTTCCTGGAATGGGGATCAAATGTTTTGGTCAGGACCAGTCTTTCCAGTGTTCTGGTTTTGGTTTTTCCTGAAATTTGGATTTCTTTCAGTATTGGTCGGCTGACCATCCCAAGGGGATTTCCTTTCAATTGTTTCTACTCTATCTCCTAGCCTATCCATTCCTTTAATAATAGCATCTAGTTTCTGTTCAAAGGTTGATGGTTCTTCTTTCAATGGTATCCTCCTTTCACTTCTAGCCTTGGCTCGTTTAGATATCAAGTTGGATTCAACACTAACAGCTATACTTTGCATATCTTCTAAAGTTCAAGGAGATCTTTCCCTAAGCTGGTATGCCATATCAGAATCAAATCCATCAGAGAATTTGATTAAAGCTAAATCTAGGGGAGGTCTGAGGTTTTGAGGGATAGCATTGTAAATGTTATTGAACCTAGTGCAGTAATCTTGCATAGTTTCTTGTGTTCCTCTCTTCAGGTTTTCATATTCTGATAAGATTTGGAGAGGATATTTCTTCTTTTCCCATCTATTTAAGAATGTTCTATAAAGAGCTTCTAAGTCATTGATACTATTTGCAGGAAGGGCTCTAAACCAAGTTCTAACTTCTCCAGTCAGACTTTGAACAAATATTCTCATTCTTACATCATCTGTATCTATTTCATATATTTCAAAGTAATCAGTAATTTTTTTGGTATGTTGTTGTGCAGTGTAGGTACCAGAACCATCGAATGGAGTGATTTTACTTTGATAGTCTTGGGGCATAGCCCCTGGATTGGCTGGTAATACCAAGGGAGTATACCTGTTTTCCATTGCAGTAGGTAGTGATGAAACAATAGCTGGGGTTGGTCTTGGAGTGGTGGACGAAGGGGTAGAATGGGTGATTTGAGGTTGAGATGTCTGAGGAAATGATGATGAACTTGGAGAGGCGGTAGTGATCATAGAAAGGTTTGGTGTTCCTTCATAGGTAAGCTCAGACTGTATGGAGTTCTGCAAATGTCTATCAAGATGTGAAGTGACAAATTCAAGCTGTAAATCTTCAATAAATACTGGGTCATGAACCAAGCAGAGCAACTCAGATTCAGAAAAGGTTACAAATAAAGAAGTCTCAAATTTCTCATCAAAGGGTTCGTCCTCAAGGTAGATCCACTTCACAGGATAGGATCTTGATCTGTAGAGAGGCCGAGAACTAGCAGAAATTTCTTGGCTTTCCTGTCTCCTAAGAATTCTGGGAATCAGATTAGGATTTTCAAACACAAGTGGAGCATTTGGATCAGGATTAGCTCTGGTGTAATGAGTCCTTTCTGAAGCCAAGTTTCTAGATGTATTTTTGGTTTTTCTCTAAATGGGATTAACAACACAATTTCAACAATTTCTTTAAGAGGTTTTAGATATGGGAATTGAACTTTATTAAAGACTTATTTGACAAGAGGAACTGATCAAGTGCTTGAAACCAGATGTTCAATCCATAAACTAGACCAGAGATAGACTAAAGCAACATTCATTTACTTATGCGTTTGCAAAGCAAGGGCAGTTCAAAGGCTACCTAGCTAACTTCAAGCTTCGTCCATAGTTTATAAAGTAAAAAATAGTAACAAACAAATTTTTTGTTCCCCAGCAGAGTCGCCACTATGTTATCACTCAAATTTTCCTTGAAGTTGTTGGGAAGAGGAAAGGGGTCCGAGGTAACCACAAACCAACTTTTAGGTACAGAATCTAGCCAATATGTACCTAGAGAGGGCTCTCTCTTTAAGTTTTAGCTTTGTTTTGAAAGATATTAGGCTAGTTATGAAAGTTTAGGAGTTTTGATTGTGTTTGGTGGTGGAATTCAATAGCAGAGGGGTAGGACTGAGTAGTTTAGGCCATTGGGCTAATGGATTCAAAGAATATGGCTTAACTGGATTTGGTTTCTTAACAAGGGATGGTTTCACAGGGCAAGGTAGTTAAACAGGGAACAAATAGAGACTTAAAAAATATGGAATGGACTCAAAAGAGATGAAGGGAAATTAAGAATCCTTCAACATATTTTAAAAGAGGGAACTTGGATGATTATCAATAAAGAGCAATTAAGAATTCTTTACCAAATAATCAAAATGAATAAACTAGAAAACAGGAGCAATTAAGAATTCACTGTATATGCTAGTTATAGAAGAAAACATTAAGAATAACAACGATTGTAAACAGATTGTACTCAAGCACTTTTTGAATTATTCTTTTTCGTTTATCATTCAGATATGAAACACAGTTGATATAATAAACAAGAAAACTTTAAAACATGAGATATAGAAGACTTATTGATTCGGTGTCTGACTCATGAATCCTATGAAAAGTCCTTAGCATCAATTCTTCATCCAGCTAGCCATACAAAATTTTGTCCAATAGCAATTTATTCCAAAATAATCAGTATTACAGCAATGTCTAAGAATCCACATTCAATACTCCAATTGAGGGAGTATTTATACAAAAAAAATTACAAAAAATATCTCATAACAAAGTGAGATATATTCTAGGATGACTATGAATAAGTTACAAGAAAATAGAGACAAATGGTCTCGTAGATAGGAGAAAAGGTAAATTGATGTTGTGTTGTTCCTATTCTTGTGAGTGTGCTGGAGGCAGGCCCTATGATTTGGCTTGCTACTGTCTTCTTTGGTAACTCTGTGTTGGCTGCCCTGTTTTCACTGATACTCTTTACCTGTTCTGATACTCTTCGACCTGTTTGATCTCTGTTTATCCTCTTTACCATCACTTACTACAGTAAATAACCAAAATTTACCCAAGGATAATTTTACAAAATTTCTAACATTTCTTCCCACCATTGTGTTTCTGGCATTCTGGTTTTCTGAAGTTTTCTCAGGGTCTCATCAGTTTCTGTGTACCTGAAAAAGGTAGGCTGAATTGGAAATAAGTGCTTTATCTCATGCTCGACATAGAACAAGTTCTCTAGACTATCATAGAGAACTTTGCCTGTAGGCAATGCTTTTGTTGCTGATGCACTTGTTGATGGACCTGCTTGGTTGCCTGTATACTTATTCAATTTCTCCACATAGTCTTTATGACTCATTAGTTTATCATGAATAACTAAAGGACTTGGCAACCCTTTACTCTGTAAAATATCAAATCTCTTCATGAAAGCATTAATTTCTTCCTGCATGTCATGGCACCTTCTTTCTAAGTTTTGCATCAGAGTTCTTTTAGTAAAAACCCTTTTGACTTCCAAAATTGTCCCTGTTCTATCTTGAATGCCCAATTCTTCAAGCTAGTACTTATTCCTGGTATTCAAAAATTGTATGAGCCTGCTGGCTTCCTCAGGCATATTTCCTAACTCTGCCCTTGCCTTTTGAACTTCTTCTTGAGCTAGCTTTACTAAATCAATTTGCTCAAAAATTATTTGAATTGATGGCCAAACATCATTTATTGATTGAGTGATGTTGGCCCAAAGAATTTTCTTGATTTCTGTCAAAGGCTTTTCAAATGTAAGGTCTTTTTATAATGATTTTACTTTGTTTTCTAACCCTTTAATCTCTCTTGTCTTTCCTGCCACATTTATCTTTGAGAGATCATACCTCTGTTCTAAGTTGGCATATTTTTCTTTTACCTTATTTAGCTCTGAAACTTGTAGTTTCATGTCTTCCATTGATTTTATTAGTTCTTCTGTGCTCAAATTGACAGTATTATCCTGTGTTGCTCCTATTGTTCCTGTTGTTGTTGTACCTGTGATCATCTCTGCTATGGCTGTTGGAATATTTAGTGCCAGAGTTGCTCCAAGAGTTGAAGGGACTGCAGTTAAGACTACTGGTACCACATTGGGAGGCTGAGGGGTCGACTCTCCCTGCTTGTCCTTCAATGCTTTTTCTAGTTCTTGCTCAGTCTCTTTCAATCGTTCATTAAGTTTTAAGAGCAAATCCATCAGCTCTTCTTCATATTTTTTCTTTATGATCTCAATAGTCTGTGGATGCCTTGAAGGAGGCAGCTTTAGATGGTTCCTTAAGGCAGCAATATATTTTTTTATTAAGGCTTTCGTAGCCTTTACATCTTTGGGATCATGACCCAATCCAATAATTATTTCTTCTAAAGACTTTATTCTGTTATCTTTGGCCTGGGAGAAGGATTTCTCCAAGTGTAGTTGGGCAGTTGTGTTATCCAAAAAATTTTGCAACCTTTGGGCCATCATTGCCTTACCAGTCAAGGTTGAATAAGTCATTTCTCTAGTTTTTTTATGCAATTCAATCTGATCCAAAGGATGAATATCCTTTTCCATGACCTCAAAATTTGTTTTGAGATAATCTATTACTGATTTAGGTTGTTGCACCTTTGGTTTGAAATAGCTCATTATCATTTTGCCTTCTTTGATGTCATAGGCTGACATCAATCTCTGTTGATTTGTGGGGGGCATTTTCAAATATTGATTATAAACTTGAAGCCTCAATGGATCATTCCCGGTCTTTATTTCTATAAATGTTTTCTTGATATCTAAGGCATCTTTCCCTGGTGGCCTGAAAGAAAATACCTTTGCACTTTGTTGTCTTTCTAGGTCCTGTCTCTGTGAGCTAGTGGATGTTCCTCCTACTGGAAAATTTTGCTAGCTATCTACTCTTTCTTCCCTCTGGCTATCTGTAGTCTCTTCAGAAAATTCCTCCTCTGAAAGGGGATTTAGTCTTTGCCTTTTTGTTCCAGGTTGTCCTGAAGGTCCACTGGCAGGGGTAGTTGTTTCCCTGTCTCTCTTTTTGTTTCTTTCCTCATTTAGAGGAGTTTGCAAAACTGGAGGTTCTCCCACATTGCCCTGAGTGGGAGGAGTATGTATTTGGGCCTGTTCTTTGGAAGTTTCAGGCTGCTTAGACATTGTAGACTGTTTTGTGGTTTGAATGCTGGTCTCTAATTCCTTGCCTTTTGATGTTCCTATGGCTGGTGTGCTAGTTTCCTGTGAAGGTTGCTGAGAGGTTCCAGCAATGGAGGCACCAATTCCTTATCTTTGAGATAACTCAAATGGTACCTGCCCAAAAGAATCCAAGTCAAGTTTTTTCTCAAGATCTCTCATAAAATTCTCAATATTGACCTATTCACTATTTCTTTCTACTAGGGTCCCTTTCTTCCATTCATCCATATTTGCAAATTGTTCAATTTCTGGGATCCTATGGTGAATGTAGGGTGACAATCTATTCTTCATTCTTCTATCACATATAAAGTTGTTAGAGTCATATGGCCTCCAACCAAAACTTTTGTGCAACTTAAGATGATCTTCTAGAATTTTCTCTGCTTCTCTCCATGCTTCCTTATCATTGCAGACAAAAGGGCCTAACTAATTTTTGATTCTGAGTTGAGCTTTCTTTTGGCTTTACAAAAATGAACCATGTATGTATGTATCTTTTGTCTGAAATATTCCAATGCAAACAGTCTCATTGGAATGTATTTTGGTAACTTGAAAGGGCAGATCTCACATCCATATATCCTAATTTCTGTATGGTTCTTGTATAGGTACCAATCACCTATTCTGTACTGCCTGGAAAGCTATAGGATTCTCTTAATGTCACCATTGATCCTAGGAGGGGAAACCCCTATCAATAAGGTGGTTTTTATCAGTGGATAATTCTTTTATCTGAAAGTATTTATCCGCAAGAGGCAGATAGTCTAAATATTTATGAGGGGCATTCATGGCTGCAACAGTCAAAGCCATAGGGGTTTCGATTTCTGGTTCTTGTGGATTCAGAAAGGAATTTCGGTTTTCAGTGAAACAATGAGAAAATTCATAGGTCTCGGAGCTTATATGGTGAAATAAAGATTGAATTTGCAGTAAATTTTGGCCTTTTATGTGGAATTTGCAATGTAAAACGTGAATTTGCAGAGTTTTGGTGGAAATTAGATAAATACATGTGTTCGAGGAGTGAGCAGTGTGAAAACAGGTACAGGAAGTAACCGATAGGTTCTGGGTTGGTTCAGCTACAAATTCCTTAGCAAGTGGCAGTTGGAAATCTTCGACAGTTGACCTCGACATTCTTTGCATGGGAACACTGGTATACGGTAAAAACAATGAAAATGACATTCATTTGTTTTATTAACAAAGTCAAGGTTGGCGGGGGTTTTTTGTTATTCGGGTGGATGACGTGCGCGGGAAATAATGTTTTGTCGTATGCGGAGGGCGGTAAGCAGTATGGTATCGCACTACTTTTGGGAGCGGGCAGTATTTAGCCGAGAGCCAGCGATTCGATTGGTTGCATGACGCGTGGCAGAGGTACGGTGTAAAAACCACTTGGTGATCGCACGTTAACGCGCGGTCACCAAGGGATGTGTGATATGGATAATGACCGTTGGATGATGGAGGCGCGATCGGACAGTTGAAGGGAGGCGCGATGCGGTGGAGTTTTATTGCAGCAGGCTTAACATAATCAGGAGTTAATTAATCATATCGGGGGTGTTGATATTGTTAACACCCAGGTTGTTCCCTATGACTCCCAAGGGTATACGGCCGGGGTAACCACTAACCAATCTTTGGATTACAGCTTCTAGCCAAACTGTAATCAGAGAGGGCTCTCTCTTTATAATTTGTCTCTGTTCTGATAGTATTTTAGGCTAGCTATGTTGTTCAAACTTTTGTTTTTATGTTTGGTTGGAGAATGTTTCAGTCAAGATATATATGCTCTCACTAGAATGTTATATGTCATTGGGCAATGGAGTCAGTGGTCCTTTAGCTGTTTTGAGGTGCTGTGTGATGCTGTAGTGATGATGCAGAGCAAGGTAGTGTCTGAGAAACAAACGTTCATAAAGTGATTGGGTGGGTTGTATCCAGTTTATGCAAGGCAATCGAGAATCTTACAGTAAACTGCTAGAGAAAGATAGTGAGAATATTGACTTAGAAGCATTTAAGAATTTCTAGGTAACATTCATACATATAGAATTAACAGCTACATGAGCAATTAAGAATTCATGTCCATGGTTAATTCTGGAGACAAACATTTACAGCAGTAAAAATTGAGTACAAGGTGTAGTAAAACAAATCCTGCACTATTCTTTTTCTTTACTGCTAGTTTAGTGTAACATGAATATGATTTGATAAACATAAGAAAGACAAGAACAGAGATTAAGGAAAAAACTTGTTATTTCATCAGACAGCACAGGAATTCTGCACCAACACATGAATCATCAGCAAGACACCATAGTTCCAGGAAATCACTGAGCTGATCTAGCTCTTTGTATTAAACAATTCTGAAAGTAAACAGTATACATGCCTCAGAGTGAAAAATTACCAACCCCTTATGCGTTACTAAGGGGAGTATATATACAAAGTTTACATAAGAAAATATCTGAATGGAGAGTAAATGCTTCATTAATAGCATGCCAACCGCTGGAGTGTAGCAGCTGAGAAAGTTAATGCTGTAATAACTTTTGTTCCCTTAGCTGTCAAAAATGGTCAGAGCCTGTTGACTTGGTGGCAGTTGGAGTCGGCTGAGGAGACGCTGTCAAAATTTGTGCCTTTCTTTATCTCTTGGGCTAGCCGTCGCTGTCTATGTGCTGAGTCACATTTCAGCTGCTTTTAATGCTGACTTTATCATGATGTTTGTCTTGTAGTGACCTGGAGCTGGCAGTGACCGAACAGCTGAAGCTACCGTGGCAGAATTTGAAGCATTGCTTGCCACCAATCCTCTTTTGGCAGTTGATGCCTCCTAATCTTTATCAAGGTCTCATCGGCCTCTGTATATCTGTAGAAATTAGGAGGAGTCTCAAAAAGATGATTCACTTCATTCTCAATAAAGAACAGGCCTTCCAATTTGTCATACAAGCTCTGTCCTGAGGGAGGTCCTGTTTGTTCAGATGTACTGCCAGATGCAGTAATCTGATTCTCAATGTGTGCTGCCATTCTGTTGGCAAATTGATCCCGGGAGACTAGTTTTCCTGCACCAGTTAGGAGGCTGGGCAGGCCTTTTGCTTGCAGCACTTCCAACTTGACTTTGAATTCCTCCACATCTGCTGTGATCTCATAGCAC